>PVHT021183543.1:30283420-30295248 GCA_004024745.2 Catagonus wagneri | reverse complement strand
GGGTGTGGGCAATGATTTTCTAGATATGACACCTGAGCACCAGCAACAAAATCAAAACGTAAGCGAGACTACATCCAACTCACAAGTTCTGCACAGCAAAAGAAACAATCAACCAAGTGAAAAGACACCCTACGGAATAGGAAACCTTAATTTTAATGGCTTTTCTCCCAAGGATTCATCACATTTACCTTGAGACTGTGTCTCTTCAATATCAAATGCATGTTTTCGCATGATTGCTGTGGTGAATAGGGTTTGTGCCCTTGAAGCTGGAAATGACACTTGTGACAGGAGGTTGAATGTTCTCACCGAAGTTTTTAACAATTCACCAACTTTTATCTCATGGGTCTTTTTGGATCAATGAAACAGGTAGGAATGCGTACCCATGCTCTGAATAGGAGAGCATTGTGATGTCTAGGATCGACTTAAATGCTTCGACAGTTCAGTAAGAGGTGGCAGGCCCACTTCCTTGGCCCCTCTCTGGAGACACCCCTGCCATCCACACCTACCAATAACTGAGTGGATTTTTACTGACTTTCTAATGACTTGTTAAAAAGCAGGATGAGAGGAGTTCCTGTTGTGGCTCAGCGGTAATGAACCCAACTAATATCCATGAGGACACAGGCTGATCCCTGGCCTCGCTCAGTGGGTTAAGGATCTAGCATTTCCATGAGCTGTGGTGTAAGTCGCAGACGCGGCTCAGGTCTGGCATTGCTGTGGCTGTGGCGTAGGCCAGCAGTTGTAGCTCCAATTGAACCCCTAGCCTGGGAACTTCCACATGCCGCAGGTGTAGCCCTAAAAGGACTAGGGGAAAAAAAAAAAAAGGCATGAGGAGGAGTTCCTCAGCCTAGGCTGAGAACCTAGTTCCTTAGCCTAGAGGTTAAGGATCCAGAGCGTCACTGCTGTTGTGCAGGATTGATCCCTGCCCCAGGGAACTTCTGCGTGCCGTGGGGCTCGGCAAAAAAAAGAAAGAAAAAGAAAAGCATGATGAATGTTAGCAATGGGCTGTCATTGGTAAAGGCAGATAGGGGTGGTTTGCTAAAATACTTAAGCTACTCTCTGCCTCTGAGTAAACGGAGTTAAGACAATCAAGGTATGTGGACAAGCCAAGATAGTTTCAACACCCTCCTGGCATTTAAGAAGGTTTAGTTTGCAAGGAACCTGGCCTGCACTCTTAGGAAAGGCACTTAATTCCTTATAGTCATTCCTGTGAAAGGGGAACTCCGTGGCGCAGTGAGTTAAGAATCTGACCTCGTCACTGTTGCAGTTTGGGTCACTGCTGAGACACAGGTTCATTCCCTGGCCCAGGAACTTCCAAAAGTTCTGGGGTGGCAAAAAAAAAAAAAACAACAACAATCACTGGTGCAGGAAAATATGATTGCCTGATGCTGACAATAAGGATATCAGAATCCTGACTCTATTGTATCACCTGCTTTGAATGAGCTTTTCATGCAAAGTGTTGCCTTAGCACCTAACAAAACAAAGAGCTAGGATTTCGTGGAGCCTGGACGACAGGCTCTATGAACCGGGGGCGCCTGCATCAGAATTAATGCTTATTTCATAGCTCCTGCTGTGGTGCAGTGGGTTAAGAATCCAACTGAAGCTGCTAGGGTTGTGGTGGAGGCACGGGTTCTATTCCTGGCCAGGGGCAGTGGGTTAAAGGGTCGGGCACTTGCGCAGCTGCAGCTCCAATTCAGCCCCTGGCTCAGGAATCTCCATATGCCAAGAGGGCACACATTTGAAAAAAAAAATGAATGCCTATGTAATTGTTCATGTGAATTTGGTCTGAAACTTCAGCAAGATCGGTGGGGAGCAGCTAACCCTCAACCAGCTCAAGTGTCTGAAATTATTTTATCCAAGAGAACTTCACGGTTTATCTCAAAGATCTTAGGAGCTGTGCTGGATCAAACCGGTCAATCTGCAGCTATTAGCAATGCCTCTTAACACATGCCTTTCGTGTAGCTTTATGCAAGTAAAAATTAAATAAGTTATCCTAATGCAGCATTGTCCAAGCCTCAGATATAATTTTAAGTTTTCTAGTAGCCTCATCGAATAAGGTTAATAGAAATGAGTGAAATTAATTTGGACAATATATTTCATTTCACACAACAGACCCCCGATATTATCATTTCATCGGGCCATCGATATTTTTAAAGCTATTTGGGAGGTATTTTCTGTTCTTTTTTCCAAGCTAGATCTTTGAGACCTGGTGTGTGTTTGACACTCACAACACATCACAATTTGAGTTCTCTTCGTTTTGATCGCCTCCCAGGCTCACGTGGCTAATGGCTCCTGAACTGGAAAGTGTAGAGGATCAATTTTAGGCACAATGGACCATCTCATTCTGCCTGAGTCTCTCTTGCTCCAGGTGAATCCGACCTCTAGATTTTAGCCTCTAACTTCTGGTCCCCAAGTCCTTTACTCTGAAAATCAGAGATCCCTTCATGGGCACCAAGGATGCTAACGCAGAGTGACCAGATGGCAAACCCTCAGCAGAAGAAGAGAAAGACCCCAAGACCCTGAGCCAGTTCCCTGCCCATGGCCCCTGGACTCTCCTGCCTGCTTTCCCCGGGGTATCATGCGCTTTTAAGCCCCGAAGCTGGGCTTCTGCTGCCCCAGGCTCTGCTGCCCACTGAGAGAAGCAACAGCATGTGGGAAAATCATGCCCCTTAAGAGACCCAGTTCCTGTTGTGGCTCAATGGGTTAAAGAACCCGACTAGCATCCATGGGGCCATGGGTTTGATCCCTGGCCTTGCTGTGGGTTAAGGATTTGGCATTGCCGTGAGCTGTGTGGTAGACCAGCAACTGCAGCTCTGATTTGACCCCTTGCCTGGGAACTTTCATATGCCACAGGTGCACCCCTAAATAGGAAAAAAAAAAAAGAAAGAGACGCACACATGGTCTGAACTATTACTTTTCAATCAGAAGCAAAAGAATGAACCCAATTATTACAAAGGGATACATGTTTCCAGGTACAGAACCCTAAACTGAACTAAACAAATGTGAAATCTATCTATGGATATTTAGCTTCTGGGCTCATTCTTTTGATTAATGATTTAATCAGTCATTGACTTTTTTTTTCTTTTTACGGCCACACCTGTGGCATATGGAAGTTCCCAGGCTAGTGGTCAAATCAGAGCTACAACTGCCAGCTACGCCACAGCCATAGCAACACCGGGTCCTTAACCCACTGAGCGAAGCCAGGGGTCAAACCCACAAACTCACAGACACTATGTCGGGTTCTTAACCCACTGAGCCACAGTAGGAACTCCCAATCAGCCAACTTTTAAAGCTGCTCAGAGTGATAATAAAAGGCCAGCCCACGTCTGACCTTAAAAGAGAGATTAACCAAACGCTCTGCCAGCACATTCTCTTGCTTTGAAGATAATCATCTGATAAAATGCCCCAAACTCCCAAAGGTGAGTCGCTGCCACTGGAATGTGCAGTTGCAGGGGAGGAGAATGTGTTGGGAAGTGTTTTCTTTTGTTTGCCCCAGAACTCGGAAATGTGTAGACGCTTGTGTTTTTATTATGCTTTAGATGCTGGCAGCTGCACTTTCAAAAGCACTTTCAAAAGGTCCACCAGCAGAAGCGTCTAGATTTTTCCAAATCGAGACTCTGGGCCAAGAGTCTAATTTTAGAAAACATTCCAACCCTGGTACTGGGTATGTTTCACATCTAGGCCAGTGGTCCTAGAAGTGTGGTCCCGGGACCACACCGTCTGGAAATACCGAGTAATGTAAAAAATCTGGAGTTCTCTTGTGGCACATCGGGTTAAAGATCAGGCGTTGTCACTGCTGTGGCTCTGGTTACTACTGTGGCTCGGGTTTGATCCCTGGCCCAGGAGTTTCCATATGCCATGGTTTGGGCCATAAAAATATAGAGGCACCCTGGAGTTTCTTTTGGGGGGGAATGTTGATTATATGGGCAGTATTCATAAATGACGGCTGTATGAACTCAGTAGCAACCAGCCCTATCTACACACTGTGATATTTTCCAAGCCAGATTCAAAGACCAGGCCAGTGATTCCCAGTGGACCCCGTTTCTCATGGCCACACCCAGAGGTGAATCCCTTTCATGGCACCAAAGGAAATGGACACTAGACTGAGCTGACCATCTAAACCCAGTTGATGTGATGCAGGCAGATATTCAAGGCTCTGTTGGTGAAAATCTATGACCATAGACACTGAGTAGACGTGAACTCTACCGTCCCATCTCCCCTCCTTCTTTGTCAGTGACCATCGCAATGGATACAGCGCCTGGAGGTTCAGCTTTCACCCGGCTGACCCCTTGAGGGGCTGTCTTGGTTGGAGCTCCTTAGAAGCAGACCCCAAGGCAAGGACTGGGGAGGCGTCCCTTATGTAAGAGGTGATCCCATTAGCACTGGAGTGGGGGTGACGGGGAAGTGACACAGGGAAAGGAACAAAGCCAGTGAAGGCATGAAATGAGCAGGTTGCCACTGTCGACAACGGGCTCAATCCCTCTGGGGAGCCCCTGAGAGATCAGGAAACTCACCTCTGAACTGTTGCTATGAGGGGTGGGCCAGCCAGGGACTTGGCTACTCTCCCCTGCCCCTCAGTGGCCGAGGTTGCTCCTGGGGTGCTGATGCCCATACTTTTGGACGGTGTCTCCTTGATCACAAATGTCCCCACAGCTGGAGAGATGCAGGAAGTTGCCAATGTGCTCAGCATGTCTGTGTGACCTCAAGGGTGGCCTGGAGTGGGGGTTTGGGGTGGGGGTAGGGTGATGGATGGAGCGCCCGCATAAAATGCAAAGGGACCATCTTCACCCAGAGACTCTGGCTTTGTGTCTGTCTCCTGAGATTCCCTGAATGTCCTTGGGAGGAAAAGAACGCGCCACGGAAACAGAAGCCCTCACTCCCACCCACACCCACCACGAATAGGCTGTGGGACTCAAGTCATTTAGCTTCAGCAGGGGTTAGGATTAATTATACTGGGCCGACAAGGGGGTTAAAAAAAAAAGTCAAAATCCAGAGTCCCCTGGTAGCTTAGCAGGCTAAGGATCCGGCACTGTCACTGCTGCAGCAAGGGTCACTGCTGTGGCGAGGGCTGAATCCCTGGCCCTAGAACTTCCACATGCCGCAGGAGTGGCAAAAAAAAAAAAAGTAAAAACTCAAAATCCATAAGGCTGTTCCAAGGCTCCCACGAGCTAATGCAGAGACCCCTCCAATTCACTGACTTTGCATCCTGTGTTCATGATTTCTGCTATATCCAAAATCTACTATTAATCACCCTTTTTCAAACTGATTCATGTTTATTTACATATATTTAAAGAGAAACTTTTTTTTCTTTTTAGGGCCACACCTGTGGCACATGGAAGTTCCTAGGCTAGGGGTCAAATTGGAACCACAGTGGTCGGCCTACACCACAACCACAGCAACACCAAATCCAAGCTGCATCTGAGACCTATACCACAGCTCACGGCAACGCTGGATCCTTAATTCACTGGGCGAGGCCAGAGATCGAACTCCAATCCTCATATCTACTCAGGTTCTTAACCCACTGAGCCATGACAGGAACTCCAAAATAAGCTTTTTTTTTTTTTTTGGTCTTTTTAGGGCTGCACCTGCAGCATATGGAGGTTCCCAGGACAGGGCTCAAATCAGAGCTATAGTTGCCAGCCTACGCCACAACCACAGCAACGCCAGATCTGAGCCATGTCTGTGACCTACACCACAGCTCCAACAACCTCTGCAGCAGGTGTGCAGTAGGAAGCCAAGGATCCTCTGCCTCCCACAGGGCGACTCTCCCTGCTTCCAAAGGGAGAAGCTTGCGGGGAAAAGGAAATTTCATCCTCTACCCTCCTGAGACTTTGCCTGAGAAGGCACAAGCTCAAGACCCTGTGACAACAGGATAAGTGGCATTGCATCCAAATAACCACTGCCATGAGCAAGTTCCCTCCTAAGTTTGGTGCAAACAATGACACCCCAAGGCTGGCACCTTTGGAGGGCCAAGCAAGCCAATGCTGCATTTCAGAGCCCACTACTCAGGAGATCATGTAGCCTGTGGTAAAGGAATGTGTGTGTGTGTGTGTGTGTGTCAGTGTGTGTATCAGCGTGTGTGTGTCTGTGTGTCTGCGTATATGTGTCAGAGTGTGTATGTGTCTGTGTGTGTACATCGGTGTGGGAGGTTGTGTGTGAGTTCACTCACAAAGATTTAGTTGAAATGACCAAGTCAAGGAGAGTGACAGCAAAAGAATACAGGAATTCTAAAAGCACTCAGAGAGGTAAGGGAAACACCATTTGGTCATTAAGCTCGATTCTGTCATGAATCTATCCAAATCCAAGGACTGGCTCAGCTCACCTTGTTAAGCCGTTCGAGCATCTCTTTCAGCAGCAGTTGACACTCACACTCATTTTTATACCTGCAAAGGGGACACACAGGGGAGAGTTGGGCATCTTCCATGATCTGGTACATGTTGGCCACGAAATCAACATTCTATTTAACCTAAGGTGAGTCCCATGCCCTGTCTTTAAGGAAAGCAGGCACCGATGCTGCAGTTCAGAGCCCACTGCCCCCAACCTTCCCCACATCGAGGCGCACACAGAAAGTGCCACCACGGGCGCCGTACATGGGATGACTGGGAGCAGTAAACAGAACAGGAGTCACCCAGCCTAGAGGCCCAGTCCAAGCGCCTGGCACCACCCCCAGCCACCCAAGGATGAGAGAATTGGATCTTAGCACACCTGTAACCCAAGTGCAGTGGCAGCACAGAGATTAGGAGGCTGCCCTGACAGCCTACATAAAACACCATTAACCTGATCTTGTCTGGATTGCCTACACTATTATATTTCTGGACATGTGTCAGCTTTTCTGGATCACGCCATTTAATCCTCACAAAATCCTGGAAAAGAGCAGTTATTGTTACACCGTGTGCAAGATGAGGAAACTGAGGTTGAGAAACTAGCCTGAGGCCACAGCAGGTGTTCCAGGCACTTCACCTGCATCTCTGCGGCATTGCCCTGCCCATCAAAAGCAGAACAGAAAACTTTCTCAGGCTCAGCTTCTAGAGGACTCCAAACCCAGAGAGGGGTGGTGTTAGGAGTCAGCTGTGAATCTGACAACAAAACTGTCCTGAGAGCCACATCATGCTGCCTGCACAGAGCGGGGACACCCCCCCCCCAAACTTAAACATGCACAAGATTAATAACAGATACTAGAAGCAAGTGTATTTTTTTCTCCTAGTCAGCTTCTTCCCTTGACTTCTAAAAAATGGTAGCAACCAAGGAAACAGACCCCAAAATCATTCTACTCAGAACAAACTTCCCCCTAGGGGGCATTCTACCCCCTGAAGAAAAAAAGAGGATCCCTTCCCAAATGACTCCCCTACTTCCTTCCCTGTAAGCTGCCCCCAATATCCATTCTAACCTTCTTTCAGGAGTTACAGCCCTTCAGGTTTGGTGGTCATAGGGCTGCCTAGAAGGGAGACTACATTTCCCAGCTTTCCTTGTAGCTCAGTGTGACCATGTGACCAAGTCCTGACCAATAGGATGTTAAGCATAAGTCTGAGCTATCTTTGGTAAGAGATGGTATAGGTGTGTCCTTCTGCCTCCCTTCCTCCATCCTGCACCTGAAACACAGATGTCAGATGCCGCCTTCTCGAAGGCTATGCAGAGCCTTCTAGCCCTTGAATACTGTAGGGTGCCATACTAAACTGCTCGCCCAGACTTTACACAAGAAAGAAACAAAATTCTCTTTTGGATAAGCCAATGTTACTTTGGAGTTTATTTGTAGTTGAAACTAATCCTAATTAGCACTCAGCCCAACCCACAAAGCATCGCTTTCTCTGACCTTGTCAAGGACTTTACACTGTGAGAGGTGCTGGAAAATCTTGCCCCAGAATTAAAAGTGCTGGCCTCAGGGAAGAACAATTAAGCACTGTTCGAAGTGCTCCCAGTTCTAGAGTTACCCAAGAAGCTCAGCTATTACCAGTAAGCAAAATATATTTGCACAAGTTTTACATTTCATACCAGAATGTTCCATTTTATCAGTCTCTTTTCTGTGTCTCTCTAATGGAGCCAGAAATTATTTTTTTAATGGTTAATTAGCTTGAAGAATAAAACTTAACAAAATCTGATTTTCTCATTGTGTTTCCCTGCTAGAAACATCCAAGAATTTCTGTAGCTTAAAAGCATATTTGATAAACAACGTATTAAAATGATTTTCATGCTGTAAATAAGTCTAGATATTAAAGGCAAGTGATTTCATTACAAAGAATTCATGGTAAGAATTCATGATATATTCATACACAGAAGTGAATATGGAAGTGAATTCATAAAGTGGAAAATAATGCCTTGGCTTCAGTTATATGATTGTTTCACAGAATTGTTTTTGATTTTCAACAATTTAGATATTTGACTATATTCATTATTGTATTTTGATAGTTTTATTTGTTCATGTTTTTATTTTTATTTAGTTTTTATTTTATTTAGATTTTGTTTGATGTGCTGAAGACGATTTTGAAATTATTCAACTATCCAAGTAAAGAATATACCTCGAAAGGCTGCATATACCTTCTAATTTCTGCATTATTTTTACCTGGTTCTGGCTAGTCATCACCTCACCTCTGGAATCAAACCAAACTCAGTGTGTGTGCCTGTACAGGTAGATGTGTGTGATTTCTATGATTTTTAAATCCCACTGCTCCAGCTGAAATATCAAAACTTCTCCAAGGGGGCAATGGGAGGCAATAAATTAATGAGAATTATTAAATAAATCACAGAGCCTGAAGGGACCGCTGCATGATGGATATAAACCTCAGCACCAAGTGAACTCGGGCCATGGCTGCTAATTCAATGAGGGCCCCTGGGAGTGATGCTGGCCCAGCCAAACCACAGCAGACTATGGTTCAAGGACCAGCCAAAGGCCATTTGGGGATCTGGGGTATCCTGATGACCCATGGAGCTTCCCTGGGTCAACCAGCATCCACTTCCCTTTGCTTTAAGGAGCCTGAGCTTTGCATGCATGAAGTCCTATCTCTGGGCCTCACTCCAAAGCCATCCAAGAATGGCTTCTCTCCAAGAAACAGTGTTCCGGCAAGAGTATGGGCCTAGGGAGGAAAAACGCAAGTTCAAGCCCTGCCACCCCAGGCCCCTCTAAGCCTCGGTTTTCCTTGAAGTGTAGTAAAGATGATCAGGGGCCTTCTTCCAGCTCCAAACCTGCTTCTATGGATCAAAGCCAGAGACAAAAGCACTGATGGGAACGGAATCAATGATTATGATTGTGTGAATATTCTCAGTACACAATGCTGAATAACCTGCCCACGTTTAGGGTCGAGAATGTGGAATTCACACACAGGGCATGTTTGGAGAAAGCCAACCCTAGACCAAGCCTGGCTATTCTCTGAAATTGCCAGTGGAGCTCATTAAATATGAAAAACCTGGTCCTCACTTAAGGTCCAGAGTGGAGCCTGCATGTCTGCAATTTTTAAATTCATTTTTTTTTTTTTTGGCCTTTTTGTCGTTTTAGGGCCGCACCCGTGACATGTAGAGGTTCCCAGGCCAGGGGTCTAATCGGAGCTGTTAGCCGCCGGCCTACACCACAGCCACAGCAATGCAGGATTCAAGCTGCGCCTGCGACCTACATCACAGCTCATGGCAACACCGGATCCTTAACCCACTGAGCAAGGCCAGGGATCGAACCTGCAACCTCATGGTTCCTAGTCGGATTTGTTAACTGCTGAGCCACGACGGAAACTTCAATTTAATTAATTTTTAAACAGATATATTTCTTACATGGTTAGAGAATTTTTTTAAATGACATAAAAAGATGTTAAGTTAAAATTCTCCGCGTTCCCATGGTGGCTCAGCGGAAATGAATCTGACTAGTATCCATGAGAATGCAGGTGGCCTCGCTCAGAGGGTTAAGGATCCAGTGTTGCAGTGAGCTGTGGTGTAGCTCGCAGATGCGGCTCGGATCTGCCATTGGTGTGGCTGTGGTAGGTCAGCGGCTACAGCTCCGATTCAGCCCCTAGCCTGGGAACCTCTGTATGTCGCAGGTACAGCCCTGAAAAGACAAAAAAAAAAAAAAGATATTCTCCCTTCCACCTCTGCTCCTACTCCTTTATCCCCATAGGTAACCAGTGTCATTAGTTTTCTGTGTGTGCTTGTGTCCTCTTTTCCCTTATGTGTGCAAAAAATCTCTACTCTTCCCCCGTCTTTCTATTATATTATATTATATTATATTATATTATATTATATATATTTTGGCAGCACACACAGGAATGTGGGATTTCGCAGGCCAGGGATCAAACTCACGCCACTGCAGTAACCAGAGCCACACCAGTGACACCAGATCCTTAACCCCCTGAGCCACCAGGGAACCGCTCCACTGTCTTTTTAAAATAAATGATAATAACACACTACTCTTTTTTTTTCTTTCTTTCTTTTTACCACTGCACCTGAAGCATATGGAAGTTCCCAGGCTACGGGTCGACTCAGAGCTGCAGCTGCCAGCCGACATCACAGCCACAGCAAAGTCAGATCCAACCCACATCTGCAATCCATGCCATAGCTTGGGGTAACTCCGTATCCTTAACCCACTGAGTGAGGCCAGGGATCAGACCAGCATCCTCACAGACGCTATGTCAGGTTCTTAACCACTGAGCCACAAAGGAAACTCCTATTCCTTTTTTTTTTTTTTCCCACAACTGCGTGTTATCCCAATGCATGAATAAAGCACAATTTTATAATCTGACTCCCACTTTTAGGCATTTAGGCTGGTCCCGGGCCTTTGCTATAACAGATCTTGATGCATTGAATATCCCCAAGGACATGACTTTTGACATCTGCTGGAGTGTCAGAGAGTAAATTCTGTGAAGCGTCCGGCTGAGTCAAAATACACACCATTTATAACTCAAAAAGATGCTGACAAGTTGCTGAACATCTTTTTCTTTGAATAGCTCTTCAGATCATGTTAACACATTATTCAGTCTGTCAAAAAGAGGGACAGTGCCCAGAACCAGGGCTTCTGAAACTTCGATGTTCAAGTTCTTAAACTTCGAATCACCTGGGGATCTTGTTAAAATGCAGAGTCTGGTTCAAGAGCCCTGAGGTGGGCCCAAAAGTCTCCATTTTTAACAAGCTCCTGGGTGATGGCAAAGTTGGGGGTCCATAGATCACACTGAGTGGCAGGACCTAAAAGACACAGATTGAAACAATGTCCAGGTGTCAGCTGTGATGCAGTGAAGGCCATTAGTCTTAGCAAGCTCAAGACTTGAATCCCGCAGTTCCTGCTGTGGTGTAACGGGATTGGCAGCGTTTCTGCAATACGAAGACGCAGGTTCCATCCCTGACCCCACACAGTAGGTTAAAGGATCCCACATTGCTGCAGCTGTGGTCACAGCTGTGACTCGCATCTGATCCCTGGCCCTGAAACTCCATATGCCTCGAGGTGGGCAAAAAAGAAAAAAAAAGGGACTTGAATTCCAGTTCCAGTGCAGCAATTCACCTACTGATTGTCCTTGCCCCAAATCTCTACATTTTTTGAACCTCAGTCTCCTCATCTGTAAAATGGATGCAGTGCCTTCTATAACAGGATGAGGCTGTGAGGATTAAATAACATTAATAATTCGGGAGTAGACAATATTAATCTATAGTGACAGAAATCAAAACACTGGGACCCTATGATCTGGGGGACTGGAAAGGTGGTACCAAAGATTGGGAAAGGTCAGAAGGGAATTTTCTGGGGCAGAGGAAATATCTTGCTTTAGTGGTTGTGTGGATACATACATTTGTCAAACTCATTGAACTTTGCGCTCAAGATCTGTGCATTTTAACACCTGTAAATTATATCTCAATTTTAAAATATATTA
>PVHT021183543.1:30255002-30283320 GCA_004024745.2 Catagonus wagneri | reverse complement strand
TACTTGCTCCGGAACTCGTCCAGCGCGCGCTGAGCCTCTGCGCCCTGGCGCTCCAGCCGGGTGCGCTCGGCCGCCAGGTCCCGGGCGCGCTGGCGGTTGCCCTCGACGTGGCGGGCGAGGGCATCCTCGGGGCCGCTCAGCTCGCCCAGGCGCTGGAAGGCGTCCAACTGCCTCCGCAGGACAGCGTGGCGCTGCTCTAGCGCCCGGGCCCGCTGGACATGGGCGGCCACGCGCTCGCCGAGTCCCTGCAGCGCCGCCAGGCTTGGCGCGCCCGCCCAGCCCTCTGCCAGGCTGTCTGACTCGCCGGCGCGCGGCGCCTCTTCGGCGCGCTCATATTGCTCCTTGCGGGTCTGGAAGATGTAGCTGCGCCGGTACATGGCTCCTCTGCGAGCCAGTGCGCACAGCCGGCTCCCGGAGGCCCCTAGCCGCGCAGGGAGCCCGCTAAATAAACATCGGAGGCCCGTGACACGCCGCTGGGACGTTCTAGAGCCGACCAGCTGTTGTTCGACGCTGCGCCCGGTCTCGGGAAGAACAAAAGAGCGGCAGACTTGCTTTTGTGCGCTGGATTAGCGGCCCATACAGCTTTTGTGGTTGTAAGGTTAAATGTGGCAATGAGGTTTTTGTTCCTTGATTGTTAAAGCCTGTTGCTTTATGATGAAACGGAGGGTCAGGAGGACAGAAGAGGCATGCCTTTCTTTTGACCGCTTCCCCCGAGAGTTGTGAAGGAAGCTCGAGGTAGCTTGTTCAACTTGATGACTAGCTAGAGACTCCTCTGTCTTTCAGTCAAGCTCTCAGTTCTCAATTCTTAGAACTATTTAACAATATCTTTTTTTTTCTGATTACTTCAGCAATTCTTTTTCTTAATTACAACAGGACATTCAGCATCCCTCCTTATATGAGGGGTTCTTAACCATGGATGCAAAATCAAATGGCACCTCTTGATAAACTGTGAGATGTGTTGCAAGTAAGTTCTTACCTACACTTGTACACGTTTGTAACGAATCTCTTCTTTGTCCCACAACTCGAAGACAGATGCGGTGTTCTCCTTATTATTGTTTCTTTGGCTTTCATGAATTCTGACATTCTTTCTGAAGTGGGAGAAACAAGCAGAACGCCCTCCACACACACACACACGTTGGAGTCATAGATTCTCTTTTTTTTTTTTAGGGCCACACCTGCAGCATATGGAAATTCCCAGGCTAGGGATCTAATCGGAGCTGTAGCCATTGGCCTGCACCACACAGTCGCAGCAACACCAGATCCAAGCAACATCTGGGACCTATACCACAGCTCAGGGCAACCCCGGATCCTTTAACTCTCTGAGTGAGGCCAGGAATGGAACCTGTGTGCTCATGGATACTAGTTGGGTTTGTCACTTCTGAGCCACAATGGGAACTGCTGGCATGACAGATTCTTTGAATCAAAGAAAACAATCGTGGAGTTCCAGTTGTGGCACAGTGGAAACAAATCCGACTAGGAGCCATGAGGTTGTGGGTTCAATCCCTGGTCTCGCTTAGTAGGGTAGGGATCTGGCATTGCTGTGGGCTGTGGTGTAGGTATGGGACGTGGCTCCTATCTGATGTTGCTGTGGCTGTGGCTAGGCCTGCAGCTGTAGCTCCAATTGGACCCCTAACCTGGGAACTTACATGTGCCGCAGGTGCAGCCCTAAAAACCAAAAAAAAAAAAAAAAAATCCTTACAGCCTAAAGATTTGATAAATTGTCCAACTCTCAGAGAATATAAAGAAATTTTTGCCACTACATTTTGTTTTAATTTGTGTTATGTAAAGAAGGCTAGGCTTTGACAAATTTAAAAGTTAATTGGGAAAAAAAAGTTAATTGTTCGTGTTGAAAGAGATTAATAGCTTTGACGAGAATGTACCTAAATATAAACATTTTGTTGAATATCTAATTATAAAAATCTTTACCAAAAGCCTATTTCCATAAAAAAAAGGATTAGCAGTACCATGTAATTAACAATTGTATGTATTACACATAAGATACTACAAATTATGATTATAGTTATTAAAGAGAAGAAAATTACACAGATCTTTGTTGGGTTTCTTAGGGGTTTTTATTTCTCCAAAATGATGGTGAGATAATGGATTCAGTCTCCATTGAGTCTGTGCAAGGCCCAAAGTTGTGCAGGTCGTGTGGTTATTATTTTATTTTCTCTCTCTTTTTTTTTTTTTTTTTTTAAACGTCTTTCCTCTTCTTAGGGCCGCACCCGCAGCATGTGGAGGTTCCCAGGCTAGGGGTCGAATCAGAGCTGTAGCTGCCGACCTGACCTGCACCACAGCCACAGCAACGCGGGATCCGAGCCACATCTGTGACCTACACTACAGCTCAGGATCCCTAACCCACTAAGCGAACCACATCCTCATGGATACCAGTTGATTTCGTTATCGTTGAACCACGACAGGAACTCCGGATTGTGACTCCTCTTACGGTCCATCCTTTACCCAGGACATACAAACGTCTGCCACAAGAGGGCCGTGCTGCTGAAAGAGTGAACACTCTGCCTCCAGGCCCCCCAGCAGTCAGCAGAGGGGTGGAGGGCGCCCAGAGGCTCAGCTGGAAGCCTTGCCACCAAACTGGATAGACGTGAAAAGCGAGTCATTCTGGAAAGGCTGCTGTTGAGTAAGATGGCCCGCAGCCCCGGAGTCCAAGGGCAAAACCCTGACCTCCCAGCCCCTGCTCCCTGGGGACTGGCCTCTCCGGCAGCTGTAAAGCAGGCTCAGCTGCCCTATAAGTGATGACTCAACCGGAAGGGTGACAACGGAGGGAGAAACACGGTCAAGGGCAAGGTCCTCTCTCTAGCTGCGCACACATTGCTGACGCTGATGTCTTTCTAGAGAGAGAAGCCACAGATTCACAGGCTATCAAAGGCAAGAGGGACACTAAGCAGCCACCCTGCTCTTCTCGGGGTCTAGTGCAGAAACTTGAGTAAATAGCAATGAACCCAAATTTTTTTGTCTTTTTTGCCTTTTTTTGTCTTTTTGTCTTTATGTAGAGTCGCACCCGCGGCATATGGAGGTTCCCAGGCTAGGGGTCTAACAGGAGCTGTAGCCGCCGGCCTTCGCCACAGCCACAGCAACGCGGGATCCGAGCCGCGTCTGCAACCTACACCACAGCTCACGGCAACGCCAGAGCCTTAGCCCACTGAGCAAGGCCAGGGATCGAACCCGCAACCTCATGGTTCCTAGTCGGATTCGTTAACCACTGAGCCACGAAGGGAACTCCTGAACCCAAATTTGTTTGATAACATGTATTCCTTGTGGTTCTTGACCAAGGGGACCCAACAAAAGGCATGACAACTAAATGCAAGGCATGATCCTGAATAAGATTCTAGAAGAGGAAAAGCAAAAAAGCTGTAAAAGAACACTACTGTCTGTTGTGATGATTGATGAATCTGAATATGGAAAACAGATTGGGTAGTAATAATATGTTTTACAGTGCCTGGTTTTGATAAGTGTACTATGGCATATGTGAAAATGACTTTGTTTTCAGGAAATATGTGCTGGCTTAAGGGATAATTAGGCATCATATCCAACTTGCAATGGTTCAGAAAATAAATAATGCACATGCATGTATAAGATACACATATATAAATAAACACATAGGGAGTTCCTGTTGTGGCACAGCGGAAATAATTCTGACTAGTATCCATGAGGATGTGGATTCAATCCCTGGCCTTGCTCAGGGGATCGGGGAGCCGGCATTGTCGTGAGCTGTGGTGAAGGTCACACACGAGGCTCAGATCCCGTGTGGCTGTGGCTGTGGTGTAGACTGGCAGCTGTAGCTTTGATTCGATTCCTAGCCTGGGAACTTCCATATGCTGCAGGTGCAGCCCTAAAAATGAAATAAATAAATAAACAATAAAGCAAATGGAGAAGATATAAATAATTAGTGGATTTAGGTGAAGGTATATCGAAGTACCCTGTACTATTCCTACTACTTTTCTAACGATATCCAGTTTGCCGAAGACTGCTGTTTTTGGAAGGCACATATGTGACCAACTCTAGGCTTGGTACTGGTCACCACACGACAGGCCAGGATAATCAAGAGATGAGTTACTGGGACAGCGAATGGTGACTTTATTCAGAAAGCCAGCAGATGGAGAGGATGGTAGACTAGTGTCCCAGAAAACCATCTTACCCAAGTTAGAATTCAGAGGGAAGAGGGTCAGGCTGGTTGTTGCAAACTTCTTGGCACCACAATTCTTTGTTCTTGCAGCTGTCCAGGTGTTGCTGTGGCTGTGGTGTAGACTGGCAGCTACTGCTCTCATTCAACCCCTAGCCTGGGAACTTCCATGTGCCATGAGTGCAGCCCTAAAAAGACAAAATACAAAAGAAAAGATAAAAAAAAAAAAAAGGGAAGACAATGCACCAGTCAGCAGGAAGACTGTTGTTACAAGACACACCAAAAGGAAAAATGTATTCCTTGGAAAAGAGCTTTCTATTTTAAGATAAAAAAGAGAGAGAGAGAGAGAGAGAGAGAGGGAGAGAGAGAGAGAGAGATGTCCTTAAGTGATGGATAATGAAGCTCATTCCCAGACCTCTTCAAAGGCTGTGGTTTTTCAGATGTAAACCTAAAACAAAACCCATTACAAAGAGTGGCCTCCAAGTTGGATTCCAGCAGCTTATTTTGCTCTGTGGTCAGCCTTTGCTGTCCGTGGCAGTTTAACTCAAGCCACAGAGCCGTGGGTACTCCTGTCTCTAACATGCCTTTGGAGTGTCCTCAATGACCCCAGCGTGGGTCTCAATTTTCCCAGGGCACATTTTTTTTTTTTTCCAAGGTAACCTGAGTCTTGGGGGGGGGGGTGTAACACACACACACACCAGACCTGAAAACACCACTTTGCCAGGATTTGCTATGTGATGTCCTAGGGACCTTTAAGAACAAGTTCAGGGCACTGCAGAGCCAACAGGCCAGTGTTCCCAAGCTTGCATTTGAGGCCCTAATTTGGCTCAGTCACTTGCAGTACAGTTTTGGGGCTGCCTCTTAGGAGCGTAAAGGAGCAAGACCCTGTGAGGCCTTCCCAGAATGGACCACCCCCACCGCCACTCATGTCCCCCGCCTGCCTTTTTATACATAGAAAAATGCTCATCAAAGAATCAGTTTAGGAAATGCTATGAAATATATGGTTGTGATGATTGTTGTACACCTATAAATGTAATAAAATTCACTAAGTAATTTTTAAAAATAAAATAAAAAATCTATTATAAGATTAAAAAAAAGAATCAATTTAATCAGAGAAGGGAGAAAATACAGAGAAAAGGAAAACAGTCAAGCAAGACAGAATAATGAGGAGTTCCCGTCGTGGCTCAGTGGTTAACAAATCTGACTAGGAACCATGAGGTTGCGGGTTCGATCCCTGGCCTTGCTCAGTGGGTTAAGGATCCAGCGTTGCTGTGAGTTGTGGTGTAGGTCGCAGATGCGGCTTGGATCCCGTGTTGCTGTGGCTCCGGCGTAGGCCGGCAGCTGTAGCCCCGATTAGACCCCTAGCCTGGAAACCTCCATATGCCACAGGTGAGGCCCTGAAAAGACACACACACACACACACACACACACACACACACACACACACACACAAAAAGGAAAGACAGAATAATAATAGTTTAGCCTTTCAGCAAAGTCAAGAACCTTTAGTTAGTTCTTCTTCAAAGACTATAGATAATATTCTGAGCCATGTCCTTGGAGCGGTTTTGCAGGTGCTGAAGTCCCCACCAAGTGGAAGAAGTCAACAGTATACTGGTCACCAGCACATAGACCCCAGACTAGTTGGAACCAGAGGCTGACAGATGCTGACTCCCAATTACCTCACCACCCACCAATCAGGAAAATGGCCATGAGCTGATCACACCCTGCTCCTCAAACACTGTAAGATTCCTCACTACCCCCTCTGGGCGGGGGGGCGGGGAGCACAGACCTTGGGGCACAATCCTGATGTGTTCCCTATTTTGCCTGGCAATTAAAGCTACTTTTTCTGTTTCCTCCAACTCTGTCTCCTTGTTTCTATTTGCATCGGCATATAGAGGCGGCCGATATTTCAGCAACAGGAGATCCTAAGACCCAACTGTTAAGTTTTTGGGAGTTTAGGGAGCTGGCTGACACCTCCTTGGTAGCTTAAAATCAGTGGGAATATTTACACCACAGGAATTGACAAACACCATAAAGATACTTCAGGATATTTTCCCCCTTGAAAGTCAGTTGTTCAACATTTACTGGCATCATAATATAGAAATAATATAGATCCATCTCTCCAAGGGCAGACACTGATGGAGAGAAATTTTTGATGTTCTTTCTTCAGGCTCTGCAAGCTCAGAGAAGAGACTCAGTCTTCCCATGTATGTTATATAAATGGTACCCTAAATTTAAATGCTCTGTTAAAAAAATAGTCTAGAATTTGAGAGTTACCGCTACGGCTCAGTGGTAACAAAACCGACTAGTATCCATGAGGATGCGGGTTTGGTCCTTGGCCCCGCTCACTGAGTTAAGGATCTGGTGTTGCAGTGAGCTGCAGAGTAGGCTGCACACACTCCTCAGCAGGGATGTGGCATTGCTCTGGCTATGGCAAAGGCCGGAAGCTCTGATTAGATCACTAGCCTGGGTGCAGCTCTTAAAAAAAAAAAAAACTAGGATTAGAGTACACAGCCTGAGAAAATGGCTTGTGCTTTTGTTTTCTTTTTTCTGCTTATGGCTGTACCTGCATCATATAGAAGTTCCCAGGCTAGGGGTGGAATCGGAGCTGCAGCTGTGGGCCTACGCCACAGCCACAGCAATACCAGATCTGAGCTAGATCCAAGCCACATCTGCAGCCCATACCACAGCTTGCAGCAATGCCAGATCCTTAACCCACTGATTGAGCCCAGGGATCAAACCCTCATCCTCCTGGACACTATGTCGGGTTCTTAACCTGCTGAGCCACAATGGGAACTCCTAAAAATGGCTTGTCTTGATTTCAAGTTGGCTCAAGGAGTTTCTGAAAATTAATTTAGGATAAATTGCCTTATAAAGTTAAAAAAGCTTCCCAAAATTTATGGGGCCATTTCAAAAGTGAGTGAAGTCAGCCAGTAAATTAAAGTATATCCCTATAGAGAGAGATTCATCTCTAAAATAATTTTTGCCCAGTGGAGGAATTGGTCTCTATTTCAGTAAAAAAGGAGATAGCAATCCTTTGATAATCTCAAGATTTTTTTTTTCCCCTGAAGTAATGGCTGATCACTGGCTCTGTTGTTTTTGGCCAAGTTTTCTACCAAAACAAGAAATCTGCAGCTGCAATGACCTAACCTAGGAAACAATTTGATAACATTTTCTAGGAAACACAAAACATTTGTTTTACTCTTTCTGAAAACCAGCAGTGGGACTAGGAGGAGAGCATAATATTTTGCCTTGAAACAAAGAAAAAGGTGAATAAGGTCAGCGACTGGAAGAAGAGTTCAGTTCAAATAAGGGTCATCCAGAGCCGGTAAAATGTTGTCTTTCAAACCAGTAATGAACATGCCTCATGAATCAGCTAAGATCCTGGTTCCATTCAGCTGGTAATTAGGGCAGACATGGAGACCTTTATCCTACAATAAATTGTAAGCTGGGCAGCTAGTTTTGACAAAAACAGCAGGAACAACAGTTAGCTGCAAAAACAGATTTATGTTTTAGAAGAACCAGGAGGAAACTTTTTTTTGTTTTGTTTTGTTTTTTGCTTTTTAGGGCTGCACCCACGGCATATGGAGGTTCCCAGGCTAGGGGTCTAACAGGAGCAATAGCTGCCGGCTTTCGCCACAGCCACAGCAACGTGGGATCCGAGCCACGTCTGTGACCTACACCACAGCTCATGGCAACGCCGGATCTTTAACCCACTGAGCAAGGCCAGGGATCGAACCCACAACCTCATCGTTCCTGGACGGATTCGTTAACCGCTGCGCCAGGATGGGAACTCCAGGAGGAAACTTCTTGACATGTGTGGAAAAAAGTAAAAATTCCTTGCAGCGACTCGGATTTCAGTTGGATAAGTACAGACAATTTAGTTAGGCAACACTGTTATTGCTGATAGGTTGTAAAAAAATGAAAAAGAAAATCTAGGGAGTTACCGTTGTGGTTCAGAGGGTATCAAACCCAGCTAGTATCCGTGAGAATGCAGGTTCAATTCTCAGCCTCAGTCAGTGGTTAAGGATCCTGCATTGCTGCAAGCTGCAGTGTAGGTTGCAGAAGCAGCTGGAATTCAGTGTTGCTGTGGCTGTGGCATTGGCCGGAGGTGCAGCTCCGATTCAGCCCCAAGGCTGGGAGCTTCCATATGCCCTGGTGCGGCCCTAAATAGAAAAAAATTTACATAGCATTTACATTGTATGTACAACTATTTATACCACATTTACATTGAATAAGGTATTATAAGTAATCTGGAGGAGTTTCCGTTGTGGCACAGGAGAAACAAAACTGACCAGGAACCACGAGGTTGCGGGTTTGATCCCTGGCATCACTCAGTGTGTTAAGGATCCAGCATTGCCGTGAGCTGTGGTGTAGGTTGCAGACGCGGCTCGGATCCCGCGTTGCTGTGGCTGTGGCGAAGGCCAGCAGCTGTAGCTCTGATTCAACCCCTAGCCTGGGAACCTCCACGTGCCACAGGTGTGGCCCTAAAAATGACAAAAGACAAAAAAAAAAAAAAATGGTAATCTGGAGATGACGTATAAAGGAAGACTGGGTAGGTTATACGCCCAGACAGATGGGAAAGAGAGGCAGAGGCAGCAGATCATGGGGGTGTTGCCACAATTCTGGGGGTGACAGGAGCTCGCTGCATTTGGGGACTCTAGGAGGCAGAGCGAGACACCGCACAGAGACCTCCTACCCAAGGGTTGAGGAGGGTGGGTTCTTATCTACCAACATCCTGTCCATCTCTGGCTGAAGGCTGTTCCTGAGCCCTTTAACACTCAGAGACATGGGACCGAAAATGGCAGGTGGTTCAGAGTAAGCAGCCTTCAGGGTTCGAGGACCAGCCTAAGGGGGCACGGGGCGGGGCTGAGGGCCGGGCGGGGTGGGGCTGGGGTTGCTGGCAGAGTTTCTAGAGCCCTGCATCGGTTTCAGATCCTTAAATGCGTAGAAGTTGCTCTGTTTTAATGAGTCAACTCTGTAGTGACAATGCAACAAAACAGAACAAAAAACCATGTTCATTTTATGCTTCCTTTATTTTCATTCATTTTCTTTCTTCTTTCTTTCTTTCTTTCTCTCTCTCTTTCTTTCTTTCTTGCACCTACGTCATGCAAATGTTCCCAGGCCAGGGATCAAACCATGCCACATCAGCAGCCGGAGCCACAGTAATGACAATGACAGATTCTTTTTTTTTTTTTTTTTTTTTTTTTTTTTTTTTTTTGGCTTTTGTCATTTTAGGGCCATACCCACGGCATGTGGAGATTCCCAGGCTAGGGGTCTAATCAGAGCTACAGCCGTTGGCCTACACCACAGCCACAGCAACGCGGGATCCGAGTCACATCTGCGACCTACACCACAGCTCATGGCAACGCCGGATCGTTAACCCACTGAGCAAGGGCAGAGATCGAACCCGCAACCTCATGGTTCCTAGTCAGATTCGTTAACCACTGAGCCAGGACGAGAACTCCCTAAATTGAGAAATTTACTGTTACATAATCTTGTCATTGGTGTATTTTTTGCGCAAAAAGAGGAGTTTATATATGGCCCACATTTCTAAAATAAATGACCACCTCAGAGAAAAAGACTGATTGATTTTGCCACATAAAATATAGGCTTTTTGTGTGTGTGTTACAAAAACCTTCAAAAAACAAAAAAACTAACAGCAAAAGCAACTCAAACAATTTTAGAAGATAATCAGTAAAAGGGAGGGAGGAATTTCCTGGCGGATTAGCAGTTAAGGATCCCAAGTTATTGCTGCTGTGGCTCGGGTTCGATGCCTGGCTGGGAACTTCCCCAAGCTGAGGCTGTGGCAAAACAAAAACAAAAAGCAAAAACGAGGGTGGGGAAGCTTGCCTATTAGATAAAAGGCAAAGTACTGTATAAAGAAAGATTACAAATCAGTCAAAAAGGAAAATATCCAATAGAAAAGTGGACAAAGAACAAAAATGGTTGAGAATTTTACCTGTTAGAGTCTGACCATTGTTGATATTTTCGAATGAAAATTAAAATCGTGTATTAGCTGCCTAAGTTCCTAAAGTAAATAGTTATTTTAGAGTTGATGCAAAATATTGAAGTCTGAGGAGGAAGGTGCATGGTTCAAAAACATGAAAAGATGTTTGAGCTCGTTATTTGTCAATTGAGGCAAATATAAAGGGAGAAAGTGGTACTTCCCAACAAATTGGTGAAGGTTAAAAAGATAAACACTGGGGTTCCTGTTGAGGCACAGCGGAAACGAATCTAACTAGGAACCATGAGGTTGCTGGTTCAATCCCTGGACTCGCTCAGTGGGTTGAAGATCAGGCATTGCCATGAGCTGCGGTGTAGGTCACAGATGCAGCTCGGATCTGGTGTTGCTGTGGCTGTGGCGTAGGCCAGCAGCTGTAGCTCTGATTCGACCCCTAGCCTGAGAACCTCCATATGCTGCCAGTGCAGCTCTAAAAAGCAATCAATCAATCAATCAATCAATCAATAAATCAACACTGACATGCATCCAGAAAACAGACCATCCATACTATTCTTAAGAACTTAACATTTCTAGAAGGCAAACCAACAACATGCATTGTATTTTTTATACCGCTCAAAAACTTTGACCTAGCAACTCTACTTATAGGAATTTAGCCTAAGGAAATAATTGGACACATGTCTGAACATATTCTCAATGGATGCTGTATCAGTCAGGGCTTTCCAGAGACAGAAAACTAATTTTTCCTTTTTTTTTTTTTTTTTTGGGTGCTGCATATGGAAGTTCCCAGGCTAGGGGTCTAACTGGAGCTGTAGATGCCGGCCTGCACCACACAGCAATGCCAGATCTGAGCCATGTCTGCAGCCTACGCCTCACCTTGAGGCAATGCGGGCTCCTCGACCGACTGAGCAAGGCTAGGGTTCAAACCCTCATCCTCACAGATGCTAGTCGGGTTGTCACCGCTGAGCCACAATGGGAACTCCCCAAACTAATATTATATATCTATTGAGAGAGAGAGAGAAAATGAGAGAGACAGAGAGAGGGTGTTTAATTTTAAGGAATTGGCTTATGCCATGGTGGAGGCTAGCAAGTCTGAAATCCATAGGTCAGGCTGGCAGGAAAGCAATTCAGATGAGAGTTGATCTGAAGTCTTTTTTTTTTGCTTTTTAGGGCCGTACCTGCAGTATATGGAGGTTCCCAGGCAAGGGGTCTAATCGGAGCTACAGCTGCTGGACTACACCACTGCCACAGCAATACCAGATCCAAGCCGTGTCTGCAGCCTACACCACAGCTCACAGCATCGCCGGATCCTTAAGCTGCTGAGCGAGGCCAGGGATCCAACCCGCAACCTCATGGTTCCCAGTCAGATTCATTTCCGCTGTGCCACGACAGGAACTCCATAGTCTTTTCTTTCTTTTTTTTTAAATGGCCAGAGTAGATTATTAAGCAAATTTCAATAGGAAAGATTACAGAATTTCCTGTGTATATCAAATCATATCTTTGAGAATTTAAAAATTAAATGCCATAGCATTATGCAGTAATATTTTGTTCTATCCTTCAAAATCAAATCTACGCTTTAACTCCAGGATCCCACTTGCTTCTGGGTTTTCCATTTCTTACTCCTTCTTAGCCCCTTGAAAGGATCCTCTTCAAATTCACACGCTTAAATTATTGCAGGTCCTACAGATTCTGCCCTGAGCCCTCTTCTCTTATTACCGTCAAAATAGCTCTCGATATGTCTGGGACATCTATGATTGCATTCAGAAGCACACAATGGTCACCCAACAATAGCTTAACCAAATAAGATTTGTTCTTTGTCTTATCACATGGAGTTCAGAGGTAGGCAGTTCAGGGCTGGTCTGGTGGACCCCAATCCCTTCCCACTCTTCTGCTGACCTTAGTTTGTGGCTTTTGTGCCCATGCTACCTTCCAGGCACCATGTCCGCACCTGTGGTGTCTCCCCACACACTTTCTGGAATCTGATTCCTTTACTGATTCACAGCCTAGTATGTGCCAGCGCTCTCGTGGGCACTGGGAATGCAGAAGTGAAAAAAATATATGAAAAAATCCCCCTTCTTGTGAAGCTTGTATTCAAATGGAGATAACAAAAGTAAGTAAGATAAACAAGTGAAAAGTGCCCCATGTTAGATGGTGATGGAATGCTATGGAGAAAAACAAAGCAGAGGAGGGAACCGGAAGGATGGGGTGAGTGTGGTAACTTTAGACAGGCTAGTCAGGGAAGGCCTCACTGAGGAGGTGATACCTGAGCAGAGAACTAAGAGCGGAGATGGGCCAAGCCGTCCGGATGCCTTCCAGGCACAGGGGAGCCAGGTGATGATGAAATAAGATGCTATGCATGTTTTTAAAAAAATCACAGGAATGCAAGATTGTATCGATAGATCAATATCAGTGTGTGAGTGTGTGATCTGTGAATGTACAAACTCTGGAAGGACACATTCCACAAAGCAATGATAAGGTTTAATTTCGACACGGGGCAAAGAATCGCAGAGTGAAGCTGAAATTTTTCTATTTTTTTTTCTATAAGAGAAAGTATTCCCAGGTCAATGGTGTAATTAAAATTTTTAAAAATCCTCTTTTGAATGATTGGATTAAAAGGCGATGGGGCAATGAATAGGGAACACTTGTCTTCTTATACATTTTCAGGATTAAATAAACTTGTATTTTTTTTTAATAACCAGGAAAAAAATGCAACAAAGCGATTTCCATTCTGTAATTATGGCATGGCTCGGGGCCCCAGGGGCTCCCTCTCCCTTGGCAGCCAGCGGGGTGCTCTGGCCCAAGCCACCCCCACAACTGCTGCCAGCATCACCGTGGCTACCTGCAGACACACTGCTGCCACGTAGCCTCTGGGTTACGGAGAGCTCCCTCCATCAGGTTGCAACGCTTATTAATAATATAAGGCGAGCGGAGAAGCAAAGGAAGGGAAGACACAGAGGGCCAGACCTTCCAAAGGCAAAGTCCCGTGTCCTCAGCACCGCCCCAAGCCACATCTCCCTGATTAATCTGGCTCTCGCAGTTTCTCTCTTGCTGGGGAAACTGGAGAGACGTTTCCCAGCAGCTGGGGCAAAGGGCAGCTGGAGGCGATGTTTTGTTGCACCTCGCTGCCCACGGCACTCTTCCAGCCCACGCCAGGCGCCTCGCTGTGGACTCCCTGCAGGAGCGCACAGAGTGACGTGAGCGTTTCTCTGATGTCCATCCTCCCCAGCAGTGTTTTCTAGAGTCTCGGTCCTGAGTATCTGCACCTATCCCAACACGGCCTCCTTTGTCTCAGGGACACCTTCGTGCCCACGACTGGTTGTAAGAGCGTCACCGGCATGGCTCCGCAGGTGGATGGAAATGCCTTTTCGTCTGCCGTGCCTCCTCCTGGGTTCCTGGTGTGGGACCTTCACAGACCCCACTGTCCAGCGAGCCGTTTTATTTGTGGCCTGAGTTTTCTCACTTTACTTTTTCATTAGTCCACCTCACCATGGATTTGTTATGACTCCAGACTGTAAAGTGTGTGTGTGTGTGTGTGTGTGTGTGTGTGTCTGTGTGTGTGTGTGTGTGTTGAGATAGCCAATCTAAAGAGCATCACTAGCGGGAGTTCCCGTTGTGGCTCAGTGGTTAACGAATCCGACTAGGAACCATGAGGTTGCAGGTTCGATCCCTGGCCTTGCTCAGTGGGTTAAGGATCCGGCATTGCCGTGAGCTGTGGTGAAGGTCGCAGACGCGGCTCGGATCCCGCGTTGCTGTGGCTGTGGCGAAGGCCGGCGGCTACTGCTCCTGTTAGAACCCTAGCCTGGGAACCTTCATATGCCGTGGGTGCGGCCCTGGATAAGGCAAAAAGGAAAATAAAGAGCACCACTAGCAAGTAAAGCTGCTTTAGGAATTCCCGTTGTGGCTCATCGGTAAGGAACCCAACTAGTATCCATTAGGATGCAGGTTCAATACCTGACCTCACTCAGTGGGTTAAGGATCCGGCATTGCCGTGAGCTGTGATGTAGGTCACAGACATGGTTCAGATCTGGTATTGCTGTGGCTGTAGCATAGGTGGGTAGCTGTAACTCTGATAAGACCCCTACCTTGGGAACTTCCATATGCCATGGGTGAGGCCCAAAAAAAGCAAAAAGAAAAAGAAAAAAACTGCTTTAATAAACTTAAGACAGTTATACAAGATAGCAAGTGAAGGGAAAATTCAAGATACTCATTACTAGATTTTGGTAAGTTGTTAATACCAGCCTTTCCATTGAGTATGAATATTGATATATCATATTCTCTTTTTTAAAAATCAACTTTATTGAAATACAGTTGATTTAAATTTCTCTTTAGAAAATAAAATCAGCTGATGGAAGTTAAGGTAATGCTGACTTGGTTTCAGGAGAAACAAAAGCTCTTCTCAGGAGGTGCTGGATCATTATTTATGACTCATATTTTCTAAGTTTTCTCTGAAACAGGTTGAACTTTCTGGATTCCCTGTATCTTTCTGCCTAGTTTCTTCTATATAGTGAGATGAAGGAATTTTTACTCAGGAAAGAAAAATAAATTTTTTTTTGGTCTTTTTAGGGTGCAACGTCAGCATATGCAGGTTCCCAGGCTAGGGGTTGAATCAGAGCTGCGACTGCCATTCAATACCACAGTCACAGCAACGCAGGATCTGAGCCACATCTGCGACCTACACCACAGCTCACGGCAACACCAGATCCTTAACACACTGAGTGAGGCCGGGGATTGAACCTGCATCCTCATGGATGCTAGTCAGATTTGTTTCCACTGAGCCACGATGGGAACTCCTTTTTTTTTTTTTTTTGAGGGGAAGATATTTACAACTGTACCCTCATTCATTTTTATGGTTGGTTGGTGAGGTATCTTCATTCTATTAGCCAGAAAGAATCTGGACTAAATAAAGTATAAAACCAAAGGCTTTTGAAATAGCTTCCTAAGCAGCAAGCTGCTGCAACCATCTCAGCTTGTGGATTTGGGAAAAGCAAATGAGGATGGCTGGGCCACCACACAGAATCTAGGAAACACTTTCTGCTCTTTTTCCTCCGAAATCTTGGAAGAAGAGTCCCAGTTTATTGTTGACTACACTGTTCTTGTTTCTTGTAACCATAGCATCTGGTTTGGTGGAGTGTTTCTTCCGTCGGGCTACCGCTGAGCCAATATTTATCATTTTAGAAATTTCCATGAGTCATAAAATAAACCCGCATCTCGCCGTACCCTTCTATGGATGCTTCTTTCCTAGAGCTGTTTAAACTAAAAGGAAAAGATGCTGAATCTGGAATCCGACACGGCGTGTATCAGACCACAGGCCTTCTCTTCCCCAGCACGGGGGATCCTACCCATAGACTTCCAGGCGGTTCAAGGTGTGTGGCCTGGGCCCTGAAGCACCCTCCCTTCCCCACAAACCCAGACCCCTCTCCACTGGGCCAGGCTGGGAGGGGAAGGAAAGGAAGCCAGGGAGGTTTAAAGCGAGGCATGACTCACTGGCTCCGGGGGTGGGAAGGTTTTCCACAGGAGCAAGAAAATATAAGTGAGCAAGTGATTCCTTCCACCTCTGGCCTGGAAAACCTTGTGAGGGGGCCACCTCTTAATGACGAAGCCTGAGCTTATTTTATTTTTATTTTTATTTTTTAATGACCACACCCAGCTTATGGAATTTCTCGGGCCGAGGGTTGAGTCCAAGCTGGAGCTATGACTGGAGCCGCAGCTGTGGCAACGCTGGATCCATCAACCCGTCAAACCCACGCCTCCTCGGTGACCCAAGCTGCTACAGGGGGATTCTTAATCCATTGCATGGTGGTGAGAACTCCCAGGGCCTGAATTTATTGACAAAAAAAAAAAAAAAAAAAAGGGAGTTTCTGTCGCGGCTCAACTAGTATCCATAAGGATGTGGGTTCAATCCCTGGCTTCACTCAGTGGGTCGGGGATCCGGTGTTGCCATGAGCTGTGGTGTCGGTCGCAGACGAGGCTTGGATCCCGAGTTGCTGTGGCTGTGGGTACAGGCCAGTAGCTGTAGCTCTGATTTGACTCCGAGCCTGGGAACTTCCATATGCCACAGGTGCAGCTCTAAAAATTGGAAAAAGAAAAAAAATAGGCTCTGTGTCAAGACCCCAAGGCTTAGAGTTTATAAGTCAAAATCCAAGGGTCTGCAAACTGCCAATACCGGGCTAGATACTCAGTAAATCTTCTGTTTAGTGCATGCATCATATTTTTTAGTTAAAGGGGCTAAAACTCAACACCTTTGGTTGGCAGGTGAGGACAGGGACGCCCAGAGAGGGACATCATGCAAGAGGTTATATGGCCAGTCAAAGCTAGAACTGGTGACAAAGGTATCAAATACCTCATTGAAAGACTGATGGCAAAATTGGAATCTTAGTGGTAAAAGCGGAACAGTCATAAAAGGCCCTTGAATTTCACATCGCGACCACTGTCCTCCAGCTGTTTTTGCTGGAGCTGTCTTTGAGCCTGCTTCAAGTTTCTCACTGGGCGGGGCTAGATGTCTTTGGCTGAATCATCATTTGACAGAAGAAGGGGAAACTAGGAAGCACACCAGAGCAGCCCCTCAAAGCAAAAAAAAAAAAAAAAAAAATCACATTATTCTACATACCGCGTCTTGGTCCATGGAATCTAAATTTTTTTTTTTTTTTTGGTACAAACAATTGGTGTTCTTTCCTTCCAGACATCAGTCTCTGAATGAGCCCTCTAGCCCTCTGTTCGGTACTCATGAACCTCAGAGAGAAATCATGTTGGGAATAAAGGCTAACTTCCTCCCTCTCCAGATGCCTCACTCACTAAGCTCAGTTACATCTCCCTGCTGTGATCTGCCCCACCAGTAGGATCCTGAGAATTCCCAAGGGACCCTGGGTGGAGTTTATCTTGGCATCGGTCTGTGTGCACTCATGATCTCCTCGTGGCAGGGCCCGTGACTTGTTCATCTTTGTGTTCCTGGTGTTGAGCACGGCCGCAGGTGGTGCCCTGGGGATCCCAGCCAATCTGACAGAAAATATTTCCAAGTGGCCTCCCATTGTAAGCGTGCTGTTTTGCCTCCAAACACAAACTTTATTTTTAACACTTACCTCTACTCTTTTTCATAGGAGAAATTCAGGTGGTAAAAATAGATGGGATAGTGCAAACACACTTTAAAAAGGGCAGGCTGCTAGGACTCCTACCTGGCTAGTATGTATTAGCTTGAACCACAAGAATGTCCTGCTTTTATAAGTCAAAGATAGTTGTGTTGCCTATTTTCTATGTTCAGACTAATATAAGTGAAAATAGGAGTTCCCCTCGTGGCTCAGAGGAACCGAACCTGACTAGCATCCGTGAGGACGCAGGTTCAATCCCTGGCCTCGCTCAGTGGGTTAGGAATCTGGCGTTGCCATGAGCTGTGGTGTAGGTAGCAGACTCTGCTTAGATCTGGCATTGCTGTGGCTGTGGCGTAGGCTGGTGGCTACAGGTCTGATTCGACCCCTAGCCTGGGAACCTCCATATACTGAGGCTGTGGCCTTAAAAAAGAAAAATGTGAATATACATGGCTACAAATACATTACTTTATACTTTCCATCAGACTCTCAAAGGAAACATATAACCTAAGAGAGGAGAATAACCATTGGTTAGGATGTTGTGCCACTTTTTACTCCATCTGCTCAAGCAGTAACTATGACCTGAAAAACCTATCATAGCTGTTAAATGTTTTTATTTTATTTTTTTGTCTTTTTAGGGCCACACCTGCAGCTTATGGAGGTTCCCAGGCTAGGGGTCTAATCAGAGCTGTTGCTGCTGACCTACGCCAGAGCCACAGCAACACCAGATCTGAGCTGTGTCCGCAACCTACACCACAGCTCACAGCAACTCCGGATCGTTTTAACCCACTGAGCGATGCCAGGGATCGAACCCGCAACCTCATGGTTCCTAGTCAGATTCGTTTCCACTGCACCACGATGGGAACTCCAAGCTGTTAAATTTTTTTTTTATGAATGTATTCATTTTAATAGCATGCAAACTAAGTATTTTACAAGCAGTTCCCAGAATCTAGTGTTAGAAAGATTCTTTGCACGTGGCCTGAGCCAGGACGGGGCTCACACGGGGGGAACCTCAGGTGCCGTGTCGCTCTCCTCACCCAGGTCTTCAACATCCGATTCTACAGTCAGAACCACATCTGCTGGGCCTTCGCTGACCACCCCTGCACCCTTATTGAAGATCTCTTCCTCATCAGAAGACTCCTTGTCGTGTAGCTTCTGTGCCATGTTTTTTACGTGTGGCATTCAGAGGTCTATACATATGCTGAAGCCATAGTGGCCGCTTTCTCCAGAAAAATCCCTCCCTCTTGCTCTCGCTTTCCTCTGAGTGTCTCTTACGCAGCAGAAATCCGAAAAAAGTGCCTTCTGTGTCCTAACTTCCCTTCCCGTACTGCTCTCCTATGAGAATAAACCTCAATGAGGCAGAAAATTACAATCAAAAGCATCACCACTACAGTCACGGATATTGCCAAGATAAGTTTGTTATTATAGCCATATCCTGGGACTTCTTTTGTGAGCTCACTCGACTCCTTCTGTTCTCCCTGGGCTTCTATGTTCTCATTGATACAGTTCTCGGTTTTCCACTGGTCCGTATCCCATTCTGCCTTGGACACCTTTACTTCTTGCTGCTCACTGAGAAGCTTCATCAGGAGGCCTGATCTGGCGAAGAGCTTGGCACGGGACAGCTGCACCTGGGGCTCGGAGCAGTCCATTTTCAAAGTCTGGATAACATGAGAAATGAACCCCCTCACGTCATTGTTGGGGATGAGGGGCCGTAGCTGCTGGTTCAGCTGAGCTTCAAGCTGATCCCCCGGGGACGAAATTCCTGGGGAAATGAAGCCTGTGGGCTTAGAGGCCAAGTCAGTGCCCACACTGTGGTACTCGCATTGTATTTCGTTGGTGTATTGAACAGTGGGCCTAACACTGTCTGCGGTAGTGGCAGAATATTCTGTAGGAAGCGTACTCTGGGCAGTAGTACCAGGGGTAGTTCCTGACAACGCAGTTTTTCCTGAAGCAGTAAGTTCTTCAATAACAACTTGTGGAGTATTGTTTTCTGAGATGACGTTTTCTGAGATGACGTTTTCTGAGATGATGTTTTCTGCAGAAGGTTCTGAAGGAGAAAATGATTCTGGAGAAAACTTTTCCTGAGAAGTCGGTTCTCCTGAAAGTGAAGAAGCCTCTTGTGAAGCGGAGGACGGAGGCCTCAAGGCAAGCAGCAATCTGTAGCTTGAGCTTTGGCCTGTGAACTCCTGTTTCTTTTTGGGCTCGGGTGTTCTGTGGACCAAAGGAGAGTGAGATTTATGGAAGGAGTAGATTTTTCTGGGATATGAGATTGTTTTAGAAGCCTTCACATTTTTGACTCTCACATTCGCATCTTCTAAAATAAAAATAGTGTACGATAAGTCCTTTGATTTCTTTTTGACCTTTGCTGGGGCTTCTGGATGCGTAGAGGCAGCAGGCCTGCCCCTCGAGTACTGCTCCAGGAAAGAAGAGACTTTGGGTTTACGTTCCTTGATGAATAAAGGCTTTTTCAAGGAGTTTTTCACTAGCTCCCTGGGCCTCTGCACCCAGTGCAGCCCTACCAGTTTCTTACGGGGGGGCCCACTGAGCTTTGCTCCTTTGGGAGTGTTCTCTACAAATGGCTGGGCATTCTCTTTTCTCCAGACGTTGTGCCTTCTCATTTCTCTCAGCTGCCTTTTAGTCAGGCCCCCTGGGCCCGTGGGGACCCTGTTCGTTTTCAGCGGCCTTTTTTCTATGCTCTCAATCTCTCTGAGGCTCTTTTCCTGTAGTTGGGAGTTTTCCAATTTCTTTCGAAGGATCTGGCGTCTCAATTTGGGACTTAAAATGTTGGAATGTATCAGCATGGCAGTTTTTTCTTTCTTTACAATTTCATCAATTTTTTCTTGAATTTCGGCATCTAACAAATTTTCCAGAAAACGGAGTTGACTCACTTTATTTTTGTAAGCTGAAATACTGGACTCAGGTTTAAGAGAAGGGCTCCCGGTGTGGGTTTTCGAACGGCCCGGTGGGGTATCTGTCTCTGCTACTTTTGAAAAGAGAAGCTGAATGAATGGTAATAACGTCGATTCTGAATCTTCTAGATTCCTCTTTGAGAAATAAGGCTGTATATAATTTAGTGCACTGATAGCATCACTTTCATCATCAAAGTCCAGCGGCTCATTCACAAAGCATGAGAAGCTGACACCGCTTTTGTCTGAAGATGGCCTCTCTGGCTCAATAATCAGCTTGGAGCTGGTTTTCTTCTTCCGAGCTTCTAACACCTTCATGAACGATCCTTCCACACCCCCTAGGGCTGTTCCTTTATCACCACATGTGTAGCTTTTCAGGCATCTGTCACAATGCAGCTTGACTGGCTTGCAGACAACTTCAATATTGTTTTTAAATCGGCAGCGGCAGCAGCCATACGGCTCGGCAAGATCGGTTTTTCCAATTCGAGGGTCATCATGAGGATACTTTCAGCTGTCGGAAGCGACACCTGTTCCCAGGTCTAAATATCTTAATGCTGGTAATTTATAAAGATGGGAATCTTCAACTGTTGTCAAAGGATTACGGCTGAGAATTAACTTCTGTAAAAACTGTATTCCATGCCAGGTTTGAAACGTTCCAAAGCTCACTTCTGTGATTAAATTGCAACCAAGATTTACATATTGCAGAAAACGGAGCGATTCAAATGTACATCTTTCGATAGATTGTATTTTGTTGCAGGATAAGTCCAAATACTGCAGGGACGACAAGCCTTTAAATGAATCCTTATGTAACTCAGTCAAAGCATTACCCCTGAGGATTAGTTTCTCAACCCAAAGCAATCCCTTCCATATATTTCCATCAATGTAAGAAATAAAATTTCCTTCAAAATCTTAGACGATGAAGGTGTAGTTGTAGCTCTTGGGCCCTAGAACAGGCACACCGCAGAGCGTCTGACTGGGGCTGAGACCAGTGCACGACAGCGTCTCATTTCTGCAGGTACAGAGCTCACATACATCAATGTGTTCTGTGACGGCAGTCTGTTCTGACTGCACATTTTCTGGGGTATATTTTGCAGAAGGCACCACTGGAGACTGAGTAGAAGGAAAAAGAATTGTCTCAGATGATCCTGGTGGAGAAGTTATGCTCACAGGTGGAGCTGTGGTTTGAATCGGGCCTGGATAAGGACGTGTCACTTCAGGATATTCTGGAGCGGGAGATGTAGTCTCTTGCAGGACCGTAGAAGGTTCAGGCTCTGTAGTTGGGCGCAGAGTGAGGGTAGCCTCCTGACCTTGATCCTTACTGACAGTTGCAATGGTCACCTCCTGATGCGATGGCTCTGGAGGCTGAGTTGGGGTCTCTTGCTCGGTTGGAGAAGGTTCTGCCTCCACACCGGATCCTGTAGTCTCGGTAAGTTCCACGTCCACGGGTTGAACTGTGACTTGAGTCAGGCTTGGATGTGGAAGTGCCACCTCGGGGTGGTCCAGAGGGGCAGCTGTAGCCTGCTGCAGGCCTGTGGAATGTTCCGCCTCCGTGGTAGGCTCTGGAGCTGTGGTAGGCTCCTGGTCCACAGGCTTAACGGTGACACTGGGTGACGCTGGATGCTCACCCTTATCGTGATGTGGTGTTAGAACTGTCTGGGTCTGACCTACAGGAGGCTGGGCTAGGGCCTCCGGCATGGCTGGAGAAGGTTCATCCACCTTGGTGGGTTCTGCACTGATGGTAAGTTCCAGGTCCAAAGGCTGGAATGTGACTTCAGTGAAGGCTGGATGCTGAGCCTCAATCTGTTCTGGACGTGGAACTGTCACCTCAGGGGTGCTTGGAGGGGGAGCTGTAGAATGTTCAACCTTAATAGGTTCTGGAGTTACAGTAAGAACCACCTCAAAAGGCTAAACTGTGAGGTTGGGGGCTTGATCCTGACCTTCAGGATCCTGACCTGCAATTGCATTCGTCACAGGCTGATACAATGGAGGCTGGACTACTAGCTCTTCAGGTGGCTCCAGAGTTTGAGCTGGGGTCTCTCGCGTGGCTGGAGAAGGCTCATCCTCCTTAGCGGGTTCTACGCTGATGGTGAGTTCCAGGTCCAGAGGTTGAACGGTGGATTCAGTCAGGTATGCATGCTGAGCCTGAAGCTCCTGCAGTGTGGAAGAAGGTTCTACCTCTTTAGGGGGCTCCGGAGATGGAGCAGAAGCCTTGAGGGCAACGGGAGACTGGGCTCCCTCTGGAGATGGAGCGGGAGTCCCGAGGGCAACGGGAGACTGGGCTCCCTCTGGAGATGGAGCGGGAGCCCCGAGGGCAACGGGAGACTGGGCTGGGGCCTCCTCTTGGACCAAAGCAAACTCCACTCCCCCAGGGGGACCTAGAGTCTGAGCAGGGCCCTCCTGCTGCACTGGAGAGGTTTCAACCTCCTTAATGGGCTCAAGAGTTAAGACGAGCGCCGGATCCACAGGTTTGACGGTGCCATTGGCTAAGTTTGGATGCTGAGCATGATGGTGACTTGCGGGTGAAACTGTCACTTCATGATGCTCTGGAGTTTGAACTGGTTGTTCCTGTTGAGGTGGGAAAGGTTCTGCCTCCCCGGAAGGTGGCTCTGGAAGCTGAGCTGGTTGCTCCGGCAGCGTTGCAGAAGGTTCTGCCTCTTCTGCAGACAGAGCTGGGGTCTCTTCCTGGGTCGGAGAAGTTTTAGCTTCTTCCAAAGCCTCTGAAAGCTGAGCTGGGGTCTCTTGCTGGTTGGGATAGGAGGCCAGAGCCTCGGGATGCTCGAGAGGCTGCGGCAGGGCCTGCTGCTGGGCTGTGGTAGACCCAGCTTCTTTAGTAGGCTCTGGAGTAATGGTGAGTCCCAAATCCGGAGGCTGAAGTGTCACACTGGGCAGCTGTGAACGAAAAGCAAGAGGTAGATGATGTGGAGATTCTGCCTCATCACTCACTGGTGTCTGAAGTTCATCCCGGGTCTGGAACCCTGGAGCATGAGCTGGGGACCCTAGCTGGACTGGAGAAGGTTCAACCTCCTCAGGGTGCTCTGGAAGCTGAGCTTGGGTGTCCTGCTGGAGTGAAGAATCGACCTCTTCGGGGCGCTCTAGAGCCTGAGATGGGGCCTCCTCCAGGACTAGAGGCATTTCAGACCCCGCTCAGCACTCCCTGGAGTTTGAGCTAAGGCCTCTTGCTGGACTGGAGAAGGTTCGGACTCTCTAGCGACCTCCGGAGTTAAGGGCCAGGGCCACAGGTGTAACAGTGACATTGTGCACGACTGACCGCTGAGCTCCTCTTGCCCTCTGGGGCGCTGATGGCTGAACGCCAGCCTCCGTAAGTGTCTCTGAAGGCTGGGCTAGGGCCTCCTCAAGGCTTGAGGTTTCTACTTCCTCAGAGGCCTCTGAAGGCTGAAATACAGCGTCCTGCTCAAGTGGAGGTGATTCTACCTCCTCAGTGGGCTGTGGATGCTGAGCCTGGGCCTCTGCCTGGAGTGAAAAAGATTCTGCCTTCTCAGGGGTCGGGGGATGCCGAGCAGGGGCCTCTTCCTGGGGCGAGGATTCAGTCTCCTCAGTGGGCTCAGGAGGCTGATCTGGGCTCTCTACACAATATCTGGGTAGCTCAGGATGCCAGACATCCTGCCCCTCTTCGATTTGCTGAGGATTCTCAGATTGGCCCCTAGTTCCAACAATTACTTTGGCAAGATCTCCATGCTCAAATAGATCTTTTGTCAAGTTTGGGGGTGAAACAATAAATTTTGTTGGTTTTGAACTCTTACTACATACAGGTGGAACAAGTACTTCGAATAACTGGTGATCTTCAGCCAGATCTGTATCCACTGTTTTAATCTTCCTTTCGAGTGGAGGCAGAACTAAGTCCTGATTCTGATCCCAACCTAGCACTTGAGGCACCTCTGGGAAATTTTGATGCTGGGTTGGCCTGTCATTCAGGTTCTGTTTGAGATAAAAGTGATCTGGCCCTGCAGCCAACTCACTGACTGAATCCGAGTCCGGGTCTGTTACCTCCTGACTGGGCGGGTCGAACATCTGGACCGGAGAGGAGGCCATCAAGTAATCAAAGCCCCCACCCCGGCTCTGTCGAGGGTGCAAGCACACGGGGCAATTCGAGGGTGCGTTCAGAGGAGTGGGAAGACCTTGGCTCAGAGGTCAGGGGGACCTGGTCCAGAGCCCAGTCCGAAGCCTGAGCTACCTGGGTCAGAAGCCACAAGGGTTGCCACAAAAGGAGGAACAGTGGGGACCAACGGTAAAAGTGAGACACGACGGACCGTTCCCTGAGCTGGAGCTGAACCGTTATGGCAGCGGAATGAAGCGCACGGGAAAGGTTAGAAACCGCGGGCCCCTCCCCCTCCTGACATCACACACTTGGACACGCCCCCACAGACACGCCCCTTTAGCCCCACCCCCTTTGTTCCATAATTGGTTGCACCCCCTTTAGTCCCACCCTTTAGTTACGCCCCCTTTAACTCCTTCTCTCAGGTTCAGGCCAGGAACCAATCTGCCCCTCCAACTCTGGAGTGAGACTTTTTCCCAGTGTCACCAGGACCCTCCCCTTTGCAAAGGCAAGTATTACCTCCTGCTCAGCCCCCTCCCCAACCCCTCCCTTGCACCACCCAGCTCCGCAGGGGCTGCCCCACCAATCTGCCACCACCGGACACACTGGGCAGGATTTGGGCTGCAGAGAGTAGTGGCCCAGGACTCCAGAGGCCTAGGGGTGGCGGGAGCGGAGGTGCAGAGCTTCCCATGGAAGCCACAGGGACTAGCATTGCAGAAAATTCAACATGCTAGTCCAGTTCTGATCATTTGAACCCTTCCTCCTCAAACTGAAATTTAAGAGACATTCTTCCTCCCCTTGGCCATAGATTCCAAGACAAGCAGTTGACCTGCAAAATGAGCACCGGTTAGGGGGGAACACAACTTACAGTTAGTTATTCTTTTTTTTCTTTTTTTCTTTTGGTCTTTTTGCCTTTTTGGGGCTGCACCCACGGCACATGGAGGTTCCCAGGCTAGGGGTCTAATCTGAGCTGTAGCTGCCAGCCTATGCCACAGCCACAGCCACAGCCAATCCGAGCCGCGTCTGCGACCTACATCACAGCTCTTGGCAACACAGGATCTTTGACCCGCTGAGCAAGGCCAAGGATCGAACCGTGACTTCATGATTCTTAGCTGGATTCGTTTCCGCTGCCCCATGACGGGAACTCCCACAGGTAATTATTCTAAAATGTCGCCATGTCCTCTAAACTCTCAGTATCCATGTCTGATTACTAATTCACCACTGTATTATTAGAGGTTACCACTGAATCAGTGATGACTCCAAAATTTCTATAGGAGGGGTTTTTGGAGGTGGGCAGTTCATTCTGGGAAAAGAGTCTAAAACCATGCGAATGGCCCTTTCTTTACATTATTAGCATGGGAAAACTTCCCCATCTACTTTTCTCAACCCAGCCATTAACCTAGAAAAAAATTACAGTGCCACTGTTCAGAGGTCTACTGTGTGTGCACACATGAAGACACTTAAGATGTTAAGTCAGCATGTTAAATAATTTTCTGGAGATGCTGTACTAGCACCCGGTTTACTTCCTTCAGAGCCCTTTTAATAATCTATTTCATTTTAGTCCTTTTTAATTGTCTGGTACATCTAAACTAACTCTTCTAACATCTAAATTCCAAGAGAAGAATTTCATCTTATTCCCAATGTCTAGCACACAATGGTTTGTTTGGTTTTGTTTGGTTTTGTTTCAGGGCCGCACCTGCAGCACATGGAGGTTCCCAGACTAGGGCTTTAAGCAGAACCGTAGCTGCCAGCCTACACCACAGCCACAGCCATGCCAGGTCTGAGCCGTGTCTGTGACCTACACCACAGCTCACAGCAACGCCAGATCCCTAACCCACTGAGCGAGGCCAGGGGTGGAACCCACATCCTCATGGATGCTAGTCAGATTCATTACCGCTGAGCCACAGCAGGAACCCCACACATAATGGTTTTTTAATGGAATCGATTCTAAGATGGGCCTCATTTAGAAATGGATCTGTCATTATAATCAGGTTTCTAAAGTCTTTAGCATCAATACCGAATCCTTTCCGCTACCATTTTACCTTTCTTTCTTTCTTCCTTTTTTTATTTTCATTTTTGGTCTTTTTAGGGCCACACCTGCGGAATATGGAGGTTCCCAGGCTACGGGTCTAATCGGAGCTGTTGCTGCCAGCATACGCCAGCATATGCCAGAGCCACAGCAACGCCAGATTGGAGCCGAGCCTGCAACCACAGCTCAGGGCAACGCAGGATCGTTAACCCACTGAGTGATGCCAGGGATCGAACCTGCAGCCTCAAGGTTCAGATCCATTTCCGCTGCGCCATGATGGGAACTCCCCATTTTATAATTTTTAAAGCCCAAATTGGATATGTTGGAAGTTCCTTACCTGAAACATTTACATTTTTCAGAACATAGCCACCTTTTCTTTCTCTACTTTCTTCACTTCAAAACAAGCTTTGCAACATTAGGGTAAGTTAAATCATCAGAAATCTAGTTGTAAATTAAATTCTCAAGATATGAAACACACTTTTTGCCCCCTTACAAAAAAAATCCTGTTTTTTCAGATTTTAAGAGGAAAGAGGCAAATATGTTTAGCACATGTGCAAACCTACCTCGTTTAACTGGAAGCGTCTAATTTACTACATTTAAATGAAAGTGCTTGAACCGGAAGCTCCTGAGGGGTCCGGAGAGCAGCCTGGCCCTCTCAGCTCCATCCTTCATGGATTCTTGAACACCCCTACCTGACTTCTCTGCCTTGATTTTTTCCCTACTCACTCCCCTGGGTTGCGCAAGGGTAACAGAGCACAAAGATCTGGGTTCAAATCCGGCCTTCTCCATTTACTACCCCCACCCCACGATCTTATCCCATCAGCTCTCAGAGCTTCAAGCCTTATCACCCGTATCATTGCTAAGCTGTGTCCCAGGTTAGCTGGAGAGAAGTTCAGTGACACTGTTGGGGTTGAAATGCTCCTAACTGTAGAGCAATGAACCTGGGAGAGAATTCTGGATTCCATATCCTGGCTCACCAAATTCTGCCTTGGCCTGCCCCCCGACCCCTACCCCGAGCCCTGGCTCCTGGTGCCCTCAGGCACCCCGTGGTTCCCAGGCCTGACAGTCAGAGGAACCAAAAGCAGCCTGGGCAACAGTGAAGGGCCAGAAACCCTCAAAGATGGCTTATTAACCCGGTGAAGGGCAGCTGGACAGGCTCAGCAGCCCCTTGCCAGACCCTCCACTGTACTCAGGCGCCGTCGATAGAGGCTGACTCACAGGGCCCAAGCCCTGGGCCCTGGGAGTCCAAGTTGGGCAAGGGCAAGGCCAAGGGTGGGGCTGGAGTTCCCAAAAGCAGGCATCAAGTACCAACCTGCCTCCCCTCCCGAGGCTGGAGGGGGCGGGGGCGGGGGGTGCCTGAACTGAGTTATGAGCCCCAGCGGGGTTCCCCGCAGCTCCTTGCGCAGCTCAGGCTCTTCCTGGCGTCAGAATGCCGTGAGCCCCACGTCAGCTGCAATCTGGAGGGTGATCCCTTCCTCAGGCAAGGGGAGGTCTGGAAGGGCCAGAGCCAGACGAGGACCCAGCGGGGCCCACAGGGCCACCGGCAGGTTGTGACAGGGACCCAGGTCACAAGGGTGCTGGCCCCGTGCCCACTCCCACGTGGTGTGGCCCCTCAGCAGCAGCTTCCCATGGAAGAACAGTCGCCCCTGCCCAACAGCGCACCCGCCACACACCTGTCTGTCAAGAAGACCAGGGCGACCTGCGCCAGAGACACTCTGCCTGTGAGCAGTATGCGCCATGGCAGCAGGAGGAGGGCGGCCCTATGGAGGTGTGTGTGCGCTCGCAGCAGGGCTGACAGGGCAGCGCCCCGCAGCACAGAGACGTGCAGCAGGACAGCTGCTGTGGGAAGCAGCAGACACAGGAAGGGCCGGTAGTTGTAGAAGCCCACACAGCGGCCCAGCAGGCGGCACTGGTGCTCCCCGCGGAGGATGCAGATGCTACAGGTGGAGCAATGCCCACTGTGTGGTGGCACCTGGCTTTGGCACCGGTTGCAGTAACTTGCACACAGTGGGTGCTCAATATTTATAAGCGAATGAATGATACCTCTGGCTTCTGGTTCTAAACGAGTTCCTCTGGCTCTAACAAGCGGATCTTTGTACACCCGTTCTAACATCTTCAGGTCCTAGGGTCCTCCCCCAGCCCAAAGC
>PVHT021183543.1:30192276-30254002 GCA_004024745.2 Catagonus wagneri | reverse complement strand
CCGGGCCAAGGGTCCCAGCGGGGTAGGCTCGGGACCCAGCACCAGCATGTAGGCCAGCCCAAGACCCACAGCCGCGGCCCACAGCGCGGTGAGCACAAGGGGGAGCTGCGCGGGTGGCCCCTCAGCGCTCCACACTGCCCAGGGCTGCCCCATGGCCAGGGCCCACCCTTGGAGGAATCGTGAGCACTGGCTTATTTTTTTTTTAAAAACACCACTTGTCCCAGTGGAGCCACGAATTTCACATTTGCACTCAGCTTTACTGCAGACTTGTGAAAGAGCCGTCAACGCCGCCATCTTGCAGTAGCTGCACCAAGCTGTTAAATTTTTAAAGCTATAAAATAGCAGCATATAACTTTATTAAAGGATTAACACAGAAATTCAGTGTTATCACAGTGGCACTACACTGTTCCCATGAATATACTTAAGTATATTTAGTCCTTTCCTGAAATAGATGCCCAGGCCCTTGGGGCTGCCTGATCCAGCAGGACTAGGCTATGGTAAAGGAATGTCCAGAATGCATTTCCTACATTTGCCTTCTTTTGTATAAACCCTCTCTGTGCCATTAAGGAAGCAGCAAGGGGTCCCTCCTTCTCTTGTTCAGCATCATAGGGAGTGATGTGTCATGTGGTCACGGGTTTGGGAGCAGATGGCTTATTCCTCCAGCTACTAGGGAACTTCTCCTCACCCAGGCTCATCTGTAATGATACCCACCTATGGCCATCACCACTAGTGAGCCCCAATACCCATTTTCCCTTCTTCCTTGTCAAAGGGACCCCACACATTGCTGCTCAGAGAAGAGACTGCCCTTCCCAGCCTCCTTTGCAGCCATGTGACCAAGTCCTGGGCAGTAAGATCAGACTGCAAGCCCTCTCTGGTACTTCTGGGAAGAGGCAGACGTCAGGTTTCTAGTTCCACACATAAAGGGGTTGGAAGTTGCCACTCTGTCCTAAAAGCAAGTAAGAAGCTGAACAGATGGAGTTCCTGTTGTGGCTCAGCGGTAACCAACCTGACTAGTATCTATGAGAATGCAGGTTTGATCCCTGGCCTCGCTCAGTGGGTTAAGGATTCAGCATTGCTGTGAGTTGTGCTGCAGTTCACAGACACAGCTTGGATCCCGTGTTGCTGTGGCTGTGGTGTAGGCTGACAGCTGCAGCTCTGATTCGGCCCCTAGCCTGAAAACTCCCATATGCCTTGGGTGAGGCCCTAAAAAGACAAACAACAACAACAACAACAAAAAAAAAGCTGAACAGACAACAACTCTTCTTGGATCTGTTAGGGAGAGGAGAACATGTGGTTAACCGCTGACCCTAAAACTGGAGACAGACAGGAAAATACAGGGAGCTGTGGCTTCCCAGAGACTCACGTGGAAATCACTGCAGGAACCAGGGCCGGGTAGGAAAACCTGAACTGTGTGCGACAAGCTGCTGCAGGCACAGTGTGGACAAGTCTGGAACTGGGTTGAAGGGACCTCCCTGCACTTCAGTTCTGCTTCCTGAAGCTCTGCCAGGTTCCCATAGTCAGACTCAGAGAAAAACCCCCTCCTGCTTCCAATAGGGGAGAGGGAAGGGGCCACTGTGAAACCCTGAAGGGCACTTCATTCTTCTTAACGAGGTCTTCCCTCAGGGGAAACCTGTTACCCAAAACCTAACCAAGCAGAATTTTAACAGAGCCTAACTGACCTGGTTAAAGGAAGTACCCAACTCTTGCCAACTTGGGAGGAGGAGGGGGACAGCACTGAGAAGCATCTGTCATGTCCACAGTCCTGAAGGTCATGCTCAGTAGAAGACTGAACCTGAGTTTTTGTGACGCAGCGGAAACAAATCCAACTAGTATCCATGAGGATGTGGGTTCAATCCCTGGCCTCACTCAGTGGGTTAAAGATCTGGTATTGCTGTGAGCTGTGGTGTAGGTGCAGATGGGGCTCAGATCTGGCATTGCTGTGGCCGTGGCATAGGCCAGCAGCTACAGCTCTGATTTGACCCCTAGCCCGGGCACTTTCATATGCTGCAGGTGCAGTCCCAAAAAGAAAAAAACAAAGGTAAGTGAATAGAGGTGTTCTCTTGTGGAGCAGCAGATTAAAGATCTGGAGTTGCCACTGCAGTGGCTTGGGTCACTGCTGTGGTGTGAGTTCGATCCCTGGCCCCAGAACTTCTGCATGTCACAGGTGCATCCAAAAAATGAATAAAGGCAAATGAATGGAGAAAAACATATGCTGACACTAATCAAAACAAAGCAGGAGTAGCTACATTAATTTCAGACAGACCTGACTTCGGAATAAGGAACATTCTCAGGGATAAAGGGCATGACATGAGTTTCTGCTGTGACTCAGCAGTAAGGAACCCAACTAGCATCCCTGTGGATGAAGGTTTGATCCCTGGCCCTGCTCAGTGGGTTAAAGATCTAGTGTTGCTGTGAGCTGTGGTACAGGTCACAGACACGGCCGGATCTGGTGAGGATCTGGAGTTGCTGTGGCTGTGGTATAGGCTGGCAGCTGCAGCTCTGATTAGCCTCTAGCCTGGGCACTTCCATATGCTGCAGACACAGCCCTTAAAAAAAAAAAAAAGCGTGACATGATGTTAAGGGATCAGTCTTCCTTTAAGGCCTCTTTCTTGTCTCTATGCTCCCAACAACAGAGTGTAGACCTTCTAGAGGCCACACCTGTCAGAACTGTGAGGCGAAGCATGAAATCACTGTCACAGTTGAAGGCTTCAATACTGCTCTATCAGAAATGGACAGATCTAGCAGGCAGAAAATCAAGAAAATCAGACAGCGAGCTACAAGCTACAGGGCACCCCACACCCAGCACAAAGCCACTACACAAAGCCTCATCAACAAAAGCAAACCACAACACAAAACGCCTGCAACACAGCCTATTTCCCCCTTAGGCTATACACCAGATCAATAGCAGTGGTTACCTGGGAGGAGGGGCCTGATGCTTTTGGGATGGAGGACAAAGGTGCTCTGGGGGCTTTCTTTTTTGTATTTGAATCTTTCATACAAAAATACATTCATATCTTACTAATATGATTAAAATTATTTTTAGACAAGGCTATAGTCATAAATAAGAATAAGGATTAGACAACAGGTACATTTATGAAGAGGCAGAGAACATGCTGAAAACAGTTTTTCTGCACTGTAGAATGCCAAGGTTATGTCCCCTTGAAAAAAATGTTTTTTTTCTAAGCCACTGATTAACAGATATCCCCCTTCAAGTGCCTCGTTTATGTATATTTTCCTTTTAATGGTTTTAAATGAAAGCACCTATATCTTCATAGATTATTAAGTAGGCAAAATGTTTTGTAAATTAGAAATGGAATACACTCAATCTCATATTTAAGAGGAGACCTTATGTTAAAACTTCTTTCTTCTGTGGGATAAGAAAGAATGAAAATATTTAGGAAACTAATGATCTTAAGAAAAATGTGGGCTGGAGTTCCCATCGTGGCTCAGTGGTTAGCAAATCCGACTAGGAACCATTAGGTTTTGGGTTCGATCCCTGGCCTCGCTCAGTGGGTTAAGGATCCGGTGTTGCTGTGAGCTGTGGTGTAGGTTGCAGATGCGGCTCAGATCCTGCGTTGTTGTGGCTGTGGTGCAGGTCAGAGGCTACAGCTCTGATTAGACCCCCTATGTCGTGGGTGTGGCCCTAGAAAAGGCAAAAGGACCAAAAAAAAAAAAAAAATAGGGGCTCATCTGAGATTACAATGAAGTGATACAGACGTTTCTTGATGAATTGTAAAATAGCTTCAGATACTTCACTTACTGAACAAACACGTATTAAACACCTACTGTACAACAGAGGCTATGCCAGTCCCTATAAGATGCATCCGAAATACATTTGACCTCTCAATCTACACTGGTGGCGGTGGCAGCAAGTGTATATATAGATTACAGCTGAACTAATAGTAGGGCCAAACATAAGACCTAACCATGCAAGTGTGGTCTGAGGACCAGCAGCATCTGAAGCACCTGTGTGCACAGGAGACCCCCCACTTCTAAACACCTAAATTTGCATTTTAACAAGGTCCTCAGGTGATCTGAATGCTTATGCAGAATTGATGAACTGTGGGACTATAGAAGGACCCACTGCTGAGCCTTGAGAAAGCGTCAAAGCTCTCCAGACTGTTGGGGTGATAGGACCATTCCAGGCTCAGAGATCAGCAGGCCCATGATCATGGCAGTTAGAACAAGAAGGGTTCTGGAAGGTAACAGGGAACTCTGAAAGATGTGAGAGACAGGACAGAAAAGGTAGGCTGAAACCAGAGGCAGAAGGGCCAGACTGACCCTTCTGAAGGAAGCCAGAGAAAATTTTAAGCAGCAAGCTACAGGATCAGATTCTTATGTTTGTTTCGGCCATGCCTACAGCACGCAGAAGTTCTTGGGCCAGGGATCGAACCCATGCCACAACAGTGACCATGCTGGATCCTCCATCCACTGAGCCACTAAGGAACTCCAGATTCTTATGTTTGGACATAACTCTGGTGGCAGGGTGGAGGAAGAAATGCAGAAAAGAGGCTGCAACAGGCCCAAATTGGTCCTTAAATAAGCACAATTCAATCTTGGACTAGAAAGGAGGTCCTCAAGGACTTAGAAAAGGAGAGTGGCATTGAGTCCCAGGCAAACAGAGAAAACAAAGGGCTGCTCCAGCTGCAGTTGGACACAGATGGGTTCTTTCTTCTCAAAGTGTGACACCCAGCCAGCTGCATTAATATCACCTGGGAATTGTTAGAAATGCAAATTCTTGGGTCTCATCTCAGAAATACTGTCAGAAACTCGGGGGTAGAGCACACAAATCTATCTGACTTTTAAGTTCTCCTTCAGATTGAAAGCCACTGCTCTAGCCTGTCGAATATCTTCTAGCAGGTGGTGAAGATTTGGAATTGCCACAACTTTTTAAAAAAACACAAACAAGAGTAATGAGAAATCAGCTTCTTTATTGAGTGGCCAAAATAAAAGTCACAATCTAGATTTCGTATAGTGCTCAGAAAGAAACAAAAAACATGTTGACCATCTTGTCCAAAAGCCTCACATTTGGAGAATTAAAATAGTTTTGGTAGAGGCCGTGTTGTTCTCGGTAGCCTACATTAAGTAAAACTTAAAAGTAGTCATCCTGACTGTAAATTCTTTGTTTCCTTTATTCCCCACAAAAAACACCCTCTGAAAAAACACTGGGATTCCTTCTGGCCCTCCGAAGATTGTGTTTCTGATGCAACCGCCCCTTAAAAAAACGCAATCCCAAATTAAAAAAAAAAAAAAAACCCAAAACGGAGCAGCGGGGCTGGCGCCACCATCCCAAGACAACTCCGCCGTTTCCCAGCCACACCCCTGCGAACGGCAGGGCCTCCTTACCCGGGCTGCACCCAAAGATAAATAAATCAGTCCTTGTTTTTTCCAGACCCGAAATTAGGAGTGACTCACAGAGCACTTTGAACGGCCACAGTCGCCTCGGGAAGGAGGAAAAATGTGCAGATTTTTCCCCTCGCCCGAGGACCCGACGAGCCGGGCTGGGCCAATCAGGGGAGGATAGCGGGAATCACACCAAAGTAGGTAAAAAATGCGGGACGCGTGCCCTCCGAGACCGCCCGCGCCGGGGATCCCGAGGGTCCTCCCTCTGGTCTGCTCCGTCGCGGGCCCCGCCCACCGTCTCTCCCCACCCCACCGTCCCGCCCCCTCTCAGGCCCCGCCCCTAGCGGCGGAGCGCACCTGGCTGGCCAGGTGGCTACTTCCATGTAAGGGCAACGGCGGTGCAGTGGGCGGGGTGCCACGTGGCTCCGCCCCAGACCCTCGCCCGCAGGCGCCAGTCCAAGCTCCGCCTCCTCTTCCCTTGTAGTTGAGGGAGGGCCTCACCTCCGCTCCTACGGACCAGAGCTAATGAAGGGGTACGTGGTCCTCCAGTCCCCAGCAGGTGAGGAAGACCCCGCCCGCCAGGCGTTGGGAGGGCCGCCTGGGCAGGGCGTTGCCAGGCCGGCCGGTTGCGTAGCAACGGTGGGCAGCGCGTGACGTGCGCAGCCGCGTTGGGGCCCGAGGCGCGCCCGCGCTCCCGCCCCCTGGTAGGCTCGCTCCCAGCGTCGCCTCGCCGCTCGATTGCTCCGTCCGGCAGCTCTGAGGAGGACTCTCCGCAGACTCGGCTCCGGCCGGCTCCCTCTCCCGCGCTTCTGCGACCGCCGCTGCGAACATGGTGAGCAGAAGGGAGCCCCGAGATGCAGGCTGACGGGGTCGGGGCGCCGCGGGGCAGGGTCCGGGCTGGGCTGCAGCCTCCCCGGGGGTAGGGTCCCTGGCTTCCACCGCCCGCGGACTAGCTGGGCCCCCGCGCGCCGAAGCGGCTCCCCGGCAGCCGCGTCGCTGGGTGCCCTCGGGAGCGTCGCTTTGGCGGTGCCTCCCGCCCGGGCCTTGGTATTTCCGCCGAGGTCGAGCCCCGCAGCCAACCCGCCCCTCGGCTACTCCGACCCAGGACCGGACCTTGTGGAGTGGGGTCGTCGGAGTCCGGCGCGGGCCTGGTTAGCGCAGGTTTCGCCGAAGCTGGGCGCGGAGGCGGTCATGACTCTTACCAGTTTCGGCCGGTGAGGTTTTTCCACCTCGTTAAGGAAATAAGGGCTTGATTGAATAACCCTGGGGGGTGGAATGATCACTATGAGCGTGATCCAGGCAAGATGAGGATCGGGATGGGGGGGGGGGTGCGGCCTCACGGTCGCTTTGTTTGTCGCGTCTGGCAGTCAGCTTCCAGCAGCACTCTCGTCGTGCTTGTCAAGCTCGGCAGTGGCTCTTTTAACCCCTGCCTCTCGGGTCTCTCCATGTACGGTCAGAAATTTTCTTTCAGCCGTGACCAGTTTTGTTCTGCCAGACCTTAGCGTGCAAGGTGTGGGTATGATGCTGGTGATGCTAATAAAAGAGAATGAAAAAGCTTTTTCAAGTCCATTAAATTATCCGAGTCACTAAAAAGTGAACAGATGTTCAGTATATTCTAGGCGTTGGAGACTGCTTAGTTTACGTACTTCCCCTTCTAAACTAACTAATTTGCTGTAAAACAGTGTTCTTAAGTGGATGAACAAGTAGAACATTTTGTTATTTTCTTAAGTCTGCACACGTTCTTACCATTTTTGGTCAATGATTTGCAGGCAAAGGCTTACCAGAGTGCTAGAAATATTACACTGTTATTGCATCTATCTGCCTGGAAGCAGTTGGTACCAGTGTATCTGCATACAAAATGACATCACTGAAAAAGCTTTGATTTTCTTAAGGATTTGCACCTTTCAGGGCTATGCAGATTGGCTCATTAGTGGAAGAAAAAGAAATTAGTTTTTATTTTTCTAGTCATCAGTAGTTTCTTGATGACTGAGGATATGTAGTAGGAATGTATTTTTCAGTTTTTGGTTTTTCCTTGATTTAATTCTATAAGCTGCAAAGAGGATCAGCATTTTAAGGCTTTTTAAATTTAAGATTATACTACTTTATGTTACTACCTTCCGCACTAAAAAACTTAATCTAAGGATTTGGGGTTCTCAAATTGAAAACCAGCCACGCTCATGGACGTGCTTTGAATCAGGTTGGAGCATGCCTTCTAATTTGACATAATTTTCTGTTTGAAAATAGAACCAAGCTTTTTTACTTTAAAGTTCAAATTTAAAGCCTAACTTCCATATTCTGTACATTCAAATAAAATGAAAAAAAAAAAAAAAAAACGAAGAGTCTGTTTTATTTATGGTTCGGAGAGAGAAGAAATAAAAATCAGTGAGTTCCTTCCATGGCACAGTGGGTTAAGAATCCAACTGCAGCAGCTTGGGTTGCTGAGGAGGTGAGGTTTTGATACCTCCCTGTGCAGTGGGTTAAAGATCTGGCAGCTGTGGTATAGGTTGCATCTGTAGCTTGGATTCAGACCCTGACCGGGGAACTTTCATATGCTGCAGGTGTGCCCATAAGATTTAAAAAAAAAAAAAATCAAGATGGCTGGATTCCAAATACATTTCAAACTTCACCTCCTTGGGGAGGTCAAGAAGATCTTGCAAGTCACTCTTATTTGCATGCTTGCAAGGAAGAAGTCCAAATATAGACTGTTGATTTAAAAAAGTTACTCTTGTATTTAGCCTTATGGGCACAGAGCATCTCCTTTCAGTCCAGCTGGTGGAGAATATTGTGAAGATGGAAAATTCTCTTATTATCTCAGATTTTAGCGCTTCACCTCTGTATTTGAAATTGTTTAGATCTGTTAGATGCTTCGTTCTAAATTTCTCAAGGTGGTTTTTTTTTCCTTCCCCTTCTTTTTATGACCACACCTGTGGCATATCGAAGTTCCCAGGCTAGGGGTTGTATCCTAGCTTCAGCTGCTGGCCTATACCACAGCCACGGGGGATCCGAGCCGTATCTGAGACTTACCTTGCAGCTTTTGGGCAACACAGGATCCTTAACCCACTGAGCGAGGCCAGGGATCAAACTCGTATTCTCACAGAGACTATGTCAGGTTCTCAACAGGCCGAACCACAAAGGGAACTCGCCAAGTTTTTTTTTTAATTAAATTTTAACCGCTGATGGGTTCAGCATTAAGGAAAATCACTTCCTGGTATCCAAGTGTTCTAGAAGCACTTGGGAATAAGGCAGTTTCAAACCAACTCAAAACGATCACCCTGAGCCCCATTCCCCCCCCCCCCCCCCCCGCCCGCCCATGGCATGTGGAACTTCCTAGGCCAGGCCGCAGTAGGGCCCGAGCTGCTGCAGTGATAATTCTGGATCCTTAACTGGCTCACCACAAGACAATTCTCACCCTTTTGAGATTTCTTGTTTTCAAAGTCTAACTTTACAGTGTTCCCCCCCGCCCCCGGAAAAAAAGGTAGCCTCCTCTCACCAGGAACCGTATCTACACACTCCAAACAAAACTTTGGTGTTTGTTGGTACTGGGTGTGCCAGCTTCTTTAAAAGATTATTTAGCAGCCCACTTTGAGTTCCTAGGTTTATCTGCTCAGGAGTCCTTTCTGTTGGGTATGGATTGAGACATTGCAGGAGACTGGCCAAGCTCCTCTTTCTTGTAACTGGTGTATGTGCATGTGCAGTACAGATATATGGCTGTCTGGGAAGTCTGAATGTAGCCTTGACCCTGGAACAGGAAAGGTCTACAAAATAACCCTTAACCTTACCCTAATCAGAACTCAGCTCTAACAAGTTGACCTGTTGGCTTAGACTGAATTACAAATATATTCTACCACTGGATAATTAGCAAAAACTCTTAAAGCCATCTAGTGGAATAGGTTGGACATGTGTTCCTGTACCTATTAAAGGTAATAGAAAACAGCCTGTAAAGGATTCATTGACTTGTGACCTCTTCGGACTCTACATCAGGTTTTTAAATAATTTAAAAATTAATTTTGAAACATTTTAAGCAGGAAAGTCCGAAGAATAACAGGTACCTTTGTACAGAAAGAAAAAGGTCAACTTTTGGCCATATTTCAGGTTTTTAATGTCGCCGTTACAGCTAAACATGCATCTTGCACATCCCATTCCCTTTCCTGCCCAGAAGTAACTACTCCTGTGTCAAAGACATAACGTACTGGCCAATTAAGGGAATGATTTGTGCAGGCTTTTGCAATTAAAACATTAAAGTGAGGAACATCTTAAAAAAAGAAAAAGGGAATGTTGTTCTGGGGCTGGTAAACTGAGGAGTTTTGAGGAAGCCTGGGAGGGGTCTTAATCTCCTGTAAGCACAGGCAGGGTCCTTTTGTTACCCTGAATCCAGGATGACGGGGTGGTTTTGGGGTGGTTTTCTCAACCATCGCTGCTAACCAGGAGCACAGAGCTCAGGTAAAGTTCAGCATAGTCACCTGAAACTAATATATTTCATTCTCATTGATATCTATACTTTTAGCTGTAAATGTCTGCATATGTAGTATGTTGCCTTGTTGCAGTTTTACATTTTATATAAATGTTATGTTTCATGTATCCGTTTACAACTTTAAAAAAAACTTTGTGAGAACTTTAATTTGCATCCCATCAGCTACTTTAAGGGGTCTGTTTCTCAATTTCTTTTCACTACTTGGCACTATGAGCCTTTTAAAACCTATCTGATAGGTGTGAAATGGTTTCTCATCCTTTTAATTTGCATTTCTGATTAGCAGTAGAGTTTCTTTTCATATGCTTATTGCAGTTTATGTTTTTCATGCTTGTGTCTGCACCTGACATTGTGTAAGTACTCCTCAATTCTTTATCTAAGCTCATTTGTGGAGCCATAAAGTAAATCCACCCTTAACAGCAAATCAACAAGAGCGTGATTGTCAAAGCCAGAACTGCACAATGAGGACTAATATCCCTATCCTCTGGTACCTACTTTACTTTGCGCGCCTCTCAAATTGTTAAGTAACAAGTTCAATATTCTTAATTCTAGCCACCTGCCCTTGTGAGGCCCTGGTAGCGGTAGAATTCAGTGATCCGGAATAGAGCTCCGTATTTGCCAAGGGCAAGGAGATTAACATCCTCTTCTTTATTTTATTTAAATTTTTTTCAAATTTCAAAGTAAAAACAGTTTCATGTTATTGAAGTATAGTTGATTTACAAGGTTGTGATAATTTCTGCTGTACAACAAAGTGATACATATGCACACACATGTATACGTATGCACACATACATTCTTTTTCAGATTCTTTTCCCACATAGATTATTACAGAACATTGTATGAGATTGGACATGTTAAGGGTGGTATGGCCATAGACGATTATCACAGAGTATTGGGTAGATTTCCTTGTTCTACAGATCAGTTTGCGTATGCCAGTCCCAAACCCCCAATCCACCTCTCCCCCAGCCTGTCCTCTTTGATAACCATAAGTGTGTTTTTAGAGTCTGTGAGTCTGTTTCAGTTCTGCTAGTAAGTTCATTTGTAATCTTTTTTTCTTTTAAGATTCCACATATAAGTAATATGTTTGTCATTTCTCTGACTTCACTTAGTATGATAATCTCTAAGTCCATTTATATTGCGGCAAATGGCATTATTTCATTCTTTTTTATGGCTGAGTAGTGTTCCATTGTATATACGCACCACGTCTTTATCCATTTCCTCTGTCGATATACATTTAGGTCGTTGCCATGTTTTGGCTATTAGTGCTGCAGTGAACATTGGGGTGCATGTATCTTTTTGAATTATGCCTTTTTCCAGATGATATGCCCAGGAATGGGGATTGCTGGATCATAAGGGCGTTCTGTTTTTAGTTGTTTAAGGAACTTCCATACTGCCATCAGTAGTGGTTGCACACAGTATACATTCCCCGTAACAGTGTAAATTTCTCTACACCCTCTTCAACATTTATTGTTTGTAGACTTTTTGATGATGGCCATTCTAACTGTTGAAAGATGATACCTTATTGTAATTTTGATGTGCATTTTTCTAATAATTAGTGATGCTGAGCAACCTTTCTTGTGTTTTTTTGACCATCTGTATGCCGTCTTTGGAGACAAGTCTGATTAGATCTGCCCATGTTTTGACTGGGGTTTTTTTTTTTTTTTTTCTTTGCTCTTAGAGCTGCACCTGTGGCATATGGAGGTTCCTAGGCTAGGGATCTAATCAGAGCTAGAGCTGCTGGCCTACGCAACAGCTGCCGGCCTACGCGACAGCCACAGCAACGCCAGATCCAAGCTGTGTCTGCGACCTACACCACAGTTCACGGCAACACCAGATCCTTAACCCACTGAGTGAGTCCAGGGATCGAACTGGAAATCTCATGGTTCTTAGTCGGATTCGTTTCCGCTGCACCATGCTGGAAACTCAGATTGTTTGTTTTTTTCATATTAAGCTGCATGAGTTGTTTATGTATTTTGGAGATTAATCCCTTGTCAGTTGCTTCATTTGCAAAGATTTTTTTCCCATTCTGTGGGTTGTCTTTTGGTTTATGATTTCCTTTGCTGTGCAAAAACTTTTAAGTTAATAGGTCCTATTTGCTTATTTTTATTTTCACATTAGGAGATGGATCCAAAAATATGTTGCTGCAGTTTATGCCAGGGAGTATTCTGCCTATGTTTTCTTCTAAGAGCTTTATAGTATCTGGTCTTATATTTAGGTCTTTAATCCATTTTGAGTTTATTTTTGTGTATGGGGTAGGAGAGTGTTCTAATTTCATTCTTTTACATGTAGCTGTCCAGCTTTCCCTGCACCACTTACTGAGGAGACTCTTTTCTCCATTGTATATTCATGATTCCTTTGTCTTTGAAAAGTTGACTATAGGTGTGTACGTTTATTTCTGGACTTTCTATCCTGTTCCATTGATCTATACTTCTGTTTTTGTGCCAGCACCATACTTTTTTTCTTTTTTTAGCACCATACTGTTTTGATGACTGTAAATTTGTAAAATAGTCTGAAGTCAAGGTCCCAGATTCCTCCAAGCTTTGTTTTTCTTTCTCAGGACTGTTTTGGCTGTTTGAGGTCTTTTGTGTTGTTCATACAAATTAAAATTTTTTTTTTGTAAAAAACTTATTGGTAATTTGATTAGGATTGCATGGAATCTCTAGATTGCCTTGAGTAGTATAGTCTTTTAGATGACATTGATTCTTCCAGTCCAAGAACATGGTATACCTTTCCGTTTGTGTCAATTTTTTTTTTTAATTTTTTATTAAAGTATAGTTGATTTAACCTTGTATTCTAAAGGGTTGTGTCAATAGCTTCTTTTTTTTTTTTTTTTTTTTGCATTATAGCTGGTTTACAGATTACTGTCAAATTTTCCAACTGCACCACGTGGTGACCTGGTTACATGAACATATATGGATTTGTCATATGTGATTAGACATAGTTCCCTGTGCTATACAGCTGGATCTCCTTGCTTTTCCATCACCGAAGCAGTTGTTAACCCCATTCCCTCCCACACCCTCCCCCACCCCCTTGGCAACCACAAGTCTGTTCCCCAAGTTCGTGATTTTCTTTTCTGTTGAGATGTTCATTTGTGCAGTGTTTTAGACTCCAGTTATAAGCGATTTCATATGACATCTCTTTCTCCTTCTGACTTGCTTCACTCAGTATGAGGGTCTCTAATTCCATCCATGTTGCTGCAAATGACATTATTTTATCCTTTTTTTGTGGCTGAATAGTATTCCATTGTGTATGTATACCACATCTTCCTAATCCAATCATCTGTCGATGGACATTTGGGTTGTTTCCATGTCTTGGCTATTGTGAATAGTGCTGCAGTGAACATGCGTGTGCAAGTGTCTTTTTCAAGGAAATTTATGTCTGGATATATGCCCAAGAGTGGGCTTGCTGGGTCATATGGTAGTTCTATGTATAGTTTTCTAAGGTACCTCCACACTGTCTTCCATAGTGGTTGCACCAGCTTACATTCTCACCAGCAGTGCAGGAGGGTTCCCTTTTCTCCACACCCCCTCCAGCATTTGTTGTTTGTGGACTTGTTAATGATGGCCATTCTGACTGGTGTGAGGTGGTATCTCATGGTAGTTCTGATTTGCATTTCTCTAATCATCAGTGATGCTGAGCATTTTTTCATGTGCTTGTTGGCCATCTGTATATCTTTGGAGAAGTGTCTATTCAGGTCCATTGCCCATTTTTCAGTGGGGTTGTTGGCTTTTTTGTGGTTGAGCTGCATCAGTTGTTTGTATGTTTCAGAGATTAAGCCCTTGTCAGTTGCATCATTTGAAACAATCTTCTCCCATTCTGTAAGTTGTCTTTTAGTTTTCTTTTTGGTTTCCTTTGCTGTGCAAAAGCTTGTCAGCTTGATTAGGTCCCATTGGTTTGTCTTTGCTCTGATTTCTGTTGCTTTGGGAGACTGACCTGAGAAACATTAGTAAGGCTGATGTCCGAGAATGTCTTGCCAATGTTTCCTTCCAGGAGTTTAATGATGTCTTGTCTTATATTTAAGTCTTTAAGCCATTTAGAGTTTATTTTTGTGCATGGTGTGAGAGTGTGTTCTAGTTTCATTGATTCGCATGCAGCTGTCCAAGTTTCCCAGCAGTTCTTACTGAAAAGACTGTCTTTTTCCCATTTAAGTTCTTGCCTCCTTTGTCAAAGATCAGTTGGCTATAGGTGTCTAGGTTTATTTCTGGGGTCTCTTCTGTTCCATTGGTCTGTATGTCTGTCTTGGTACCAGTACCACACTGTCTTGATTACTGTGGCCCTGTAATACTGCCTGAAGTCTGGGAGAGTTATGCCTCCTGCTTGGTTTTTGTTCCTCAGGATTGCTTTGGCAATTCTGGGTCTTTTGTAGTTCCATATCAATTTTTGGATTGTTCTAGTTCTGTGAAGAATGTCATGGGTAATTTGATAGGGATTGCATTGAATCTGTAGATTGCTTTGGGTAGTATCACCATTTTTACAATATTAATTTTTCTGGCCCATGAGCATGGGATATCTTTCCATTTCTTTGTATCTTCTTTGATCTCCTGATTAATGTGTTGTAGTTCTCTGCATATGTCTTTCACCTCCTTGGTCAGGTTTATTCACAGGTATTTGATTTTTTGGGGTGCTACTTTAAAAGGTAAAATATTTTGGTATTTTTCTAGTATTTCATTGTTAGTATACAGAAATGTGATTATTTCTGAAGGTTAACCTTATATCCTGCTACTCTGCTGAACTTGTTGATCAGTTCAAGTAATTTTGGGGTTGAGTCTTTGGGGTTTTCTATATATAGTATCATGTCATCTGCATACAGTGACAGCTTTACCTCTTCTCTTCCTATTTGGATGCCTTTTATTTCTTCTGTTTGTCTGATTGCTGTAGCTAGGACTTCCAATACTATGTTGGATAATAGTGGAGAGAGTGGGTATCCTTGTCTTGTTCCAGATTTTAGTAGGAAGGCTTTCAGCTTTTCTCCATTGAGTATTATATTTGCTGTGGGTTTTTCATATATGGCCTTTATTATGTTAAGGAATGTTCCCTGTATTCCCACTTTGGTAAGAGTTTTGATCATGAATGGATGTTGGACTTTGTCAAATGCTTTTTCTGCATCTATTGAGATGATCATGTGGTTTTTGACTTTTCTTTTGTTAATGTGTGTGACGTTGATTGATTTGCATATGTTGAACCATCCTTGTGCACCTGGGATGAATCCCACCTGGTCAAGGTGTATGATCTTTTTGATAAGCTGTTGGATTCTTATTTGTCTCAAGGTATTTTTTTTATTTCTTGATTTCTTCATTGACCCATTCGTTTTTCAGTAGCATGTTGTTTAATCTCCATGTAGTATGTTTTTTCTCATTTGCCCTCCTGTGGTTGATTTCTAGTTTCATGCCTTTGTGGTCAGAGAAGATACTTGAAATAATTTCTATACTCTTAAATTTGTTGAGGTTAGCTCTGTGCCCCAGTATGTGATCTATCTTTGAGACTGTTCCATGTGCACTTGAGAAGAATGTATATTCTGATTTTTTTGGATGTAATGTCCTGAAAATGTCAATTAGGTCTAACTTTTCTATTGTGTCATTTAGGATCTCTGTTGCCTTACTGATTTTCTGCCTAGAGGATCTGTCCGTTGATATGAGTGGAGTGTTAAAAGTCTCCTACAATTATCGTATTGCCATCTATTTCTCCTTTTATGTCTGATAGTACTTGTTGTAGGTCCTTGGGTGCTCCTATATGAGGGGCATATATATTGGCAATTGTAATATCCTTTTCTTGAATGGATCCTTTAACCATTAAGTAATGTCCTTCTTTGTCTTTCTTTATGGCTCTCACCTTAAAGTCTATTTTGTCTGACATGAGTATTGCCACTCCTGCTTTCCTTTCTTGTCCGTTGGCATGAAATGTCTTTCCCCATCCCCTCACTTTCAATCTGTCTGTGTCCTTTGCTCTAAGGTGAGTCTCTTGTAGGCAGCAGATTGTAGGTTTTTGCTTATTTATCCATTCTGTCACTCTGTGTCTTTTGATTGGCGCATTCAGACGTTGACATTTAAGGTGATTATTGATAGATATGTATTTATTGCCATTTTAGATCTTGTTTCCAGCTGATTCTATATTTCTCTTTTCTTTTTTTGGATGGATGGGTTCCAATTATTTTATACTTAAGTTCTTTTCTTTTCAGTATTTGTGGATTAGCTGTCCCATTTTGGTTTAAGTATGTTAACACCTGCTTATATCTGCTTGCTGTGGCCTGGTAACCATATAGGCTTAAACACATCATTAAGAAAAGAAAATAAAAAAAGAATAAAGAAAAAAAAGGTTTTTTTAAGTTAAAAAAACAGAAAAAAGAAATAGTCTGTTTTCCTACTTTCCCTCCCCAAAGTGTATGAGGTTGTTGTCTCTTTTTTTTTTGTAATTTAATTTATTTAACTAATTTATTTATTTTAGAATCTTCATGTTTAGATCTGTATGCTGGCTTATTTGAATGATTGCTTTCCAATTGTGGTTTCCTCCATTCTAATTCTTTTTACTTTTCTTTTTTTTTTATAGGAAACTTTTCAGCATTTCTTTTAGAAAGGGTTTAGTATTGCCGTATGTTTGTGTCAATTTTGATTTCTGTCATCAGCATCTTACAGTTCTCTTTTTGTCTCTTTAGGTTTATTCTTTTTAATTCTTTAGGTAGGTTTATTTCTGGATATTTCTTTTTTTCTTTTTTTTGTCTTTTTAGGGCCACACCAGAGGCATATTGGAGGTTCCCAGGCTAGGGGTCAAATTGGAGCTGTAGCTGCTGGCCTACACCACAGCCACAGCAACACCAGATCCTAGCTGTGTCTGCAACCTACACCACAGCTCATGGCAACGCCAGATCCTTAACCCACTGATCGAGGCCAGGGATTGAACCTGCATCCTCATGGATGCTAGTCAGATTCATTTCTGCTGAGCCACTCTAGGAACTCATGGATATTTTATTTTGTGATGGTAAATGGAATTGTTAACTTAATTTGTCTTTCTCTTCTTTTGTTGTTAGTATATAGAAATGTGAAAGATTTCTGTGTATTAATTTTTTTATTTTGCAATTTTACTGAATTCATTGATGAACTCTAGTTTCCTGATAATATCTTTAGGATTTTCTATGTAGAGTATCATGTCATCTGCAATGAGCAACAGTTTTACTTCTTTTCCAATTTTGATTCCTTTTATTTCTTTTGCTTCTTTGATGACATGGCTAGGACTTCCAAAACTGTGTTGAATAATAGTCATGAAGAGGACATCCTTGTTTTGTTGCTGATCTTGACAGAAATTCTTTCAGCTTTTCACCATTGAGAATGGTGTTAGCTATGGGTTTGTTATATACGGCCTTTGTTAGATCCCTCTATGGCCACTTTCTGGAGGTTTTTTTTTTATCAGAAATGGGTATTTTGTCAGAAGCTTTTTTTGCCTCTATTGATATGATTATGTGGTTTTTATTCTGCAATTTGTTAATGTGGTGTATCACACTCATTGATTTGCAGATACTGAAAACTCCTTGCATCTATGTTATAAATCCCACTTGATCATGGTGTATGAACCTCTTAATGTGTTGTTGAAGTCGATTTGCTAGTGTTTTGTTGAGGATTTTTGCATGTATAATCATCAGTGATATTGGCCTGTAATATCCTTTTTTTTTTGGTGGTATCTTTTTCTGGTTTTGGTATCAGGGTGATGGTGGCCTCATAGAATGAGTTTGGGAGTGTTCCTTCCTCTGCATTTTTTTTTTTTTTGAATAGCTTCAGAAGGGTAGGTATTAACTTCTCTGAATGTTTGATAGAATTCACCTATACTTTTAATTTTTGGAATTTTTTTAATCTTTTAATAAGCATTGCCTGTATTTTTTTTTTAATTTTTAAAATTATAGTTGATTTACAGTGTTTGTCAATTTCTGCTGTACAGCCGAATGACCCAGTTATACACACACACACACACACACACACACACACTTTTTCTTACATTATCTTTGTGTGTTTTAGGGCTGCATCAGCCACATGTGGAAGTTTCCAGGCTAGGGTTGAATTGGAGCTACAGCTACTGGCCTATGCCATAGCAATGTCAGATCCTTAACCCACTGAGCAAGGCCAGGGATCGAACCTGCATCCTCATGGATCCTAGTCAGGTTCTTTACTGCCGACCCACAGTGGGAACTCCTAATCACATTTTCAATTTCAGTACTTGTGATAGGTTTGTTCATTTTTTCTATTTCTTCTTGGTTCAGTCTTGGAAGATTGTACCTTTCTAAGAATTTGTCCATTTTTTCCTTGTCAATTTTATGGGAGCGTAGTTGTCATGTCTTTTATGATCCTTTGTAGTTCTGTGATGTACATTGTAACTTTTTCATTTCTAATTCTATTGATTTGAGCAGTCTCTCTTTTTTGCTTAATGAGTCTGGCTAAGGGTTTATTAACTTCATTAATTTTTTCAAAGAACCAGTTTTTAGTTTCACCGATCTTTTCTATTGTTTTCTTTATCTCTATTTCATTTATTTCTGCTCTGATCTTTATGATTTCTTTGCTTCTGAGTTTTGTTTGTTCTTCTTTCTCTAGGTGCTTTAGGTGTAAGGTTAGGTTGAAATTTTTGTTTCCTGCAGTAGGCTTGTATTGCTGTACACTTCCCTCTTAGCACTGCTTTTGCTGCATCCCATAGGTTTTGGATCACTGTGTTTTCATTTGTCTCTAGGTATTGTTTTTTGCTTTCCTCTTTGAATTCTTAGTGATCCATTGGTTGCTTAAAAGCATATTTTTTTAGTTTTTTTGTCTTTTTGCCTTTTTTTTTTTTTTTTTTTTTTTTTTTTTTTTTTTTTTTTTTTTTTTTTTTTTTTTTTTTTTTTTTTTTTTTTTTTTTTTTTTTTTTTTTTTTTTTTTTTTTTTTTTTTTTTTTTTTTTTTTTTTTTTTTGCTAGGGCCGCATTTGCGGCATATGGAGGTTCCCAGGCTAGGGGTCTAATCGGAGCTGTAGCCGCAGGCCTATGCCAGAGCCACAGCAACGCGGGGTCTGAGCTGCGTCTGCAACCTACACCACAGCTCACAGCAACGCCAGATCCTTAACCTACTGAGCAAGGGCAGGGATCGAACCCGCAACCCCATGATTCCTAGTTGGATTCGTTAATCACTAAGCCATGACAGGAACTCCCAGAAGCATATTGTTTAGTCTCCATGTGTTGGTGTTTTTTTTTTTTTTTGCAGTTTCTTTTTTTCTTTTTGATTTCTAATCTTACTGTTTTGTGGTTGGAAAAGATGCTTGATATGACCTGTTTAATTTATTGAGGCTTAATTTGTGGCCCAGAATGTAATCAGTCCTGGAGACTGTTCCATGTGTCCTTGAGATGAATGTGTATTCTGTGGCTCTCAGATGGAATTCTCTACAAATATCAGTTACCTCCATTTGATCTAATGTGTCATTTAAGGCTTGCATTTCCTTACTGATTTCTGTCTGCATGATCTGCCTATTGCTGTAAGTGGGATGTTAAAGTACCCCAATATTAATTATGTTATTGTCATTTTTTTCCTTTTATGGCTGTTAGCAGTTGCCTTATATATTGAGGTACTCCTGTGTCGGGTGTGTATATGTTTACAACTGTTACATCTTTTTTTTTTAGATTTATCCTTTGATCATTATGTAATGTTCTTTTGTATTTGTCTTTATTGTAAAGTCTATTTTATCTGATATGAATATTACTACTCCAGCTTTCTTTTGATTTCCATTTGCATGGAATATTTTTTTTCTTTCTTTCGTGTTCAGTCTATGTGTGTCCTTAGAACCAAAGTGTGTCTCTTGTGGACAGCATGTCTATGTGGGTCTTGTTTTTGTATCCATTCAGTCTTTTTCTTTGGTTGGAACTTTTAATCCATTTACATTTAAGGTAATTATTGATAAAAATGTTCTTATTGCCATTTTGTTAATTGTTGGATTTGTTTTTATTGGTCTTTTTTCTTCCTCTTTTATTCTCTTCTGGTTTGAGGACTATATTTAGTGTTGTCTTTGGATTGCTTTTTCTTGTTTGTGTATCTATTGTGGATTTTTGGTTTGTGGTTACCATGAGGTTTTGATATACAAGTCTATATATGTACAAGATTTTTTAGTTGCTGGTCTCTTAATTGCAAATGTCTCTCCAGTATCTTGATTTGTACCCTCCTCACAATTGCTGGCTTTGATATCATATTTGTGTGCAGATGATCTCCTACCTTTACTGTGTTTGTCTTTACCAGCAACATTTCCTGTTTGTAATTTTCGTATTTCTAGTTGTGGCCTTTAGTATTTGTTGTAAAGTTGTTTTGGTGGTGCTGAAGTCTCTTAGCATTTGCTTGTCTGTAAAGCTTTTGATTTCTCTGTCAGATCTGAATGAAAGCCTTGCTGGGTAGAGTATTTCTTGGTTGTAGGTTTTTTTCATCACTTATAAGTATATCGTGCCACTCCCTTCTGGCCTATAGAGTTTCTCCTGAAAAATCAGCTGATAACCTTATTGGGGTTCCCTTGTATGTTATTTGTTGCATTCCCCTAGCTGTTTTCAATATTTTCTCTTTGTGTTTAATTTTGGTCACTTTGAGTAATGTATGTCTCCGGGTGTTTTTTCTTGGATTTCTTCTATATGGTACTTATTGTGCTTCCAGATGCAAGTGACTGATTCCTTTTCCATGTTAGGAAAGGTTTCAGCTGTTAATCTCTTCAAATATATTCTCCAACCCTTTCTCTTCTTCTGGCATTCCATATAATGTGCATGTTGGTGCATGTAATGTCCCAGCATTCTCTTAGACTGCCCTCCTTTCATTCTTTTTTCATTATTCTGTTCCATGTCAGTGATTTCCACCAGTCTGCCTTCCATCTTGCTTATTTGTTAGTCTGCCTCCTGTAGTCTATTTATTCCTTCTAGTGAATTTTTCATTGTGGTTGTTGTGTTGTTCATCTCTGACTCATGTAACTTGGTATGAGAGTCTCTGGTGCCATCCATGTTGCTGCAAATAGCATTATTTTGTTCTTTTTTATGGCTGAGTAGTAGTCCACTGTGTGTATGTACCTCGTCTTAATCCATTCCTCTGTGGATGGACACTTAGATTGTTTCCATGTCTTGGCTATTGTGAATAGTGCTGCAGTAAACATAGTGGTGCATGTGTCTTTTTTTAGTGAAAGTTTTGTCTGGATATATGCCCAGGAGTGGGGTTCCTGGGTCATATGGTAGTCTATATTTAGTTTTCTGAGGAACCTCCATACTGTTTTCCATAGTGGACTGTTTTCCATAGTGGTTGTACTTGTTTACATTCCCAGCAAGTGTAGAAGGGTTTCCTTTTCTGTACACCCTCTCCAGCATTTACTTGTAGACTTATGATGGCCGTTCTGATCTGTGTGAAGTGGTAATTTGTAGTTTAGATTTGCATTTCTCTGTCTTGCTCTCTCTCTCTTTTTTTTTTTTTTGTCTTTTTGCCTTTTCTAGGGCCACAGCCATGGCATATGCAGGGTCCCAGGCTAGGGGTCTAACAGGAGCTGTAGCTGCCGGCCTTCGCCATAGCAACGCAGCATCCGAGCCACATCTGCAACCTGCACCACAGCTCACGGCAACGCCGGATCCTTAACCCACTGCGCAAGGCCAGGGATCAAACCCGCAACCTCATGGTTCCTAGTCGGATTCGTTAATCACTGAGCCACGACGGGAACTCCTGCATTTCTCTAATAATTAGTGATGTTAAGCATTTTTTCTTGTGCCTGTTGCCCATCCGTCTGTCTTCTTTGGAGAAATGTCTGTTCAGGTCTTCTGCCCATTTTTCAGTTGGGTTATTTGTTTTTTTGCTGTTGAGTTGTATGAGTTTGTATTTTTTGGAGATTAAGCCCTTGTCAGTTGCATTGTTTGAAACTATTTTCTCCCACCGTAGGTTGTTTTGTTTTTTTGATGGTTTTCTTTGCTCTGCAGAAGCTTTTATGTTTGATTAGGTACCATTGGTTTTTGTTTTTATTTTTATGCCTCCGGAGACTGACCTAAGAAAACATTTGTACAGCTGACGTCAGAGAATGTTTTGCCTATGTTCTCATCTAGGAGTTTTATAGTGTCTTGTCCTATGTTTGGATCTTTAAGCCATTTTGAGTTAATTTTTTGTGCATGGTGTGAGGTTGTGTTCTAGTTGTGTTGATTTACATACAGCTGTCCAGTTTCGCAGCACCACTTGCTGAAAAGACTGTCTTTTCCCCATTTTATGTTCTTGCCTCTTTTGTTGAAGATTAACTGACCATAGGTGTCTGGGTTTATTTCTGGGTTCTCTATTCTGTTGCATTGACCTGTATGTCTGTTTTTGTATCAGTACCACACTGTCTTGATTACTGTAGCTTTGTAACATTGTCTGAAGTCTGGGAGAGTTATGCCTCCTGCTTGGTTTTTGATCCTCAGGATTGCTTTGGCAATTCTGGGTCTTTTATAGGTCCATATAAATTTTTTTTGGCTTAATGAATTTTATTACAATTATAGGTGTACAAAAATCATCACAAGTCCATTTGATAGCATTTGCATCCCAAACCCTCAGTGCATCCCCCCCACCCCACAGATTGTCTTGTTTGAAAAACCAAAGGTTTTCCAAAGTCTGTGAGTCATTGTTCTGCAAAGAAGTTCATTGTGTCTTTTTAGTTTCCACATGAGAGCGGTAGCATTGGGTGTTGCTGTCTAATTGTCTGATTGGTTTGGCCAGTGTAAGGTGGTATCTCATAGTGGTTTTGATTCCTGTTTCTCTAATGAGGAGCCATGTTGAACGTCTTTTCATGTGTTTATTTGCCATCTGCATGTCTTCTCTGGAGAACTGTCTGCCTAGATCCTCTGCCCGTTTTTTGATGGGGTTGTTTGTTTCTTTGGTATTGAGCTGTAGGAGCTGTTTGTAAATTTTGGAGATTAATCCCTTGTCAGTTGAATCATTTGCAAATATTTTCTCCCATTCTGTGGGTTGTCTTTTCATTTTGTTTAGGGTTTCCTTTGCTGTGCAGAAACTTTGAAGTTTAATTAAGTCCCATTTGTTTATTTCTCTTTTTATTGTCCTTACTCTGACACATGGATCAGAGAAGATGTTGCTATCATTTATGTGAGAGAGTGTTTGGCCTATGTTTTCCTCTAAGAGTTTTATAGTATCTGGTTTTATAGCTAGATCTTTAATCCATTTTGAGTTTATTTTTGTGCATGGTGTTAAGTGTCCTAGTTTCATTTTTTTACATGTAGCTGTCCAGTTTTCCCAGCACCACTTATTGAAGAGGCTGTCTTTTGTCCAATGTATATTCTTGCCTCCTTTATCATAGATTAGTTGACTATAGATGCGTGGATTTAATTCTGGGCTTTCTATCCTGTTCCACTAATCTATATTTCTGTCTTTGTGCCAGTACCATACGGTTTTGATGACTGTAGTTTTGTAGTAGAGTCTGAAGTCCGGGAGCCTGATTCCTCCAGCTCCATTTTTCTTTTTCAGGATGTCTTTGGCTATTCTGGGCTTTTTGTGCTTCCAAACAAACTTTAAAATATTTTGTTCTAGTTCTTTGAAAAAGGTCCTTGGTAATTTGATAGGGATTGCATTGAATGTGTAGATTGCCTGGGTAGTATAGTCATTTTGATAATATTGACTCTTCCAATCCAAGAGCATAGTATTTCTTTCCATCTGTTCATGTCATCCTTGATTTTTTTCGCCAGCATCTTATAGTTTTCAGAGTACAGGTCCTTTGTCTCTTTAGGCAGGTTTATTCCTAAGTATTTGATTCTTTTTGATGCAATGGTAAATGGGATTGCTCCCCTAATTTCTCTTTCTGATCTTTCATTGTTAGTATATAGAAATGCAGTTGATTTCTGTGTATTAATTTTGTATCCTGCGACTTTGCCAAATTCATTGATGAGCTCTTAACAGTTTTCTGGTAGAGTCTTTAGGATTCTCTAGGTATAGTATCGTGTCATCTGCAAAAAGTGATAGTTTTACTTCTTCCTTTCCAGTTTGGATTCCTTTTATTTCTTTTTCTTCTCTGATTGCTGTAGCTAGGACTTCCAGAACTATGTTGAATAGTAGTGGCGAGAGTGGACATCCCTGTCTTGCTCCTGATCTCAGTGGGAATTCTTTGAGCTTTTCACCATTGAGAATGATGTGAGCTCTGGGTTTGTCATAGATGACCTTTATTAGTTGAGGTAGATTCCCCCTATGCCCACTTTCTGAAGGGTTTTTTTGAGAAATGGGTGTTGGATTTTGTCAAAGTCTTTTTCTGCATCTATGGAGAGGATCATATGGTTTTTATTCTTAAGTTTGTTAACGTGGTGTGTCACACTGATTGATTTGCGGATATTGAAGAATCCTTGCATCCCTGGGATAAATCCCATTTGATCGTGATGTACAATCCTTTTAATGTATTGTTGGATTCGGTTGGCTAGTATTTTGTTGAGAATTTTTCATCTATGTTCACCAGTGAGATTGGCTTGTAATTTTCTTTTTCTGTGATATCTTTGTCTGGTTTTGGTATGAGGGTGATGGTTGCCTCATAGAGTGAGTTTGGGAGTGTCCCTTCCTCTGCAATTTTTTGGAATAGTTTCAGAAGGATAGGCATTAGCTCTTCTCTAAATGTTTGATAGAATTCACCTGTGAAGCCATCTGGTCCTGGACTTCTGTTCGTTGGAAGTTTTTTAACCACAGTTTCAATTTTCAGAACTTGTGATTGGTCTATTCATATATTCTATTTCATCTTGGTTTAGTCTTGGGAGATTGTACTTTTCTAAGAATCTGTCCATTTCTTCTAGGTTTTCCATTTTATTGCCATATAGTTGCATATAGTAGTCTCTTATGATCCTTTGTATTTCTGTGATGTCTGTTGTGACTTCTCCTTTCTCATTTCTAATTTTATTGATTTGTGTCCTCTCTCTTTTTTTCTTGATAAGTCTGGCTAAGGGTTTATCAATTTTGTTGATCTTTTCAAAGAACCAGCTTTTAGTTTCATTGATCTTTTCTGTGTTTTTTTCGTTTCTATTTCATTGCTTTCTGCTCTGATCTTGATTTCTTTTCTTCTTCTTCTTGTCAGTTCTTCCCTCTCTAGCTGCTTTAGATGTAAAGTGAGGTTGTTTATTTGAGCTTTTTCTTGTTTCCTGAGGTAGGCTCATATTGCTATAAACTTTTCCTCTTAGAACTGCTTTTGCTGCATCCCAGAGGTTTTGGAGTGTCGTATCTTTGTTGTCATTTGCTTCTAGGTATTTAATTTCCTCTTTGATTTCTTCAGTGACCCATTGGTTATTTAGTAGCGTGTTGTTTAGTCTCCACATGTTTGTATATTTTGCCATTTTTTTCTTTTTGATTTCCAGTCATATAGCATTGTGGTCCGAGAAGATGCTTGAAATGATTTCAATTTTCTTAAAGTTACTGAGGCTTGATTTGTAGCCCAGGATGTGATCAATCTTAGAGAACGTTCCATGCACACTTGAGAAAAATGTGTATTCTGTTGCTTTTGGGTGGAATGTCCTATAAATATCTATTAAGTCCATCTGATCTAATGCTTCATTCAGGGCCTGTGTTTCCTTATTGATTTTCTGCCTGGATGACCTGTCCATTGCTGTAAGTGGGGTGTTAAAGTCCCCACTATGATGGTGTTCTTGTTGATTTCTCCTTTTAAGGTTGTTAGCAGTTGCTTTATATATTGTGGTGATCCTATGTTGGGTGCATAGATATTTAAAATTGTTATATCTTCTTCTTGGATTGATCCTTTGATCATTATGTAGTGCCCTTCCTTGTGTCTTAAAATGTTCTTCATTTTAAAGTCTATTTTGTCTGATAGGAATATTGCTACTCTGGCTTTCTTTTGATGTCTGCATGGAATATTTTCTTCCATCCTCTCCTCTCACTTTCAATTTGTATGTGTCTCTAGAAGTGAAGTGGGTCTCTTGAAGACAGCATATATGCGGGTCTTGGTTTTGTATCCATTTGGCTAGTCTATGTCTTTTCGCTGGGGCATTCAGTCCATTAACATTTAAGGTAATTATTGATATGTATGTTGTTACTGCCGTTGTATTAACTGGGCTTTTTGTTGCTCTTTTTTCTTTTTCTCTTGTTGTCTCCTCTCACAAGATGACTATCTTTAATGTTGTATTAGAGTAGATTTTTCTTATTTGTGTATCAATTGTAGATTTTTGTTTTGCAGTTACCCTGAAGTTTTGATATAGGAGTCTATGTATAAATGAGATTAAGTTGTTGGCTTCTTAATTGCACGTACGTCTCCATTGACCTGCATTTGTGCTCTCGTCTCATGATTTCTGATTTTGGTAGCATGATTTTGCATGGATGATTTAGTATCTTTACTGTATATATGTCTTTACCGGTGAGCCTTGTCATTTGTGGTGTTTTTGTTTCTGGTTGTGGCCTTTTCTTTTCTGCCTAGAAAATTTCCTTTAGGATTTGTTGTAAAGCTGGTTTAGTGTTGCAGAAATCTCTTAGCTTCTGCTTATCTGTAAAGGTTTTGATCTCTCCTTCAAATCTGAATGAGAGTCTTGCTGGGTAAAGTAATCTTGGCTGGAAGTTTTTCCCTTTCATCACATTAAGTATATCATGCCAATCCCTTCTGGCCTGCAGAGTTTCAGCTGAAAATTCTGCTGATAACCTTATCGGAGTTCCCTTGTATGTCATTTGTTTCTTTTCCCTAGCTGCTTTCAATATTTTCTCTTTGTCTTTAATTTTGGTCATTTTGATTAATATGTGTCTGGGGGTGTTCCTCCTTGGGTTTATTTTATATGGTACTCGTTGCGCTTCCTGGATTTGACTGAGTGGTTCCTTTCCCATATTAGGGAAGTTTTCGGCTATTATCTCTTTGAATATTTTTTTCTGTCCCCTTCTCTCTCTCTTCTCCCTCTGGCACCCCTATAATACGGATGTTGGTGCGTTTAACAGTATCCCAGAGTTCTCTGAGACTCTGCTCATTTCCTTTCAATCTTTTATCTCTTTTCTGTCTGCATTAGTGATTTCCACTAATCTGTCCTCCACCTCACTGATTAGTTCTCCTTCCTCCTGTATTCTACTGTTGGCTGCTTCTAATGAATTTTTTATTTCAGTTATTGTATTTTGCATCTCTTCTTGTTTAATTTTTACAGCTTGTATTTCTTTGCTCAGTGTTTCCTGTAAATGATCAATCTTTGCTTCCAGTTTATTTCCAATGCCTTGCATCATCTTCAGCATCAACAGTCTAAAGTCTCTTTCTGGGAGGCTGATAATCTCATCACTGAGCTGTTTTTCTGGGCTTTTCTCTTTCTCCCTTATCTGGGTTAGAGTTTTCTGTCTTTTCATTTTTATAGGTTTTTGGTGTGGTGACCTTTTTGCCGACAATATAGTTGTAGCCTCTCTTAGTCCTGATGTTTGCCTCCCCTGTGGCTAAAGTTGGTATGGAGGGGGCTTGCTGTAGGCTTCCTGATGGGAGGGAGTGGTGCCTGCCCACTGGTAGGTGGGGTTGATTCCTCTCCCTCAGGTGGGTGGGGCTTTGTCTCTGGATGAGATTAGAGGCTGGCTGTGTGCCTGAGGGGTCTTTAGGCAGCCTATTTACTGATGGGTGGGGTTGAGATCCCACCTGGATTATTGTTTGGTCTGGGGCTTCTCAGCACTGATGGGAGGTACCAGATTTTCCCGGAAATGGCCACCTCCAGAGAAATGCATGCTGATGAATGTTCCCGAGAGCTTCACCTCCGATGCCCTTCTCCCACAGCAAGGCACAGTCACCCCTATTTTCCCAGGAGATCCTCCAAGAATTGCAGTCAGGTTCCACCCAGATTGCTCTGGAGACTGCTTTGCCCTGGGACCCGGTGCACATGAAAGTCTGTGTGTGCCTTTCAAGAGTGGGGTCTCTGTTTCCCCCAGTCCTGTGGAGCTCCTGCACACAAGCCCCTCCAGCCTTCAATGCCAGATGCTCCACAGGCTCTTTCTCCCTGTGCCCGATCCGCAGGCGTGGGGATTTGACGTGAGGCTCAGAACTCTCCGTCCTGTAGCTGAGTCTCTGTGATACAGTTACTTTCCAGTCTGTGGGACTTCCCACCCAGGAGGTATGGGTTTGCTTCTATCTTGTATTCGCACCTCCTACCTCTTGATGTGGTTCCTCGTTGTCTTCCGGAGTAGACTATCTTCTTTGGAAGTTTACAGTCCATTGCTTGAAGGTTGCTCGGCATTTGGTTTTAGTTTTGCTGTTTTTCGGGAGAGAAGTTGAGCTCCAGTCCTTCTATTCCACCATCCTAGTACAATCTCTTCAGCTTTTATATCACTTTTTTTTCTTGTGAGTAGCAACTTATTTCAGGATATTTATACCGAATGAATGTTGAGAATAAAGGCATTCATTTAATCTTTGAATCAGTGTTTTACAAAAGCTCTGCCAGAGGAGACTCAGCTTTGAGACCCATTATGATTCAAAACAAGTTAAAACTGGTAGTCAAATGGGGCAAAATGCAGTGGAATAATAATTTAACAGCATCTGTTTTGACGTGGGTGAAATTCTAAAAGCAGCTGTTATTTTCCAGTGGTCAGTGGTACAGAACCGAGAGAAACTGAAGTTGTGGATAACATATCTTTTTAAGGTAATCACAAAGCACTTGTTGTAATAGCAGTCTATTTTTGCTCCCAAGTTTTCCTTTCCCAACTCTGCAGCAAATTTTGGTCATATTTCAGAGTGTCCTTTAATGGTCTTTATTGTTAAAACTTTGCAGTTGAATATAAATAACTCTTTAGAAATAAATTTAGAATTGAAACTGAATTTGGTATTTCCCTAAAAAGCAAACTTTGGATTTCCGGACAGCTGAGCAGTTAATATGTTACTTAGGGAAAAGAGTCTCTCAAATTGTTAAGTAACAGAAGTTCAATATTCTTTTTTTTTTTTTTTTTTTGCTTTTTAGGGCCGCACCTGAGGCATATGGAGGTTCCCAGGCTAGGGGTCAAATCAGAGCTATAGCTGCTGGCCTACGCCACAGCCACGGCAACGCCAGATTCAAGCTGCATCTGTGACCTACACCACACAAAGCTTATGGCAACCCTGGATCCTTAATCCACTGAGTGAGGCGAGGCCAGGGGTCGAACCTGCAACCTCATGGTTCCTAATCAGATTTGTTAACCGCTGTGCCATGACGGAAATCCCGAAAGAATCTTTTAGGTAAAAGCACAGTGAACTAATGATTCTATCAGTGTTATAACTGTTTTTAATCACTGTAATGTCTCTGTGATAACAGATCTACCGAATTTAGTACTCTTACAGAAATTCTTAACCCGTCATCATAGATGAACTATGTTTCAGTATAATTGGCAGCATTTGTAATGCTATACATCTTTGTGTGAAATAGCATTTTGAGAAAGGATCCATAGACTTAACCAGGACTCTGTGGCCCCCAAAATACTTTGACTTTGGACCTATTAGTTTTGTCAAGTACTCTTGTCACTACTACTTCTTTGTAACAAACCTATAGGCAAAGAAATAAAATAGCAATGAGCTGATATTTTATTATATTTCTTGAATTTTTAGAGCAGTTTTAGTGTTTAGTGATCTTCACCTGGAGCTTGTCTGATTCTCTGAATCAGAATCTGAAAAATCTGCATTTTAACAGGATCCCCAGATGATAATACTGATCTAGTGCATGCACGTGAATAAATCAGTTGAAGGACCTAATTTACTTCAGAGATGTTAAATGAGGTGCCCAAGATGATACAGCTGGTTAGTGGGGAACTGTTGCTCTCGTATTTCTGGTGCTTTCATTTCAAGTTATCTTCTTTTGACCTCTAAAAAGTTAATAAACTGTAATTTACCTCTTTTCCATCCCATCTGTCTTTACCTCAGCTTTCCAGTTCACCCCCCAGAATCAAAGGTGGCAGAGGAGCCCTGCTGATGGCCCTGAGCTGCTGAGGGAGGGGGAGCCAGGCAGCACCCGCCAGGCTGGAGGAGTCTTGTCCCCTGCCTTCTCAGTCTGCCCTCACGGTTTTAGCTCTGCTTTATGAAAATCGTTAACAGGAATCTAGGGACTGGTTGTTTAATCTTCCACATCAAGTATATTCCAAGTAAATACTAAGTCAACTAAGGTCTAACACCACTTAAGCATATTTTATTCATTACATCTGAATCTAATATTCATACTACTTGGTAGACTTTTTTTTTTTCGTTACTTTCAAGGGTGAAAATTTAGTATTACAGTGTTACTAGTCACAAAGAACCTTACTTCTCTAACATCAGGGTCTCTAAAGCCACCACAATGGGAAGGTTAGCGAAAATGAGCATTTGGTGGTATTTATCAGCTTCCTGATCACTAAGCCGAACACTTCATTCTGACTCCTTTCTTTCCACCGTCCCTTGCCGGCCAGGGTTGTCAGTGGAGTTGATGGTTACCCACACAGTATCTGCACTGCCCTCCTCCTCGAACTGTTCCCACTACCCCAGGCCTTGACCACCTCTTGCCATGCTTACTGAATTAGCCTTTTAGCTGGTCTCCTTGCCAGAGTTCTCTTACTGTTTCTGGTCATCTTGACTTTTAAAAATATCCAGTGCCTTCAGACTCCTAAGCCTGCCATTGGCGGGCTCTTCCCTTGGAAGCCACCCAGTCCACGTCTCAGTTTCTTCCTCTCGTGTTGTGTGTACTGGGTTCTGTTTGTCAGGAACTGTCTTTACATCCTTTCAGTCCCCTTATTTTGGAGTGCTTTAAGTCAGCTTACCTGTGAAAGCCTCCCTGACTTACCTGCCTCCCTGCGGCCACCAGTTTAATCCCTTTAAACTGATTTTAAACACCCCTTTGTTGGAGTTTATCAAGGAATAATGACTGTTTTACCAAGTATTGAAGTATTGTTTATGCCATATTTATCTTCCTTAATCAGTACGCTTCCTTGGGGGTTTGATTTTTCTTTGATTTCCTCAAGGCAGCACAAAAATGAACAAGACAGACTTGTAGTCTTAAGGAACTTACAGCCCATTTGGGGAGACAGTCAAATAATCTTAAAGATAGGACATTGAAACTGTTAGTTAGGGTTATGGACTGGAGACACATGGAAGCGTGTGATAGCAGTTTTGACCCAAACAACATATTCTTAAAATGAAAATTGGTGTGGGATCTGAAGAGTGAATTAGGCCAAAAAGAGTAGGGAAGTTGGCATCCAGGCACCGTGTACAGTGGGAGTAAGGCCCTGAACTGGGAGGCTGCATAAGTACAGCTGAAAGAAGGCAGGGGAGTGAGATTCAGAGCACAGAGGTGTAAGGTAAGGCTGGAGAGGTGGGGAGGGTCAGATCGTGGTGCTAAAGAATTATTACTATTTTACCCTCAGATCAGTGGAAAGCCGTTGAAGTGTTTTAAGCCTGTGACTGGATTCCTGGTGCAGATTTCTGACTGCAGTGTTGGTAATGAATTGGAGAGCAGAGGGGATCCTAGTGGGCGTGAGCAGTCTGTTGTATTTGTGGTAACAAATTAGACACCATGCCTCGGCGCCTTAACCCGGTAAAGGTTTATGTCTGTCCTACGGTTCAGTGGGATTGGGCAGCCCTCTTCTGTCCTGAAGTGTGTCTGCCAAGGTTGTATTTACAGGAAGAGAGGCCTTGAGCATCACCTTTAAAGGGCCAGGCCTGGTGGAAGTGCCCTATTTCCCTGTGCCCACCTCTTGCTGAGCAGATCTCAGGCAGTGCCCTCAACTTGCAGGGCAGCTGGGGGATGTAGTCTTCCTGTGTGCCCAGGAAGAGTGGGCTGCTGCATACCCTCATCTCCCGCCCCTGCAGCTTCTTGAGAAATTATTGTGACAGTTCAGATGATAGATGGTGATTGCTTGGGCTGGGAGAGTGGCAACAGAAACTGAGAGAAATTAATCTCTTGGAGGAGGATGTGGAAATTCAGAGAGCTAAGTGAAGTGAGGCTAAAGGAGTTGTTGGGCATGTCTCTTAGGTTTGAGGCTTATATGAAACTGGGATGTGTCCTGAGAAAAGAAGATGGATGAGAAGGAGACCAGCTCGTATTTGATTTTGGACATGCTAAGCATTAGATCCCTTTGAAGTATCCAGTGGGTGATGTTAGAAGGGAAATTGGGTGTAAATTCTGTATGTAAGCTCAGAAAAGCAGCAGTTTAAACTTTGTGTGGTCATTGGATTAGATGATTGAAACCTGGAGCTTGGGATAAAAGCTCTGAGAGATTGCAGAATCCTTCTTTTGCACCTGTACCACGTTTGGCATCTGCTTTCTGCCAGATTGCTCTGCTGTCTCATCTCTGACCTCAGCTAACCTTTAGAGGTCCTCGGATCCCTTCTGCTGGTCCTTAGGTGATTCCCCTTGGAACTCTCTTAATAGGTATTCTGAATCTTTACCCTCCCTCTTCCTGTTTTAGAGAAATAAAGGTATATCCTTTTCTAAGACCGACTCCATGGTCTGTGCCCTGAATCTCATCAATGTCTTTAAAGTTCTGACTCTGTTAGCTACGAGTGGCTAAGAGTATTCACTGGAGCCAGATCGCCTTGAGTTCACATCTTAGTTCTCCTGTCAGTTTCTGTGTGACCCTGGCCAGGTTTCTTAATCTTTCTATGAGTCTGTTTCCCCATCTGTAGGATGCAAATAATAATAGTAGCTCTCTCATAGAATTGTGATTGGGAAGTATCTGACACTAGAAGTACTCAATTTACTATTTTTCTTTAATATTTTGGCTTTCTCCATCTTGTTCCTTCAAGCTCTTAAACTTTTCACGTGGTCACAGCTTCCCAGTTGAAGACAGCTTCCACGGAGTTAGTAAGCAGTCTTTGTCCTTTAGCTTGGCATTAACTCTCCTGTGCTTTCTCTACCCCAGTTCCCTGTGGATTCCCAGCGCATTACCCAGACTTCTGCCCCACCCCTCCAGTCTCCTGACACGCTCAGAGGCCCAGTGGTCTGTTTTCTTTCTTTTTAAAACAATTTTAAAAATTAAAGTATAGTTGATTTACAATGTTGTACCAATCTCTGCTGTGCAGCAGCCTGACTCAGTCATGCATATATATAGATTCTTTTTAAAAAAAAATACTCTTTTTCATTATGGTCTATCCCAGGAGATTGGATAGTTCCCTGCACTGTACAGTAGGACCTCATTGTTTATCCATTTTCACATAATGGTTTGCATCTGCCAACCCCAAACTCCCAGTCCATCCCACTTCCCCTTGGCAAGTCTGTTCTCCATGTCTGTGAGTCTGTTTCTGTTTTGCAGATAGGTTCATTTGTGCCATGTTTTAGATTCCACCTATAGGTGATGCCAAATGGTATTTGTCTTTCTCTTTCTGACCTGAACTTCACTTAGTATGAGAATCTCTAGTTGCATTCATGTTGCTACACATGGCATTATTTTGTTCTTTTTTATGGCTGAGTAGTATTCCATTGTATATGCATACCACATCTTCTTAATCCTTTCCTCTGTGGATGGACATTTAGGTTGTTGCTGTGTCTTGGCTTCTGTGAATAGTGCTGGAATGAACATAGGGGTGCATGTATCTTTTTGGATTGTATTTTTGTCCAGCTTTATGCCCAGGAGTGGGATTGCTGGATCGTAGTGGTAGTTTTATGTTCAGATCTCTAAGGAACCTCCAAACTGTTTTCCATAGTGGTTGTATTTGCATTCCCACCAACAGTGTAGGGGGGTTCCGTTTTCTCCCCAGTGGTCTGTTTTCAGTCATTCTCAAACTTCACAGTTTCTGGTACTGACGACCACCCTCCTGAAAATATTCTCCCTGGCTTCTAGGATGCTGTTTTCTCCCTTATTTTTTCTTCTTAGGTTTCTGATGATTTCTTCTTGGTTCCCTTGACTTGTTTTTCTTTCGCTGCTTATTGTTGATGTGCCCCTGTGGTATTGACGTTAGTCTAAAATATCTGTTTGGTGAAGCTTTCCTGTTAGATTCATGCTCGTATTTCCAGTTGCTTGTCATCTTCACCTAGATGTCTTACACATTCTTCAGCGTTAACTTGTTAAACTCCCCATCCTCCCACTTCTGTTAAACATTACACTCTAGTCACCAGTCCAGAGAATCTGGGGTTGCTGGTGATGCTGCTCCTTCATGTTGCACCCAGCTGTATTGGCTCTGCTGTGAAATGTCCTTGGATTTCTTTTTGTTTTCAGCTCCACTGCTGTAGTTTAGAGCTTTCTGTAGATGTTTGTGGTTCCCTCAGACCTGGTCTTCCTTGTGTCCAGTGTCTTTGCCAGGTTCCCCTTCACAGTCTTCTGTGTTAATTTCCTCTAGCGTAAATGTCAGTAGTAGTCTCTTCAGAAACCTCCATAGACCTCATTTCTGATAGAACAAAGCCCAGATTCCTCCTTACTGAGGCTTTAGAGGTGCCTGTAAGTTACAGCTAGACTTGGCTGAGATTAGTTGCATTGTAATTGCAGAATGCATATTGACTTTCTTTTTTCCATTACTGGTACATAATTAATTTGATGAATTCCCAAGTCAGAATATAGTGTTGTTTGAAGTACTTCATTTAGGTATTGACAGATACGTTTAGATAGTAATTGGTTGGATAATAAGGCTTCAGATGTCACCTTTATTGCTTTTAAAGATGGGTTAGTCAAATGTGATTTACAAATCGACATTTGGACTAGAGAGAGGAATTGGGATCTATTTCTAATTCTTAATTTTTGTCACTATTTTGTTCATCTCAGAAAATCAAAATTCAAATTAATTTGCTTAACATAGATGAACTGTGACGATTCTAACGATACTACTCTGAAAGCAGTAATAGAAGGTTTAAGAAAGTGATTTTTTTTTTTTTTTGGCTTTTTAGGGCTGCACCCTTGGCACATGGAGGTTCCCAGGCTAGGGGGTCCAATCAGAGCTACAGCTGCTGGCCTACGCCACAGCACAGCCACAGCAACGCAGGATCTGAGCCGCGTCTGCGATCTACACCACAGCTCACAGCAGTGCCATATCCGTAACCCATTGAGTGAGGCCAGGAATTGAACCTGCATTCTCAGGAATGCTAGTCAGATTTGTTAACCGCTGAGCGACGACAGGGACTCCCAAGAAAGTGATTTTTCCCCCCCTTTTTTTGGCTTCCCTGCCGCATACAGAGTTCCTGGGCCAGGGTTCAGATACCAGCTGCAATTGCAACCTAGGCTACAGCATGGGTCCTTAAACCACTTTGCTGGGCCTGAGATTGAACCTACGCTGCAAAGACACTGCCCATTCTTTTGTGCCACAGCAGGAACTCCTAAGAAAGTGATTTTTAAAGGTAGGAAAGTCATGAGATTGTATAGCTTTTGGGGTAGTTTTCTAGGCTTAATTTTCTGTATCTACCACTTTATTTTTTTTTAATTTTAATTTTTTAAATTATTCAGTGAATTTTAATATATTTATAGTTATACAACATCATCATAACCAAATTTTATAGCATTTCCACCCCAAACCTTCAGTGCTTCCCCCCAACCCCACAACCTGTCTCATTTGGAAACCGTAACTTTTTCAAAGTCTGTGAGTCAGTATCTGTTCTGCGAAGAAGTTCATTGTGTCCTTTTTTTAGATACCACATGTGAGTGATAGTATTTGATGTTGGTGTCTCATTGTCAGGCTGACTTCACTTAGCATGATAATTTCTAGATCCATCCATGTTGCTGCAAATGCCATTACTTTCCTTTTAACGGCTGAGTAATATTCCATTGTGTATGTGTACCACATCTTCTTTATTCACTCCTCTGTCAATGGACATTTAGGCTGTTTCCATGTCTTTGCTATTGTATATAGTGCTGCGATGAACATTGGAAAACATGTGTCTTTTCAAGTCATAGTTTTCTCTGGATCGATGCCCAGGAGTGGGATTACTGGATCAAATGGTAATTCTATTTTTAGTTTTTTGAGGAGTCTCCATACTGTTTTCCACAGTGGTTGTACCAATTTACATTCCCACCAACAGTGTAATAGGGTTCCTTTTTCTCCACACTCTCCAGCACTTATTGTTTGTAGACTTTGATGGCCATTTTGGCCGGTGCGAGGTGGTACATCATAGTGGTTTTGATTTGCATTTCTCTTTGATTAGTGATGCTGAACATCTTTTCGTGTGTTTTTTGGCCATCTGTATATCTTCTTTGGAGAATAGTCTGTTTAGATCTCTGCCCCCCCCCCTTTTTTTTGTCTTTTTGCCTTTATGTAGAGGCACACCCGCGGCATATGGAGGTTCCCAGGCTAGGGGACTAACAGGAGCTGTAGCTGCCGGCCTACACCACAGCCACAGCAACGCAGGATCTGAGCCGCATCTGCAACCTACACCACAGCTCACGGCAACGCCGGATCCTTAACCCACTGAGCAAGGCCAGGGATCGAACCCACAACCTCATCGTTCTTAGTCAGATTCGTTAACCACTGAGCCACGAAGGGAACTCCATCTCTGCCCATTTTTTGATGGGGTTGTTTGTTTTTTTGATTTTAAGCTACAGAAGGTATTTATATATATTTATTTTGGAGATTAATCTCTTGTCATTTAATTCATTTGCAAATATTTTCTCCCATTCTGTGGGTTGGCTTTTCATTTTGTTTAGAATTTCCTTTGCTGTGCAGAAACTTTTTAATTAAGTCCCATTTGTTTATTTTTGTCATTGTCATTACTCTAGGAGGTAGATCTGAGAAGATGGTTGCTGTTGTTTATGTTGGAGAGTGTTGGGCCTATGTTTCTTCTGAGAGTTTTACATATAGTAGTTGGTCTTATATTTAGGTCTTTAATCCACTTTGAGTTTATTTTTGTGTATGGTGTTAGGAAGTATTCTAATTCCATTCCTTTACACTTGGCTGTCCAGTTTCCCCAGAACCACTTATTTATTGAACGGGCTGTCTTTTCTCCATTGTATATTCTTCTTGCCTCCTTTGTCATAGATTTGTTGACTGTAGGTGTGTGGGTTTAATTCTGGGCTTGCTATCCTGTTCCACTGATCTATATTTCTGTCTTTGCTCCAGTGCCATATGGTTTTGATGACTGTAGCTTTGTAGTATAGTCTTAAATCAGGGAGCCTGATTCCCCCAGCTCCATTTTTCTTTTTCAGGATGTCTTTGGCAATGTATTCTGGGTCTTTTGGGCTTCCAAACAAACTTTTAAAATATTTTGTTCTAGTTCTGTGAAAAATGTCCTTGGTAATTTGATTGGGATTGCCTTAGGTAGTATAGTCATTTTGATAATATTGACTCTTCCAGTCCAAGAGCATGATATGTCTTTCCATTTGTTTGTGTCATCTTTGATTTCTCTCATTAGCGTCTTAAAGTTTTCAGAGTACAGGTCTTTTGTCTCTTTAGGTAGGTTTATTCCTTAAGTATTTTATTCTTTTTGATGTGATGGTAAATGAGATTGCTTCCCTAATTTCTCTTTCTGATCTTTTCGTTGTTAGTATATGGAAATGCAGTCAATTTCTGTGTATTAATTTTGTATTCTGCAACTTTGCCAAATTCATTGATGAGCTCTAACAGTTTTCTGGTAGAGTCTTTGGATTCTCTAGGTATAGTATCATGTCAACCACTTTAAGAGTGAAATGTCCTTTTATGGACAAAATATGGATTAGATTAGATAGGGTTGAAGTGGATTATGATTAGTGTGGACTAGATTAGATGAGATTGAGGTGTATTAGATCTCTTTTAATGAATGAGATGATTAAATGGCACAGTTACCTTAATATTAAGAAACTGTTAGGATCAGTTTCTTAATATTATAACCCCCAGAGGTTCTTATATTTAAAGTAACAGCTTTATTAAGAGATAATTCACACATCAAAAAGTACAATTCACTGGTGTTCAGTGTATTTCCACAGTTGTGCATCCATAACCACTGTCAAATTCCATGACATTTCATCACTCCAGAATGAAGCCCCATACCCATTAGTAGTCACTTTTCACCCCCTCTCCTCTTAGCCACTGGAAACCACTAATCTACTTCCTGTCTATGAGTTTTCCAGTTTTGAACATTTGATGGAAATAGAGTCATGACAAATACATGGCCTTTCATATCTGGCTCTTTCACTTTGCATAATGTTTTCAAGATTCGTCTCTATTTTTTATTTAGTTATTTTTAAAAATTTTTTGTCTTTTTTCATTTTAGGGCCGCACCTTCAGCCCGTGGAGTTTCCCAGCTAGGGGTTGAATCAGAGCTGTAGCTGCCAGCCTACACCACAGCCATAGCAATGCAGGATCTGAGCCGCATCTGCAACCTATGCCACAGCTCACGGCAACGCCGGATCCTTAACCCACTGAGCAAGGCCAGGGATGGAACCCGCAACCTCATGGTTCCTTGTCAGATTCGTTTCCCCTGAGCCATAACGGGAACTCCAAGGTTCATCTATATTTTAGCAGGTATCAGTACCTCATTTTGTTATGGCTGAATAATATTTCATTGTTATGGATATGCCACACTTTGCTTATCATTCATTAGCTGATAAACATTTGGGTTCCATTTGGCTGTAGTAAATATGCTGCTATGAACTTCTATGTTTAGGTTTTTATTGTGGATATATGTTTTTATTTCCCTTGTATATATACGTAGGAGTAGCATTCTAGGTGTTAATTCCATATTTAACTTTTTGAGCAACTACAGGACAGTTTCCTTAAGCAGCTGCATCATTTCACAGTTCTTTCACCAGTGATTAAGGGTTCTAGTTTCTTTTTTTGTTTGTTTTGTTTTTTGTTCCCAAGCTAGGGGTTGAATGAAGCTACAGCTGCCAGCCTACGCCACAGCCACTGGCCTATGCCACAGCAACACAGGATTGGAGCTGCATCTTCATCTACAACCACAGCTCATGGCACGCTGGATCCTTAACCCACTGAGCAAGGCCAGGGATTGAACGTACATCCTCATGGAACCTAGTCGGGTTTGTTACCTCCAAGCAACAACAGGAACTCTAACAGTTCTAATTTTGCACCAGCCCCACAAGCATTTGCTAGTGTCTTCTTTGTTAATAGCCATCCTAGTGGGTATGAAGTAGTTTTTCATTTTGATTTTGATATACATTTCTGTAATGACTAATGATGTTGAACATTTTTTACAAGTGCTTGTTGGCCATTTTTAAAATATTCTTGGGGAGTTCCCATTGTGGTGCAGTGGGTTAAGAATCCAACTGCAACGGCTCTGGTTGCCGTGGAAATGCAAGTTCGATCCCTGGCCCCGTGCAGTGGGTTAAAGGATCTGGCATTGCTGCAGCTGTGTTGTAGGTTGTAGCTGTGGCTCAGATTTCAAGCCCTGGCCCAGGAATTTCCATATGCTGTGGGTGCAGCCATTAAAAAAAAAAAAAAAAAAATTCTTTGGAGAGTTCCCAAGTGGCACAGCGGTTAAGGATATGGTGTTGTCAGTGCTGTGGCTTGGGTCGTTGCTGTGGCGCAGGTTCCATCCCTGGCTGTGGAACTTCTGCATGTTGCAGGTATGGCCGAAAAGATATATTTTTTGGGAAAACATCTGTTAAATTCTTTGCCCATTTTAAAATTGGGTTGTCTTTTTCATTGTTGTTACAAGGGTTCTTTGTTTGGATACAGGTTTCTTTTTTCTTTTTCTTTTCTTTTCTTTTTTTTTTGGTCTTTTTGCCTTTTCTAGGGCCACACCCTCGGCATATGGAGATTCCCAGGCTAGGGGTCTAATTGGAGCTGTAGCTGCCAGCTGACACCACAGCCATAGCAACGCGGGATCCGAGCCGCATCTGCAGCCTACACCACAGCTCACGGCAAAGCCAGATCCTTAACCCACTGAGTGAGGCCAGGGATCAAACCCGCAACCGTATCGTTCCTAGTCAGATTCGTTAACCACTGAGCCACAATGGGAACTCCCAAGTTTCTTATTGAATATATGATTTATAAATATTTTCTCCCTGTGTGTGGATTGTCTTTTCATCTCACATGTATTTTAATTTCTTAATCTAATAATGACGTTATTTTTGAGTATCATTAGTATTTTGGTATTGTTCAGTATTTAAATTTTAAGTTTGTAATTCCCCAAACCAGAGTTGTTAATGAGACATAGAAAGTTAGAGATATTATAAAGTTATGGAAGTAGCACATTCCTTAAAGAGGATGAACAGATCAAAAACTGGTTTTATAGCTTTCATTATCAGTGTCTTGTGTAACTGCTTCCTCATTTCGAATAGCAGGTATAGCACGGTCAGAGTTTATTTTTTCTGATCATTATAATCCTAAATTAAGGCTCTTTTTTATAGCAGTAAATATCTTCCTATTTATGTAATCAACATATGTAAGCTTAAGGCTTATACAGTGTTGATTTTTGATACATTTATATGTTACTATATGATCACACACCTCTATTACGTCACATAATTTGTGTGTGTGTGTGTGTGTGTGTGTGTGTGTGTAAGCCATTAAGATCTAGTCTCCTAGCAATCTTTTCTTTTTAGGGCCACACCTGTGGCATATGAAGTTCCCAGGCTAGGGGTCAAATTGGAGCTACAGCTGCCAGCCTGTGCCACAGCCACGCCAGATCTAAGCTATGTCTTTGACCTACACCACACACAGCTCACGGCACCGCTGGATCCTTAACCCACTGAGCAGGGCCAGGGATCAGACTTGTGGATGCCGGTTGGGTTTGTTACTGCTGAGCCACAACAGGAACTCCCTAGCAATCTTATTTATTCTAATTTTAATTTAAAACTTGGAGATTTTAAAGGTATATGACTAATATGTTACTGGATATTAATCATAATTTTGACATGACCTTTTAATTCTTTTATTAGAAAAATATGCACTGTAGGAGTAGGGTTTTTCCAACCCAGCCATTCTTGCCACGTTACACTTTATGAAAACAACATGGAGCTATTATTAACACCCTGACTGGGGAGATGACTACCCCTAGTCAGGGCTCTGGGCAACCTCCATAGGAAGAAAGCAGTCCAGTGCCAAGAAACACTGTCTTCCGGGTTTAGGGGTGGGGGGGTTGCTGTAGCTGTATCTTCATTTTTATTCCTGCATGATGTTGACAGATTCCAATGACTGAAATTAGTGTTTGCAGCTCAGATTTTTTTTTTTTTTTTAATTCTTTATATGGCCGCACCTGTGGCATATGCAAGTTCCCAGGCTAGGGCTTGAGTCAGAGCTGTAGTTGAGGCCATGGCCACAGCAATGCAGGATCCAAGCTACATCTGTGACATAAGCCGCAGCTTATGGCAGCGCAGGATCTTTCACCCACTAAGCGAGGCCAGGAATCGAACCCACATCCTCCTGGATACTAGTTGGGTTCTTAACTCGATAAGCCACAACAGGAACTCCCACAGCTCAGATTTTCTAGTTTTCCTTATTAGATGATAAATATACCTTACAAATTTTCAAGTGTATGCCAGTCTATAACCAAAAGTTTCATAGTGTTTTATATTTGGCATGATAAAAATTGTAAGCCTCAGAGTTCCCGTTGTGGTGCAGCAGAAACGAATCTGACTAGGAACCATGAGGTTGCGGGTTCCATCTCTGGCCATGCACAGTGGGTTAAGGGTCCTGCATTGCTGTGAGCTGTGGTGTAGGTCGCAGATGCCGCTCGGATCCTGCGTTGCTGTAGCTGTGGAGCAGGCCAGCAGCTGTAGCTTCGATTAGACCCCGAACCTGGAAACCTCCACATGCCACGAGTGTGGACCTAAAAACGACAAAAAAGACCAAAAAAAAAAAAAAATTGTAAGCCTCTTTCTAATTTTCTTCTCCCCTCTCATTCTAGGCTTCAGGAGTGCAAGTTGCTGATGAAGTATGTCGCATTTTTTATGACATGAAAGTTCGGAAGTGCTCCACACCAGAAGAAATCAAGAAAAGAAAGAAGGCTGTCATTTTTTGTCTCAGTGCAGACAAAAAGTGCATCATTGTAGAAGAAGGCAAAGAGATCTTGGTTGGAGATGTTGGTGTAACCATAACCGATCCTTTCAAGCATTTTGTGGGGATGCTTCCTGAGAAAGATTGTCGCTATGCTTTGTATGATGCAAGCTTTGAAACTAAGGAGTCCAGAAAAGAGGAGTTGATGTTTTTTCTGTGGTAAGCATTGTTGAAAATATTGAACCTCAGTAAAATTCAGAGTTAATCTCTTATTGTTAGCATAGCACCTCACCAAGTTCCCCAACACTCCAAGCCAGAAACCAGCTTCCCACTTGACTTGTGCCTCTTTGGTTTGCTGCTTTTGAAGTTGGTGCTGTCATTGCCTCCAGATGTAACTTGCTCTGCGTTCACACCATCTAGTAGGGTAGCTGCTAGCCACATGTGGCTTTTAAAATTAAATAAAATTTAAAATTGAGTTTCTTAGTTGAATGGCCATGTTTCAGATGCTCAGTAGCCACAGGTGACTGCCTTATTAGGTGGCACAGATGTAGAATGTTTCCATCACTTGCAGAAAGCTCTGTTGAACACCGTGGCTCTGAATAGTAAAAAAGTGCTATACAGTGATTTGTGTGGCCTTTTTCTTGAAAGACTATTTAAAGTAGCTGTTCTGGGGAGTTTCCATTGTGGCTCAGTGGGTTAAGTACCCAGTGTTATCTCTGTGAGGTTGAGGGTTCAGTAGGCCTTGCTCAGTAGGTTAAGGATCTGGTGTTGCTACAAGCTGTGGTGTAGGTAGCAGATGTGGCTCAGATCTGGTGTTGCCATGGCTGTGGCATGGCCCACAGCTTCGGCCCTGATTCGAGCCCTGGCCTGGGAACTTCCACATGTTGCGGGTGCAGCTGTGAAAAGAAGAAAGAAAAAAAAAGTAACTATTCTGGTCCATTCAAGAAAGTTTATATTTGGGAGTTCCCATCATGGCTCAGCGGAAACTAACTAGCATCCATGAGGACGCAGGTTCAATCCCAGGCCTCACTCAGGGGTTAAGGATCTGGTGTTGCCGTGTGCTGTGGTGGTAGGTTGCAGACGTGGTTTGGATTCTGTTTTGCTGTGGCTGTGGCGTAGGCCAGCGGCTACAGCTCTGATACTGCCCCTAGTCTGGGAACCTCCATATGCCATGGAGGTTTATTTTTTGCTTCAAAAGCAAAAAATTAAATTTACAAAAAAAAGTTTATGCTTGAGATTAAGCTTGACTTAAGTGAGGAGTGTAGGTATGACTCTGAGTTATGGTACCTTCTTTTGTTTGGAATTCTTACACAATGAGAATATTCTCTAGCTTCCAAGGGAGAGAGGGAAGTGGTAATATCCCTTGATTTGCAGGGAGTGAGGGTCCTCTCGTTACACTGTGACCTGAGCTGGGGCAAGGCAGGGAGGGGCTTAGCTCTCGGCTGTGTGCCTCCAGCAACTTGGGGCGTGGAGCTGGGAAGTCGGAATTCTGGTTTCAAGGAATGTAACTCTAGATCACACCTCAGTCCATTTCTGCAAGCCCTTGCTGCACTGGGTGAAACCAGGATGCTGTGAGGTTGCAGATATGTCAGGTGCATGTGTTGGGCACTTACTGTATACTGAGCCTGGTTAAATGCATAAAGATAATAGTGAAACTTATACTGAGCATGTGCATTCATTAAACTTTATTTCTGCTACATGCAAGGTATTTTATTAGGGCTGGGAAACCAGGTAAAAGCTCTGGCCCTTCTGAGATTTACTGTGAATGGCATAAACCTTAAGCTGAAGATTTAAGCTTCTAAATTAGTGAATATTTCCTCCATTTGCACTATTTTTATCCTGTTTTTTATGCCTCCTCCACCCACAATAAAAATGATCTATCCGTATTAAAGAACATTTGGAAAATAAAAGTGGAAAGAAAAGGAAATTCAGTGTTAGTACTGTGTTTTATTTTGCATTACTACTTTTTAAAAGGTAAAACATTATAGGAGCTTTCCTTAACAGGCTGTTTAGGACCCAGGGTATAGCTCTTAAAGTATTTTAAAGATCTGGTTTGCAGTTCCTGTTGTGGCTTAGTGGGTTATGAACCTGACTAGTTTCCATGAGGATGTGGGTTCGATCCCTGGCCTCACTCAGTGCGTTAAGGATCCGGTGTTGCCATGAGCTGTGGTGTAGATCGCAGATGCGGCTCGGACTCTGTGTTGGTGTGGCTGTGGTGTAGGCCTGCAGGTGCCGGCAGCTGCAGCTCTGATTTGACCCCTAGCCTGGGAGTTTCCATATGGCATGAGTGTGGCCCTAAAAAGACAAAAAAAAAAAAAATCTGGCCGGAGTAAAATGAGAACAGCTAAAGCTTTTTTTGTACCTGACCTACTTTGCATAAGAAAAATACCCACTTATCTTTGTACCTGGTGCGTCTGCCCAGACCTGCGGTCCTTGTAGCTCTGCCTCCACCTTGGACCTTAGAGTTGGGAGGAATCCGCTTCTGAGACACAAAGAAACTGCCGTTTTCCTCTTTCCCAAGAATAGCATCTCTGCCCGCTGTGGGGGAGTAGACTAGGTGAGGTCCACGCCAGTCCCTGGTGTTCCTGACTATTGATTGTCCTGGAGATTTGGCAGCCACATGCAATTGTTAACTGCTTGAAAGTGTTTAACTACATTCCTTTTACCCTTTGCTGTCCCCATGGTGTGGAGTGGAGGCAGGCCCGAGGTTGGGCAGCGGAGTGAGAAATAATGCTTTCATGGATGTGCAGTTTAAGTAGTAGTTGAGGTTTTTATGTGCATTCTTAGTATTTCTGTTACTTTTCTTTTTTTTTTGGTCTTTATTTTTTTTTTCAGGGCCGCATCCTCGGCATATGGAAGTTCCCTGGCTAGGGGTCTAATCAGAGCTGTAGCCACCGGCTGACGCCAGAGCAACATGAGATCCTAGCCGCGTCTGCGAGCTACACCACAGCTCACGATAGCACCGGATCCTTAACCCTCTGAGCGACGCCAGAGATTGAACCCGCAACCTCATGGTTCCTAGTCGGATTCGTTAACCACTGAGTCACGACAGGAACTCCCTTCTGTTACTTTTCAATATTGCTGGCACAGAAAATGGTAAAGTGTATGAGCGGTAAAATCATTCAAGAGGGAGGAGGCACTGAAAAGTTTGTAAATGTAAGATAATAGTAATATTGACTATTAAGATATAATGGTTGTGGAATTGCCATTAAACTTAGAAATCCTTGTGACATGTTTTACTGTGTCAGACTAAGATGGAAAACAAGGACTACGTGGTCAGAATTTGCTGCTGGACTAGATGTAAATGAAAGGACTGGGGGGCAGTAAGAAGGGGACTTGTACTTTATAATATATTCTTTTGCAGAAAACACACAGAAGCAAAAATGCCTAGCATTTCTTAACTCTGGGTGGCAGGTACTTGATTTACAGGTTGTTCTCTGTACTTTTCTGTATTTTGAAACCTTTTCTCCTCAGGAGGTACTAGAAATCTCATAACAAGATAATGGTTGTTAGCCTGAAATCAAGTCTTTATTGATACAGACGAAAACATTTTTTTAAAGAAAATAGTTGGGTGATTCAGTGAACCATCCGGTGCTGTTTCTTTTGTTATAGCCGCATTGGCTGATCTCTGAGCAGTGGTCCGCACCTTTTTCCCACCTTGGTAAACCGGGGGTTGCAGTCATTCTCCCAGGTGGAAAAACTGTGTAGTTAGAGAAACACTCCCAGGAGATTCTGAGGCCCCTTCCCCATCACTGATGCACATGTTAAACATGATTTAAATTGGGAGTTCCCTTCGTGGCTCAGTGGTTAACGAATCCGACTAAGAACCATGAGGTTGCGGGTTCAATCCCTGGCCTGATCAGTGGGTTAAGGATCCGGCGTTTCCGTGAGCTGTGGTGTAGGTTGCAGACGCGACTCAGATCCCGCGTTGCTGTGGCTGTGGCGAAGGCTGGCGGCTACAGCTCCGATTAGACCCCTAACCTGGGAACCTCCATATGCCGCGGGTGTGGCTCTACATAAAGGCAAAAAGACAAAAAACAAAAAAAAACATGATTTAAATTGTACTTTCTCTAAGTCATTTTTTTTTTTTGGTACCTCTCTATCCAGGGCACCAGAACTAGCACCTCTGAAAAGTAAAATGATCTATGCCAGCTCCAAGGACGCCATCAAAAAGAAATTTCAAGGTATGGTCTAGTTTACTTCCAGGTGCTTAGAGGTGTGGTGAGTGAGCCCCTGAAAGCACTTCCTCTCTTTTGAGAGCTGAGGCCACCGAGGAGGGCAGCCCTGCCTGCCTGGGAAGAAACTCAGTTTTCAGCATAGCTCTGCCTCCTGCTGGGCACTCTGGGTCTGAAAGGCCCGTGTTAGGAACGCCGTTCTCTCAACGTTGTGTGCATATTGCTGTTCAGTCTGGTTTTAAGCTAGTTTCAGATGCTGCCAAGGTTCTCACATGGCAGGTGGAGACTAATCAGTCTGTATCTGTCATCCTAAATAATAAATTCAGAGGCTGTTGCCTCTGAATGTGGATTTAAGAGTCGCAAAAAGGAAATGTTTGTAGATGGGAGAGGGCGCTCTTCTCTCTGGCTTTACTTTGGAATGCTGTGATTTTAGGTTATCGTTCAGCCGTGTCCAAAGGGAAGTGGCCTTGCTTCTTGGGCTGGCCAGTTACACTTGACTTGCCACTGGCGATTAGGAGCCCGTGAGATGGCCTGGAGGTACTTACTGTTTCCAGCTGGGAGGAAATGTTGGTATGGTGGACAGAGCATGGGGCCAGTGCCCGAAGGCCTGTGTGGAGGGCTAAGCTTGTCATCTAACTGCCGTGTGACCTTGGCCCAAACTGCTTAACCTCCATGGGCCTGGACTCTGCCAGCTGTGAATGGGGTGACCTCTGAGGCTGCCCCAGCCGTCCTGCTGTGGCTAGCTAGCTCCAGACAGCCGGGCGAGAGCCAGGGTCACAAGGGCTTGGCCTAGTATCGTTTTCATTTTGTATGTTTTATGGTGACTGATTTTTAGCCTCTTGTAGTAGATGAAGTTTGCCCTAGCTTGTTGTACTTAGGCAAACAATTCTCCCTGCCTTTCCTGAAGCCTGCTGTGGCGTCGTTCGGTCCTCGGCAGGTTCCGCACGCGCTAGGTTTGATGTTGGGCTGTCCCGGAAAGTGCGCTCATTGGCCGGGGAGCTGCCGGTGCAGGGTGAGCCCTCCGCTTCCGCAGTGCCCCCAGGAGGGTCGGGGACGGTTCCTCCTCCCCCTCGCTCTGCCTCGCCTTTCAGTAAAGCAGCTGCTCCAGAGACTTAAGCTGGTGACGTGACAGGTGGTCTCCCTGGTGCCTTTTTCCCTAGTGAAACCGTCACTGGCTCTCTCCACACGGTCCTAGTGGTACAGAAGCTGACCTGTGTGCTCCCATCAGCTTAAGAAATGGTCTTAAAATTATAGAAAATCAGAAAAGACTGCAGCTGTTTATGAGAGTTCCCGTTGTGGCTCAGTGGTTAACCAATCCGACTAGGAACCATGAGGTTGCGGGTTCGATCCCTGGCCTTGCTCAGTGGGTTAAGGATCCGGCATTGCCGTGAGCTGTGGTGTAGGTTGCAGACATGGCTCGGATCCCGCGTTGCTGTGGCTGTGGTGTTGGCCGGCGGCTACAGCTCTGATTAGACCCATAGCTTGGGAACCTCCATGTGCCACGGGTACGGCCCTAGAAAAGGCAAAAAGACAAAAAAAAAAAATGCAGCTGTTTAAAAGAGAAAAGCTGTTTATAGAGAAGCTACTGTATATAATTCCATAAAGCTCCATGTGCAGCAGGGTGATGTAATTTTTCTGAGAAGGGAGTCAGTAATACATTTTACATAGATTTCACTGTGATGGATTTCTTCAGTGTACCGTATGGTACCACTGGAGAGCTGTTTTCCAGAGCAGAAATGATCCCATTTGTAAGGAAGGACTCAGTCCTCGGTACAATTGACTAAATCAGCTGCACAGTCAAAACATCAAATTCATATTTTTACTTATATTTCCAAAACCAAGAAAAACCATTAGACCTGCTTTTTAACTTTTTGTTAAAGTATGACATGTATATAGAAAGGCATATGAGTTATTGTAGAACTTGAATTTTCACAAGCTGTACGTAGTGCTTGTTTCCTGAGTTAATGCCCAGTAGCCCTGAAATCTCACTCATGTCCGCTTCCTCCGCTGTGTTAGCAATGCCCTGGCTTCTAACACCATAATGTAGCTTTGGCTGATTTTGTGTTACACAAATGGAAATATCTAGAACATATGCTAATATGTCTGGCTTCTTGTCAACATTAGTTTGTGAGAGTCATTCGTCTTGAAGCATGTGGTTACAGATTCACTTATTTTCATTTATGTAGTGTTCCAGACTTTGTGTTTGCCCCCAGATTTTCTACCCATGTTTGTACTGGTCTTTTAAAACAGTTTGATATCTTGGAGAACTAGGTAAGCTACCACTACGATTTTAAATAGAATTGTTGTTTTTCCTCTCTAGGCATAAAACATGAATGTCAAGCAAACGGGCCAGAAGACCTCAATCGGGCTTGTATTGCTGAAAAGCTAGGTGGATCCTTAATTGTAGCCTTTGAAGGGTGCCCCGTGTAGATCGTCATTCAGTGCCACAGATGGAAAGCTTCCGTGTTCAATGTTACCCTCTTGCTATATAAGTAAAGCAAATACACTGAGGCCAGGGACTCACTGCGGGGAGCTGTCTTGTCATTTGCTAGAGTAAACTAACTATTCTATGAACATGTGCACATGGCCCTAAATCAATCTAAATCCTACAATTTTTTTGGTGTGAAATTAAGTCTTATTGGCCAAATGCCTATTTTGATGAGTCGGCTTGTAAGGATTTTTTTTAAGCTCATGATTCCTAATTGTTTCAGTCGTGCAGTTCATAAAACAATGCAAGGCCATATGAAGAGAATGATTGCATCTTTGTTAACTTCAGCAGTTACTTTTTTTCTTTTGCTTAGAGAATTGGTCATAAGCGGTTATATTGGTCATAATTTTGGCCCAAATTCTTGAGTCTCTGCTGAGCTAACCTGAATAATGGAAAATAATTCTCCTCACATGTAACAGTGCTAGTATACAGTCAGATTAAATCAGGCCAGATTCTACCAGACGTGGACACTGCCTCGAAACTGTGTGCACTTAGAACCAGCGCTGAGCTTGCAAAGCACTATTTCAAGCACGTAGTCGGAGCACAGCAGACAGCTCCTGTACTTGCAGTGAGCTGCTTGCTCACTGTCAGGAGGCTGTTCGGAGAGTGACCTTGCATCTTGGAAATCAGGAGAACATGCACTGTCTTGTAACAACTAATTACAGTACAAATTAGGGCTCCATTGTAATATGCTTTATTCATGGAAATGGTAAGATGGTGTGTATATATATACACCGTATATATAAGCTGGGGTACCTGCGCTGTCTTTAATTTGTCTCCTTTGGAACTGTTTTGCTTCTGGTACAATAAGGTGTGGAAGAACGTTCTGTTTACTCTGGAGCCTGGGAGCACCTCTTTACCTTCCTAGAGCAGTTTGCCGACTGTATGTGACACGGGGAGCAGGTATGACGGGCAGCACCCACAGGAAGCCACTGCCTGATAACACTTGGAAGTGATCGTCTTTAACATCACAGGCATAGATAGCACTCTGAACAATAGAGAGATGCCCACCAGTCGAATTTAGAAGTAGCACTACTGGCTTTATGTAATAAAGGAAGCATTTTTAACTTATGTCTTGTGTCATTATTCATGGGTGAATTGGGGATAAAGGGTTTTGCCTTCTGTGTATGGGGATAGGTATGGAGGTTTGGGTATTTCAGACAATTAGAGTTAAGATCCCAGCTCTCTCCTCCGATTGCATGAAAAAAAGTTGGTATAAAAGTTGGAAATTCTCTCTTAAACATTAGTGTTTCTTTTCTTTTAATGTTTCTCTTAAACATTGAGTTTATCCAAATGTCAGGCCTTTTTTTTTGCCTCTCTGATTTATTTGGGAGGCAGAAAAAGATTATGCTTTGATCAAATTACGTCTTTCAAAATTATCTAGAAAATAGTGCTGGCTACCGGTTTACCCATAAGCTACTGGTCATTCTTTCATCCTGAATTTATTTTCTCTACTGTGATGCAGTGCTCTTAGTGAATGTATGTTAACAGGCCCTGGGGAAGCGTTGAGGGCCCAAGACTGCCCTTAAGAAACAGCCTTGTAGATAGAGCCAGGAGTTTTAGAAGAAGAAAGTCTCTTCTGTGGTTTCAGCCTGTGACATGTGACACCACTTGTATAAGCACCGCTCTGTGCAGGTACATGGTGGGTGGGGAGGGAGGTAGGCGCTGTGGGAGGGTTATGAACAGTGCACAGGGGTGTGACGTAAGGTCAGCCTCTCCCAGCACTCCACTGGACTCCAGGAATTGGGAAATGCTAATAGTTATTTACATCTCTACCTAGGGGCACTTTTGAGAGAGTCTTTTCGGATTCCTGAAGTTAGGGCCCAAGGATTCTGCTGCTAACAGACGCTCAAGGTAAATCTGATGCAAGATTACATAGTTTTTGTAATGGCTCAGCAGGTTAAGACCCTGACTAGTATATTCACAAGGATGTGGGTTTGATCCCTGGCCTTGCTCAGGGGGTTAAGGATCTGATCTGGTGTTGCCGTGAGCTGTGGTGTAGGTTGCAGATGTGGCTTGGATCCTGCATGGCTGTGGCTGTAGCATAGGCCAGCGACTGCAGTTCTGATTCACCCCCTAGCCTGGGGTCTTCCATATGCTGTAGGTTTGGCCCAAAAAAAGTCAGTAAATAAATAAAAATTGGGTTTTGAACCTTTAACTTGGCATTGTGAAGAATTAAACTGCAAGTATACTCTGCTTTCGGCACATTTACACTTTCATCAGTGTTAACATACTGCAAAAGTGTGTTTGTGGAAAGCTGACGCAAGGCCCATGTAATGATTACTCTCTTGTGTTCTGAGGAGAAAGCAAAGCCCCCGCTAACAAGTTCAGAGCTTGACTACAAAATTTATTTCAGAAAGTATTAATCGCTGAGAAAATAGTGAACATAATGACTCCAACAGTAAGATCAGGCTTAGTTGAGTGGTGTCCTTTTTCAGAGCTCAGAATGCTGGCGGGTCCATGCTGGAAGTGCAGCTTCTGTTACTGCACCAGCTCGTGCCCTTTGCACTGTCAGGTGGATATGCCCGAGGACACAGCCCTTGGTCGTGATTTAAGGCATTTGTCAAGTGTGGAAACAGTCTCTAGAAGAAGGGTCACTGCCTAGTGGCTGGCAGGCCCTGGGAGGGAGCCTATAGCCTCCCCAGAGAGGTAAAGTAACTTGCTTAAGGGCAGCACAGCTGGGTAGTTGAGGTCTCCCTTTTCTGGTCTTAAGCTATTTCCACCCTGCCCCTGGCAAATTCTTCGTTTCTAACATCTGGGATTCTGAGTCATTTTGTTTGATTTGGGGCGGGAAGGGAACTGTTCTTTTGGGCTTTGAGTCCTATTAGACCTTCCTCTCTGAGGAATTTTGGAAAGGAGGCATTTGTAGAGTGTTTTGTGTTTTTGCTGCCTACAGGCCAGGCATTCCGGTGGCGTTTGTGCATTTTATTGAACATGAGTGACCAGAGGAAGCTAGTCCAAAAAGCTGGCGCCAGCACCATGGGCCCCATTGATGGGCCCCATGACCCTGCAGCCTCAGGTCGGCCCCTGGATCTTCTGCAGGGAGGGGTTTAGACCACATGTTCTCAGAAGGCTCCCCCGTTCTGCCCTGGGTCTGGATGCAGCCAGGCCTGGGCCGTTGGTACCCAGGGACTGCAGAGGGGGTGCTGCGCCATTTGCAGGACTAGGAGCTGTGAATGGCCAGGCCGGCAGGCCAGGCTCCTGGGGAACACCAGGGGGCCCCCTCAGCCTCTTGCGTGCCCTCCCCTCCCGTATCTCTCCTCCCCTAGCCTGAGGCTGGAATTTGGCCTGCAGGCTCCTGGCAAACTCGGGCTCCCCCTGCTGGCCAGGAGCGGCCACTGCTGGACTTCAGGGCTGCTCAGCCGGTGCAGTCAGGGGATGGAGGGAGGATGGGCCTCACCTGGAGCTGCAGGAACCCCAGGCTCACCCTGCGCTGTGGCCACCTCCTCCCGCAGGCAGATGATCAGGTGGCCTGAGGAGAGAGCCTAAAGGCAGCAGCTTGGCACCCCAGGGTTTCTTGTGCTTTTGTTTCCCCAGGTGTTTCCCTTTCCTATGCCTTCAGGGGCCATCTGCCCAGAATAAGGGTTCTCAGTCCTGCAGCAGGGGGGCTTCCTGGAAATGTAGGCTCCCAGGCCCATGGTGCCGCTGATGGGGGTCCTGGCTCAGGGCACAAGGCTGGCCTATTTCCCACCAGGAATGGCCCCAAACTGCTGACCTTGCATGAAGCTCCCTGCGAGCGGGAGGATGAGCTATGTGCCCTCACCCCCGAGGCAGGGCACACGGGAGTGCGGTGTGAGGGCCCGCGGTGCGCGGCGCCACACGCTCAAAACCCCCTTTCCTTCTAGCAGATGCCCAGGCCTCCCAATGCTGGGCCCGCGTTAGAGGCGGGCTTGAAGTCTGCCTGCCTTTTGCCAGGTGAGCACTCCCTTCTGTGGGGACTCTGCAGGATGAGGGAAAGTGCCCTCCAAGGGGGACTGGGGTATGCCACGTGAGAACCAAGCACGGGGCTGGGCGCTGGGCGGGTATCAGCGGTTATGGGTCGCTTCCACTCGGTCTCCAGGCTAGAAACCGTGGTCTGGAGCCCATATCCTGCAGGCTCCCTGACCAAAGAATTCTAGAACAGGTACGATTTTCTCCTCTTGCTTAAAAACCTACGTGGCCCCTGCTGCCTTGCCCTTTTTCCCTCCATAATCCGGCCTTCCTGCCCTACCCGCTGAGCCCTTTGCACCTCTGTCCCCTGGGCCTGGAGCCCTCCTCCCACCTGACGAACATCTGCTCAGCTCCAGCTTACGCTCACGTCTCTGGGAGATTTCCCAGAATTTCCAGCACCCTGATCCCAGTGGTTGCACAAGAGTCACAACAGCAGACAGGTGATCCCTGAAAGCCAAAACCAAGTCTTGGTCGTGCAGACTGCGGTGTGTGGAGCTGTTGGCGGCTACAGGACACACAGCACCACGATCCTTCACCTTTGCGACAACACTCCAGAGGCGTCAAACCCACCATTTGCCAGCCCCCAAGCAGGTGGTGAGACCTCAGTTCTTGGGCTCCTTCCCCTTGGCACCCCTGCCTTTCTGTCTGGCTGCACCTGCTGTCAAGAGCTTCGTTTCCCCCAGCCAAGTTCAGCCCCTTCAGACCCTGTCTCCCAAGATTCTTGGGACTGAGCTGCAGGTAGGACTGGCTGTGCTGTCACCAAGACCCACGGCTGATGCAAGCTCTTGTGACCCCACCTCTAAATCCACTTGCTTGAGCTCCACATTCCCTACAAAGCCCCCTCCACACGTCACGAGCAAAGGTTCTTGGCCACGGGAAGTTAAGCTGGCTGCCCTGGCCTCCTGAGGTGTGGACGTTTGCTCAGGTTGCAGCCAGAAAGACAGAAGCCCTGATTCATGCCCAGAACTCACGTCACAGCCTAGGGCACCCACAGCCTCTCTAGGTAACCTCAGCTCTTAGGGGGTGGTGACCGTGTTCGCTGCATGAGGCCACCGCGCATCACAGGCCCTGTCCCCTCATCCTGCTCTGTGGGCAGTGGGGGCCTGGGTGACACACTTGCTGGCTCCCCTGGTTCCCTGTCCCGGCCCAGCACCAGCTGGGGGCACCCCCACAGACCAGGCGAGACCGAAGTGCCGGGCGACACGTGGGTTTTAATGGCATTGACATCTGGGAGGTCACACTTCAGTTCTGGTGGCAGCTTCTTCCAGGGGTGAAGGCTGCTGCCTCGCTGGACTGCGACCCTCCAGTCCGCTCCGCAGCCCGGGAGACGCACTTCCTGGACCGCCCACCGCCCGACCCCCACCCCATGAGCGACAAAACAATTGCACTGATTGACACGGAGACACCCAGAGGTCCCGGCCTCCCCAGCACTCTCCCCGGGTCTCTCACACAGCTGATGAGGGCTTTGGCGTCTGCTGGCCGGTGATCCAGGGCTGGTCCTGGGGAATAGTGTTTTATCCAGAGTGACAAAGGTTCTCTTACAAACTGGGGTCTGGAAGATCTATTTCTGGTGCTAAGAGACTGTCGTCTCTAATGGCTTCTCAGAGCTACCAAAGTTGGGCCCGGGTATCGCTGTGTTGGTCGGTTTATTTATTTGTAAGGAATGTGTAAGGCATTTTGGTAAGTTGAACAGTAACGTCTTTGTCCGCAGGAGACTCACTCAGACAGACGTACCCTCCTTTGAGCTGCTGCCATCCTCCTGTGAACAGAGGAGGGGAGAGGGAGAGGCTGGGGCCAAGGGGACCATTTGCCCCACCCGGGGGGACCTCCCGTCCCTGCAGAATAACGCCCTGAAGTCACTAATGCCTTCAGAGCCCAGCCCGATGTGGCAGGAGCCGAGGACGCAGAAGTGTGACAGGGCCGCTCATCTTGGCCGCAGGTGGTGGCACTAAGGGCAGCGCAGGCTGCAGTGAGGATGAGGCCCTGGGCCTGGGTCCCACCAGGGGCCCTGCGGCCTCTGTCACACACACACCCCCTCCCGGCCCCACACGAGCAGGCCAGCAGCACTCACTGATTTGTCCAGATGCTCCTGCAGCTTCTTTACCGCGTCTTTCTCCTTTGCCAGCTGCTCCTGGGTTGTTTTCAAAAGCTCCTGGAGTTTGGTGGCAGCGCGTCCCAGGTCACTGGTTAACTTCTTCTCTTTTTCTAGTCTCTCCTGGGGGTCAGGGGGTTGAAGGGAACAACCTTCATGTGACAGGTGGCAGGAAGGCTGCCTGGCTGTGCCGTCCTTGCGGACAGATGCTAGGGGCCCAAGGGGGTAGGGATGGGCCTCCTGTCATAGGATGGGCGGTGAGGGCCTGCGTCACCGTTGGGCCTGTGCTGCCCCCAGCGCTGCCAGCAAAGCTTCCTGCGGTGCGGGGTGCTTTATGCAGCAGCCACTAGGGATGGGGTGCCCTGTGACCAGGGTGACGGAGGAACCTCAGTTCTACTTAATTTAGTCACGGACCAGGGGCCGCCTTATATGGCACTGGAGATGGAGGGGGATTCCCCACCCCCAACCACCAAATGAGGCTGGACCCTGCCCCAGGGGTCTCAGTGGTTCCTACCCCCCTGTCCCACCCGAGGGCCCCCTTCTACCTTCAGCTGTGCGGCCTCCTCTGCCTCTGACCCGAGGGCGCTGGTGCACCGAAGCTTCTCCAGCTCCCCCTGCAGCTGACAGGCGGCGTCCTGAGCCTGAGGGGCGGGAAGCGGGTGCGGCAGTTCAGTGCCAGGCGCCTCACCAACCTAACAGGCCTGCTTGGGGACGGAGGGCTCCTGGCACCAGGGAGAACACGACGGTGGCCAGACCCACACCGACGGGGCAGGTGACGAGGCACAGGGGTGCCCCCCTCCAGAGGGACGGGGCTCAGCCGCCTGGACTGCCCCGCACCCTGACCCGCCCTGACCTCCTCAAACTCGGCCGTGAGCTTCTGCCGCCGCATCTGCTCGTCCTCTAGGAGGGCTTCCGTCCACTCCAGCTGCGTCTTCAGCTGTGTGCAAACCCCACAAACGTACTCAGGAATCTGGCGCCAGCCCCTCTTGGGCGCCCAGGGCTCCCGGGTGGGCTGAGACCCGGAGCTACACCTTCCGGTTGTTCCTGACCCCCCAGCCCACCACCCTTCCCCTCCTCAGAGCAGCAGGGTGGCCTGTGCCCACCACCCAGTCCCTTCCAAATCCCCCCCTTCTGGGGACAGAAGCTGGCGTGGCTGAGCTGCTCCCCAGACCCCCAGGACAGATGCCTCAGCACTGCGCAAGCCCCCCGCCCACGCTGGTCCCCACCCAGAGCCCCGCCACTGCCGCCCCAGTGCCACGCTCAGTGGCAGCTGCTCGTATCGGGTCTGGGGAGTAAGCGCTTCTAGTGATGCTGAGCGAGGGCCCAGCACGCAGGCCCGGCCCCCACCTCCCGCCCTCCTGCACTGTGGCTCCCCCAGACCCAGCTGTCACCTGGGTGACACCCGGCTTCCCCAGACCCGACTGGGCAGAGGGGCTGGGAGGTGGCAAGCAGCCAGGACGGAGGCCTGCGGTCCAACTGGGGTGGTTGGTGACTGACACCCTGGGCCGGGCTCACCACCCTAACCTTGCCGGTGTCCTGCTCTGCTGCTGAGGGGGCCTCTGGGGAGGAAGCCGGGGACGCAGCTACCTCGCCATCCTCCACGTGGCTCTTCATCTCGCTCAGCTGCTGCCTGACCTGAAACAGGGAGAAGGGCGTGAGCAAATCCACGGCTGGAAGCACGCCCCCCTCGCACGCACGCCCCCAGGAGGACCTGTTTTGATCACCGTGACCTGTGGTGGCAGGTTCACTAAGACAAGAGAGCCAGTGCCATGCGTGGCCCCTCACCCGAGCCAAACAGACTCAGGCGCCAGTGAGGGAGCCCGGGATGGCCCCGTGCATGTGCTCTGCTCCAAGGCCAGCAGCAAGGAGCCCCCTGGCGCCAGGTGACCCGAGGGACGCAGCACTCACAGTGCTAAGGGACCCAAAGGGAGTGAGACGCGGCCGGCAGCTCCGCATGGACACCACACACGGCCTGCATCCCCTCTGGACACAGTCCACTGTGCGGGGCGCCTTCTAGGGTCTAGAAAAGATGACAAGATGACACTCTTGCCTAATAAGGTTCCCTCAGCCCTGAGCTCCATCGTGGGGGCAGCTGACGCATCTGGTGGCCCCTAAGCCCCCAGACCGCTGAGCCTCCAACCTGAAGGGGCAGCAGCCCCACCCACGAAGCTTGGGTGGAGGTCCCAGCTGGAGCTGTGGGTAGGCTCTTGGCACCAGCTCCCCTACAAAGGGCACCCCAGATGTGTGGGGCCCGCCCCCCACTTCCTTCCCTCCTTCCAACAGCCCCAAAAGTGAACAGCAAACTTTGCAGACTAAGGACGAGAAAAACTCAGGGCGCGTTCCCTGCACGGGCCCAGGCCCGGCTTGGGACAGTGACCCTCAGGCTCGGGGTGACGCGTCTGAACGGCTTCAGCCCTCGGGTGTGACGGTCCCGGGTCAGGCCTGAGTGATCAGAAGACGCACCCCGGGAGTCAGAGCCTGCACCCAACGCGAGGGGCTCCTGTGGGCCTGCCAGCCCGAAGGACCACCCCTCTGGTCTCTTCTCAGAAAACCAGGCCCATCCATTTGTATTCAAGGTCTCCAGTCTCTAAATGTTACCAACCAGCCGTGATTTTAAAAAGGGCCATGCAGATCACATGAAAATGTCCTGGTCTCACAGGCTACCGCCTGCAGCCCCAGCCTAGAGCTGGCATTGGGACTGGGCATCTTCATAAGGCCGGGCTGGCCTTGCCCAGGAGCAGCGACCTGGATCTCCTGTCAAGGCTGAAAACCAGGAGAACCCAGGACCCTCTGCATGGCTGGGAGCTCTGCAGGCCCACAGGTTTGACGGCCCATCTGAGCCACCGCTGGCTGAGAAAGGGCTCAAGTCCCACAGGAGGCAAGGGATGTGCCGACAAAGTACCACTCGGTGGAGGGACCTCGCAGCGCCAAACTGAACTGGCATTGTTGGGGGACAGGAAGCAGAGCAGGGCCGCCACTGGCCCAGCAGCCCCAGGCCCCGAGTGAGGAGCAGAGCGAACGTGGGAGAAGCCTGCGCACCAAATCCACACCCATCCCCTTTGAAAGGACGCAGGAACACACACACCTAATGCCCGGCCACAGGTTGGTCACGCCAAGGTCACTCACCAGGGCAAGCTCGCTGCTTTGTTTCTGGGCTTCACTCTTAGCTGCGTCCAGCTGAGACTGAGATTCTAATAAAAGCTGTCTCAACTGGAGAGAAAACAGACCCGGGGGAGGGGGAGAAAATCAGTTCCTGTGAGTCAGCACCTCAACAGCTGATCCAGCACCACTGTCACCACCCCGACCCGACACTGGCCGGCGCGGGGGGAGAGGGGCAGGCCTCCCGCGACTTCGGCTTCTTTTTTAAGACACGGGAAGGACGGTGTTCACCACACATCTGGTCTCAGACCTTTGCAGATGTTTGCAGATTGTCTTTTGCAAAGTAAGGCTAAAAGCCTGCGATCAAATCAGAACTGGGGAGAGGGGTGGGCAGGTCTGCGCTCTCTGCCTCCAAGTCAGACTGAAATGCTGACCCCTCAGAGACGGTGTCACCGCCCCAGGTAGAGGAATCCCGCTGCCAGGCTGACCGGGCTTCACCCCCGCTGGTCCCAGGGGCTGGATTTTGCAATCTGCCCCTCAGCTTGGCCAGCCCAAGGCCAAGGGCGCAAGTCCAAGGTCAGGCAGTGGTCGAAGAGGGGCCAATGTGGGCAGACCCGACCCCGCTGGGACACTCACCCCTGCCACCTCCTTGGCGTAGCTCTGGCACTCGGCGCTGGCAGCCGCCATGTGCTTCTCCAGCTCCGCCTCCAGCTGCGAGGTGTGCTCCCTCACCTGCATACATACGCGAGGCAGAGGTCTGGAGCTGGCCAGTGAGGAGCGAGGGGACAGGGTGACAGGGTGGGCCGGCCCTGGGATGAGGGCTACCGGGCCGCCGAGCCCAGGGAGGAGTGAGACCTGGGGCCCGAATTCCGGCGCCCTGGGGCCTGACGTGTCCTCAGATCCCAGCAGCTCAGGCATTTACTCGAGAGCTGGGCACCCATGGTAGTGCCCCCTGCTTCACGAGGCCGCGGCAGCAGCCACGGTCCTCCAGGGCCGGGCGTGCGCCTCCAGCCACCTGAGGCGGTAACGGCTCATTAAGGACCAGCAGGGCTGACAAGACCCCAGAGCTTCTCTTAAGACCCGTGGCCCACAGGGGAAGGTGACTGGAGGAGGCCCATGACGACACATCTGTCACAGGACACTGAGCCCCGTGCGTACCTGATCTGAACTTTCAAGTTCCCCTTTTAGCTTCTCGATGATCTCTTCGAGATGTTTCACTGTGACCCGTGACTACAGAGCAAGGGGAAGACCCCGTCAGACACAAGCCCTGGGTCGGGAATCCCGCCCTGGACACAGCGCCACGTCTCCTAACACTGGTCCTGGGCCAAGCGCCCCCTCTGTCCCCCAACACCCCCGAGTGTGACCAGCAGCCTCTTCCTGAGGGGGGCGTCTCCTTGAGGCCAGGAGTCAGCTGTCACTCTGCAATCGCACTTCGTGTGGGGCCACCAAAACAGCAAACACGACTCCCGTCACCCAGGTGACCCAGGTAACTCTGTGGAGTGCCCCCCTCCCCGAATTTCACAGAATCCTGAACCCACTGCCGACCCGAGTAACCGAAGTCTGGGTTGTGAGGCAGGGCAGGCCCCGGGGAGCCCCGGGCCGGCCGTACCTCCTGGAGCTCCTCCTCCGTGGCGCCGACTCGCGCCTTCCACACCCGCTCCTCTTCCTCCACGCTCTTCTGCAGGTCCTTGAGCATCCCCTCCTGCGGGCCGGGCGGTAAGTGGGGCCTCGGGGCGCCCCCACCCCCCTCCCATCCGTGCGGCTCCCCCAGGGCGACCACCTCCAATGACCTGCTCTGACCCCTCCCAGACAGCCCCGCGGGGAGGAGGGTGGGCACCGTCCCGGAGCGGGGCCCCGGCCAGTGTGCGAACGAGGCCAAGGACTCTCATCCCTGATGGGTCTGCCGTCAGCACTGGCCCCGGGGGCCCAGCACAAGGACAACAGGCCAGGGCCGATCAGAGGGAGAGTGCTGGATCAGCGTGGCTCTTGGAATCACGGGAGACTGAGTGGCTTCGAGCCGGCAGCAGCCCAATGCTGGCCCCTTCCCTTCCCAGACCGTGCGAAGACAGCTAAGCCCAGATCTTGAACCTGAGCGCACCCCCTTAACCATCCAGCCAAAGAAAGGGGGCCGGAGACCCTCCCAAGGTGCTGGAGAACCAGCCTTCGAGCCCCGGCTCCCTTCCCCCCGGCTTTCCCGCCCCCGCGCCTCACCGTCTCGGCCAGGATGGTGCGGTACTGGTCGCACTCGGCCTGCAGGCTGCTCTGGGTCTCCTCCGCCTCCCTCAGCTGGGAAGCCAGGTCCTGAGGGCAGAGGGCAGAACAGGGGTCTCTGAGCCAAACACAAAGGTTTCGCCCGGCTGCCCGATGACGGGCTCGGGCACCCTCCCGACCCAGAGGCCAGAGAGCGCGCGAGGGACAGCAGCCACTGGCAGGGGTGCTCACCGAGGGCTCCGCATTCGTTGGTGGCCGCTTCAGCAGCTCAGGGCCTTTCTCCTTGACCTCCTGCAGCCACTCGGCGTAACTCTGCAACAAAAACGTCACAGGTTGGGCAGAACATGCCCCCCCCCCACAGTGGGGTCCCCCGGGGCCGCGTCCCCTGCTACCTGGTGGGCCGAGGCGGACAGCGCCGGGAGCAGGGCCAGCAGGGCCTCCTTGGTCTGGGCCTCCGTCAGGCTGAGCTGCTTCTCTGACTCCTCCTGGGAAGGGCGGGGGGCGTGGGGGGTCACCAAGGAGCTTTGGGCAGCACCCCACGGAGGAGAGTGTCCACCCCAGGAGGCTGCCCTCAGCTCTTCGGGGCACGGACAAGGCTCGAAGGAGACCAGCGGTGGCGCTGTGGGCCAGTGGGGGAGCGGGGATGGGGGTGGGCGGTGTCTGACCTTAGAGGCCAAGTTTGGGCCATGCCAGCCCAGGCTCGGGGAACATTAAACAGACTCAGGTCTAAGGAAGGGGGCTGCCGGGCAGGTGCAGGTCCCGCACCCAGGAGCCACTCGGGCTCAGGTCTCCATTCCGAGGGTGTGCATGCGGGGTGCGTGTGGGGAGAAGGCGTGTCTCCCCGCAGCCACAGAGTTGACAGCTATTGCAGCCCCGGCGGGGGTGGAGGGAGCCAGCGCTCCCACCGTGCGGGCCGGGGAGGGGGGTGCGGCTTGGTCAGGGTCACGGCTCTCTGAAGCCTGCCCCCAGGCGCCATCCTGCAGTCGCGCCGGCCAGAGCCCCATCCATCCTCCTTGAGGCTCCCACTCAAAGAGAAAGGAGGCGGAGGAGGGAAGGGGCCCACAGGACCACGCCATCCCTGGGGGCAGAACCCCTGCCCGCCATGCCCTGTGTGGGGTGGTGGCCGCAGGAGACTTGTGGCTGAAAGTCCTGATAATCTTCCCCCAGGGCCTGAGACCAGGAGCTGCACTAGGAACTCCTGGATTCGAACTGGCACGGATGTTCTGGAATGTGGCACAGGGGACGGCTGACAAGCAGATGCCAAGCCTGGCCACAGCACCCACACAGCCTGCACTCAAGTCTCAGAAGCCGCCCCTTCTTGGCTGGCCCAGTGATACACAGACAATGCCCGGGGCCTGCCGGGGACCCCTGACGCTGTGACGACGATTCAGGTGCCCCTGTCACGGGAGTCCAAGGCAGGGGCCAAGGACCCAGGGGTCAGCTCCTGTCCTTATCTGGCTGTGTGACCACCAAGTCAGGTGACGCCTCTGGTCACAGCTTCTGCATTTGCCACAGAAAGGCCAGAGAGGCACCCAGGTCACATCTGGGGAGTCTGAGCCCCAACCCCGTCTCTCGGAGCTTCGCTGACACCACCTCAGGCTTTGTGGGAGGCCTGGTCAAAGTCACTACAAACCTCACAGTAACAGGACAGGCACTGCCTCTGCATGAGAGGGTGGGGGAGAGGGCAGGGCTGGTCCCCAGGGCCTTTCATTGGCGTGGGAACCTGTGGCCAAAGGGGGTGGGTGAGGGCCCACTTGAGATGGTCGCCCATGTCTGGCCAGGGCCCCGGACACCGGCTACAAGCCCCACGCCCCCCGTCCCAAGGACCTGGGCTGAAGCATCTGATGCTCAAGACACTTCTTCCCTGAAAACTCAATCCTGAAGCCTCCTGGGCCAGGACCGCAGGGGCCTGAGGAAGCAGGGGCCGTTCAGATGGAACGTGAGGGGAGAGGAGAAACGTGAAGAAAGTCCACGCAGCCAGACCATCCCCAGCCCACCCGAGGAAAAACAGGCGAGGGCTCGCTGCTTCCTCCATGTCAGGAGAGGCGGGCAGGAGGGCGGGGAGCCGGAAGATGCTGGCGCCCAGCCCCGGGAGGATTTCTGAGACGCTCTGAGGCCGCAGCTGCACGGCCTTCGAGTTTCTGTGTGTTCTGCGTGGTCTGCTTAGCGGCTTGACTGAGGCCAGTGTGGGGCCGACACTGACCTTGGCCTGGGTCAGGGAGTGCA
>PVHT021183543.1:30166408-30181779 GCA_004024745.2 Catagonus wagneri | reverse complement strand
GTGAGGTTGCGGGTTCGATCCCTGGCCTTGCTCAGTGGGTTAAGGATCCGGCGTTGCCGTGAGCTGTGGTGTAGGCTGCAGACGCGGCTCGGATCCTGCGTTGCGGTGGCTGTGGCGAAGGCCGGCGACTACAGCTCCTGTTAGACCCCTAGCCTGGGAACCTCCATATGCTGCAGGTGCGGCTCTACATAAAGGCAAAAAGACAAAAAAAAAAGTGATTTTTAAAATGTATTTCATGTCTTCTTGGTTATTAACATTAAACACACGCGGTGGGCCGGCTGACACCATCTGGCCAGACAGAACAGCCCCTCCGTGCCAAAACGAACCGGATCCCGAAGAACCGCTCCGGGCGCTCCCCCACCCGCCCGGGGGCCGCGCTCACCCTGCCCTGCAGCTGCTGCACCTCCTTCACGTGCTCCCGGTAGCTGGCCTGCATGCGCGCCTGCACGGCCACGATCTCCTGCTCCCGGGCCACGAGCTGCTTCTTCACCTTGGCCTCTCCGGCTGCCGCCTTGGCCTTTTCCGCTGCCAGCTCCTGGGAGAAAGCGAAGGACAGAGGGCGGGTGAGGTGGGAGGGGTAGGGGCTCATCGGAGGAGACCAAGATCATCACAACCCCAGACCCTCGTCGCGAGCTCGCAGACAAACCCGAGCAGCCCCACAGGGAACGAGCCAGGGATGAGGGACCCCCGGGAGCCCCGCCGGCCTGCCTGGCGGAGGGCTGGCTGCCAGGTCTTGGCCCCAGTGGACACGGGCAGGAGCTGAAGTCACAGCATCCTGCCCCCGGGCCCTCCAGGAGCACTGGTTGAGCTCTGCTGAGATGACAACAGCCTGGTCTGGCTCAGTCTGCAACATCCGGGCCCCCAAGACACCTGCTTTGACTTGAGCGTCCTCATCAGGACCGACACGGCGGCAAGGCTGCATGGCTGCGGGTCAGCCTCACTCCTGCAGGGCCGGGGTCTCCGCGGGCAGCCCCCCGGTCCTCCACCCCATCTTGGGGAACGCCTGCTCCAGTCAGTGCCGGACGCCCACAGTGAACAGGGGACGTGGGGCCTGGCGATCCAGAGCCTCAGGAGGGGGCGGCACGCAGTGCGCGGAGGGCTGGCGGAGGGAGGGGGGCTGGCTGGGGTCTCCGGCAGCCCGGGACGAACGGAGGTGCACGGAAACCACGGGGAAGCGGAACAGACAGCGTGAGGAAGGGCTGACGCAACGGGCCCCAGGATGGGGGGTGGGGGGCTCCCTGTCTGGTGAGCCTCCAGCCAGACTGGCAACTACCTGGTGTGGGCCAGCAGGCCTGGGTGACAGATTCAAGGCTGCCCACTGTCCCGAGCAGTGGACCAGAGAGGGGCCGGGGTGTTACGGAGGCCCATCTTGCAGGCCAGCGTGTGCCTTCCGTCCAGGATGAGAGAAGTGGAGGCCAGGAAAGGGCTGGGCTGATAGAGTGGCCAACGGCTGCCAAGGTGGCCTGTGTGCCTGGAGTTCCCTAGGACCACCTGGGACCCCTGACGCCAGTTTTCCGAGAAAATCATCTTCCTGGTTCCGCCCAGGGTGAGGGGCCCCTGGAGCACAAGGTGCACACTGAGAAAACACGCCACTGAAGACCTACAGACACCGCCCCCGCTCCGGGATGAGCACATCAGTCTCTCCGGAAGGCAAGGATCCCTGTCCCCAGTTTAGAGCTGAGCTCCCAGAGCCTTGGAAAGGACACGCCATCAAAGGCTGGAGAGCAGGTGACAGGAATGCGCAGGAACCAGGACTGCGCGAGCCGGGGGTCCCCGGAAGGGATGGCGTGCTGAGCCCCATCCTCTGGCAGCCCGGGCGCCTCTACAGACGCAGGAGAGGGCAGCTCAGAAGGACGCAGGGCTCCGCCAGGCTTCCTCTGACACTCGCCCCAGCAGCCCCACCAGCACAAGAGGCCCCTCGAAGTACACGGTGCAGCCTCAGAAAAAGCCAAAGCTCAGAGACAGCCCGATGTGCTCACGGCCACACCGGCCGTGGGTGGTGCAGCCGCATGCGGGCTGTACTCCGCCCGCCTCTGTGCACCACGCCAGACACCCAGAGGCTGGCGCTAAGCAGCTGTCTGAAGACAGCCCTTCTGACCTGGAGCAGGTCTCCTGCAGTTCTAGGCATCCACCTGGGTCAGGGAAAAAGGTCCCCATCTCCCAGGGACAGAGTCTCCAGGCCACCAGAATTCAACAGATTTCCCTCCCTTTTGTCCCTGGGATTTTTTTTTTTTTAAGGCAAAGAAAGGCCAGCTTTTCCTCAGAGTGTGTGTTTCGCCCTCCATGGCTTCTCTAAGAGCTCAGAGAGTTCAGATTTACTTTCTTAAAAAGCACACCCAGAGTTCCCATCGTGCCACAGCGGAAACGAATCCGACTAGGAACCATGAGGTTGCGGGTTCGATCCTTGGCCTCGCTCAGTGGATTAAGGATCTGGCATTGCCGTGAGCTGTGGTGTAGGTTGCAGACACAGCTTGGATCTGGTGCAGGCTGGCAGCTAAAGCTCCAATTAGAATCCTAGCCTGGGAACCTCCGTATGCCGCCGGTGCGGCCCTAAAAGGACAAAAGGCAAAAAAAAAAAGAAAAAAACCAACCAAACAAAAAAACAGACCCACTGGTGGTGGCTGACTGGAGCCCCTCCGTCTCTGACTTGGCACCATCAGGAGCACCACCAGCTCAGAAACGTGTTCTGTATCCCAGGCCGAGAGTGGGCCCCGCGCGGTGTATCCCCCCAGGCCGGCCGAGGAGAGGACAGGGGCGGGTCCCACCAAAAGGGACTCCCAGAGGAGCTCCTCCCGCCTCAGCTCCGGAGCACACCCTCCCGGAAGGCCACCAGGGACTCAGAGCCCCGTCTCTCAGAACCGAGTGGGTGCAGGATGGGGTCCGGCTGGGAGGATCACCTCGGGACACAGGCCCCCAGCGCCCAAGCGGACGGCAGCTGGAAAACGGTTTTCCGGGAGGGTGGCTCCACCGCTGTGTGTGGTTTATCGAGCCCTCCGATACGGCCCCGAAGTTGCTCCAGAGCCAGGACAGAGATCCCAGGACGCCGAGCCTGTGACCAGGTGCCCAGGGCGGTCCCTGAACTCAACTCTGCTGACTTCACCTGCTTTGAAAGCGTGATCTCGCAGACGGTCCACGCAGCCTGTGCGCATACCATGCCTTCAGCCTCAGACCGCCAGAGAAAGAGCTGACCAAAACCCTCTTTGGCACCTATAAAAACTTCCCTACAAGGACAAAGAAACCGTGGGTGGAACTAAAGATGAAACACAGATCCTACCCTCCCCAACCCCAGCTCCTGGTGGGATTAAGAGAAACTTCCATATTCTCAATAATTTAGTCTCTCGTGTAACTTTCTTCAACAGGGCTGGAAAGGGAGACGAGACATGGGACAGTCGACTACTCGCTCTGCTCAAAACTCTCAACAGAGAAGTGGCAGGGACCCAGCGCCTGTGGACCCCAGCAGCACAGGAGGACAGGCGGAAATGCCTGAAGCACCGAAGGCTCCTGCTTAGCTGTGCCTTGGGCCCCCGTGGCCACGCACTGACAGGCACTTGCTGGGATGAGCCAAGCAAGAAGGCTGGGGTCATGCGGGCCACGTACGATGATGTGCTTATGATGACGCCAGTGCTGGGACGGAAAATGCACTTGGCAGGCTTCCTGAAGGAGGAGAATCAAAAGGAAGCTTCAGGGATAAGATCTCCAGCCAGCCTAGCAGGGAAGGGTATTCGGAGAGCAGGAGAGGCCCCAAGCAGGGAGCAAGGAGCGGGGCTCACTGGGGAGCAGAAGGGGGCAGGGCAGCAAGGAGCGCAGCTCATTGGGGAGCAGACAGGGGTAGAGGTAGCAAGGGATGTAGGGGTACAGACTCAGGTCTGTGCTGGGAGCCACAAACACTTAAAAAGGCCCCTCCCAGGACCAAATCAACACTGAGGGCCCCGGAGGACTTCCTTGGGCTCAGGGAGGAGGCCGGCGTCAGGGAGACAAGGCCCAGCTGGACGCCCTGATGGACCTCTCGCCCCAGAGCCAAGGCCTGGAGCCCTGGGGGCTGCGGGTGGGGTTGCAATGTGCAGTGACAACCAAGCCCCTGCGTGTCTCACGGGGAGACGGTGCACCAGTGCAGGGCGGGAAGCGCATCTGGCCGGGAAGGGTGTGTGTGCGTTAGCTGAGCTGTGATCTGGAAACCACATCCAGCGGCACCCCGAGGGGAACAAGTGTCCAGCGTGAGGGGTGGCACCTAAAGGGCCCCGTTCTACGGGTGCAACGGCCCCACACCTGTGGCCCTGCCCACGTGGCGGGCCACCCCAGCAACGGCCATCAAAACTCAAGACACCTCTGGCGCGTCCTAAATTCAGGAGTCGGCACAAGGAACTAGCCGGGGAGGGAGCCACATGGCCACCAGTCCTGGGAACAATCACAACCATCTCCTCTCACTTGGGCTTATTTTGGAGGTCAACATGTTCTCGGTTCGTCCAGAACGGGGATACGGAAGAACAGCCCGGGAAACCAGACTCCGCCTGGGTGGGGAAGGCTCGGACTGGCAGCCCTGGCCCACTTGTGCAGTGCCAAGGCTCCTGGCCTGTGGCCGCCGGCCGGGGCGGGGGAGGGACGTGCACTGTCAGCTCGGGAGCAGGCCGAGAGGCTCCAGCTGCCCCGCGTGCCACCACAACCCAAGACGGGCTCCCGTGGAGGCCGGGACGATGGGGTCCACGGGCAGCACTTGGGGACCTGCCTTTCTCCCTGCTTCGGGTGGAGCAGAACCCGAAGGAACCACGGCAAAGCCTCGCCTGCTGCTCCCGCCGTCCATCCCCCACAAAGAAAGCCGTGTCCCCTCAACTCAGGGCAGAAGCTCAGGCCGCTTCATTTCTAGTTCCTCGTGAAGGAACAGATGCAGGCGCCCAGGGGAAGGGCAGCGGCCCCGACGGTGAGGGGCTTGCTGAGGCCCAGGCCGCCCCCTGCGCCCGCTGCCCTGACAGAGGAGGCAGGCAGGCTGGGAGAGGCGTTTTAGCGGGAAAAGACAGCTTTCAAACTGCGTGTGACCATGACCTCCTCCTCAGGACAGAGGCCAGGGCCAAACCCCGGCGAGAAATGGGGGGACGGCAGCCTTGGGCCCCAGCCCGCCTCCAATGAGGCCCTCAGCCCCTGGTGGCGGCACGGACACTTGTACTGATGGTACAAGTGTCACAGGCTGGCCGATCGCAGGACCGCTGCACAGACATGGGAGAAGGGAGAGCAGCGGCGGCCCGGCCCCACCCCGCATCCGGGTTTCTGCTCCAGTTTTCAAGGAAAGAAAGTTGGGTTGACTGTGCCCCTCCTCCTTTCAAGGCATCACCCTCAAAAGACAAGCCACCACCGTGGGGCCAGCCAGCCCTTCCCACGGCTGCATTCCCAAGGCGGCCGCGGCCTGGGCTCCAGGGAGCAGAGGTCATTAGGCAGCCACAGCCTCGCAGCCCGGGGGGAGGCTACCCCGTGACCCGGCGGGCTGGCCGTACCTTATTGAGTTCCCTCAGTTTGCTCTTGGCGACGGCCGCATCCTCTTGCTCCGTGGCCAGCAGCTTCTCCTTCTCTTCCAGCTGGCGTTTCAGAATCGCCACAGGATCACCCTTCTGAGTGGCCTGGAAATTTGCCCAGAGTTGCGTTAACAGGGGCAGAGGGGCGCCTGCTTTGTGCCCGGACTGCAGCCACCAGACCCTGACCTGTGACCAGAGCGGCGGTTCCAGCCTGACCTCAGACACTTCTGGGGGGAAGCCACCCGCCTCAGCCACCCAGTCTGCCAGGCCTCACGCCCCTGGGTGCAGCAGCTGGTTGGCCAAAGCTCTGGCCCCGAGTAGTTTTTAGGAGGGTGGTGGGTTTGGGCACAGGGACCTGAGTCCAGGCTGCTCCTGCTGGAGGGGAGTGGCTGTCCTGACTTCCACCACTGGGACCCAGGAGAGGCACTGCCCCCCACCAATGAGCGAGGAGTCTCCTGCAGCCAGAGGACTCGCCACCCCTCAGCAAGGGCTGAGGTGGGGGGAGCGACCCAGTGGCCTCAGGGCAGGGGCCACCGGCCTGGCTGTCAGTCAGGACACTCCCCAACATCTCTCACCACTGCGGTGCCACAAAATCCTCCAGCAAAACTACCTACAATCCCAGCTCTAAGGAACAAGCATGCTACACGGCACCTCCTGGGGGCAGCTCGGCACCACGGGCTCCAGAGGGTGGGTGTGGGCTCCCCTGTAGGAGAGGGAGGTGCTGCGGGCCCGTCGCGGGGCTCCCGCACGTGGTGGGTCCTTCTCCTTCCATCCTGCGCTCCAAGCTCCGGCCGTGAACCAGCGGGGCCCGGCTCCTCTGCTCCACCGCAGACCCCCAGCCCAGGGCCCGCCCCCGGCTCTCATGGGCCCCCCTGCTGCAGTGGCTGGGCGGGGCCCGAAGTCAAAGCATCTGCAGGGTGATCCGGGCAGCCCAGCCTGGGGAGGGGCGCGGGTTCCGCTCAGAGGTACGTGGAGGCGTTCCATGGACCCTGCAGCTGGCCGAGCGGGTGTGGCCAGCCTGCCAGGCGTCACCCAGGCCTCAGCAGACCAGGTAACCACTGCAACCCACTGGCCCCTGGGGTCGGGGGAAGGCAGGGGACTGCCTGGCCAGCTGCTCTCCAGCCACAGCAGCCACTGAATGTGGGAGCGGCTCGGGGTGGTGGGGCTCACCTTGTGCCACGTGTCCTGGAGGACGCCGGCTTTCTCGGACAGGATCTCGATGAGCCGCTGGGCCTCGCCCTCGCTGAACACCATGCTTCCCACCGTGGACACCAGCGTCTTGTAGGGCAGGCAGAGCGGGCTGTCGGCGTCCGGGGGCCCTGCACAGCGGAGGAAGGCGCAGGGACTCACAGCCTGCACCCCGAGGCCCTGCCCGGTCGCGCGGGGTCATGGGCCAAGTACAGCGAGCCGCCCGGGGTCTGGACGGGACTCACCCAGGGACGGCAGGGGGAGGGCCCCCAAGTCAAGAACGGCTATTTTCCTGGGCTGGGGGAGATGTCCCCCCGCTATTTCATCATCAAAATGAGCACACTTGCCCAAGGGGGCTTTGTCCTTCTTTGCCCAGCAAACTGCACTGCCCAGCGAGCTCCACGCTCCCGCCGTGGCCAAGCCTTACGGCCCCGAGGGTCTGGACTGACCGTTCCCATGGCCGCAGCCCTGAGGTCCTGGGGGTGGGGGTAGGGAGAGCAAGGCTGGAGCCCCCCAGGCTGCTTCCCAGGGATCCTGGGAGGGGGAGGCCGCCTCCCATGACTCCCGGTTCAGACCCCCTGTTTCCAGCTCTCACTGCGTGAAGCTTAAGGCAGCTTTCAGGAGAGGGAAGGCCGGGCTGGGCTGACCAGGCCGTTAGTAAGTGACCTGCTGGAGGACACAGAGGCACGGGCTGAGAGCCAGCTGTCACTTCTGGACACTCCTGATGCCCCTGCAAAGCTTCTCTCTTTCACAGGCTCTCGGGTGGCCCTGAAGGCAAGGAAGGGAGAACGGGGGATGCCCTGGCCGGCAGGTGTCCGCGCCAAGACCCCCACCTGCCCACAGCTGAACGACAGGCCCCCCAAACAAGACGACAAAGGAAAGAGGCCGTCTGCGGTGGCACCTGCGGCTAAGCCCACCTCACTGGGGACAATCAAGGGGGAAGGTTTCCATGGCAACCTGAAATCCTCTGGCTTGTCACAATATTTTCACTCACTCGTCACAATATTTTCATCCCAAGTCAAAGTACTTTGCAGGTTACCCTAATTGGGGAGCGTGGGCTGTGGGTGAGCTGCCTGCCAAGAGCACCTTCATTCTAGAACTTCTTCCCTGTGAAGCTCAGGAGATTAAAAATAGCCACATTGACATTAAAGGCCCGAGGACTCGAGGGTGTCACAAAAACTGGGGAGTCAGGGGAAAAGAAGGCCCCCTCAGCCTTCACTGTTTTCAGTGAAATGTGAATAAAATAAAATAATTTTTTTTCTTTTTACAGCCTCACCCGCAGCACATGGAAGTTCCCCAGGTTGCAGCTGCCGGCCTATCCCACGGCTCATGGCAACGCCGGATCCTTAGCCCACTGAGCAAGACCAGGGATTGAACCTGCATCCTCATGGACACAACGCCAGGTTCTTAAATCACTGAGCCACAATGAGAACTTCTAAAATAATTTTTTTTCATTAACCGCTGAGCCATGATGGGAACTCCCTAAAATAATTTTAATGGTAAACTTTTGCACAACAGAGTTAACTCTGAGTACAGCTAAGCCGAAGAGAAGACAGCCTCCCTGAAGCCGACCACCACCCAGACGGCTTCCTACTCAGGTCGATCCCTGTGCTGCCCGATACGCTGCCCAGCCACGTGTGGCTGCCGGGCACCTGCCATGTGGCTGGTGGGGACAGAGATGGCCCCTGGTGGAGCACACAGAAGATTCTGAAGACTTGGTATAAAAAAAAGAATGTCCGTAACCATCTTTTATATTGATTGCACACTGAAATGACAGTATTTTGGGTAAACTGGGTTAAATAAAATATATTGTTAAAATGAATTCCTCTCTCATTCACCTTTTTCCTTTCTTTTTTAAGACTTTTTGTCTTCTTTTGGGGGGGCCGCACCCATGGCACATGGAAGTTCCCGGGCTAGGGATCAAATCGGCACTGCAGCTTCTAGCCATAGCACCTGATTTGAGTCATGTCTGCGACCAACACTGCAGCTCACGGCAATGCCTGATCCTTACTGCACTGAGCAGGGTCAGGGATCGAACCTGAACCCTCACTGATACCAGCTGGGTCCATTACCGCTGAGCCACAACAAGAACACCCTCATTTCGCCTTTTTCATGGTGGCTCATGCTGTACCTCTACAGGACAAGCTGGCTACTCCTCTCCAGCCTGGGGGACGCCAAAGTGCTCCCTGCTGAAGCCCCGGCAGCCCCCGTCCCTACAGAGGCCCCAGCGTGACCGGGGCTCAGGCCTTTCTTGAATGCTCTCCCTCAAGACCACCGTCCTAGGTCCCGAGGCCCCTGATGCTCCCCCACTCCGCCAGGGGGTGTCTGCGGGGGGGTGTGGAGACACCACATCTGGATGACAAATGTCCTTCCCTTCACAGCAGACACCCCAGTGGTCTTGACAAGGGTGCGTCTCCTCCTGGAGGGCCGGGGAGACAGACCCCACGCCACCCAGCCTACAGGACGCTCCTGAGAGCTTCTGCCTGTCACCCTAACCCCTCTACTGACACTTTCTCATGTAATTGTACTAAACTGCACTAGATATGTCAGTGAACAAACTAATAGAAGCTTGTGACAAGTGGAACCTTCCGAAGCTAAGTAGCAGCAAAACCTAACTCCCCCGCCCCCGACAGAAACTTCCACGGCCCTCCCCATCGTCACACAAACACTTTAAAATTATGCTCAGAACTTCACGTTTTTTCATTTAGTCTTTCAGGTAAGTACGGTGCCGTCTCTAGTCTCCCCAAATTGGGGGTAGTAAAACTGAAAGAAAAAAAGGACAGTCCTAGGAAGCAGGAACCCCAACTCCAGACCTCACGTGAGCAGCACCTGCTTCCAAGTTTCAAGGTCCTTTGGCCAAAGCAGAGGCACTGAGCTTGGCCCACGAGGGGCCGCTTGCTACCAGGAGGCGGGCACGCTGACCCCGTCCACAAATGACCTTCTGGTATGTCACTGAGGCCTCCAGCAAACGCTCGAAGGCTAGAAATAACCCGTAGTGCTGTGAAACCTTAAGGCCCCCAAATAAGTGTGTCCATGGCTCAGCAACTAGTCTTCGAAGCCCCAGGCTTCAAAGACCACGTGGCGAGGAACTCCCCAGAGGCGGCCTCACCGAGAGGCTGGCTTTGCCCACGTTGGTGAGTCTGGAGTTCAGCTCAGGACGGGCCCGGAGGCCTCGGGGAGGAGCGAGGCCGCAGGAGGGCAGCGTGGACAGGCGGGGCCAGCGTCTCGCTGCTCCGGAGAAGGCCAGGCTCCTCCGTGGCCCGGGCAGCCTCCCCTGAGCGTGTGGCCTTGGCCACGGCCCCCCCTCCCCCCGCCGTCCAGGTGATGCCTCCCGGGGGTTCCGGGCCAGAACCCTCAGCGCCGCAGGCGTGTCGAGAAGAGCTGGAGCCGAGACTGTGTGTCATCTCCCGCCCTTTAGTGCTGACTGCTAACGCAGTGAAAAATAAATAAAACCACCACGAGGCAGAACACATCCATGGGTCAGGTCCACCCTGCAGGTCACCACTGCCCTTGGGCGATGGGCGCCCTGGTCAGGACGGGGTCCCTGAAGCCAGGTGGCCTGGCTCGGATTCCAGCTTGGCTAATTCCCACCTGTGTGTCCCTTGGGCAAGGGGCTTCACCTCTCTGTGTTTCCGCATCTGCAGAAGGGGTAACCATCAATGCCTCCCTCACAGCCTCCCTTAGAAGATTAGATGGCAGCGTGTGAGGATGCCGCTGGCACAGGATAAAGCGCTGCAGAATCAATCAGCGGGCTCAGACCCTCCCTGAGCCGGCAGCGCCCCTAGCAAAAGGACTGGGCGCGGGAGGGGGGGTGCCTAAAGCAACCCTGCCCTTCGTCTGCCCCCACAAACACAGCGGCCAAGGCAAGCAGAGCTGGTGCCCACGTCTTCTGTGGACACAACATGTGGCCTGTGGCCCCCTGGCTCCCTCCTGGCACCACTGTCCTCGCTCGCAGTAAGTGGGTAGTGCATTTAGGAAAACGGGGAGCCTTGCTCTCAGCCAAGCAGCACACTACATAGCACCTCAAATTCCAAAGCTACACCCCGTTTTGTGACCACGCTGGGAGGCTTAATCACCGAAAGCGAAACTCGTCCTGCAGAAAGGTGCTTCGGCGCCTCCTCTCCTCCTGCGTAACTACCAGGGTCCCCAGGGGCCAGGTCCCAGCCAGAGGGGGCTCACCAACTCGCAGCCCAGCACTATTTCAGCAGCGCCCCTTCAGCGTCTGGGTCCCGGGCCTCCTGCCCTGCTCGTGCCCCGCTCAACCAACCAACGCTGGCGGTGGGGGTGGCGTGGAAGGCACTCCGGGGTCGCCCAGCGTGACAGCTGTGATCAAGCGGTGGGTATTTCCAGGCCTCGGGCCAGGCGTCAAGAAGCCCCAGCTCAATTCCAGCTCCTGCTGCCAGTGCCTAGCTGGCCCATCCAGGTGGCCTCCTGACACAAAGTATGCACCTACTGTATACCCAGCACCTGCAAAATGCTGGGCCTGGAAGGGCATGTTAAGTGGGACTCCCGGCCAGGGGAGGCGGGGGAGCCCCTGCCATGGGTCACGCAGCAGAGCCGCACAAGGCAACCAGGGGACAAGCCGTGCCCGCAGCACACAGGAGATGCTCATACCAAATGCCAAGGGTGGCAAGAAGGCGAAGGCTGGGGTTTCAGGAAGAGGAGAAAGGCCGGCACCGAGGCTGGCAGGGCGGACGCAAGTGAGACCGAAGTGGGCCCCAGTCATCACAGGCCTCGGGGATCTGGGTTTCACCTTGTGGGCAAAGGAGCAATGCCCTGGAATGAGCCAGGTTTGCATTTGGGAAAAATCAGTTTAGGATGCTCAAGAGGACGAGGCTGGGGGAAGGCAGGTCAGGGAAGAGCCCAGGGCCAGGGGCCAGGGCTGAGAGAGGGGGCTGAACAGCTGCTGTCCGGCCCCTGCACAGATGGCACCCCAACAGTGTGCGCTGGGGGCCCCTGCAGGCCCCCCCCAACAAAACACACCCCAACCTCTCCAGGCCCTGACACCCACAATCACCTGAGCCAAACTCAGGTCAAAGGGCTAGGGTCCCAGGAAGGGGGCCCTCTCCCAGGAGCCAGCACCACAACAGCAATCGTCCGACTCTCCTGGACCCCAGGTCCAGAGGGAAACCCCTGTGTGTCTGATTAGAGGCCTTCAGGACTCGTCTAGATGCTTCCTGACAAGATGAGTGCCTTTGCCACTGGCCGCACCCTCGTGGTCCACCAGCACCGGGCCTGTCACCCCGCTCAGCCTCCTAAATACTCTCTCCTGACGTCGTGTGTGCTCTGCTCCAGCGCACGGAAAACGCCAGGTGCCAGTACCCGGGGCCGCCAGGGTCTGCTGGCACTACAGCCGATTGGGGGGCACACCAGCCCTGGGCGGTGCTGGGCTTCGGCCGCCTGCGTGCTGCCCAGCGTCCTCGGCCGCCGTGGCGCGGTCAGCAGCCGCGAGGGCAGCAGGAGCAGCGGCCGCGTCTCAGACGTGTCTGTTGGCTCTCCCACTGAGGGCCTCGAAACGTGTCTTTCCCGAAGGCTCAGGAGGACCCTTCGCGCCCACGAGCTCTAAGCTGGTGCAGCTGCCGGGGCCAGTGTGATGCTGGATCGGGTTCCTTGTTTCGGGAGACGGGGGAGCCTGCTGGCTGCTCTGATTCAGGAGCAACCCTGTCGGGGGCTTGGAATCAGGTTTTTTCACTCGTTTGGAGAAAAAGTAGTATGTTCATAAGCTGGGAGGTTGTACATATAATGACATCGAATGGAATATTTTAAAAAATCCTATAGATTTTTTTTTTTTTTTTGTCTTGAGTCATTTTAGGGTCGCACTTGCGGCATGTGGAGGTTCCTAGGCTAGGGGTCTAATCGGAGCTACAGCTGCTGGCCTTCGCCACAGCTCACGGCAACGCCGGATCCTTAACCCACTGAGCGAGGCCAGGGATTGGACCCGCAACCTCATAGTTCCTAATCAGATTCGTTCCCACTGCACCATGACGGGAATTCCAAAAAACCCTATAGATTTAATGACTTCATCTTTCCTGCTATACTTTTTCTTTCTTCCCCAAGTTTTAACAAAACCAATTTTATATCTGAAAAAAGAAAGAAAACACAGCACAGTATTTCTTAAAGAAATACAAGCCCTGGAGGGCCTCTGGGCAAGACCCTTCCCCGGGCCCGAGAAGAACGTGGAGGTCTGACCTGCTGCCTGCAGGAAGGACGTGAGCCGTACGACCTTGGCCGTTCTGCCCCAGCGTCACCGCGCTCTGGGAGGACTGACGGAGGGCTCTGGAAGAGCGGCTTCCAGCAGCTTCTCTAAGACATCGCAACAGGGCTGTACCAACGCGAGAATTTGCTTCCCTAGGGGATGTTTTGCTCTTTAAAAAAGAAGGAAAAGTTGGGTTTGAAGAATTTACACAAAAGGTGAATAAAGACTCACAAGCCCCACAGCTCCCTTCAGAACTTCAGACCCTGCGAAACCGAGTTCAAAAGAGATCACAGGTAACCTCAACGCATCCCCCGCGCCTCGGCCTGGCTGGGGAGGGCAGCGGCTCGCGGTGGGGCCCGGGAGGACGCACACAGGGACCTGGGCCTGGGGTCCCATCCCTCCCTCCTGGCGTCGTCAAACAGGTAAAAATATGAACCCACCTTGGATAAATGCACAGAAAGAGCCCCTCCCCACACACCAGGCGGGGGCGCAGGAGGCCCGAGGGGCATGAAGACAGGCAGGCAAGGCTGCAGGGGGATGGTGCTGCTTCTGTCCAGCCACCCGGTTTCAGATGAAGCCCCTCTAGGCTGCAGACCCCATGACCGAAGCTCTCCTGCTGGCCTGGCCCTGCCCCAAGAGCTTCCAGAACTCGATCTTACTCAAGCATCTCCTACGGTCTGGCAGCGGCAAGAGGGGTCAGTGAGGCCTCCCACAACACGGCTGATGGGCCCCCAGGGGGCTGCCGGTTCCCGGATGCGAGAACCACCTTTCGTTCTCATCTGACCTCAGCCCTGACCGTCTGCTGGATGCCCGGGGGCTGGGACAGGATGGGAAGAGCTGGTCGTCTTCCTTCCTCAGCCTGGGCCCCGGGAGCAGCAAGGAGTCCCGTCTGCTGCTCAGAGGACGCTCGGGCCCTGGGGTCGGGGCTGGACTGCCCACCACCCTCTGCCCCCGAGTCCAAAAGGACAGGAACTCCACTTTCGTACAATGAGGGTCTGTTTCTTCAACTCACAAGTAATGGGCAGTTTTGTTTATCATCCATTAACAAGAATGCACGTTACTGGAAAATGCAGAAGGGTGGAAAGTTAAATTCAGTCATAGCCCTCCCCCTTAAGATGGCCATTCTCGCACGTGGACTTGTGTGCATCGACTCAGCCACCGTGGGGTCATGACAGCCTGTCTGGGGGCAGTTTCCACCCCCTGGGCTGCCTGGGCCCTGATGTGATGGCCTCTGGTCCCAGAGTAGACAGTCTGTGTCCGTGACAGGGACAGAGTCCGGCATGAAGCACAGAGTCCAGGAGGAAGGCCAATCGAGCCCCTGCAGTAGCAGGAGTCCCAGGACTCGGGCCCAACTTGGGGTTTCCAGAAGGTTCTTTCCCAGAACCACATTCATGCACTCACTTCTAGGAGCTGGAGAACATGGCCCTCCTGGGAGGGTGGTGCTGACACCCTTGGCCCCCAAACCGCCACGTCCACATGTTTTCTGTGCAAGAAGTGCGTGTTCCTAATAAACATGAACACTCGCGATGGCCCCTCTGGAGCAACCCGGCCGAGGCCTGGACGGTGCCGCCAACACGCAGAAGCTCAGTTCTGGAAAATTCAACTTTGCTTGATTGATTCCACGGATTCCTTACCCTCTGGAAGTGGAGAAAAGAATCCGGGCTTCTGCTTCCTAAGCAAGTGCTTTCTCCCTTTCCACACCCGGGTTCGCCGAGGCCCCTGAAATGACCACCTTCTCCATGGTGCTGCGGGAGCGCGGAGGCCAGGCGGAGCGGCGGGGGGACGCTCGTGTGGGCCCGGCCCTGCAGGAGGGCACACGGTGCCATGGCTTTGAGAGCAGTGCAGGGCTGTCTTCCCCAATTAAAAATGCACCTGCCTCGAGAGATTGGATTAAGATGGCGGAATAGAAAGACTGGAGCTCAACTTCTCTCCCAAAAAACAGCAAAATACAGCCAAATGCCGAGCAACCTTCAACCAAATGGACTGTAAACTTCCAAAAAAGATACTCTGCTCCAGAAGACACAGCGGAGACCACATCAAGAGGTAGGAGGGGCGATTACGCGATAGAAGCGACCCCATACCTCCCGGGTGGGAAGCCCCACAGACTGGAAAGTAACTGCAGCACAGAGACTCAGCTACAGGACTGAGAGTTCTGAGGCTCACGTCAAAACCCCACGCCTGGGGATCGGGCACAGGGAGAAAGAGTCCCCCGAGCATCTGGCATTGAAGGCCGGAGGGGCTTGTGTGCAGGAGCTCCACAGGACTGGGGGGAACAGAGACCCCACTCTTGAAAGGCACACACAGACTTTCACGTGCACCGGGTCCCAGGGCAAAGCAGTCTCCAGAGCAATCTCGGTGGAACCTGACTGCAATTCCTGGAGGATCTCCTGGGAAAACAGGGGTGACTGTGCCTTGTTGTGGGGGAAGGGCATTGGAGGTGAAGCTCTCGGGGACATTCAGCAGCCTGCATTTCTCTGGAGGTGGCC
>PVHT021183543.1:30105830-30158814 GCA_004024745.2 Catagonus wagneri | reverse complement strand
GGCCGCTTCTGCCTTCTTGCCTTGGTTGGGGGTCCCCTCTCCCTTCTTGCCCTGGTTGGGGGCCCCCTCTCCTTTCTTGCCCTGGTTGGGGGTCCCCTCTCCCTTCTTGCCCTGATTGGGGGTTCCCTCTCCCTTCTTGCCTTGGTTTTGGGCCCCCTCTCCCTTCTTGCCTTGGTTGGGGCTCCCCTCTGCCTTTTTGCCCTGGTTCTGGGACCCCTCTGCTTTCTTGCCCTGTGCAGCACTGGTGGCTGGGGCACTGCCCTTGGCACCCACTGGGGACACAACCACCATAGGCACTTCCTTGGGAGCAGCTTCCAAGATGGCAGCCTTTGAGGTAAGAACCTGGACGGAATTCACTACAGAACTGACAGCTGGTTCCACCTTCGCCACTTTTTTCTCCTTCTTCTTTTTGTCCTTAGGGGAAGAAGCTGGCTTCTCCTGGGGCATGGCTGGTACCGTGGCTACAGGGGCAATGACCACAGGGGACTGCACTGGGGTTGGAGCCACAGCCACTGCAGGTGCGTGTACTGGGTCTTTGCGCAGGATGGTCACGTCAGGGGCTGGCTCATGGTCAGGTATCTTCCCGTTGGGTTTCTCTTCCTTTTTCTTGGTCTTTCCTTTCTTCTCTACTGTCTTCTCCTTCTTCTTCTTCTCCACTTTCTGGTGGTGAGTTTTTGCCATCTCCTTGCGCTGGTTGGCTAGAGCTTCTTCATACGATGTTTCCTTCATGGAGAACGTCGACACCAGGAAGATGCCGATGGCTGAAACCACCATGAATCCACCAAAAACTACAACCCCCAAGGTCTGAGTGTCGTAAATATCCATCCTGGCTTGCTTTCCTGTTACCTGCCAAATACACACACAGTGGTTACTTTCGTAGAAACTGAGGCATATGACAATTGCCGTCCCCACCCCCAACAGCTAACTTCAGGTTCCGCTAATTCTTCAGACTGATAAAGGTCAAGGAAGAAACAAACCCAGGCAATCTCTGATGTCAACCATTTCCTCTGCCCTCTTCAGAAGTGAGCTGTTCTTATCTATTACATCAGAAGAGTTCCCACTGTAGCTCAGGGATTAAGAATCCAACTAGTATCCATGAGGATGCAGGTTCAATCCCTGGCCTTGCTCAGCGGGTTAAGGATCTGGCATTGCAGCAAGCTGCGGTATAGGTCACAGATGCAGCTTGGATCCCACGTTGCTGTGGCTGTGGTGTAGGCCGGCAGCTGCAGCTCCAATTTGACCCCTAGACTGGGAACCTCCATATGCCATAGGTGCGGCCCTAAAAAGCAAAAAAAAAAAAAAGGAAAAGAAAAAGATATTACGTCTGTGCTGAGAGAGATGACAGCTCAGAGAGCTGGCAAAGCAGCTCTGTAACTGTGTCACATTAACATCCAAGAGACTCCAAAGCCATGATCTCAGTTGAAGATATTTCCCACCACAGGGGTCAAAGATGCAAATGGGCACAAGCATGAGCCAGGTATAAGACAACTGGGAGTGGTGGGGGCCATGGCAAAATACCCCACTCAATTAAGGGCAGGTATCAACCAGCCACAACTGATTGTGACATTTACTGTGCTGAAACAGTTTTTGCTTTTTCATATTAGGCCAATTTTTTTTTTTGCCTCAAGATGAAGTTGACTGATTTCACAAATATCATGTGAGTCAAACCAAACTTGGCTGCCAACCTCAGCAACAGCATTCCAGCCCACAGGCCCTCAGCATCTTCCTACTGCTGCCTCTCTTTTCTCCAGTCCTGATAAACACAACTACCCAGGGTGAAAGATTATGCATTACCATCCTGAAAAGTGATCAAAGATTTGGTGCAGAAAAATGGCCTTTTGCCGGTGACAGCTCCAAAGAGCTATGGCACCTGCAATTTGCGCTTTGGGAAACAGGAAGTATCAGTTTTGGAAAGCCGACCAAATAAGATGAGAGACTGGAATTGCACAAACAGAGGCTGCAAAGTGGGAGGACAGTGTCACCAGGCCCACTCCTTGCCCTCGCCCAGGGGAGGGGACCCTCTTAACCAGGAGGAAGGAACCACCCCCTCCTTGATGTCCAGGGACCAAAGTCCAAAGCGCCAGAGGTGGCCGGGTCCACACCTATCAGCCAGGCTAAGTTCAGCTTCAGGGAGGGACTCCTAGAGGTTCATTTCTTTGGACACACTCAACTTTGATCAACTAATTTTGAGGCCACTGTCACCTTCCCAGCCCCCTGAGCTGGAGAGCGAGGAGCAGGGCCTCGCTCCCCTCAGGAAGACCAGCAACTGAACGAGCAAACAGAACGCGAGCTGGGAAGACAGAGGGGAGGAGAGCTGACTGTCCCCAGTCCCTGGAGCTGCGGAAGGCCAGGTCCGGGCTTCTCACCGGCTTAAAAGTTGAGATTCCTCTTGGCAGAGGAGGAACAATCGTGAAACACAAATTTTGAACTAAGGCTTTTTTTTTTTTGGGCCTCACCTGTGGCATGTGGAAGTTCCCGGGCCGGGGAGTGAACCTGAGCCACAGCAGCGACCCGAGCCACAGCAGTGACAGCGCCGGATCCTTAACCTGCTGTGCCCTGAGGGGACTCTGATACTAGGGCATTTTAAAGGAGGGAATGAAAAGAGACATTGCTTTAAATGTCTCAGCATCAGGTTCTAAGGAAAATCCTCCCATCCCAGCACAAACACGTGATTTGGCTGTTCCTTCCTATACAACCCCGGGGAGAAGAGGGCTGAAGGTGCCCGCAGCCCACGTTCTCCATCGGCTGCAGCTGGACACTCGCTGCTCCCAGACTGTCAGCCCCAGGCTGCAGCTTCAAGTCCAAGTCGACACCGTGGCCCTGAAGTCCCGACCAGGTGGGCTCACGGAGGCTTCAGATCCTGCGGAGGCGGGTTCTGACCGCGTGGTCCACAGTCGGGAAAGGCTGTCCCCTGGAGCCTTTCCAGGAGCACGCTCGCGGTTGAGTGTGCAAAAGGCCTCGTGGGCAGAGGGCAGGGACAAGAAGGCTGGAACCTACTAGGGACAAGCCCTGCTGCTCGGCCCTCACGAGGACTTCTCAGACCGTGGCCAACGTGGACACGTACACAAGCACATTATAACTATATCCACTCTATTCGGATGATGAAAATCCTTTGAAACACCACTTCTCCAGAGACAGCGCCACACCAGGGGCATGGGTCAGCCGGCTGAGAGTTCTTAGGGCCCGGGTGGTCGGTCCCCTGGAGCCACAGGGTCGCCGGCCCCCCAGGACAGGCGCCTGCCCCCGCTACTCCCGCGCCCCAGCCCTATGGGCTCTGCGCAGCCACGTGGTTTGGGAAAAAAAAGCCACAGTTGAAAAGTCAGCCTTGACTCTTACTCAAGTTAGGCAAACACGAGACACAAAAAAATATTCTCTGTTGGAAGCACAGGGTAGAGAAAAGCGAGGCAGGAAGGTGCTTCCCTCTGCAGCACAGACGGACGCCTGACCCCATCAAGGATGTGTCTTCCCAACTCTGCAGAACGGGCTGCTCCGCAAAGAAATTACGTCCCTACCACTAAGCCCTGAGCGGGCACTTCTTTGGAAAACATCTTTCCCAGGAAAATGAGAAGCCCAAGGCTTGCGGTGACACACTGAAACAGTTAAGGCTGGGGCTGCGTCAGCAAGGACAGCAAAACTATCGAGGTGGAAGCTGCCTTCCTGCTCCCCGCAGTCAGCTCCGAGGGGGCCAGAGTCTCCGCGGGACCCCTGCTCACGCTTCGCTTCTGAAACCCCCCTCCCCCAGGGTCAACGGACCCCCCAGTAGGAACCCTCCGCGGGGCTTTCCCCCAGGGCCACACCCAGATGGGCAAAGAATCGAGGTCAGCCCCGTACCACTACATCCTGTGTGGGCTGGCCACAGAGAGCCTGCCTTCTGTCAACCCCGGAAGCTGCTATGAAATGTGTGCTTTTATTTAGTGTTGCCAGGACCGAACATAAAGCGGACAGGAGAAGGCCCTGGACGGCAGGGAGCAGGCCGCCGCCCAGGGACTCAGGGACCTCTCCCAGGCTCGCAGGCTGACACTCCCGGGCCCACCTGAGGGTCCTGAGATTGGCTCTCAGGAGGGAGCATTTGCGGAGACCTCAGGCAAGTGAAGGGGAGGCCCAAACTGAATACACTTGCTAGCTGGTTCACCCGGCCAGACCAGTCTAGTCCGTTTGGCCAGTTCAGTCCAACTTTACAGTTGCGGTTTGGGTAGGTTTTGCGAAAGGACCCCCAACAGTACCCCTGGGGCTGGGGCTCGTCACCGCCCAGCGGCTCCACCGGGGTCACACGTGGGCACTTGGAAAAGCCACGGGCAGGGCTGCCAGCGGGGGCGGGGTGGGGGGTGTCAGAGACCAAGCCTCCGGATCCATTCCCTGGGCCTAAGGTGACTTCCCAGGGAGGCACAAAGCCAGAACAGAATTACGATAAAACAGAGACACTAGCAGGTATGGCTGCATCAGAATCACCAGCTCCTAATTTTTGTTAATATTATGAAGAATTTCAAATGTACAAAATTGGACTGAGAGAAATATCATGAAATGTCCACGTACCCACGGCCCAGGTTTAGCAAATCCAAACATTTTACCACATTCACTTCAGACACAGATAGATAGCGCATCTTTCCTTCCGAAGAGCATGGACACCCAAAATGTGTCACCACCTCGCCCACACGCATGTGTGCGCACATTACGAAATACAGATCGTGCTGGCTGCCGCTGAGTGCTATACAGTGACGCCACTGCAGGGGTTCCCAGGCAACACTGTATCCTCTAGGACACACCTACAACTGGACCCGCTGTGGCACCACATGCCGCCAAAACGCTCCTCACACGGGCAGCGCCGCCGAGGCACTCCTCCCTCCACGTCCCTGGGCTCCCACTCTGTCCCGGTGGAATGAGGTGACACTGTACCTTCCACGGGACGAGCCCTTCACGTTCCTTTCACGGTGCTACCTGTTCCTATCTTTGCCTGTTTTCTAAAGGGTTGTCTTTTTCTCGTGATTTGTCCTTTACAGAGTTTGGCTATTAACCATCTGTTGTTTCAGATGTGTTGAAGTCTGCAGTTTCTCTTTCAATTTACAGTGTTTTTTTTTTTTTTTCGTTTCTATATTGGCTACTAATTTTCCTTCAGTGTGGTCCAATTTACTAATGTATGCCTTTAGGGGCTGTCATTCTTGCTTCACAGCTACTATTCCAGAGTCAAAGAGAGTCTTTTTCTTTTTTTTAAGGAAAGAACTGTTGCTACCCTTTAATTTTAAATAATTACTCCATCATGCTGGCAGTGCATTCTTATGGGTCAAAACTCAAAAGAACAAAATGGCTGAGAGACTGAAAATCTCTCGTATTCCCCTGACTCACAGCCACCTGGGTTCCAACCACGGGGAGAGAAGTCACTTTATTATTTATTCCACAAACTTTGGGGCGCGTCTCATAGTTAGGCTTTTCATCACCTGGGATTGACTCTGGCATATGACAGGAACAGTGTCCCCTTTTCCCCATCACTTTAATTACCCAGCCCTTCCTCTTGACTGGTCACCCCCCACCCCTGACTTTCACGGCCACCTCTGCCACCTCTGCCCCAGCAGGTTTGAAATATGGGTGGATCTGTCACTTGGACTCACCCTTGGTTCCATCTGCATATTTATCTAGGCCCTGCATCGATACCACATTTTTGGCCTATGCATCCCCTCCAAAAATTCTCCTGGGATTTTTATTTGAAACACACTGAATTTACAGATGAACGTGCAGAGAACAGACACCGTGCGCACTGGGAGCCGCCAGTGAACAGAGTGTGGAGCCCTGCATTTATTTAAATGTTCTTTTATACTTACTGATAGCTTTTATGATCTTCTCTATAAAAGTCTTACATAGCTTTTTCGTCGTTTGTTAGGGTTATTGCTATTTTTAAATGTACTAGAAAAAGATACCTTTCGTAAGTTACTTTTTCTATTTCTAGCTATAGACACTACTAAATCTATTCTATTGCACATATGTTTTGTTTACCCAGATATTATGCCAAACTCTTGTCAAATCCAGGATTTGGTGGATTCTCTTACCAAAAAAAAAAAAAAAAGTCACCCTTGAGCAAAGACAGTAGCTTTCTGCTTTCTAAGCCTCATCACCGTATCTCTTTTTCTGGTCTCACAGAGCTGGCTGAGGACTCTGAAACAGGCTTGCTGGTCTCATCCCTGAGTCTCCACTTCTGATGATTCACCATTAGATGTTGTGTTGATCACAGGCTTATGGTAGAAGCTTTTTACTGGGTTAAGCTACCTTATATTCCAAGTTACCTTTCCTTTTTAATAACTGGGTATTAAATCTTAGCAAATGCTCTTTCTTCATCACTTGACCTTTACTCTTACCTGAAATGGGTTGAATTAAACTAACATACATTCCAATGTCAACTTGCAGATGGTATAAACGCTTTTTATGGTATAAACGCTTCTTAATGGGCCGGGGGGGGGGCTTTCGTTTTTAATCCCTCACTAGATTTGGTCTGTGCACATTTTTATGTAGGACTCGTGTGTGTGCTCTCAAGTGAGGGAGGTCAGAGGTCTTAAGTCAGAGATCATTCTCAGTCTGTTCTCATGTGGTCTTGGTGGCAAGGTCACTTGAGTCTCATGAGTTAAGGATCACCCCTTCTCCTCTGTTCTTTGTAGGTCCAGGAGAACTTGTCTGTAAAATCATTAGGATCTGTTTTTGGAGGAGGGAGAGTAGGTAGAGAGCTGATTTTCTTTCTTTTTTTTTTTTTTAACTGATCTTCCATTGTTGTACATAATAGGTGTACAATATGGTGATTCATGAATTTTAAAGGTTTTTAACGTATAAATCTACTCAATTTATAGTTATTGTAAAACATTGGCTGTACACCTAAGAGTTTGTATCTCTTATTCCCTTCCCCCTCTCATCTCCCCACTGGTAACCACTAATTTGTTCTCTATATCCGTGAGTCTGCTTCTTTTTTGTTATATTCACTAGTTTACTGTATTTTTTAGATTCCGCATATAAGTGATATTATACAGTATCTATCTTTCTGTCTGACTCACTTCACAAAGCATAATACCCTCTAGGAACCATCCAAGTTGTCTCAAATGGCAAAATTTCATTCTTTTTCATGGTTGAGTAGTATTCCACTGTGTGTATACATACACATGGGAGATATATATATATATATATATATATATATATATATATATATATACACACACATATACATACACATTTTCTTTATCCATTCATCTGTTGATGGATACTTACTGCTTCCATATCTTGGCTATTGGAAATAATGCTGCTATGAACACTGAAGTGCAGATGTCTTTCCCAATTAATGTTTTTATTTTTTATTTTTTCATTTGTAAACTCAGGAGTAGAACTTCTGGGTCACATGGTATTTCTATTTTTAGTTTTCTTAAGAACCTCCCCGTATGGTTTTCCACAGTGACTGCACCAAATCACATTCTCACCAGCAGGGTATGAGGGTTTCTTTTGGTAGAGAGCTGGTTTTTAACTGCTGTTTCAATTTCAATAATGATTCCAGAGCCAGTTTTTGGTTTGTGATCTGATTTAGATAATAAATGTTCATTATTCCTTCCTCCAACTTCCACTGGTTTATTCTGCTCTAATCTAACTTCTTGACATGGACATTAACTTTCAGGCCTTTTCTGTCCTGGTAGCAAATGTTTAAGGCAATAAATTTTCCTGTAATTACTATTGCAGCTTCATCCTCCAAGCTACAATGCACAGTATTTCCACTAGTGCTCAGTTCTAAGTATTTTCTAGTCCCCAAATGACTCTGACTCATGAGGTGGCAGTATCCTTAACTTCCCTAACACATGACGGCCTTGAATTATCATTGATAATTCCAAATTCAACAGCACTGCCATCAGAGAATCAGTTCTGTGTGAAATAGGCCAAGGCTTTCAGATTTTTTTTTTTTTTTTTTTTTGCTTTTTAGGGCCTCACCTGTGGCATATGGAGGTTCCCAGGCTAGGGGTCGAATTGAAGCTATAGCTGCTGGCCTACGCCACAGCCACAGCAATGCAGGATCCAGGCCGCATCTGCGACCTACACCACAGTTCATGACAACGCCAGATCCTTAACCCAAGTGAGGCCAGGCATCGAACCCACAATCTCATGGCTCCTAGGCGGATCCATTTCCACTGCACCAGGACAGGAACTCCCAAGGCTTTCACATTTTTAACCATGATCCAGAAAGATCATTCTTTTACATAACCCAGGACATACGCAAACAGACATGCATGCTGCATAATAGGTACATAAACCTTTAAAGAACAAGACTTTAACGAAACAGTAACTCAGTATTAGCACGTGTGCTATACTCTGGGATTTTCTATCGCCATCAAAAAATTTCAAAACCAACTAAACTGACTTTGAGGCTTAGGACACGTGGGGCCTACAGTCTGAATAACACTGATTTAGATGATGATATTGGTGGGTTCCGCTAGATTGCAGTCCATTTTTACAAATGCATATGTAATCAATAGACTGATGGGCTCTATGTGTCCTGAGTTCCAGCTGAATAATCTTCTAAAGAACCACATTCAATTTTTTCTTTTTTTTTGGCCACACCTTCACAGCATATGGAAGTTCCTGGCCCATGGATCAAATCCGAGCCACAACCGTGACCTATGCCAGAGCTGTGGCAATGCCAGATCCTTCACCCACTGTGCTGGGCCAGGGATCAAACCCTGAGCCACTGAGGTTGGATCCTTAACCTGCTGCGCCACAGAGGGGCCTCCTAAACCACACTCACATTTTGTCTGCTTTATCCAATAGCTATTGAAAAGTTTAAAAAAATCTCTCACCACGATCATGGAATTGTCTTTTTCTCCTGGGAAATCTGTTAATTTGTGCTTTATTCATTAGGTGAATGTAAGATCAGAATTGTTATATCTTTCTGATAAAGTGCCTATTTCTTCCTCTATTATAAAGTGATCCACTTTATCCTGAATAATGATTTTTTTTTTCATTTCATTGCCTGATTATTTTAAAAGTTATACCAACTTTGGGGAGTGGGGGGATTAAAACTGACCTAGAATCATTTTCTGTTCTTTTACTTGCAACCTTTCTGTGTTCATGTATTTTAAGTGGAGCTCTTAAAAATAGCCTATAGCTGGATTTGAATTTAAGATCAGCTCGGCAATTCTGTCGTTTTAACTGGTAGGTTTAGTTCATCAACGTCGACTGTGATGATCGGATTAATTTATACCCGTTTTCATCATGCTTTCTTTGCTTAGTCCACCCTTATTTTTTATTTTATTCTTCTGCATTCTACTGGGCATCTTTTCCTCTGTGCTGTTGAAAGTTACATTTCCTTTTTCTGTTTTTGAGTGTATCCGTGAGTGCTCTTTTAAAAAACTGTCATTAAAATGTCTCTACCCTTACTTTTTCCTAACAAACATATGGCCACTTCCCAGTAGAGGAAGAGCCGTAGCGACCTCAGGTCTGGGGCCCCTCCATTGACGGGAGCCCCTTTCTTGCCTTGGTGCCCCCCCACCCCTTTGTCCCTCACACACACACCTGGACTACGTGTAGTTGTTTAAATTACCTGAATGGTTCCCAATCTGTTTGCCTCCTGCATCTCATGTCCTACTTTCTGAGTCTCCCCAAAGTACAATCTTAACTGCTTCAGTAAGAATCACCTCTTGATAAACTTCCTCAGTCTTTATAGCTCTGAAAAAATTCCTTTCTTTCACCCTCATGGTTCGTGAGTTGACGGTCCGACGGAGTATAGAATTCCATGCTGGCAGTTATTTTTTTTCTCTCATCACTTTCAAGATATTATTTTACCTTCTGCCTTTTTTTTTTTTTTTGTGGGTGGGGGGAGCGGGGCTTAGAATAAAAAAAAACACATCAATTCGTAATTCCTTTATAATACCTTTAAGAAAAAAATCTCATTACTGAGTTCCCACTGTGGCACAGTGGCTTAAGAATCCGACTGCAGTGGCTCAGGTTGCTCTGGAACAACGGGTTCGATCCCCGGCCTGGCACAGTGGATTAAAGGAGCCAGCATTGCTGCAGCTGCAGTATACGTTGAAGCATGGCTCGATTCAACAAAATATCTTTAGGTATGTGTTTATTATCTTACTTGGGCTTATTGTGGTTTCTCATGTTTTCCATCAATTCTGAAAAACCCTTGGCCACTTAGTTCTTGGAGATTTTGTTTCTGTTTCTTTGTGGATTACTCCCAGCTAGACCTCAATCTCTCTGTGATGCCATGAGAAAAATTCTCAAACATATGTTCCACTTCACCGACTCTTTAGCCGAATCTAACCAGTTCTATAATCAGCCCTTTGAGTTATTCTATTTTTTTTTAAGTTTGCCTGTTTCTTTCCCCCCAGTGTTATTTTTTTCCCCATTAATACTTTTCACTACCTACTTATATCTCTAATAGTGACTTTGGTGGGACTTTATTTTTCTTTAGGGCCACAGGTGCGGCATATGGAAGTTCCCAGGCTACAGGTCAAATTGGAGCTGCAGTTGCCAGTCTACACCACAGCTAGAGCAACACGGGATCCAAGCCACATCTTCGACCTACCCTGCAGCTCACAGCCATGCCAGATTCTTAACCCACTGAGTGAGGTCAGGGATCAAACCTGCATCCTCATGGATACCAGTCAGGCTTGTTACTGCCAAGCCACAATGGGAACTCCCTGGCCAGGACTTTCTTAATGACGAAAGTGCCTGGGCAGAATTTTGGGCTTGTCTCTAAGAAGCTATTTTATCTTTGCTTCGAGTAGGCCTTCAGAGAAAGCAGCAGGCCAGGACAAATTTTTAGATGAGGCAGGCACCTCCCATTAGAAATTCTCAGGAAACGTTGGCTCCTCTGCAAGACAGGTAAGCTCTGTCATCTCCCGTGGCCACTAACCTGTCCTTTCATTGCACATTTCACATGGAAGGACAGTAGTGGTGGGGGATGAGCCTCCCCCGCCCCCCGACCCAGGTCCCACATGGGCATGAAAGCCAAAGACCCAAGGCCAAGACTTCGGATGACAGCATCCCACCCATACCCCAGGGTCAGCCCACATCTGCGTCCCCTCCACTCCCCTCGCCCTTGGCTTATGGTCTCTGGCAATCTCTTCTACTGCCTTGTAAGCTCAGCTATGCTTTTTAGAGAATGCTTATTAACTCAACCTAACATTTCTGAATGTTTAGAAGAGGGTTTTTCAGACCATCTCATCTAAAATTTTAAGTGTAACCTCTAATTTTTTTTTAACCCAGAAAAACTGAGAGAATTTTGGTAACTAAAAGATATATTTGGAAATAATTTCTTTCATGCTTTAAAAGGATGGAGATAACCGACCTCCTACTTTAAGGAAACAATGCTACTCATTTTAAAGAAAGACAAAACACTAAAAATAGAAATGTATTCTATTCTGAGCCTTGGCTTGTTCATCGGCCATTTCAGATTCAATTTCTCTGCCTAAAGAGAAAAATAAAGAATTGACATGCTTTTGTGTTTCTCTAAAATAACAGTCTTTGGAAAAGTAGATACTTAAATAGGCCTAAATCTTTTGAGAGCTTACGAGCAGCCCACAGGCCTCACCTCATCAATGAAGGCAACTTGCTATGAGGGGCAGATTAAGATTCCTGACTCTTCAGGACACACACCAACAGCTTGGATGTGGAAGCCCGGGACAGAATTCTTCCCGTGGCGACACGATGCTCCCAGGAAGCAGGGTCAGTACCACCCCCCACTGTGCCAATCAAACCTCAGCACCACCACACTCCACGCGTCTGCTGAGGCGTATCAGGCAGGAGCCACTCACTTCTATGAGTCTATGGTTCTAGCGACCACATGGTAACATAAAGACACAGGTACCCTGGTGGAGGAAGATAACACACCTGTGGAGGCTTACCTGCTTGGGGAATAATTTTTCTGGGTTTTGTCTGTTTGTTTCAGTTTTGACATTACTAGGAATGGCGTCTCTTTCAAATTTCATTTTCTTTTTGTCGCCTGTATACAGAAATGTAATCAACTTCTGCAGGTCGATTTCCACCCCCCAGCAGCCTTGCCTGGTTCTAGTAACACATCTGTAGATTTAAAAAAATTACAATTTTTTTTCTACATGTATAAGCATACTGCCTGTGAAGTTTTGTTCCTTTCTTCCCCGTCTTCCTATCTTCCGCTTCACTTTTCTTGAATTATTATTTCTTGCACAGGGCAGGACCCCCAGCACGGCTCAAGAGGAGTGTCAGCGGGCATTCTGTTCTTCCTGATCTGAGAAAGGGAAGATGCGAGCGTCCTGCCAGGCATCTGGGCACCCTTGCAGACGCCGTCTTCACCAAGGGCTTGAATCTTCCCTTCGCTCAGTGCCGGTAAGGTGTACTGCCCCAGAAATGCATTTACGCTGTCAGACTCTGCTGAGATGTGACAAGTCTTCCGTGGACAATGTGTGGTCTAGCCCCCTCCTCTGGATCCTCCAGATTTCCATAAACACCTGTGACACTGATTTATTTTTATTTAGCACAAGTTGTTCCTGATAACCACTCATCTTTTTTGTAATGTCACCGCATCTGTAGTGAAGTCCCATTTTACATTCTTGGTGTAATCTGTGCCTTTTTCTTGACCAGTTTTGCTTGATATTTTCCAACATTTTTCATCTTTTGTAAGAATGAAGTTTTGGCTTTGTAGAACCTCTCTACTGTGTATTTATTTGTTTTCTGTTTTTTTGTTGTTGTTGTTGTTTTTTCTTTTCTTTTTAGGGCCACATCTGTGGTAAATGGAAGTTCTTAGACGAGAGGTTGAATTGGACCTTCAGCTGCCGGCCTACGCCACAGCCACAGCAACGCAAGATCTGAGCCGCGTCTGTGATCAACACCACAGCTCACAGCAATGCCAGATCCTTAACACACTGAGCGAGGCCGGGGATCGAACCTGCATCCTCACAGACAATATGTTGTGTTCTTAACGTACTGAGCCACAACGAGCTTTCTTGTTTTCCTGTTTCTTTAATCCCTTCTCATTGTTACTTACTTCTGATTAATTTACTTTGACCTTGTAACTTATGGAGATTAATTAATTTTCATCTTTTCTTTCTTGATATACGTATTTAAATTTATAAATTTCCCTGTAAATCATGTTCTAGCTACATCCTACAAGTTATGATGTGAAGTATTTTCATTATTCATTTTTAAACATTTTATATTTTCCTTTTTTTATTTGACCAGAAATAAATAAATAAATACTAGAAGCATCTTTTTAAAATTTCCACATACATGGAGATTTTCTCCTTATCTTTTTATTCACATTTCTAGTGTAACTGAATTGTGGTCAGACCATCTGCTCTATATAATCTCAGTCCCTTGTTGAGACTTACTTTAAAGCCCTGGATACAGCCAATCTTTGAAAATTTCGAAGTCAAGTACGTATTAGTTGGCTGCAGTATTTCATTTGTTTTGTTTATATACAGTCACAGAGCACACGCTTAATTTTGATCAAAGTATTAATCCTTATTGGTTTTTGTCTGCTTAGCTGTCAATTACTGAGAGGATGTGCTCAAATCCCCAACTATGATTACAGATTTGACCACTTCTTGTGGTTCTGCCAGTTTTTGCTTTACATATATTGTGATTACATTAATAAGACGAACCCAAAGTTAAAACTTCTGTACCTTTAAGCTGAATCAAACATTCATCATTATGAAGTGACCCTTTCACCCTGTAACACTTGTTTTTTGGGCTAAAGTCTATTTTATGTAACAGTAATATAACACCAGTTTTAATAATATTTACATAATATGTCTCATATTCTTTTATTTTTACCTTGTCTCTTGTAAATAAGAGCTGGATTATTAAAACCAACTATGATAACTTTATGGGTTTTTTTTTTTTTTTTTTTTTTTTTGCTTTTCAGGGCTGCACCCGCGGCATACAGAGGTTCCCTGGCTGGGGGTCCAATCAGAGCTAAAGCTGCCAACCTACACCACAGCCACAGCAACACCAGATCTGACCCACATCTGTGACCTACACCACAGCTCACAGCAACGCTAGATCCTTAATCCACTAAGCAAGGCCAGGGATCGAACCCACACCCTCATGGATCCTAGTCGGGTTCGTTAACCACTGAGCCACGAAGGGAACTCTGGTATCTTCATGTTTTAGCTGCAGTATTTAGCCAATTTATACTTAATATATTATATTGATATAGTTGAGTTTAAATCTATAATTTTATTTTGTGCTGTTTCTCTACTTGTCCTGGAGTTCTTTTTGTCTCCTTTATATCTTTTTGGATGGTTTATAAATCACTCCATTTTTCACCTCTACTATTGCAGAAGACACTGTTACAGTCTGTCTGCCTTTCTTTCTTTCGTGGCCACACCCATGGCATATGCCAATTCCTGAGCTAAGGACAGAATCCGAGTCACCGCTACAACCTGCACTGCAACTCCCCTCAACACCGGATCCTTAACCCACTGTGCTGGTCTGGGGACTGAACCTGCGCCTCCGTAGCCACTGCAGTCAGATTCTTAACCCACTGCGCCACAGTGGGAACTCCAACACTGTTTTTGTTCTTTAGTGACTACTTTTAAACACAATAATATGTGGGGTTCACAAAGTTCAATGTTAAAACTTTACGCTTCTCCACCAACCCCCTCACTCAACTCAGGTGTTACCGCAGACACACTTCTGTCTCTCCTCCTTGATTCCTAATCAGGCTTATCAAGTACTCACCCATTTGGTTCTAAGATGAAATCTGTACATCTTGCTCTATCTTCCAGTTCAGTCACTGTCTTCAATCTGTTGGACTTTTAACTACAGTGACTGAGCTGCCCATGTCTAGAAATTGCACCTGATTCCTTTTTTAAATGTGCTCGGTCATTAGCTTCCTTTCTTCATAGGTATTTTCAATATTGTCTTTTACCTTAAGTAGCGTAAAGAGCACTTTTAAACTCTGTGTCAACCACTCGATATCGACTCTTTTCACGGATGGTCCTCGCGCGCTGAGCTCGGCTCTCTGTGTGCTGGGTTGTTCCCAACTAGCAGTGCTCACTTTCCTTGAAAATTACACCTGGGGATTCTCTGAGACGAGGACAGGGCTGCAGTCCTCCGGAAACCTGCTTGCCCGGGGCCCGGCCCGGGAACGCTCTCCATAAAGAATCAGAATAGCCTGAGAACGTCTTGCCACCCGGGTCATGGGATCTGCAGGAGGGACATCTCAGCAGAGGAATGGGCTTACGTCTGACTCGCCTTCGCCCTGGAGGAGCAGTGGCCCTCGTGGCTACAGCTCTAAGGGGCACATTTCCATCGCCCGGCCCGCCCTGACCGCTGTGCCATGCCAACAGAACCGAGTTCGCCCAGTTCACCAAATGCCCCCAGGACTGTGCTCACCGCCCACGTTACCCCTTGCACTGTGGCTTTGGTCTCCTCATTGCCTTCCTCAACGTGTCCCAAGCCCTTCAATGCTTTCCAGAGGTGGTGTTTTTTTATCTGTCCTGTAGTACTTGCCCCACCAGGCAGAAGATTGGTCCAAACCATCTCGCCCGCCCTTGACCAGAGCACAGGGCCCCCTTCCTTTTCTAAGCTACTGACATTGGGTGCTGCTGTCACTCCTAGTAAACCAAATCCCAGTCGGGCACGCTCTGATAGGAAACAGATCATCCCTGCAACGTGACAAGAGGGCTGCTGTACTAGGGAGACCTCCAGACCCAAACCTGGAGCCACGTCCACCCCAGGAGGAGGGCGGCCTGCCTGGCACCCACCGCCGTCCACCCTGGGCTCCGCACAGCATCCCGGGAGGTGGACGGAGGCTCGGGTTAGGAGTACGTGTATTAGGCTGGACGACCTCTGGCACCCAACTGCTGGCTCCTGCGTTTTGGAAAATTCTGCTTAATGCTCCGACACTCACTACGTTTAGCTGGGTAGGGGTGGGGGTCTCCGATGAAGAATCTACCCGCAAACCAAAGCTCTGTCAACTCCTCCCCTCACTGAACTACAGCAAAGGGCGGCCTTTCTGCTCGGATTTGCCATTAAGAGACAGCATTTGCTCACCCCCAGTAAAATCTGAGCCTTCCTCACAAGCCCTTTGCAAGGCCCATCTTTGATTAACAAATTCCACGACCAAAGGTTCCCATTTCATTTCTTGGACACAGGAGAGCACAGCATGAGGGAGGTGCTTATCACCAGCAACGGGAACTCATCCTGGATCCTTTCCAAGGCAGACACTGCAGACCCCGTTCCCAGCTCTCTAAACTTCTGGCAGAAGTACAAATTAGGACCAGCGCTCTGGGGAAAGTCTGGTACCTCGTCCAAAGCCGGACATCTGCCTCTGTGTGGCCTGCAGCTCCAAGCCCAGGAACAGGCCCTGTGAAATGTGGACAGGCAGTCACCAAAGTCAGGGGCAAGACGAATTTATAATATAATGTAATTTACAGTATGTTGTAACATAAGCCCCAAATCGGGACTCTCCATGCACCCCTCCACAGTGACACGCAGAGGACAGACAGCAGCAGGAATGGCCATGACGAGCCCGGCAGCATGGAGGACCTCAGACCCACGGGCAACATCAAAGGAAGGACCCCAAAGAGCACATGCCTGTGATTCCTTTTACCCCAAGTTCACAGGCAGGCGGAAGGAATCAAGGTCAGGAGGGCAGTTACCCTTGTGGACGTCAGCCACTGAGGGGGCACGGGAGACGCTTGCTGGGGGTATTTCCCAGGCTGCCAGTTAAACAGGGGGCTACTCTGTGCATGTTCAGTCTGCTTTTGTGAACTCAAAAGACAGTGCGTTTTTCTATGTATGTATTTTAAATAAGAAGTTAATATATATAAATTTTATATGCACATAATGCACACACATATATATGCACATATTCACACACACACGTATACATATATCAACTTTGGGAAGAAAATGAATCACATGGCTCTCGAGGAGGAGAATCTTTAATGCCTGAAGGGTCTGTCACAGCATGTGCCCTCCTGCCACCTCCCAGCCCTCTCACGTGCGTTTACCACGCTGCTTGCTCCCACCAAGAGAGGGGAAGCCAGGACGAAGGACAAGGCGGGTGTCTCATGGCCCCGCAGACCCTCACTGGCTTCTGAAACCAAACTGTTCAGAGGAAGCCTCGGAGCTTCCCACCGGAGGGGAGAGTGACAATACAGAAGAGAGGGGCTGGGCTTCTGCCATGGCCACAGCTGACCTTGTCAACGCAACTGACATGTCACCAGTAAGTTCAAGACTGTCGTTAACGGTGTCAGTGACCCACTCACTCTTAAGCATGGACTCTTCCTTCAGTCACTGTGGTTAGTACTAAACCCCTAAAGGATGGGTTTTCTTTCTCATTACTAGAAAGATCTAGAACTCACAAAGAAATGAAAATGTATTCAACAGAAATAAAGCCACATCTAATTCCTATTCAGAATGAAGATTTTTTGTTGTTTTTTTTTTTTTTTGGATGAGTCTTAATTAAAAAGAAAATAGTTTTTGCTACAGTTGAGTTGGAAAGTTTAACCACTGAATGAAAAGTTCCAAAAAAGCATACCGCTGGGCTTAGGGCCAGAACCTGGGTTCTGAGTGAAGTGAGTAGGCCAGACCCTCCCGTCAGAAAGGGCCAGGAATCCGAGATCTACTTTTCATTTTTTTGCCTCAAACCAAAAGCAGGAGGAAAGGAGGTGAAGAGAGGGGCAGGGGTTTGGCCTGGAGCGGGCTCTGAGCAAGCAGACCACCCGCCTCAACCATCCCCCGCCTCCTGCTTCCGCACAGGTCCTCCTCCATCTGGGCAGGCAGGAGCTTAATCGCTCTTACTCCTGGGTCTGACAAAGTCTGACTCAAAGAAGGGAGACTGGAGTGAAAACTACAAGAAAAGAATCTCCCCTACCACCAAGGAACACTCTAGCTCACCAAACACAAAATCCACCCCTAAGTGCCAGCGCGTTGTTCAAGCCAGAAATAATGCCGCTTCCCAGCGAGGGCATCCGCAAGATGCTCGGCGACCCTCTAAGTCCCGTGCGAGCTCCGAGGGGGCGGCGGGAAGCAAAGCTGCTGGACTCAAAGTCTCCTCCTGCATCGTGCAAGCACCTGGGTGGGGCCGGGTCCCAGTGAGGCCCCCGTGGGGACGATGGGTAGCGGAGAAACAGGTAGCGCTGAGATCGGGACACCCGCCCCGCAGGTGCAAGGCACCTGGGACAGACCCAAGACCCAGGCTTTCAGAGAAGGGTCACTTCAGAGCCTGGCTTCTGCTGGTGGGCAGGACAGCCCCATCCAACAGCGCCCTCCATGAGTGATTGTCAACTTCTCAACCGGAGCCAGGCTGGAGGGAGGCCAAAAACCACTTGGCTTTGGACAGTGTTTTTTGTGTTTTATGTTTGATGCTCTAGGAATCCTGATTACTTGAGGCTAAATGATACTCGCACAATATGAGTACTAGAAAATCATCTCTCTGTTACTTGAGCAGGGGCGGGCACGTCCTCTGTGCCGCTGCTCCTGACATCAGGGACACTCGGCGAAAACAAAGCAGGCTCATGCCTGCACTGGTAGAGCTTACGCTCCAATGGCAGAAATAACAGAGTCACATACGCGACACATCAGGTGGTAAAAACGAAGAGAGAGCCATGCAGAGAAGTGGGACAAGGGGTCATCCGGGGCTGTCATTTTAAGGAGACAGGATGAGCAGGGAGGTAACAATGCACAGACCTCAAGCTGGTGGGTGAGCAACTCGTGTCGCCATGTCACTGTCTGGAAAAAAGCTCCCCACGGAGAGCAAAAGCAAGTGCAAAGGCCCTGAGGCAGAAGAGTGCCTGAGAAACACGGGGAGGCCAGTGTGACTGGAGCAGAGGACAGACGGGAGGGCAGTATTGCAGCTAGAGTGAAAGTGGGGCCCTGGGAGGCCACGAGGGTCTTGAACACAGGGCTGACATGACCTGATCTGGGAACAGACTAGAAGGTGGGGGATAAAGGCAGAGGCAGCCAGAGCACTTCAGAGCTAGTGTAACAACCCACGAGGTGAGAGGGGTCTGCACCAGGGTGGTACCGGGGGATGTGGTGAGGACGGATCTGCTGCCACACAAGAAAGCAAGGAGTTAAAGATAAACCAAGGTGCGTGGCCTGAACGATGGAGCCACCTGGCCCAGTTTCATTTCACATGAGGAAACTGAAGCCCAGGGAAGAGAAATGTCCAAGGTCACAGCATTTTATTGGGGACTAGGACCCCGGACCAGTGCATCCCCCCGGCCCCAAGCTGCCGCTCAGAGGGGGACCACTTAGGTCGCACCCCTCGTTGTTCTCAGATGCGGGTACACAGTGCCCCTCGGGGACTTCCAGTGCCCAGGCATGTACTGTGAGTGAAGCGAGGATGCTGGAGAGCAGAGCACAGGCCTTGCCCAGAGAGGGTGACCACAGTTCACGGCTGCGACCACAGTCCATGCGGCGACCACAGTCCACAGCTGCACCCAAGAAAGCAGAGCCGCTGTGCCCAGAAATTCCTTTTTTCCCCAAGAGCACCCCCAAACCTAGACCTGGACAACAAATTCTCCATTTTTGAAAGGTGGCTCAGTCATTTACCAGCATGGCGCTGGCTAAAACCACATGTGCTGGTGGCCAAGTTCAATCCACGTAGGGGCCCAGTGTGGAACCAGTCTCAAGATAGCCGGAAACAAGGATGTACTATGACGTGCACAGGAAAAAATGAGAAATGCAAACTCTGCAGTTGTAGATTACCTAGTGTTAGAGACTTTAATTTTCTATATATTAATGGAGGGTTACATATGTTTAAAAAAGAACATATGTTACCAAAAAAAAAAAAAAAAAGCCTGAAACAGACCTGATTTGCTCACACCTCAACCAGGGTCAGGGTATAAAATTAAAGCTTTGGAATTAAGAAGGTCTTTTATTCCAAACAGCTGATAACTTTTGGCACAAATCCTGGTGGACCTCCTCTCTGACCAACAAGAAAGCGGCCTGCCCATCATTCTGGTTCTGTGCTAACTGGTCTGACCTTATTCTACAGGGAGTATTAGGAGGAGACCACTACTACAGCCAAGAATTCAAAAATTCTCCCTGAATACTATCCAGTGACCCTTTCAAAGTTATATAGACTAGAACAAAGCCCTGCAAAAAAACAAAAACAAAAAAACCTGGAAACTGCCTATGGCAGCCAAGCGGGCAAACCCCAGTCTCCTGGAATGTGTAAGGTCCTGGGACCGGCAGCTGCTCCAGTTTTGCCAAAATCATCAAACTACAAAACTTTCCATATAAATTAAAGTTGCTTCCTGTTGCCAGACAGGTGGGACATACGTGTCACTTACGGCATTAAAGAAACTGCACCACCTGCATCTGGCCTTTAGACGGGGGGATTCGGCTTGCCTGGTTCAGGAGACTCACCAGAACTCGTGTGCCCAGGAAGACAGCCTCCTAACAGTCCACGAGTACGTCTCCCGTAACGCGAAGCGGCGCCCTCCTGCCCAAGCGCTCACTTTCCCTACAAGCCACACGCTTTCTGCCCAAGACCTCTACTCCATGCCTGGTACATCTGACCAGCTGGATGCTGCTGGTGCTGGGTCAGAACCACTCCGGAGCAGGGCCACTGTGTGTGCTGCCCCCTCCTCCCCTTTCTCTCCTTAATAAGCGATTTATCACGCACACAGAGTCGGAATAATTGCTTTCTAAGACCAACGTCTTATCAGGCTGAAGTGTGGGAACTGCCACTAGTCAACCACTTTTGACCTACAGAATGGGCATCTCATATGGTCTAACGTGACCCTATCTCTCCTCGATCAAGAAGAGAGGCTTGAATGTTCAGAGAATACCAGCTCCCTCTAGACCCGCACTGTCCACGTGTACTCTCTGTGACAATGGAAATGACCTGAGATCCGTGCTGACCAACATGTGGCGTCAGGCACTTGAAATACGGCTGGTGTGACCAAGAACTGAATTTTAATTTTATTTAACTTAAAGCTCGACTCTGACTGTGTGGCTACCGTATGGACGAATTGGTTCTAGATGGGGCGTCTTCAGATAAGAACGAGGTTTGCTCGTTTGTCCAGCGTGTGAAGGTGAGGCACACAGGAGACACTTGAGGAAGAAAAGCACTTTCTTGGCACCACCATCTACCACTTGGACTCCCCATCCACCTTACACTGTAGCTCTTCATTTCCACCCTCCAGTTCTGTGTGCTCCCTGGGCGAGTTACCATCCCTGCGGGTGTGGACCTACATGGCCTAGAAAGCCGGGCCCACACCACCTGGGAAGCAGGAACAGGCCTCATGACCGCCTGACCTTCTGGGCCTCCGTGTTCTCATCCACAGAATGGGAACAACCATACCTACTCTGCAGAAAAAGGCTGCTGAGGAGCCCAGATGTCCATCAATATTGTGAATCGGATTCTAAACAGTAAACCTTGGAGTTCCCGCTGTGGCTCAGTGGCAACGAACCCAACTGGTATCCATGAGGATGCAGGTTCAATCCCTGGCCTCACTCAGTGGGTTAAGGATCCGGTGTTGCCGTGAGCTGTGGTGTAGGTCGCAGATGCAGCTTGGGTCTGGTGTTGCTGTGGCTGTGGTGTAGGCCGGCAGTTGCAGCTCTGATTTGACCCCTAGCCTGAGAACTTCCATATGCCGCTGCTATGGCCATAAAAAAGATTTAAAAAATAAACGGTAAACCTTAAAAATCAAGTTGGGCTCAGCCTTGTTGTCCAATGAAAGAGCTGAATAACTGATGAGGAAACGTAATGAGGACGGTGTTCTAACTCATCGAACACTGTGTTAGGGGCCAGGCCTTAAGCAAAGCGGAAGCAGGATGTACGCGTGGACAGCAGTGGCTTCACCTCCCTAACTCTATTATTTTTTTTAGCCTGAAACAAGATTTCAGCAAGGAAAAAATCTAGATAGTCCAAAGAACTGCTGACTCTCAGCCTACGTGTCACTCACCTCCTAGTTACAGCTTTTTGGGAAAAGAGCGCAAGTAAGAAGAGCCTGGGGTCCTGGCCTTTTTAAAAGGTGTCTCTGATACGTAATAAACCAGCATTCCAATCAAAGCCCATACATTCAGCCACTCACATGGAATGTGGTGCTGTATAGTCATCACAGCCTGTTGACGTAGGCCTCATTTCGGCAAAGAACATAACTGCTCAAATGTGACTCGATGATTCAGGATTTATTTAAAACTCTCCCATGCCCCTGAAACAGTCATGAACCAAGGTACCAATCTAACTTCTTCATCTCTGTATAGATGTTCAGAGGCCGATTCCTAACTGTGAGAGCGAAGAGTTCAGTTACAGCACAGTACCTGCGGCCTTACACACTGGACGCTCTGTTTCTAGACCCAAAGACACCTTTCTTGGCCCCCTCTCCCCACCTCGTCCCCAGCCCCAGCCTTCTCAACTGGCCCAGAAACCCTGAAGGCCAGACATGCACGCGCTGCTCTACGGTCACCTCCAGCTTTCCTCCTCTGCTCACAGAGAGGGAAGTGGCACCTCCAGGACCTCAGAACCGGAAGCTTCTTTCTGGAAGGGAAACAAGTTGGCAGCCTAGAGTGGGGCTGACCTTTGCAGAGTTCACAAAGGAACTGAGACACTGCAGGATCACCAAGCCTTCGCTGGTGTCGGATTAACGGGAAGTTAAGACGACCGACCCACTGAGCACAGAGGAAAGTGTCTGGGCGGAGGTAGAGTGAATGCTCCCTGACAGACCGCCCAGGGCTGCTGTAAAACGCGGCTCTCCCGTCTGGAGGCGCTGGACACTCAACACCCAGAGTTAGGAAGAGATCTCTGGCCTAGGGTGTGAGGCCTCACTGGGCCCACTTCCCCAAACTCCAGAAAAGCCATCCAGAAGCCCCCGCTCTGAAGGTTCCAGCACACCAGGCAAGCAGTGACCTTGGAGGCTCCTGAGAGACTTTAAAGTTTCATTTCCTCCATGCTTCCTAGTCTCTGCTGACCTCTGACCTCCAGGACTTACTGCCAAACTGCCTAGTGTTTGCACAAAGTCCCAGTTTTTCCCAGCACTTACCTGGGAGACTGCCCGACCCTACTGTGAGTGGGTGGGTCTATCTCCAGGCTACAGATAAGGAAATCCAGGTTCAGAGAGGTTAATAAAGCTGAGCAGAGGGTCTGTAAGCGTGACATGGGGGTGGAATCCAGACACCGGGACGTGGCAAGCCTGAAGTCCGCAGCAGGCAGGCTGGAACCCAACCTGGACCCCACCTCCCTCCCCAGCCCCCGAAACCCCTAGAAACTCATCCAGCAGTAACAGCCAACACCTGTTGACTGCTCCCTACATGTGCTGGGTTGTCACTGCTTTTCTCTCAAATAGAAAACACCGGCAGCGCCGTTTTTCACACGTGGAAGCAGACATTGTAATGAAAGAGCTTGGCTGAAGTCACTCTCAAAGGTTCTGGGCTTTCGGAAGCGCACTCCCTTTAGCCCTGACACCACAGCAAGCTACCATTTGTGACCTCTAACCTGGGGAGAAGTCCCTAAGGCTTCCCAGATGCCTCACTGGAAGCGCAGACCCCATCCCGCCTTCCCCTGCCCAGGGCGCGGCCAGGGAGCCCGGCGGCCCGGGGCGGGCGCCAGGCAGGGTGCCAGCGCGCTTGGCCGGCCGGGCCGGAGATGCCGCTTCCGCCTGGGCCTGGCACGGCCGGTCCATTCATCGTGGCGCGGGAGCGGCGGGCCAGGCATGGCCCGGGGTGCCCCAGTCCCCGCGCAGGGCGCCCTCGCGCCTGGGTCCGCGCGGCCGGGCGGGGAAAAGGCGCCCCCGGCCCCACCGCCAGGGGGAGCAGGGAGCCACCTCCAGCACTTTCGGGGAAGTTGCCACCGCGGCCGCCGGGCGTCTGGACCCGCAACGTCCCGGTGCCCGCACGGTGTCCCCTGCAGCGCTAAGTGCCCCGCCCGCCCCATCGGGGCCGCCCGGACCCCGCCGCGCCCCCGGGTCGCAGCCCGCAGCCAAGCGCGTTCAGCCGGAGGGACCCCCCATTCAATCCCGCCCCCTCCCCCCGGCCGGCCTCCGCCGCCTTCCGCCCGCCCCCCCACCCCCTCCAGCCAGGACTCCAGCCCGGCAACGTCATCCGGCCGCTTCCCGAAACTTAACCCCTTCCTCCGCCAGCTGTGGGCCGCCCCGCCCCGCCGCCAACTTTCTTCGCCCAACTTCGGAGCGCGCGGGCCGGCCCGACGGCCCGGCTGGGAGGGAGGGGTGGCCACGTCGCGCAGCGGGGCCGCCGCAGGTCCAGCCGACGGTGAGGGGCGTGGGGTCCACACTGCGGACAAACTCGGCTGACGCCCCTGCACGGGGTTCGGTTCGGCACACGCCCCCCCCAGGTCTGTCCCAACCCCGAGGGTCCACGGCCGCGGCGACGGCGGGCGGCGCCGCCGGGGGAGGGGCCGCCAAGGAGACGTGTCACTCGCGGAGCGGCCGGCCCCGGCCCCAGCCCCGACCCCGGCCCCGGCGCCCCGACGGCCCAGCGCAAGAGCCGCCGCCGCCGCTGCAGGGCCGGGCCAAGTTTCTTACCTGCAGCGGGAGACGCGGGAGGGAGAGCGAGAGGGAAGGAGCCGCCGCCGCCGCCGCAGAACCGGGAGAGAGGAGACGGCCGAGCCTCCGCCGAGAAGCCGCTTCCGAGCAGCTGCTAGCGCTGCGACCTCGACGCCACCCGCCCCGTCCGCCGTCCGCTCCGGCCGCTCGCTGGCTGCGTGCGCGCGTGTGGAGTCGTGGCACTTTCTGTCTCGGAGCTGGCGAACGGCCCCCTCCGCCAGGATCGCCGCCTCCTGCCTTCCCCACCCGGGCCAGCCATTCATCGAGTCCCTTTTCCCCATTGGTCCGCGCCCCGCCACTCTGCCGGTTGCTGGCCAGTCAGAACGCGGGCAGCCGACCCGCGGCGGCGACCATTGGGCAGAAAGGAGGGTCTCCGCCTCGGCCAATGGGAGAGGGGAGGAGCTGCGGGGAGCAGCGGGGGCGGAGCCATGGGGGGCGGAGCCGAGCGGCGCGACGCTCGGCCCGGCGCGGGGGCGGGGCGGGGCTGGAACGCCCAGCCAAACGGGGGAGGGGGCGCCGGCCGGCCCCGCCCACTCCGGGCCCACGGCTCGGCTTGCAGTCACTGTGTGGGGGCCGGTTCGGGCCCGGCAGGACCCGGAAGGTTCGAATCCCGGCGGCGCTGCGCCTGCGCCGCGAACCCCTCCGGGCTGAGGTGGCGGTGGGTGTCACCCTGAGCAGGGTTGCGCAACACAGGAACAGCCGCTAGAAATGCTTCATTTAAAACCAGCTAAATCTCCCCGCAGCAGCGCCCCCTCCGGGCCCTGGATGCGAGGACAAGTTCTGCTGGTGGTCAGTCCAGAGAGGGCACGTCCCTATCTTCAAAGAGATTGCAATCAGCACCAGAAAGAATTTTCTCTAGTAAATGGAGGAATGGGTGTGGAAAGGCCAGATGGTGCACAAAGAATGGCGGGTGAACAAAACTGCACCCATTTTTAGGGAAGGTACAACTGAGGCACAGTCTGTCTGAGTTACTCGTCCAAACCACAGCTGGCAGAACAATAACTGCAATTCGACTTAGGGCGTTTTACTCTTTGCAATGGAGAGGGTGAAAGGGTCGGACCCAGATAAACTCACCCACTTCCCAGAAAACTGAGCAAGTGGTACTTCGTTACATGACTTCCTCCCCACACCCATGCTTCCACCCCCAAGTAAGCCAACACTCTTCTCTTCATAAACAAATGTCTTTCAATTAAGATAATTTTAGGCCTGCTTTTTAACCATTCTCTTAGTGTCTTTTAAAGCTAACTCTGAACTTGAGCCAAAGCCAGTTTCTTTGAAATTAAGGTTTTCTGAGAGGCCAAAAGGGCAGCTGCCAGCTGATCTGCTCCATACCACTTACCCCCAAACCCCTGGCTTCAGAATCCTCTTCTGAACATGTTTCTTAAGCAAATCCACGTACCCTCTTCCCCTTTGTCACTAGTACTGTACAAGTTTTTGGAAAGATGTGGGAATATAAGCCATCATGAGGGAATAAAGAGGGGCTGAGTTGAAATTAACCGTTCATTCCTATTTTTAATCTCAGCAGTTCCCTAGTACATTAATGATTAATCAATAGGAATTAACCTGGGTTAGCTTTTGACATTCATTCTTTTTCCAGTGGTGAGCCCCAGCTCGACATGAAAGTCAAGAATCCCAGTTTCAGAGTTCCTGTTGTGGCTCAGCGGATTAAGAACCCAGCTAGTATCCACAAAGATGCGGGTTCGATCCTGGCCTTGTTGAGCGGGTTAAGGATCTGGCATTACCGCAAGCTCTGGTATAGGTCACAGGTGCAGCTTGGATTCCAAGTTGCTGTGCCTGTGATATAGGCCGGCAGCTGCAGATCTGACTCGACCCTTAGCGGAGCCAGGAACGTCCATGTGCAGCAGGTGCGGCCTTAAAATGAAAAAAAAAAAAAAAGAATCCCAGTTTCTGCCTGGCATATACTACCAGGTAGTTCTAATTGATAACTGATAAAGGTAAACCAGTTAACCTTTCTGAACATGGGTGTACTCTTTTAGGACAATCACTCCTCTGAGTTTTGGAGAGGAGATTCATTTATTCATTCTTCCTTTCATTTATTCTTTCATTCATTCACTGGTGTTTATTGAGTGCCTAGAACTCGGTGCCAGGCTGGGCAAGCAGCCCAAAGTGATGCACAGATCTAGTAAAGACCCAACAGCTTTTGGAGGCCCTGCTGTGGGCAAAGACCCCCTTCATCTTATTCACACTGTTTAGGTTTTCCCAGAAGCAGATCCTGACCAGGTACGCTTGGGTGCAAACAGATTCTGATCATTTGGGGGGCGATCACAGGAAACACTGGTAGAAAAATGGGATGAGAAGAGCACAGGACCACAGAGTTCCCGCTGTGGTGAAGCAGGATCAGTGATGTCTCTGCAGCGTCAGGACACTGGTTTGATACCCAGCCCAGCACAGTGGATTAAAGGATCTGGCAATGCTGTCATAGGTTGCAACTTGGCTCTCTCCTTTCTTTGAGGATCAGAACTAGAGGGGGCATTTTCTTCTCAGGGTGATGGTTGAAGCAAAAGAAAACAAGAAGAAATATAAAGGCTTAGAACTGGGGTTGCTTCTGCCTAATTCTCATTGATCAAAGCATGTCACATGGACAAGCCCAGATTCAAGGGGAGAAGAAGTATGGACAGGGATGAAGAAATGGCACCACTGATGCAATCTACCACTGAGTCCAAGAAAGACAGGTGGAAAAGGTAAATAGAGGAGGATGGGTTCATGGAGAGGAGAGAATTTCAAGAAGTAAAGAATGGTGAACACTGTTTGGAGTTCCCGTCATGGCTCAGCAGGTTAAGAACATGACTAGTAACCATGAGGATGTGGGTTTGATCCCTGACCTTGCTCAGTGGGTTAAGGATCTGGCTTTGCTGCAAGTTGCAGTGTAGGTTGCAGGTGGAACTTGGATCCAGCATTGCTGTGGCTGTGGTATAGACTCCAGCTGCAGCTCCGATTCAACACCTAGCCTGGGAACTTCCTTATGCCACAGGTGCAGCCCTAAAAAGGGAAAAAAAAATGATGAACACTGTTAAAGGAGTCTGGAAATTCAGCAAGAAGAAGACTGGATTATGTGTTAAACATGGCCACACTGATATCACTAAGGACCTTCAGGAAATAGCATTTTTTGGGGAGGCGGTGAAAATGTGCCACTAAAGTACAGAGGGCTGAGAAGAGAATGGTGCAAGAGCTGAGTAGAAGCAAAGCGCACCTATTCATCCAACAGATGAATCCCACTCAGTGCCTTCCATGTGTCAGTCACTACATGATGCGGACACAGCCATAAGCAAGGCAAAGGGTTTCCTTTCATGGAGGTCACAGTCTGATGGGGAGAAGACTGTAGGCCAGTCAACCAATAAATAAGCAAAGTGAATCAAAATTGTGCCACGGGCTATGAGGAAAGGGAAGAGGCTGATGTGATGAAGAGGGGCAGGGATTTGGGAGGGGGGGCAGTGGATGGAAGAAGATGATTATAGAAAACCTCTCTGGGGAGGTGATGGTTGAGTTGACACCAACGATGAAAAGAAGCTGATCTTCTGAAAAGAAGGAAGACTAAGGGACAAAGTCCTGGGGTGGGGAGGAGCTTAGCAGCTGCTTCAGGAAACAGAAAGATAGCTGTGGGAGTGCGGCTCAAGAAGGAAGGGAGAGAGATGAGAAAAACAATGTATGTATATGTATAACGGGGTCACTTTGCTGCACAGCAGAAATTGACCACAACATTGTAAATCAACTATAATCAAAAAAGTTTTAAAAAACAAGCAAAGGAAAAAGAAAGCATAAGGCTTTGGATCTTCATGAGAGTTTTTGGAAATGCTAATAGCATCTAGTTATTATTCTAAATCTTTAAGTGTCTTATATTTGTTGCAGTGAGTTTGTGAGTATTCGATTAAATGTTTGGAAATAATGATTGTCAAAAATATGCATATAAACATATTCATGAGCTGTTCAAAATGATTAAAAAAAAAAAGAAGGGTGAGAAAGGCAAAGGCCAGGAGGCAGGAAGATACCAGATAGGAGAGGGGTTAAAACCTTAAATTTGTATTTAAAGGAGCTCAAAGGGCCTTGTATTCATTCATTCGTTACTCATTCATTTAAGACGTATTTATCAGTTTGGGATCATTCTGGCTGGAGCTCTGTTCACATCCCTTCTGTCATTCCTGTGCATATCAACAGCCTCTGATTGAGGAGTTCCCATTATATGGGGAAGGATATATGGGGAAGCCAATGGGAGCAGGAACTTTGAGCAAGAGAGTGAGGCAATCTGATCTGCCTTTTAAAAGATCCCCTTAGCAGTGGTGAGCAGGAATTGAGGAGGACGTGAAAATACGTAACGGAGGATCCCAAGACCGCGTAGGAGACTTTTGCAAGATTCCAGCAAGATATGGCTGATGTGCTGATAAATATTTAACAGCTGGCTATGGGGGAGGGGCAGGGGCTATTCCTAATTTGTAGCATTTGCCAGTTTCTGTGGTGGGAATACCCCCATCAGAACTGATTTCAAGCTACAGAGTCACCAAACACAAAGCTGGGAAGAAATCCGCAGTAGCATACCCTTATAAACCACACAGATAACTTCATAAGTAATCTCAAAGGTATATGTAACAGTAAAATGTAGTCAAATAATTAGGAAGTAATGAGGTTAAGTAGTTATTACTTTTGTTTTTGATATAACCTGTGCCAACGTAAACTTATACCATTAAATTTTTAATAAATGGCTGTGCTTAAAGAACTGCTTGAAAAATTCCTAAAAATGCAATCATCAGCTCTTATGACCTGGCTGACTCCTTCACACCACTGAATATAAAGGCCATCTGGAGTGGAGTGGAGTGGAGTGTGTGTGTGTGTGTGTGTGTGTAAGACAGACAATAGGATTTGAACATGTTAGAAAAATGAACTGCTCACGTTGACATTTCTGCACATGTCTCAGGCCCTGACGGGGTCCGTGGCTCAATCTGATGCATTGTTATGTTCCCTGAACACCAAGCCCAGTGCTTTGATTCTGGTAAAAAACAAACACCAAAAGCCGAAAACTCACCTTAGGGAGTTCCCTCTGTGGTGCAGCTGGTTAAGGATCCAGAGTAATCTCTGAGTTGTACGGATTTGATTCCCATTAAGGACACAGCGTTGCCATAGCTGCGGTAGGTTGAAACTGGGGCTCAGATTTGATCCCTGGCGGGGCACTTTCATATGCTGCAGGGGTGGCTGAAAATGAAAACAAGAAACCAATCCACTCGCCTCGCCTTGGGTTGGCCCTCCTCCTCCAAAGAAGACCCTGAAGAAAAGATTTGGGTGAAAGCATTTCATGTGGAAGGTGGTCTCAGGCATGACCAGGGCGGGAGTGGAGAAATGCACTGGGGAGGAAGCCGGCAGTGACCAGCATCATCAGCAAGTTTGCACTGTGCACGGCTGGAGCTTAAACCTCTTGAGGGTCCCTGGGAGACAGGGTGGCATATGCCTCAGAGAGACCCAGCCTGAAGATGGAGAGAGCCAGTGTACTCATCCACAGCTCCTATCGCTGGTTGGAGACTGTTCCTGGCACATCCAGCCCACATCCCAGAGAAAGACCGGAGGAAGGTCAATGATGTTTGCAATCAGAAGCTTTTTTTTTTTTTTCATCTTTTCAGGGCCGCACCCTTGGCATATCGAAGTTCCCGAGCTAGGGGTTAATTAGGAGCTGCAGCTGCCAGCCTATGCCACAGCTCATGGGAACACAGGATCCTTAACCCACTGAAGCCTGGGATCGAACCCGAATCCTCATGGATACCAGTCAGGTTCTTAACCGCCTGAGCCACAATGGGAACTCCTCAATCAGAGGCTGTTGATATGCACAGGAATGGCAGAAGGGATGTGAACAGAGACCCAGCGAGAAGGATCCTAAACTGATAAATATGTCTTAAATGAATGAGTAACAAATGAATGAATACAGGGCCCTCTGAGCTCCTTTAAATACAAATTTAAGGTTTAAAGTCTTTAAAAACAGAGCACAGATCCTTCCACAGTCAGCATATTTACCTTATACTTTTGTAAAATCTAGAGCGGAAGATCTACGATGTCCCAGACAATTTAAATTCTGCAGTAGCGTTACTCAAAATCAGAGTAATGTTGTTACACATTGAAAGAAAAATCTCTGTAGATAGATTATAATAACTGTCAAAAGAAAAATAAAACCTACGTGAAGAAAATTGACAGTGCGATCCCCAACTACCAATTTTTATGGTTGCTAGCGAGAGGAATAAAAGATACCTGGAGCAAAAATGTTTGGTTTGTTGTATGGGTGACACTGAAAGCGAGTTTAGAGACAAGAGATTTTGCAGAAATGAGGACTGACCCAGTGTCTGGCTGTGACTCTCCAAAGAGAACATGGTGGCAAAAAAACGATGAATAATGTTTGTCTGGCACCTTCCTATTTCAAAAGTGCTTTGCAAATGATACTAACTAGAACCATGAGAGGGAAGCATTGTTCTCATCACCTGTTTACAGAGAAGGGCAGAGATGTTCAGAGAAGGGCGATAGCTTGCTCAGGCCTTCACACTTGTAAATGACAATGTTAAATACGCCTCAGGGACTCCAAAACAAGCATGTTTCCATCATACAACCCTCTGCCTTTGTCGTGGAAAAGCCAGTGGGGAAATGAGCAGGTGTAACAGGCCCTATGTGAGTTGATAACACTTTTCTCCTTTGCACTGTCCTTCCAGAATTCTGTGTGTTTCCCTTTCAGCCTCCTCCTCAGATAATAGTGAGCACTTGGTAAGCTGTCAAAAAATATTTTATTTATTTATTTGTCTTTTTAGGGCTGCACCTGCAGCATATGGAAGTTCCCAGGCTAGGGGTCGAATCAAAGCTACAGCTGTCGACCTACACCACAGCCACAGCAACGCAGGATCTGAGCCACATCTGTGACCTACACCACAGCTCACGGCAATGCCGGATCCTTAACCCGCTAAGCAAGGCCAGGGATCGAACCTGCATCCTCATGGATACTGGTTGGGTTCATTTACCACTGAGCCATGACGGGAACTCCTCAAAAAAAAAATTTTTTTTTTTTTTTGCCTTTTGTCATTTTAGGCTAGGATCTAATTGGAGCTGTAGCCACTGGCCTATGCCGCAGCCACAGCAACGCATGATCCGAGCCGCGTCTGCGACCTACACAGCAACACCAGATCGTTAACCCACTGAGCAAGGCCAGGGATTGAGCCTGCAACCTCATGGTTCCTAGTCGGATTCATTAACCACTGTACCACGATGGGAACTCCGCTGTCAAAAAATATTTTAATTGAACGAAGACACTGTTGAGTTGTCCAGCTGTGGCATCCTAGGAATTCTTGAATCATATCCCTCCTTTGCAGATGGGATATACTGGTTCTGAGCAGTATTTTGTGGCTATATGGTCAGCCTGGCTTGTCTAGATGCCTCACACTGGACATTCAGATTCAAAACCTGAGGGCCATCGAGTTAGAAGGCACAATGGGGCTTCATCTTTCCATCCCTGAGCAGAAAGCTCCTTTACTAGCCTAGCTACTTAGACACCCTCTTTTTTAAAGATGATGAGAAACTTTGGAGTTTCCGTTGTGGCTCAATGGTTAATGAATCCGACTAGGAACCGTGAGGTTGCCGGTTCGATCCCTGGCCTTGCTCAGTGGGTTAAGGATCTGGCATTGCTGTGAGCTGTGGTGTAGGTTGCAGACATGGCTCGGATCCTGCATTGCTGTGGCTGTGGTGTAGGCCAGCGGCTACAGCTCCTGTTAGACCCCTAGCCTGGGAACCTCTATATGCCACGGATACAGCCCTAGATAAGGCAAAAAGACAAAAAGAAAAAAAAAGATGATGAGGAACTTGGGACACTCAAACTTTGTCCCACTCTTTCTGGTTTGCTTTATCTGTTCACTCAGTAAATGGGTATGGAGCCCTGCCACACACTAGGGGCTAAGCTAGGTGCTAAGAATTAAACAGAGAATGAGAAAAATAGGGCCCCACGTTCAGTGAGCTTGTGTTGTAGTAGGGACAGGGGCAGGCGATCAATAATTTATTAGACTAACATTCAGCTTGTGGTAAATGCAGCAAAGTAAATAGAGTGAAATGCTTTACAGGACTATGAAAGATCCAACTGTCTTTTTTTTTTTTAACTCTTTCTCTTTGCAACCCAGCCCCTCACTTTTAGCAAACTCAACCCACCTCTGCTTCCATCTTTCCTGGCCTCAGCTTCTGGAGCCTTAGATCACTCCCACCACCTCAAGTCTTCATTTTTCTGACTGGCCTTTTCCCTCCCGTAGCTGGCACCCCGCAGAATTCGCCAAGCTCTGCCCATTCCCGTCCGTGCGCAGGCAGTGCCTCTGCCCAAAGCCTGCTCTTCCCAGCCTTGAGCGGTCCCCTCCTGCCCCGTCTTTCAAGAGCTGCCTTTTGGTCATTCATCCTGAAATAGGGCACACGCCATTTGCCAGGCCCTCTCCTGGGGATGGGGGCTCGGGGTTTGACTGCACTTGGTTTCTGTCTGCCCTTGATGCCTTCACAGAACCGCTTCATCCTCAAAACCTCTGAATAAATACACTTTTCCCCATCATCGGCTCCATTTAGAGACTGTCCCCCGCATAAGCGGGCAGTAGAGTTTGCTGAGATTCCATGCACAGGAATGATGACTCTTCTACAAATGTTACCGACTTCTCAAAGGGCTGAATCGTATATTATTTCCTTCTGAATCCGCTGTGATTTCCAGTCCTGCCATGAGCTGCTTTGAGCTTTGGGAAGTCCTTTCTGTGTCTGTCTTAAATCATTCCGACCTCATCATGTCCTTCTTTCTGAAAGTCTGATTCTTCTTGGCTTTAGGGCACAGCAGAGGCACCCCCATGCAACGCCAGTGTCTGGTAAATGTTCACGGATTGCGTGTTCAATGATTAGTAAGTGCCTGGCACTTAAAAAATCACTTCTGTCCCCTTGTCCGTGTTCTTTTCTCCAGACCTGGAAACGACAGCTCCTTGAATCTTTTTTCTACATCTTTTCCCCAAACACTTAATCATCGTATGGCTCTTCTCAAACTCTGTTCTTCAGCTTTTTTTTTTTTTAATCATTAGTGAAAGTTTTCAAGAAGGTCTTTAAACCAGAAGCAAAAAAGAAAGTATAATAAAACCCAGAAAGGGCCTGCTAGGGCAACTGCATTCAGCTCTCCGCCTTTGGCCTGGCAGGTCCTTCAACCAGCTAATAGATCAAGTAGACTGGCTGGCTGGGCACCACCATCCAGCCTCTGATCTGAATGTGCGCTGCAAACCAATTAGATTTGGTAGGATGAGAACTTAGCTTGTAGCCCCATTGACATGCTTTTTGAGGCTGCCCTGGCCACTGTGGTCAGACAATTCCAGGCCTGGGCAGAATTTAGTTAGTCGATTTAATTTAGACACCTTTTATGCTTTCTCTGCTTGTGAGTCCATAGTCTCCCAGAGTTCTAGGTGCCACCTGTGGGGTCTGTGGGGTGTGTGTGTGTGTGTGTGTGTGTGTGTGTGTGTGTATGTGTGTGTAAAAGAGAGAGAGGAACTCAGACTAATTCATACTAAAGTGTTACTGACTTACCATGCAATGCCTCTTAGATAGTTTCACCAAGCTGCCTTTACTGTCAGGGGAGGGTGAAAGTAGACACATGATGGGGCTCCAGCCTCCAAACCATTTGTCTCAAGAAGGCAACAAGGTTTATATTAAAGATCCATGTGACTTTTGCATTCTTTGACAAAATATATCCACAAAGGCAGGTTTCTAAACATGGAAATCATATTGTTATTTTTATGACATGAGAGTAATGTATATGAATACAGAATGCAGATAATATAGGAAAAGGGATTGAGAAAATTGTAGAAAATTGCCTGAAGTCCCAAGCTTCACAAGGTGACATTTTTCACTTCTCGCCTTGTACATTATTTTCTATTAATAAATATACATTCTAAAATACATATTAAATATTTAATATTACAGTATAAAACATATCTGTATAAAATGTAAAGTTACGTGGGGTTTTTGTTTGTTTTGGGGCCATCCTGTGGCATAAGGAGTTCCCAAGCCAGGGATCGGATCTGAGATGAAACTGTGACATATTCCACCAGACCCCAAACCCACTGTGCTGGGCCGGGGATTGAACCTGCATCCCCGCGCTCCAGAGACACCACCAATCCCTTTGCACCACAGCAGGAACTCCTGCTTTGTTTTTGTTTTTATATTGGCAACGCCCCTGTCACACAGAAGTTCCCAGGAAAGAGATCGAACCCGTGCCACAGCAGTGGCAATGCTGGGTCCTTAACGGCTAGGCCACCAGGGAACTCCTAAAATTAAGTTTTGAATTATGTACTACTGTGTAAAAAGATCCCAGCAGGGAGTTCCCACTGTGGCTCAGTGGTAACAAACCCGACTAGTATCCATAAGGACGCGGGTTCAATCCCTGGCCTCCTGCAGGGGGTTAAGGATCCAGCATAGCTCTGAGCTGTGGTGCAGGTCGCAGACACAACTCGGATCTGGTGTTGCTCTGGCTGTGGCATAGGCCAGCGACTACAGCTCCAATTTGACCCCTAGCCTGGGAACCTCCATATGCCACCGGTACAGCCCTAAAAAAAAAATAAGAAGAAGAAAACAAAAAAAGATTCCTGCCATTTACCTGGCAGATCAGGTCCAAGCACTGAGGATGGCTCATCTGACCTCAGGGGTGACCCCCCCCCCCCAGGAATCATGCATATTTCATAAGAAGAAAGAGAGGGGGCAGAAGAACCTTCTGGAAATGGGCTGGGTGGGAATTTAGGGAGAGATGAGATGCACCCCTGCCTCTGCTCAAGTCTCCCAGTCCCTGCCCGGCCCTGATCCCATGCGCAGCAGGCGACCACTGGTGTGGACCATGCCTGGGGCCGTGCAGGCCTGCGTTTTCACCGAATGGCCCACCTACACACCTAGATTCATTTTCTCGTAAAGAGGCCTCACTCTCCTCCCGCAGAAAGCAAAGCACGCCAGTTCCTAAAGAAGTGTTTTCTTTCTTTCAGGCACGATAATTAATGAGCTGCATCTTTGGCGTGGATTAGAAAATTCCACCGTGGCGTTGGCAGGGCTCACGCCAGCACCAGCACTTTAAAGAAACCCCGCATCGAGACCTACGAGGAACAAAGGTAGGGCTGGCTGGCCTGATTTCCTCGCTCACAGTCGGGGGAGAGAAAGGGCGAGAAGGGAAGGGAACAAAACACCTGGCTGGGAGAGGTGTGTCTGCCTGGAGGGAGGTGTTCTCCAAGCCATTCTCGGAATCACCCATCCCTCTCCACGGGCAGCACAAGGCCCTCCTTACCCCTGGGTCCTCACTGCCCTGCTGGCTTGGGGCCTTCTCCGGCCCGGTGTCGGTGGCAGGCGTTCAGACCTGTGGCCGCCGGCACAGCTTGGGCAGATTCCTGCAGCCACAGTGGCAGGTTGCTGCTCTCAGCCGAGGAGGGAAAAGCCATGTTTGCCTCATCGTTTCTGGTTTTTGGAAACCCGTGGGCAGACTGACTGAATAAACACAAAGTGATACCTAATTATCAATATGTACTTGTTCATTCTCAGTACGAGATTTTTTTGGGGGGTTTTTAGGGGAGAACCTGTGGTATATGGAAGTTCCCAGGCTAGGGGTCAAATCGGAGCCACAGCTGCCGGCCTACACCACAGGCACGGCAACGCGGGATCCGAGCTGCATCTGTGACCTACACCACAGCTCACGGCAATGCCGGATCCTTAACCCACTGAGCGAGGCCAGGGATTGAGCCCGAGTCCTCATGGATACTAGTCGTATTTGGTACTGCTGAGCCACAATGGGAACTCCCTCAGTTCGTGATTTTTGAGCACCTACTATGCTTCAGGGGCTGGAGACACAGCGGTGAACAAAACAGACCTAGACCCTCTACGCAAGGGGGCTTGGGGTAGAAGGCAGACAATCAGCATTAAACAAAATAATTTCAGGTACAAATAACAGGAAATGATGAGATAGAAAATGATAGTGGGGGAGTTCCCTGGTGGCTCAGTGGGTTAAGGATCCAGCATTGTCACTGCTGTGGTTCTGGTTACTGCTGTGAACTTGGGTTTAATCCCTGGCCTGGGAACTCCTGCATGCCACAGGTGCAGCCAAAAAAGAATGACAGAAAATGAGAGTGGGGAGGAAGCTAGCTTAGGATGTTTAGGTGAAACCTCCAGTGACAGTGACACTGCAGCCAAAAGCTGAATCACCTGAAGGAGCCGGCTGAGGGAAGATGTGGACACAACTGTCATGTAGGCAGAGGGAGCAGTAAGTGCAAAGGCCCTGAGCCACGAACATGTTTGGCAATTTCAGGGAACTGCGTGAAAGCTAAGGAAGAAGGGGTGGTCGTAAGGAAGGTGGAAAGAAAGGCAGGGACCTGATGTATTATGAGAATCACCACATCTAACATTGTAGAGTATGTTACAGTTTGCAGAGGGCTTTGAATACACATCTCAATTCAATCATTTTTTAAAACCAATGTTCTTTACCAGGTAGATAAGAAAACTGAGGCTCAGGAGGTAAATTCCTCAAGGTCATAAAGCTAGGAAGTGGTAGAACAGGGACTCTGACTAAGGACTCTGTTTGCACAACTCCAGTGGGCACTACCCATGCAGCAGGGGAAGCCATTTGTACCATTGCTTGAAGTTTGTGCAGTGCACAACCTGTCCTACTGTACATAGCAACTCCATGCCAGCTCAGGACTATTTTCTCCAAATTTCTGTGCGTGTGTGTATGTGTGTGTTTCCTAGTGCCAGGGCTATTGGAATACAAAAAGTAAAAAATATTATTTCAGTTTTTGGTGAGCACATGATGGAGTTAGAAATTATATAATAAAAGATGCTGGATGATATAAGACGGTGTTTGTTTTTGGCAAGGACATTCTGGGTGACTTAGTAGGAGCTGTAAGACCTGCACCTGGCTTGAAGGCTTAGATTGGTAGACATACAGGGAAAAAATTGTAAGACTTTTACCACACAAACATGTGATAAAAGGCTGGCGTATTGCAGACCACCATAAGTGCTTGCTTCCAGCAGCTTGTGATTTTGGGGGGCGGGGGGGAAAGGATGTTTAGGGAGTTCCCATTGTGTGACTCAGAGGCTTAAGGATCCAACTAGTATCCATGAGGACATGGGTTTGAGCCCTGGCCTCACTCAGTAGGTTAAGGATCCAGCCTTGCCGTGAGTTGCTGTGTAGGCCAGCAGCTGCAGCTCCGATTCAACCCCTAGCCTGGGAACTTCCATATGCCACAGGTGTGGCCCTAAAAAAACAGAAAAAGAAAAGAATGTTTATTATTCTAGCATGTGAAAAATAGAACCGTGCATGTAAAATTTTGACAAATCTAAGAAAAAAATCATCTATAATCTCATTCATGAAACACAACCACTTTTCACATTTTAAAGTATTTCTTTCTGGTTTTCCCCCCAGGGAAGCAGTGTATATATATATATATATAAATATGTGTGTGTGTGTGTGTGTGTGTTTATATACATATGTATCTGAGTGTATATGTATATATGTCATATATACACACATTCTCACCTTTATTGAAGTATAATTTACATGCCTTAAAATTCACACATTTTGGAGTTCCCCTGTGGCACAGTGGGTTAAAGACTCGTCATTGTCATTGCAGTGGCTCAGGTTGCTGCTGTGGCACAGGTTCGATTCCTGGTCCAGGAAACTCCACTTGCCAAGGATGCTGCCAGGAAAAAAAAAAAATTCCCGTATTTTAAATGTATACGTAGACTAGTTTTGACAAATACATGCACCTGAGCGACCACCACCACTATGCTAAAGATCTAGGAGACCCAAAAGACCTTTGTTCCTTAGCCCACCCCTCCTCCCCTCCTACAGCTAAGCACCAACTCACATCTGTAGTCTTGGAATAGTTTTGCCTGTTCCGAAACATCACCTAAATGCCCTCAAGTGTGTACTTTTTTGTCTCTGCTCTCTGTTGCGCAGGGTGTTTTTGAGGTTTATCACCTTATCCCGTATGTACCAATAGTTTTTTCTTTTTTCTTGTAGAAACCTAATGGGTGTTTATTCAATTCACCCGTTCTTACACATTTGGGTTGTTTCTGGTTTCTGGTTTGGGGATATAATGAATAAAGCAGCTATGGAATTCTCATACCAATATTCTTGTGATGTTTTCCTTTCTTTTGGGTAAACACTTGGGAGTGGAATTGCTGGGTCATCGGGTAGGTCTGTATGTTTCAGTCTATTGAGGACAATCAAACAATTTTCCAAAGTGGTGGAGCATTTACAATGAATAGAATTCAATTGCTCCACATCCTCACCAGCATTTAGTATTACTGCTTTTCTTAATTTTAGCATCCTTGTGAGCGTGTGGTGGTTTTAATTTGCATTTCCCTGACCACTAATGATGTTGAGCACTATTTCACAGGCATGGGTTTTCATAGTTGTAATTCTTTGCATTTGATGCCTTTTGAATTTACACTTAATATTACTATTCCTCTCTGTTTCCTTGTCATCTTCATGACCGATATACTAAGGGCTCCTAATATTCTAAGGAGGGAATTCTGTACAATTTATTCCTCTATCAGGCATTTATATGATTTCCAATTTCCCATATTCCTAAACAATACTGAAATTTACATGAGAGTGCATAGACTCCCACTATATTTTAGATTATTTCCTTTACATTAATCACAACATAAAATGATCAGGTCAAAGGCATTTTTGGGAATTTGGGAGGGTAAAATACAAGGTGAACGTTGAGATCATGGTCTTCAAAAGCACAAGCTGAGCCCCGTTTTTCATCTCTTAGTTTTTCATTTGTGTGCATGTGGAATTTCCCGACCCAGAGATCAAATCTGCACCGCAGCAGTGACCCAAACTGCTGCAGTGACAGCACCAGATCCTGAACCCGCTGCCCCACAAGAGAACTTGTGCATCTCTCGGTTCCGTGCTGAGCTCTGGGAATGAGACCCCTTTGGTAAATATGATCCTTTGGTCTAGAGGCAAAGCTAATGGCGGCTTTGCAGCCAATTATGTTTGGAGACCTGGTGAACACTGTTATTGACACAATGTGTAAATACAATAAACGGGCTTCTTTCTCCCTAGAGCCAAGTTGAAATGTGGGGCAAGAAGAACTCTGGGTGCCTTGTCCCCTAAGAATGATTGGTGAAGGTGCCCAGTTATGTAACCGTTGGGCCACCTCAGTGGCAATTCCAGAAGTTCTTTTTTTTCCCTTCCTTTCTTTCTTTTTTGACTGCCTCGCCATATATGGAGTTCCTGGGCCAGGAATCAGATCCCAGCCGCAGTAGTGACCTAAACCTCAGCTGCAGCAACGCCAGATCCCACTGTGCCGGGCTGGGGACTGAACCTGCATTCTAGTGCTCCAAGACGCCAATCCTGTTGCGCCACAGTGGGGACTCCAATTTCAGAATTTCTCTTGATTTGTTTTGTCTTTTTAGGGCCATGCCCTAGGCATATGGAAGTTCCCAGACTAGGGGGTCGAATCAGAGCTGCAGCCGTCAGCCTACACCACAGCCACAGCCACAGGAATGCCAGATCCAAGCCACGTCTGCGACCTACACCACACGTCAAGGCAATGCCAGATCCTTAACCCACTGAGCAGGGCCAGGGATCGAACCCACGTCCTCATGGATACTAGTCAGCTTCCTTACCACTGAGCCACGACCGGAACTCCCCGATTTCAGGATTTCTATACCTGAAGTGTCCATTTGAAGGGAGGTGGGAACTTGCCTTGAAGGGTAGTTTGATGCCAGGCATAATGTTTTCATTTGGGCTGCACATTTTGGGGGGCCGGGCGGGAGCTCTGGGAAGACTGAGGAGAAGGAGGATGTGTACGTGGGAGGGGTGGGGGGGACTAGAGCAGGTATGAGGCTGGGCACAGCCAGGGCATGGGGCTAGGAGCCTAGAAAAGCATTTCACACCCAGCAGGCCAGCAGAGACCCTAATCAACCCCTCTCCAAGCATCCAACAGCCCCCCAAACCTAACAAGGGCCATATTATACACGGTGCCCTGTCCACCTCCAAATTCCTGTTTCAGGAGGAACTGTCCAGGGAGATAGAGAGCAGGAGGAATTTGCATAGCAAATCAGTCCCCTGTGGGTACCACATTCAGGCTTCCTGTGTGCGGAAAAAGAGGACTTTGAGCCAGGTTGCCAAGGCCCCTTCTCCCCACTGGCCTCCTCCTGAGAGCATCAGCTGAGCTCTTGTGTTTCCGCAAGGCGCTCTTGATGACCCTCCAAAGGGCAGCCAGCGGAACACCTCCATCTGCCCCGAGACCTGATACTCCCCAGGAATACCCAGAAACTGCTGATTGCCCTCTGCCACTTGGTCTTTCCTCCTCCACGTGTGACCTGATCAAGGACACAAACCACTCCTTATTCGTGATGTCTTAGTTTGGGTTCGCCTCCAAGCAGACCCTGAAGCGAGGGTTCCAGGGCAAGTCATTTATTTCGGGGCTGATCCTAGGAAATTCTGGTAGGGGAGTGTGGAAGTGAGCCAAGACGGGATGGGGAGTGGGAGCAAAACAGGGGGTGTAATCAAGCCGGTTACCCCTGTGGGCCACCGAGACTGGTCCTGTGGGGACGGCTGGGAGATAGTACAGAGCACGCCTCCAAATGATGGCATCTGAGCAAGAGGTGCCCAGGTAGTTACATGCCAACTGCCAACAGTCGCTGGTTGAGGATGTCCCTGGGGAGACTTTAATTCCTGACCTTGCAGCTGCACCTCCTGCAGGTAGAGTGAGCTCCAGCAGCTGGAAAACGCCACCCAGCGAAGAGACATGGGTGCTGGCAGCTGGAAGTCAGGCTCCCTCACGCACCTACGGGAGGCTACGGGCAGGCAGGGCAGGGCCGCGGTCAGCAGAACCCCCGGCTCGGCTCAGCCCTGGCGAGGAACAGCTCCTCACAAAGCAGGCCGGTTGAACCCAGAAGGCTCGGCTAGCTTTGGCCCCAAAACTCTAGCTCCCGTCTGTTCTCCCACAGCCCCTGAACACCGCCATCAGCCGCCGCACTACTTTAGGATCAAACCCCAGAGGCCAGCGCCCCTTACGTTTTCAAGCAATTGTCTCTGAAAGTGTAGCTCCTGAAGCAGCCGCAGCCACAGCAACCTGGGAGCTCGAAATGCAAATTCTTGGGTCCTACCCTAGACCTGCCGAGTCAGGAACCCTGGGGTGGGGGGCAGGAATCTGTATTTTAACAAGCCCTCCAGCCGATTCAAATCTACCCCACAGTTCGAAATTCTTCTTCTTTTTCTTTCTTTTTTTTTTAAAGGCCACACCGGAGACATATGGAGGATCCCAGGCTAGGGGTTGAATGGGAGCTATAGCTGCCAGCCTACACCACAGTCACAGCAATGCCAGATCCAAGCCACATCTGCAACCTACACCACAGCTCACAGCAACGCCAGATCCTTAACCCACTAAGCGAGACCAGGCCTCGAACCTGCGTCCTCATGGATGCTAGTCAGATTCGTTTCCGCCGAGCCAAGACGGGAACTCCCTCTACCCCCACGGTTTGAAAACCACTGTTCAAGACGCTAAAATTCAGGACAGTCTCTAAGGCCATTTGCCCTTCGATTAGAGTCTCCCCACACCCAGCCTCAAGCCCTGGAGGAAGAAGGAGAGGGAACCTCTAGAAAACTTGGAGACTTTGGCCCCTTTTGTGAATTTTTCTTTCCTTTGGGGGCTTATTAAATAAGCGGTACCTAATTGCCAGTTACCTCCGATGGAAAACAGTGAAGGCGTGTATATGCGGCAGGTAGAATCTGAAAGACGTCTGTGTTGGATTTGAGAAAACAGACAGAGAGCAGGTGGGGGATATTTATGCTTCTGTTTGGTTTTACTGAGCTAATATTTAAATTCTTCCGCCACCTTCTGAACACACCAGGTGGGCAATAGGGGAAAAGTCAGGGGTCAGCCCTGGACGTTTACTTATTTATTTTTGTCCTTATAGGGCCGCACCTGAAGCATATGGAGGTTCCCAGGCTTGGGGTCCAATCAGAGCTGTTGCTGCCAGCCTACGCCACAGTCACAGCCACACCAGATCTGAGCCGCGTCTGCGACCTACACCACAGCTTGTGGCAACACCAGATCCTTAACCCAATGAGCGAGGCCAGGGATCGAACCCACAACCTCATGGTTCCTAGTCGGATTCATTTCTGCTGCACCACGACAGGAAATCCAGCCCTAGACATTTAAATCAACCACAGAAAATGTACAAAGGGAATGGGTGGGGGTTGGAAGTACCCGATGAAGTCAATTTATGTGGGAAAACTGTATAAATGCTGAGCTTGGTTTAACTGGGTTGACTCCAGCCAGGTCTGGGGTGGCAACACACAGCATTAGGGTGTTTCAAAGCCACCCCCAGGTTTTCAGGGCTGACACCCTCATTGCTTCTCCAGCAGTGCCACCCAAAACAGCAACCAGGTGGGTTCAATTTGTGGGGGCTGGTGTCCCTTGACACTGGCAAGGACAGTAGGCCTTGTGGGGGCCAGCCCAGGGGCGTGACATCACAATGTAGTCCATTCAGGATCTTGGGGCTGACCTGCCCCGGGTCCAGAATTTAAACTGAGCCCCTCGTCCTGGCCTGCACCAACCCACGGGGACAACCAAGACTAGGAGACCTCCCCGGCCGACCTTCTCATCACTCTTGGTGAGTACTCACTTCCCGAGGGCCGAAGACACCAAGGCAGCTGATGGCGGGCTGGCCTAGACCTTGGGGTCTCATGCTCATAACAGCATTATCCAGCCTGGGGCCCAGGACGGTCCCAGGACCAGCCGTTTCTGGGGAGGCTGGCTCGCCCCTCACAGGCAGCCTTTTTCTAGCCTCTGCTGGCAGGGTCACCTGCTGCTGGAAGTGATAGTTTAACCACCTCCAAGGCCTGCTTTGCCACCTGCCGCAGCTCCCTGGGCAAAGGTCAGTTGTGTGCTGATAGAGGGCCCGGGGCAGGCAGGCCAGGCCCTCAGATGGCAAGTCCCCTATAGGGCACCCTCCCCTCCCCCGCCCCGAGGCCCAGCGGGAGGTCCGAGGCAGCTCCGGGGCCCGGGGTGCAGGATGCATCTCACGGCCTGGTGAGCAGAGGTAGCCTGGGTCGGGTGAGGGATACGGAAAGCACTCCCCAACCCCCACCCCTGCCATGCACGCGGCAGGGCTTTCCTCTTCATACACGCTGCTTCTCTGGTCTCTTTTACATCCAACCGCCCAGGGCCCTCAGGTGCCCGATTTTTCTCCTCCTTCTGGGACAGTGAAGGAGATTCGACATGGGGATGGGGCGTGGGTGGATGGATTAGATGCAAGAAGAGGACGCAGCATGGAAGAAGGGAGTGGGATGGGGCAGGCACCAAAGCCGCCTTGCCAAAAGGACACTGGGTCCCCTCAGCTGGGCCACCAGCAGTTGGCCGAGGGTGGTCTGCCGCCAAGAGTGGGGACTGGCGCAGGGACACCAGGAGGCAGAACTAGCCTCCCCGCTCACACCCACAGCCCGTCTGTCCACCAGCTTCATGCCTCCAGACCGGCCCCCTGCCCTCCCCCATCCCTCGCCCTCCCCCCGCCCTCCCCATTCCTGAGCACCTGCACCACGCAGCCGCAGTACACCTCACCCGCGGGGCTGTGGAGTTCTGGAGCCCGTGGCTTTGAGCAGCCTCTGGCTGTCTCTACCTGAGTGTGTCGGGCAGTGGGCAAGGAGGGGGCCTGGAGAAATCTCTTCCCCCGAGGCTTTGCCATCCCTGCTCTGTCTTCTCGGGACGGCTGACCCTGACCTTGACCTTTCTCATGGGAGTCCCTGATGTCAGTGGTCACACAATCTGCTGAGAACGCTAACACCACCCCAGCCCCCACTAGAAGAGAAAGGTCTAGAAGTCAGAGCTAGAGTGGCCGTGGGCCTCCCCTGCACCAGCCCTCATTTGGAGAGAAAACCAATGCTCATGTAGCGCCCACTGGGTGTCAGACCTGCTACCTATGCGATCGCTCCTCATTCCTGCCACCAGGAAGGTGAAGTGGGACACAGAAACCGCGGACTGTGCTCTGTGCTGGGTGCCGCGTTTTAAGAGGGACATTAACCTAGAATTTATATATACTCCCTATAGAGACGAGCTTCCCAACATGAGAGCGTTCTGAAAATAGAATGAGCCTTTGGCAGCGTCTGGGCCAGCCGGGGCTTTCCACTCGCGGGGCTGGGATGGGATCCTTGTGCTGTCAGGAGCTGGACCAGAAGACCTTTAAAGGCCGATCCAGATCCCGAATTGCAGGATCTGGGTCTCGACACCTTTGGCAATCTTCCGGGTCTGAATCCAACTGGGTCAGGCCTCCCAGGGCAGCTGCGAACTTTGTTAGGTGGGGAGAGCTTGAAGGAACCATTCTGAGCTCAGCTCCACAGACCTGCTGGCCAGGTAGGAAAACAGGAGGCCAGTCCGGTGAGGGGGGTGAGCCACAGCCACTGCCAAATCGCAGAATGAATGTTTGTTGAATGAATAAAGGAATGACAGCACCCAGGCTGGAACCAGCCTGAATACAAATCCAACACCCCTCAGCTCACCTCTCCTCCTCTCCTAAGACTCTCCTCCATCAAATGGTGATTTGGCCAGCACTGACCGAGCACCTACTGTATGCCAAGTGTGTACACAGAGATTATTTCAGGTGCTCCTCCCTTAACCCCTCAGGTGAGTGTCATTGTCCCTGTTTCTCAGGAAAGGACGGTTGCGTAACCAACCCGGAGCCTAGTGAACTTCTGGAGACATCACAAACACAAAACGACAACACGGGTCCCGTTAACGCCAAGGAGGGCGTGCCTGTCCACGGGCTGCCGCCCCCGGCTCTGGAACGCTTCCTAGTAGCAAACTGCCCGTGAACTTCCAATTCCTCCCAGGCTGTCCCAGCCCCTCAACTTCAGCCTGGCTGGCGTCGGGCTCCCCGTGGACCGGCCTGGTTCACTGCCCGTGCCTCTCCGCTCTGACAGGACCCAATGGCGCGTCTGTTTCCACACCAACAGATGTTATGTGCCAAGGAAGAAAATATGCTAATCGAAATCAGCTTCAGCTAATTGTAGCAATTTCCCTTCTGCGAGTTGCCCTGAAATAGTAGACACGCTCCGGTCTTTTTTTCACATCAGGGAGCCCCAGATTGGCAGCTTAAATGAGGTTGCAAAGAAGTCAGTTCAATAACCACTTTGCTGCCAGTTACTGTGGATGAGGCCTAGAACACCCTCTCTGGTTAAGACCTTGGCTCAGCTGTCCGTGGACTTGACATCTCACCGTGGATTACAGGGGCCCGTCCTTGGGCTGGAAGAGCCTCACTTAATCCCGGGGAAAACCAGAACCTCCAAGGATGTAATTAAAGTCCCAAGCTCAAGAGCGCAGGGTCTGACCTTGAACCCTGGCTTACTGCTGATTTGTCCTACAGCCAGGGCTGGCCGATAGAACTTTGTACGTTGACGGAAATGTTCTCACCTGTGCTGTCCCATGTGATAGCTGTGAGCCACATGTGGCTGACGAGTGCTTGCCATGTGGCTCATGGGACTGGATCGTGGGATCCAATCCATGGGAACTGGATTTTCAGTTGTACTTAGTCTTAATGTAAGTTTAAGTTCAATGTAAAATAGCCTTGTGTGGCCAGGGGCCGCTAAACTGGATGGTGCAGTGCAAACCTGCCGATTTCTGTGACTTCATCTTTTCACCTCATCTCCGCCCCCACCGCCCTCTCCCCCTGCATTCTCCTCCCGGATCGGCCGCCTGCACCTCGAGCAGGCCACGCGTGTCCCCCTTTCCTCTGGTTCAACGCCAGGACGTCAGATCAAGGCGTGTCTCCTGGGAGCGTGTCTTCCCTATGTCGTCTCCTGTTGTCCCCGCCCCCACTCCCAGTCGCTCCTTATCCCCCTGAAAGCATCTCGTGTCTCAGTCCAGTTATAGCAAAATACCATCAGCTCGGTGGCTTATCCACATCAGAAATGCATCGCGCAGTTCTGGAGGCTGGAAGTCTGAGACCGGGGTGCCGGCAGGGTCTGGTTCTGATGAGAATCCGCTGTGCAGTTGCAGATAGCCACTTTCTCATTGATCCTCACGTGGTGGAAAGAGAGAGAGGGGGGGGGGGAGAGGGAGGGCTCTCTGGATCCGCTTGATAAGGGCACTAATCCCCATTCAGGAAGGCTCCATCCTAACTACCTAATGACCTAATCACCTTCCAGAGGCCTCACCTCCTAACACCTTCACCCTAGGGGCTGGAGTTAGGATTTCAATGTGTGAATTCAGGGGAGACACAAACATCCAGGCCATTGCAGTGTGTGCCTGTGTTTTCCTGTGTGTTGCTGTCTCCATGGACCAGGGTGTCAGTTCCACCAGAGCAAGGGCACTATCTCTGCTCAGCACGCACTCCCCACCCGACCCCCGCTGCCCCCGCTGCCTGGAACAGCACTTGGAACCGCACCTGACAGGTGGAAAGTGCTCAGCACCGTGTCTGGAGCTAGTGAACACCCTGTAGGTGGCCTCATGACCATTCCTCAGCCTCCTCCTTCAGTGAATCCAAAAGATAATCACTGCCTAGGGTGGCCTTTTGCTGCATAACAAAGTGACCCCAAAACTTAGTGTCTTTCAAATAGCAGTGATCAGTTGTTTCTCCTGATTCTACCGGTCAGAAATTTGGCCAGGGCTCAGCTCCATCTGCCGTCAGTGAGGGGCGCTTACTCAGCTGCACTCAGCTGGGGGCTGGGCTGAATGAGGAGGCTCCAGAAGGCCTCCCGCACCTGTCTGGAACCCACAGATCCTCGGGCGGCACCGCCAGGGGTTTAGCCTGGAGTCAGAATTTTATATGGCAGCTGGCTCCTGTGAGAAGATGTAAGGATGCCAGGTCACTTGAGGGCCAAGTATAACACGGGCGGCATTCTTTCTAATACATCCTGTTGGCCCAAGCAAGTACGGGGAAACCCGGATAAAAGGGGTGGGGGGTGGGGTAAATTGTCCAGACCGATGGGCAAGGCAGCAGATCGCACAGGGAGATAAGCCGGTGGTGGCCGCCTCCGCTCGCCGCCAGAGCTGCTACAAGGAGCCCCACATGGTGCTGGAACCCACCTAGGGTCTTGTTAAAATGCACTTCCTAGAGTTGGCTGGAGTTCTCTGGTGCCTGTTAAAGATCTGGCATGGTCACCACTGTGACTCAGGTCACTGATGCTGCATGGGTTCAGTTCCTAGCCCGGGGAATTTCTGCATGCTGCAGGTGTAGCCAAAAGAAAAAAAAAAAAAAGCAGATCCTGATCCAGTAGGTCTGGAATGTAGCCTGAGACCCTACATCCCCAACGAGCTCCCAGGAGGTGCCAAGACTGCGGGTTGTGCTCACACGTGGAGCAGCAAGATTCCCTTAGAGCACAGCCAGCCCATCAGGGTTGACCTTCTGTGTAGGTTTGATCTCGGAGCCCCAAGTACCACCACCGGTACATCCCTCCACTCTTGCTGGGGTCTATGTGATCAGTCCCTTCTGTTTGGCACCCAGGCTTATGCCCACACCACATCATGGGGAAACACGCCACTCTACCTCCTGAACATTTCCCACGTGCTTCACCAAGATCTACAGCCCCTTCCTCCTCTTATTAACATGTGATGCTGCCCATGCCCCTGCTACAACTGGTGGGATCACAGTTACAGGATTAGACCCAAACTCAAACTAGTTTAAGGAAAAAAAGATTGATAGGAGCATAGGCTTCAGGAATGGCTGGATCCAGGTCATCAAGGATGTCAAAAAGGTATTTGTCACCATTGTCAGCTCTGCTTTCTCCCGGGAATGTCTCTGGCAGGCTCACCCAAAGTAGGAAGAGATGCCTCCCTGCTGTGCAGCCACAGCAAAAAGCAGACACAGTTTCTTTCCTAATCTTTCCAACAAAAGTGCCAGAGTTCTCTCTGACTGACCTCGCTGGGGTCCCAGACCCACAATGAGGCAATCGCTGTGGCCAGAAGGATGTGTTACCTCACAGCCAGGCCTGGGTTCTGCGGATGCCCTTGGAGCCAGGTGGTGAGGCCAGTCCCACCCAAGCCACATGGAACGAGAGCAGGAAAGATGCAATTCTCCATGGCAAACTGGGAAGGAGAGAGAGCTGTTGGGGAGCCAAGAAATTGCCACCGTCGGCCACAAGACAGATGTTCGGCGATGAATGGGGAAGCCAAGGGCGGGGGTCTTATCGATTCCAGGGACCGCCTCCCTCCCAGCATAGACACAGAGGGGCTGTTGAGCTAAAGAAGAACTTCAGCACCAGAGGAGATTTGAAAATTAGCCAAGGCATGTTCCACGGAATGCTGATCCAAGGGATGTTAATTGACGTTGCTTAAAAGGCCGTGTGGTCCAGGAAGGTTAGGAGACAGTGGGTTAGGCCAGGTCAGCAGTTCCTGCGATGTGCAGGACTTGTCAGGGCCTTGAATAAGCTGGTGAACACTGTGACTCACCAAGAATAGGGAGAAGATTACAGGCTATTGTTCTGTTGGGGAACTTTGGGAAATTATTAACCTAATTCCACTCCATCTAATAGATGAGGCCACTGAGGCAAAGAAAGGGAAAGTGACTCAGACAAGGTTATGTAACTAATTAGTCTCTTGGGCTTATCCCCAACTGCTGCTACGGTCGCTTACCTACCTAACCCAGCTTAGAAGCATCACCTTGTCCTGCAGGGCGGCCCTGCCCCCAGCCCTGGTTGTTTTCCTTCATCTGGAGGGTGTTTGTTCTCTTTTTTTCTCAGACTTCCCTCACACAAAGGCTCTGAGAAGGGCTACAGGTGCCCCTACCTGGGACCTGCCCTCACAGACCTGAAGGGACAATGAAAAGCACAGGGAGCACGTGGGTATCCACTTAGGAAACCACAGCCACCCGACCAGCGGGATGACGGCTTCGTGAGGCTGAAGAGGGGCTAAGCCTGGCCAGAGGTGCTGAGTGTGCCAGGCAGGAGGGGCCAAAAGGAAGATCATGTTCCTGGAACCAAGAATGCCCTTTGAGTCCAGACAGAGCTTGTGCGTCAGGGCCGCCGCGTGCTGACGCGCGGGGATGGCTCTGAATGTTTTTGAGGACCTAGTCTGGACACTTCTAAGCCACTCAAAGCCCCACATTTAGAGAGAAAGCAACCATCAGTTAGCTGGTGGAACTCACGAGTATTAGCCACACGCAAAAGATCCCAGCGCTTCTCCTTGCCAAAGACACGATCTTGCATGTGTTATTAAACACGGTAAGCCTCAGTTTCTCCATCTGTTAAGTGGAGCCTCCCAGATTTGTTAGGAGGATTAAATGAGATAACACGCCTGTGAAATAGTAACGCGCCCGGCCCTTCCATAGTAAGGGCTCCTGAGGAGGTGACGGGAATGGAGCAGTGGGACTGGGACCAGGTTCCTGGCTGGTGAGGGGCAAAGCCAAGATCAGACTGTGTCCAGCCAGTGCCCCAGCATGGCTCCTTCCTGCCCCTGCTCTGCCACTCAGAGAGAAGCAGCGTTCGCGAGCAGACGGTGATGGCTCAGAGCCCAGAGACTTGCAAAGGGCTCTTCTCAGTCTTTGTCTGTTTAGGAGGAGTGGCATATGTGTCTCTTTGGTCACTTCGAGGTGACTCCGTCCAAAGGTCAGGCAGAGAGGCATGGATGTCCTGAGCAGAGTGGGGTGTGTGTGTACCTGACCCCTTAGAGCAGAGCCAGTGCCAAGCACGGCTAGGTGGGCATCTGCTGTCAGCATTCAAGGCTGCCCAGAGGGAGGGGGCTGCGGACCATGCCTGGTCATTTTAAGCCAGGTTTGCAGGCACTGCAAACCAAGCCCTCGCCCGCGGATGCTCTGGTGATGCAAGTCCCAGCAAGTATTGGAGGGAAGATGCTGGCAGGGTCTGGCCACTGAGCGGGAAGATGGGAGTAGAGGCAGATGTGGTGGCCACCCTCTCGTAGCTGCACCTCACAGGGAAGCTTGGACCATGTCCCCGGGAAACCACATCCAAGGATGAAGATGAGAACTGTTCTCATAGGAGTTGAAACTTTGGCAGCAGAGATTCCTAATCTGGGGCGCTGGTCCATAACCCCCCGCCCCCCCCCAAAAAAAAAACTGATGTCAAATTTTATTTATACATGCAAGTGGGGCATTTTTCCCTAGACGGAATATCTATAGTAAGAGAGGCAAACTGTTGGTGTGGCAGGATTTTGTTGGGTCCACATTGTGTAATAGGTATTTGAATTACTGGCCAGCATTTCAGAATTAGGAACTTGTGGAGTTTCTGCTGTGGTACAGTGGGTTAAGGATCCGGCGTTGTCTCTGCAGCAGCTCATCACTGCTGACCCATGTGTTCGATCCCTGGCCCTGTGCAATAGTTTAAGGATCTGGCGTTGCCACAGCTTTGGCATGGGTCTCAGCTACAGCTCAGATTCAATTCCTGGCTTGGGAACTTCCATATGTTGCAGATGTGCCCCACCCCCCTAAAAATTAGGAACTTGCACATAAACATCAAAATTTGGGGGTTCTCTTGAAATAACTCACAAGATCTGGCCACCTGGGACCCACACCCCTGAGAGGGGCTACTTGCTTTAGGTGGGGTGTGGGACCCTAGCCAGCAGCAGCCATGCCACTCTGTACCCGTCCGGATGGATGCCAAGTGCCACTTCACCCTCAGCATTTTCCTCTCTGATTTATCTTCTTCTCACCTGTCTGACTCCTCTGGCTTTTGTGTGTGTGTCATCTCTAATATGAACTTTGAAAAGATACTCAAAATGTTGTCTGGTTTCAAAAAGGTCGTTGAAACTGAGCTCCCTCCCAGCCTAAACTCTTCCCTGATGATCCAGGGTGGAGACTGGCGCTTACCAGGTGCAGAACACAGCCTTGCCCAGGCCAGAAATGCAGAATCTCTTTCCCCCTAAAATGCAGTTATGCTTTGTGTCCAGAAATGTGTTTACAAATGGGCAGGTTTACCCTGTGATGGCTACAAAAGGTCTCCAGAAATTACTAAAGCTCCGTATAGTCTCCGCAAGGGTCTTCTTTGCAATAGGCACAGTTCATGTTCTGCTCAGATGATAATGCAGTGAATGAAACTAATGGCCACCTTCAGGGAATCCTGTCTTTATGGAACCTGGCTTTGAATGGGGACAAATCAGAAAGAGAATGGGACCCTGGCTGAGACCTCCTTTCTGAAGCAGAGCCAACAAGACTCTGAGTCTTTTTTTTGCTTTTTAAGGCCGCATGTTCGGCACATGGAAGCTCCCAGGCTAGGGGTCATATTGGAGCTAGAACTAACAAGCTATGCCACAGCCCCTGAAATGCAGGACTCAAATCAAGTGTGTGACCTACATTGCAGCTCACAGCAACACCGGATCCTAAGCCCATTGAGCAAGGCCAGGGATCGAACCCGAATCCTCATGGATATTAGTCAGATTCTTAACGTGCTGAGCCATGATGGGAACTCCATGACTCTGAGTCTTAAGTAGGACTTTGCATCTGGGGAGACTGGGCAGGTCACTTTGAGCTGATTTCTGAACTGAGACTCACAAATGCACAGACTGACGCCCACCCGTGTGACCAGAGACACGCGGAACTGGAGGGACCCTTCGAAGGTCCTGGAACTGCTGTGCTGAGGACCAGCAGATAGGGCAGGTGCACACACATGAAAGCCAAAGGAATAAAGGAAAGTTGAACTTGGACTAGAATCATGGCATCCTGCCAAAGAACAAGTAGAAGACACATATATATGGGCCTTGCCTTTCTGCGAATGGAATAAATACAACGCTTAAAACGTGGCAAAACCGGGCAAAGTTGCAGGATACAAAATTAATACACAGAAATCAACTGCATTTCTATATACTAGCAATGAAAGATCAGAAAGAGAAATTAGGGAAGCAATCCCATTTACCATCACATCAAAAAGAATCAAATACTTAGGAATAAATCTACCTAAAGAGACAAAAGACTTGTACTCTGGAAATTATAAGGTGCAGATGAAAGAAATCAAGGATGATACGAACAGATGGAAAGACATACCATGCTCTTGGATTGGAAGAGTCAATAATTATCAAAATGACTATACTACCCAAGGCAATCTACACATTCAATGCAATCCCTATCAAATTACCAAGGACATTTTTCACACAACTAGAACAAAATATTTTAAAAGTTTGTTTGGAAGCACAAAAAAACCAGAATAGCCAAAGACATCCTGAAAAAGAAAAATGGAGCTGGAGGAATCAGGCTCCCGGACTTCAGAGTATACTACAAAGCTACAGTCATCAAAACCATATGGTACTGGCACAAAGACAGAAATATAGATCAGTGGAACAAGATACAAACCCCAGAATTAAACCCACACATCAATAGTCAGCTAATCTATGACAAAGGAGGCAAGAATATACACTGGAGAAAAGACAGCCTCTTCAATAAGTGGTGCTGGGAAAACTGGACAGCTACATGTAAAACAATGAAACTAGAACACTTCCTAACACCATGCACAAAAATAAACTCAAAATGGATTAAAGATCTGGATATAAGACCTGATACTATAAAACTCTTAGAGGAAAACATAGGCCAAACACTCTCTGACATAAATGATAGCA
>PVHT021183543.1:30071206-30105730 GCA_004024745.2 Catagonus wagneri | reverse complement strand
TGGAAATAAACAAATGGGACTTAAAAACGTGGCACAACCAGGCATTTCCACCTGTACAAGATGCCCCCTTGCTGGCTGACAGCGAAGAGCAGCAGACCTCACTTGCCTTTGCACCTGAGCAGAGGAATCCTGTCTGGAGCTGGCGGGAGAGAAAATGATTGTCCAGAAATCCAGCAGAAGCCTTTCTTAATGACTCAGTGTTTCGGAACCAGATATTAGTCTGAGGACACCCGGGTTTGAGGTCTGGCGGTGCCCCAGGCCAATGAATGGGTCTTAACTGTAAAATGGGGACATCATAGAATCTTCTGGGCCTGACTGGTAGGTTAAATAAGATAATACATGAGAAGAGCTTCCCACAGGGCCTGGGAGCTGGACCAGCCCTCAATGCTCTCTGACTGGGCTGGATTTCCCAGTCGTTGACTCTGAGAATCCAATCGAAGTACAAGAAGTGATTTGGGAGGGGACCCAGGTCACATAAGTGGGGGAGTGAGGATATGAGGTCAGGAGGGGCGGGGGTGCCAAGTTCAGAGCAGGCCACCGCCCCTGGGGACAATCTTGGGACTGCAGGTCCTTGAGGTGGGAACTGGGAGCGCTGAGGGGGTATGGGCGGGGCATGGATGGCCTCTGCAGAAAATTGTTCTGATTCCGGGAATTCCAATCCTGCAGAGGAAAGAGCATGGGCTTTGGAGCCAAGCAGCCCTCAGCTCCCATCCCACCCCTGCTCTTAGCTATGTGACCCTCTTTCCCTCTCTGGGCCTCAGTTTCCACCTCGCTCAAAATGGCAACAATTCTGGAAGTTCCCGTCGTATCTCAGTGGTTAAGGAATCTGACTAGGAACCATGAGGTTGCGGGTTTGATCCCTGGCCTTGCTCAGTGGGTTAAGGATCCGGCGTTGCCGTGAGCTGTGGTGTAGGTTGCAGATGCGGCTCGGATCCTGCATTGCTGTGACTGTGGTGTAGGCCGGTGGCTACAGCTCCAATTGGACCCCTAGCCTGGGAACCCCCATATGCCACGAGTGCGGCCCTAGAGAAAGCAAAAAGACAGAAAAAAAAAAAAAAAAAAAGGGAACAATTCTCCAGTGCGGCCAAGTCAACCCTGAGCATGAAACATGGCAGGTGCCCAGCAAACGGGAGGCCCTGGTTCTGTTCCTCCTGCTTGCCCACTGAGTTCTGTTCTGGTCCACCCCAGGGCGAGCCTGGCTGGCTGAAGTTCTCTCAGCAGGATGTGCAGACATCCAAACTAGCGATTGCCTCCAAGGCGCCCTCTGAGTCATGGGCTGGCCAATCACAGCTATCTCCCCAGCCTGTATTATCAGGCTGTTCACCCGCCTCGTGCCTGGGCCTGTGGCTTTCAGAGCCAGAGAGGGAGGCAGAGAGGCGGGCCTGAAAGAGGCCAAGCCGGGAGCGAAATCCCAAGAGGAAGGATTTCTGACCCTGCAGCACCCAGGGCAGCCCAGGGTCCAGAGTGCGGGCGGGTCTCGGGCCTTCTGCTGAGTCAGAGGTGTGGGAGAGGGCGGCCGGGGAGAATCTGGATTTCACAGAAACTACCAATAACTTCTCTAGAATAAGTATGTCTTGTGAAATACCTGGGTCATACTTAGAAGTTATTCGAAATCAAATTTAACTGGGCTTCTTGTATTTTTATTTCCTAAACTTGCGCCCCCACCCCCCACCCCCGCCCCCGTCTGGGGGAACAAACTCTCAGCGGCCCAGCAACCACCCAGTCAGCCCTTCCGGCCAAGGAGAGCAGAGAAGGGTCGCCTGCCTCCTGATGGCATCTCCGGGGGGCTTCACCCCAGGACCCGTAAGCCCTTCAACGGAGTCACTGTTACCTTAAAGCTTACATACGCACTGGCGCTGCACCTAGACGTGCATAGAAAATGCACTTCCTTATGCAGTGGGGTCCAGGCAAACCGAGGCTAGTCGGTCAGTTCCGGGAAGCAGACCTGAGACCAGGATGCAGGTGCACGTGGCCCGGGGAGGGAGAGGGGGAGGGAAAGGGGAAGTGAGCAAGGCTGGAGCCGCTTCCTCCTGATCTCATCGGAGCACAGGGGCAGGAATGGTGCCAGAGATCTGGGCCCGCCTGCAGACAGGGAGACCTGGCTTTTGCACTCAGTGTCAGGGGTCATTGCCGCCCTCTGCCTCCAGGCGTACCCAGGTGAGGCTGCTTTCAGGGCAGCCAGGGCTGCGGGTGCTGGTGGCTGCACTTCTCAGCAGCTGGGAGACGGGAGCCCTGGCTGGTCCAGGGGATCTGGGCACGGCACCAAGCACACCCTCTCTTCACTTTCACACTGCGTCCCTTCAGGGTGAGCAGTCAGCTATCTGGGCGGCTTTAAAGGGTCTCTTTGGGGACCACTTAGAGAACACTCTCCCCCTCCCCAGCCTCCTTAACATGTTCTGTGGATGTGGGGCCAGGGCATGCGATGCTTACACGTCTTTATGGCGGTGGGGGGAAGGGGTCCGAGTCCTCACGGCGTGGGCAGGGTGATGGCCTGATCCCTGTGGCGGGGGCTGCTCTGGGCTGCAGGGGTGACCAGCCCCTCTGGTCTTTGGGGATATTTTGGCAGCGGATGCTGGAGCCTGTGGCTCGGTGATCATTTGCCCTGGTGAGAAGGTCCCCATTCCAGGGACCGCTTCATTCCGACTCCTGGCTTCAGCTCGCCCATTGGCCCCCCAAGCATCTTCCGCCCGGTGCTCGGGTTCATCTGCCTAATTATTCGCGGCTGCGGCCCCACCGCCCTAAACACCTTGGAAGGGGCCTATTCTTGTCATCGCCTGGTGAGCCGGCGCTTCAGGCCACTGGGGCTCAGGCATCATCCCGCGGCCCAGCCAGCCACTTTTCCCTCAGGAACCTAACGTGCCTGCCCACTTTGGGATTTTGGGAGCCCCCTGCATCCCAAACATCCTGTTCTTTCTTGTGGATAGGGGGTGAGCATTCCCCTTCTTTCTAGAATCTGTGAGGCAGAAGAGGTAAACAGTGCTTCTTTTGAGGAAGCTCCCTTTCCTTCCTAAGACAGTATCGCTTTTCCTTCTCTCTGAGGCTATAATGGCAGAGCAGAGGCATCCAAAAGCTCAACCCATAAGAGGGTGTAAATCAAGAAGTTAAAAAAAAAAAAAAAAAAAGGAAAGGAGTTACCATTGTGGCTCAGCGGTTAATGTACCTGACTAGTATCCATAAGGACACAGGTTCGATCCCTGGCCTCACTTGGGTGTGAAGGATCCAGTGTTGCCGTGACCTGTGGTGTAGTTCATAGACTGGGCTTGGATCCCGAGTTGCTGTGGCTGTGGCGAAGGCCGGCAGGCGCATCTCGGATCCGACCCCTAACCTGGGAACCTCCATATGCTGCAGGTGCGGGCTTCGAAAGACAAAAAAAAAAAAAAAAAGAAAGAGAGAGAGAGAGAGAGAGAGAGAAAAGAAAGAAGTTAAAAAATCTATCTGTTACAAGAGACTCATGTTCATAGCGGAATTATCCATGACAGCTAGAAGGTGGAAGCAACACAAATGCCCAGCAATGCGTGAATGATGATTAAATGGGGTCTCTGCCCACGATGGAATGCTAGCCTGAAAATTCTGACACATGATGTAACGTGAAGGAACCTTAAGGACGCTGTGCTAACTGAAATAAGCCAGTCACAAACAGACAGATACTATATAATTCCACCTACATGAGGCCCCTAGAGCAGTCAGATTCATAGAGACAGAGAGTAGCATGGTGGGTACCAGGCACTGGGGGATTAGTGTTTAATGGGTATGAAAAAGTTCTGGAGATGGGTTGCATAACAATGTGAATACACTTAACACTACTGAACTGTACACTTAAAAATGGCTAAGATGGGGAGTTCCCTTCGTGGTTCAGTGGTAACGAACTCTGCTAGTATCCATGAGGATGCAGGTTTGATCCTTGGCCTCACCCAGTGGGCTAAGGATCCTGTATTGTCATCAGCTGTGGAGTAGGTCGCAGATGCATCTCAGATCCTGCGTTGCTATGGCTGTGGCACAGGCCGGCAGCTATAGCTCGGATTCGACCTTTGACCCCTAGCCTGGGAACTTCCAAATGCCACAGGTGTACCCCGAAAAAGAAAAAAGAAATCTCCTGATTTCCAGCTGTTTGGGGATATGGGATCTGAAAATGGCACAATAGAGATTGGGGACCTGTGAACTTTGTGCCACCTAAATCTACCGTAAATTAACAAAAGACACAAAACGTTGGAAGGGGCCACAAGGGTGAGTTCCAGCTAAGCCAATATTTTGATTTTATAAATATCAAACAAAAGTGACTTGCCCAAGATCACCCTGCTGGCAGAGCTGGGATGGGACTCAGGTATCCTACGCCCAACCCAGCACACCCAGCAGAGTCTAGCCATGGCCTTCAGCCCTAGACTCCTTTCGAATGGGGTCTAGAACCCATGAAGTCAACCCTACCTCTCCTTTCCAGTTCTCTGAAGAGGGGACCTCTTGTTTCTGAGAAGGTCCTCACTTATGGCTGAGTTCACCTTGTTATACCTTGGCGGGGAGCGGGGAGCGTATAACAAGGTGTATAACTTAACAAGTTAAGTTTTTTTGGGCCAGGCACCTGCAGAAGACCCTGTCCTACAGATTCCTAGTCTTCACTCAAGGTGTTACATACAGAGAGTGCTCAGTAAAGATCTGCGGGATCGCTGAATTTAGTGGGTATTCATCACACGTAAACCCATCTAGAGAAAGAGCTATTATTAAAAGGTCATGTGTGAGACAGCCACCAAAGGTCTGTTGTAGAACTGGAGCTAAGAGGAAGGAAGGCAAATATTACTTTTTCTTTTTGCCTTTTTAGGGTCACACCCTTGGCATATGGAGGTTCCCAGGCTAGGGGTCCAATTGGAGCTGCAGCCTCTGACCTACGCCATAGCCAAAGCCACGTCTGCAACCTACACCATGCTCATGGCAATGCCAGATCCTTAACCCACTGAGCGAGGTCAGGGATCGAACCTGCATTCTCATGGATCCTAGTCAGATTCTTTTCCACTGAGCCACGATGGGAACAACTTACCTTTATTTTTGAATGAATGATAAGCATTTAGTCACTAAAAATTGATTTTTCCATCCCTGATGCCTAAGTCCGTGGGACTGATCCTGCCCCAGGTTTCTGGGCATAATGAAGATGCTGTTGTGCCTAGCATAGTACTTGGCACATAGTAGGTGCGCCATAAATACTTGTTGAATGAGTGAGTAGGAGCTCCTGCTGTGATGCAACAGGATCTGCAGGATCTTGGGAGCACTGGACAAAGGATCAATCCCTGGCCTGGCACAGTGGGTTAAGGATCCAGTGTGGCTACAGCTTCAGCTTAGGTTGCAAATGATCCCTTGCCCAGGAACTCCATATGCCACAGGGTGGCCAACAGTGAAGAAAAAACAAAAAAAAAAGCGAGTAAACGAATGAACATTGGGGGGTGTATTAGGATTCTTTGTCACAAGTAGCACAATCTCAAATTCAACTGATTAAACAAAAGTGGATAATATTGCTTGATGTAACTGAAAACTCTAGGGGTAGATGCCTTCAGGCATGGCTAGATCCAGGCCAGTAATTGATGACTGCGGAGCCTGTCTCTCTCCTTATCTCAGATCTGGTTTTCTTACATGTTGGCTTTGCTCAGGCAGGCTCTCGGGTGCAGGTGATGGCAAAGATGATTACAGCAGTTCTGCTCTCACATTCTACCAGCTAAGTCCTCCTTGCAGAGAAGATGGCCTTTTTACAAGCTAATTCTAACAGAAGTCACAGATCTGGCCTGAGCTAAGGAACGTTTCTGAACCAATCGTTGCAGTCAAAGCGATTTGCCAGTTTCTTTTCTTTATTTTTTTAGGGCTGCACCTGTGGCGTAGGGGCCGAATCAGAGCTACAGCTGCTGGCCTATACCACAGCCACAGCAACACAAGATCTGAGCCACATCTGTGACCTACACCACAGCTCACGGCAACGTCGAATACTTAACCCATTGAGCAAGGCCAGGGATGGAACCTGCGTCCTCACAGATACTTGTAGGGTTCATAACCCGCTGAGCCACAACAATCACTAGTTTCATTGCCCAGGCCTACATCTGGGTGCCCCCTAGAGCCCGAGTATTGGGAAGACAGAGGATGAGGTTTGGGGAAGACTGGTCCCCAAAGTGAAGTAAAAGTGACAGTCCCAGAAGCAGAAGGAGCAGGTGCTGAGCAGCGATAGACAACTGACGTCTCTTACAGGGCTTTGGGCCTTTCCACGGCATGTGAAGGATGCAGCGAGGTCACGTTCTAGGAGATAATGGTGCTTAGAAGCCACGGAAATCACCTTGATCCTGTACCCAGAGAGATCTGCTTGATAGCAGGCCTGAGAAATAATGACTCAATACAACCCCAGTGAATCAGCTCACCTAGAGCGACGCTGCTCTACTCCAGACAGCGCCCCGGGAATCGACATGCAGTCACCTCATCTGATCTGAACAAGTGGACACAATCTTCATCCCCACTTTACAGATGAGGAAGTTGAGTCTTTGGTTCAGGTCTCTTAGCAAGTTAGTGAAGGGCCAGATAGCCCCACCCTCTTATTGCTGGCTCCCCAGCCTGGGCATTTCTTGTGTTCGTCTGCATTCCCGGGCCTGCCTCCTCTCAGATCCGCTTTTCCCATGTGGCTTGCTGCTCAGGCAGGCTCATCCTGGGGGTGGCGAAAATGGCCCCTAGCAGGCTTGGGTCCCACCAGCTGAGTAACCCTCACAGAGAGAGAGGTGTTCATAAAGGTGCCAGTTTGTGGCCTGAGAAGGTGAGGGGTATCCCATGCTATGGTGTGGCCTGAAGAGCAACGATTGAATGGACTATACAAAATGGCGCCCTACATCTTGAGGCCATGAGCTTCGATCCAAAAGGAAAGACAATGTGATCCCCTGTTCTCTCCGACCCTCAACAGATTAAAGGGGAAAGGGGCCTCAGAATCAGACCTCAAGGTTGTGGGAGCATCAGCACTCTTCTGGAAAGACAGGGGAGGGAGGGGCCAGAACTTGTCATTGGAAGGAGTGGGGCAGAGGTGCCAGGAGCCAAGAGTGGTACCTGACAGTCAACACATCCTTGGATCCTGAAGGGGCGAGAAGTGGTCCAACCTCAGGACTTAGTTGAGTGCTTTGAGTGCAAATGTCCATCCACCCTCTCACTGGAGGCCAAGGGGCTCCGCAGAGACCATCCTGAAGTCAGTCTCACCCTCATTCTCTCACCTGCCCTTGGTGCGACAATGATGCAGGATTTTGAGGACACAGGGATGGATTCTGAATTTTCCCACAGATCTGCCTAATTTAGGAAATATTTATAGTCTCCATCACTTTCAGGCTTGGGCAGCTTTTACTAAAGGGTGTGAGGGCTCTGAACACATGAATTTGAGTTGTATTTTTTTTTCTTTTTAGGGCCACACCCATGGCATATGGAAGCTCCCAGGTTAGGGCTTGAATCGGAGCTGCAACCACTGGCCTGCACCACAGCCACAGCAATGTGGGATCCAAGCCGCATCTGTGAACTACACGGCAGTTCACCGCAACATTGGATCCTTAACCCATTGAATGAGGTCAGTGATTGAGTCTCCGTCCTCACGGATACTAGTAGGATTATTAACCCACTGAGCTACAATGGGGTCTCCGCACATGAACTTGAGTTTTAAAGTGAAGGTAGGAAGAGAAAATGAAGGCATTGAGTAACAGAAGCAAACATGATAACTACGAAGGGAAGGAGATTTTAATCCATGGTAGTTTCTATACAGTCATCATATTTAGCTCAAGGATTCCTAGTAGGCCGAGTAAAAAGGGAAATAAGATGTTTACAAATCCTTTCGATCATAGAGGTAGAAATACACTGGTTTTGAAAGGTATACGCTTTCCTTCACATCAAATTCCAAAATGTCTAACATGTGGAACATTTTATAACGTAAGATGTAAACAAGACTGTCCCCCTGTACCCCCTGTTACTGCCCCCAATAAAGGGTGAGGGCAAAACATGAAGTCTAAGTATTAACATCACAGCTGCCTGGGGAAGGCAATACCACGTATGCCCAGATAGAAAATAAACACAAAAATAAGATAACCCCTCCTTTGCTCAAAATAGTTTTTGGCTGTCTCAATATACACAAACTTTTAGGGCTGTAGATAAAATAGTCTACTTTTCCATTTGATTTTGTAATTTCATTACACCCATTGAAAGTCACATGTTATACCCAATATTGTATTTAGAAATATATCACTTTTCCATTTATATTTTAGGAAAACAGTAGTATTCTATCTACATTCATGTATTGGCCACATCAGTGTCTTCCTCACTGGTGACTGGGGTCACTTTTTTTTTTTACATTATACCCAGCTGTACAGCGTGGAGGCAGGGTTATACATACATATATGGATTCATCACTTTTTAAGTGGCTTTCAGATAATAATGACTTTGCTTGCAGCGAATGGTCATTAGGCAATGCCACTTCTGTGTTCTGGGTTTTCTTTCTTTCTTTCCTTTTTTTTTTTGGCTGCTCCATGCTGTATGGAGTTCCCAGGCTAGGGATCAGACTCCAGCCGCATTTGTGACCCATGCCACAGCTTCGGCAACACCAGATCCTCTAACTCACTGTGCTGGGCCAGGGATTGAACCTGGGTTCTAGCACTGCAGAGATGCCACTGATCCCGTTGCATCACAGTGGGAACTCCAGAGCAATGTCACCTTGTGAATTCACATGTACTGTCCCCAATGGAAAGGTTGCCCCAAGCCCCACAGAGCCATATGTGTGGCCTTAGAGCAGACCCCTACCCGTCAGCTCTGACAGGGCAGGTCTGTGGTCGCCTCCTCACAAAGACCTATCATACCGATTGTGTGTTTGTTTTTCCCTTTCAGGGCCATGCCCACGGCGCATGAAGGTTCCCAGGCTAGGGGCCAAGTCAGAGCTGTAGCCGCTGGCCTATGCCACAACCACAGCAATGCCAGATTGGAGCGACATCTGCGACCTACCCCACAGCTCACGGCAACACTGGATCCTTAACCCACTGAGCGAGGCCAGGGACTGAACCTGCATCCTCATGGATGCTAGTTGGATTCGTTTCCGATGAGTCACAAGGGGAACCCCTCATACAGATTTTTAAAATGATCTTTAAATGACGTCAAACATTTGCAACCACAAGGTAGTTCCTTTGAGAATCAGAATTAAATTCTGTTGACTCTTTTATTCCTTATTTAAACAGATGACTTCTCTAGCATCTAAAATCAGACTTGATTAAGGTCACTCCCTGCCAGTGTGTCCTCCGCAAATAGTACTTTGAGGTTCAAAATGAAGGAATTGAGGGAGTGCCCACTGTGGCTCAGCAGGTTAAGAATCTCAACCAGTATCCATGAGGATAAGGGTTCGCTCCCTGGCCTTGATCAGTGGGTTAAGGATTTGGCATTGCCGTGAGCTGTGGTGTAGGTCACAGATGTGGCTTGGATCCCGTATTGCTGTGGCTGTGGTATAGGCTGGCAGCTGCAGCTCCTATTTGACCCGTAGCCCAGGAACTTCCATATACTGCAGGTGCAGCCCTAAAAAAAAAAAAGGGGGGGGGGGATTGAAAAGAACACCCTGTAACACAGGAGTCCTTGGTCACAAATTAAGGCTGTAGTTTTGTCATATAGCTGTCAAGCACTGAACCCAATCTTACTGCAGCCCCCCATCCTGAAGCCCACTGGGATCCCCGCTGAATTGGAAAGGGGTGTGCTTCTGGGAAGCAAAGCCCACCATGCTTTGCTAGGGGCATAATCACACAAATTCTCAGGGCTCTGTTTTCTCAGGGATGCAGCGAGGGGTTTAGGCTCCATCAGAGGGGGGCTTGGAGAAAGCACCAGGCACCACATGACGGCTCCGCGTGCAGGGGTTGGTGTCCCCACCTCGCTCCCAAGTCAACAAAGTCATTCTGCTTTGATCTATTTTATATAAAGGGATTCCAGGTCAAAATTCCTTTGAAGTCAAGTCTCCCCCCCCCCTTTTAAGGTTTTATAAAAAGGTGGGGATAGAGCACTATGGAGGTCTGCTCTGAAGTTCTCTGACTGACTTCAAAGCTGTCAGGGTCATAGTTAAATCTTCCCGCTGATGGCTAATGAGGATAAGATGTGCTTGGCGGTCGCAGCAAGAGGGGTGACGCTGCCTGAGGGTTGGTGAGCTTATGCAGCCCGGCAACCCAGACAGCGGAGAGTCCCACCACCGAGTCTTACTTAGCTGGGAGATCATTTTGTGAGAAAGAGGCAAGTGACAAGGAAGTGGCGGTTCTCAAGCTTTGCAGCACAGTGCCATCACTTGGGTTGTTTAAAAACATTCCAATGTCCAGGGTACACGCCATGCTAAGTCAAACCCAACATCAGTAATTTGTACATCTCCCAATATGAGTCTGCAGTATTTTTTAATTTTTTAAATAAGTATAGTTGATTTACAATGTTGTGCCAGTTTCTTCTGTACAACCAGGTGACCCAGTCATGTGTATCTATACATTCTCTTTCTCATGTTATCTTCCATCATGGTCTATCCCAAGAGATTGGCTATAGTTCCCTGTGCTGTACAATAGGGTCTCATTGCTTACCCATTCTTTCTTTCTTTCTTTTTTTGTCTTTTTGCCTTATCTAGGGCCGCATCTGCGGCATATGGAGGTTCCCAGGCTAGGGGTCTAACAGGAGCTGTAGCTGCCGGCCTTCACCACAGCCACAGCAATGCGGGATCGGAGCCGTGTCTGCAACCATCACCACAGCTCACGGCAACGCCGGATCCTTAACCCACTGAGCAAGGCCAGGGATCGAACCCGCAACCTCATGGTTCCTAGTCGGATTCGTTAACCACTGAGCCACGACGGGAACTCCATTGCTTATCCATTCTCAATGTAATAGATGGCATCTACCAACTCCAAACTCCCCATCCAACCCATCCCCTCCCTCCTCCACAAGTCTGAAAAATACAGAACACTTCTCAAGTGTGAGAGTCATCCTTGCGCAGGGGCCATGCTAATCTTCTCTGTATCGTTCCAATTTTAGTATATGTGCCGCCGAAGTGAGCCTCCCAGTATGAGTTTAATGTGCCGCCAAGTTGAGGAGGAAATGGCATTGGTGCAGCCACTATGGGAGACTGGATGGTGGTTCCTCAAAAGATTAGACATAGAATTACCCCATGATCCAACAATCCCACTTCTGCGGGTATACCCCAAAGAACTAAAAGCAGGATCTTAAAGAGAGGCTTGTCGACCCATATTTAAAGCATCCTTATTCATACTAACAAAAAGGTGGAAACTTCCCAATTGCCCATCACTGGATGGATGGATAACGGTGATGTGATATATGTGTACAAGGTGAGTTTCCTTAAAAAGGAAGAAAATTCTAACACGTGATGTAGCAAGACTGAACTCAGAGGATGTGAAGTGAGAGAAGCCAGTCACAAAAGGACAAATACTAGATGATGCCACTTACATGAGGTACCTAGAGCTGTCACATCCAGAGACGGAAACAGAACGGTAGTGGCCAGGCACGGGGGCGGGGATGTGTGTGAGGATGAATTGTTCTTTAATGGGTTTAAGAGTTTCAGTCTTGCAAGATGAGAAGACTCCTAGCAATCGATCATAATACAATATGCTCAACACTACTGGACACTTAAAAATGGTTAAGATGGTAAGTCTGATGCTAGATCTGTTTTACCATGATTAAATATAAAATGGCATGAAAACAATAACTGGCATCACCTAATGCCTTGCTACTCAAAGTGATCTGTGCACCAGCAGCATCAGCATCTTCTAAGGACTGGGTAGACAGAAGCACCTCAGGTCCAGCCCAGACCAGCTGTATTTGCATTTTTCAACAGGACCCCCCCCCCATGGGACGGGTGTATATCGACGCATCTTTGAGAAGCACTCTTTGCGACCAACTGAATAGTAGGCCATGGTTCAGATGCTGCAGCAGACACGTCATTCTCCCAGCCAGCCCCCACCTCCTTCCTTCCTAGCGAGCCCAACGTTCTCCATGTAACTCGGGAAGCTGACAGCATCCGCACCCCCACGCGGTCCCACTCACCTGGCCAGTGACTGGTGTAGGGCTTGGCGTGTGGCCTGGCTCTGCCCAGTGAAGGGAAGAGAAATTCTGCAGATGAGGTTCTGAAACAGCCTCTCCTTCCTTCCTTTGGAAGTTCTCGGGCTGGATGGGACCTGAGCAAATCTGTATGGGGCGGGGGCAGCTAGCCTGGTCCTTGCAAAACAGAGCCACTAACAGCCAAAATCCTGGGTCCACTTCACCATGGATTTTCTGGTTATGTGAAATTAGAAATGTATTTGTTGGAGTTCCCGTTGTGACTCAGCAGAAATGAATCTGACTAGCATCCATGAAGACGCAGGTTCAGTCCCTGGCCTTGCTCAGTGGGTTAAGGATCCTGCCTTGCCATGAGCTGTGGTGTAGGTCACAGACTCAACTCGGATCTGGCATTGCTGTGGCTGTGGTGTAGGCCGCCAGCTACAGCTCTGATTGGACCCCTAGCCTGGGAACCTCCATATGCCCCAGGTGCGGCCCTAAAAAGACCAAAAAAAAAAAAAAAGTATTTGTTTAAAACCATCTGCACCAAGCTTTTCTGTTTTTTGTAGCCCAGGGTTTCTCAACTCTGACACTATGGACATTTGGAGCAGGATAATTCTTTGCTGTGAAAGGGCTGCCGTGTGCGTTATGTTTAACAGTGACCCTGACCTCAACCCGCAAGATGCCAGCAGCCATGTCCCCCCTCCCCATCCCCCAGTTGTGACAGTGTCTCTAGACATACTGCCAAATTTGGGGGTGGGGTGGGGGACAATTACGTCCCCAGGTGAGAACCTCTGCCACAGACAAAGGCAACGTACGGAATGCCAAGGCCTTTTCTCAGTGAGTCCTGAGGAAGGTAAAAATCGCTGCCTCTGCTCCAGGTTCTCAAGGATCAAAGTGAGATCAGGTGTGTGAGAAAAGCAAACACCCGGGCTGCTGCTAGTCACTGGCTGTCTTTGATGCTGCTGGTGCATCGATAACAATGTTGTACTTTCCATTTATTCTTTGAATGGGCAGAGAGGTCTAATTTAACAGGTGGCCGGTGGGGATAGTGAGTGGAATTTTCCTTCAGCAAAGTTGGTGACCCGGCCAGCACGCTCTGGGTCTCGTCTTCCTATCAGAAATCCCGATCCGTTACTACCCAGCCCTGAGCTGGGCCATCAGTCCCGACTCATCTTCCCCTGAGGCGATGGGTGCTGTAGAATTCACCGGGTACCATAGTTTCACGGATTAAGAGCGATGTTTGGAGTTCCCATTGTGGCTCAGCGGGTGAAGAATCTGACCAGTATCCATGAGGATGCGGGTTTGATCCCTGGCCTCGCTCAGTGAGTTAAGAATCCGGGGTTGCCGTGAGCTGTGGTGTAGGTCACAGATGCAGCTCAGACCCCGCATTGCTGTGGCTGTGGTGCAGGCCAGAAGCTGCGGCTCCGATTCAACCCCTAGCCTGGGAACTTCCATATGCCGCAGCTACAGCCCTAAAAGAAAAAAAAAGTGATGTTCATATTTCGCAGCTAAAGAGAGACATCAGCGCCCTGCACGTAATAATGTATTGGCAGTTCTCCCATCTGTGGAGTTGAGACCCACATAGGGGCCCCCGGACTTGCCTTGGGTTCCCCTTCCTAGAATCAGCCATACGTGAGGACCGCTTTCCTTAGGAGCCCCCGGAATCGGAAAATCAGTGCCTTCAGATGCATCGCTTCTTGGAGCGTTTAGTTTCCTTCAAAGTGTTTCTGGGGCAAGAAGGCTCCCACGGGGAGCTGGACTTTACAGAAAGGTCTGGAGGACCTTTGGGGGCCTGGGGACGGGCGGAGGGCCCAGAGCGGTGAAAGGGAGACCTCTGAAAGCAATGGATGCTTCCGTCACTCATGTCACGTGTTTACCGGTGCTGGTGCCGTGCTGGGCGCTGAGACCCCGGGGGTGGGGGTGGGGTGGCGCTCACAACCTACTGGGGAGTATGTGGTGGGTGCTGGCTTGCTCTCCCAACCTTGTCCTGTATCGGGGCACTCTACCCCAGGTAACTGCCCCACCCCTACCCCTGCAGGCCCTGTGTTTGCAGGTCACTAACTTGCTTTCTAAACCAGAGGGAAGATGCATGTGTCAGGCCACAGTTAATATCTTAGTCACAGATGATGACTTGGGTTAGAAAAAGCGTGTATTGGCAGCTTCTGGGCGGAAGCATTGTTTTCCTTTTGGGGGGTGTGTGGCTTAAAGTAATGACGGTCAGGTCCTTCCACGAAGGATTCGAGCTGGGGGCTGAGCCAATAGAAAGGAGTGGAGTGCGGGGCGGGGGGGGGAACTGAGCCAATAGAAAAGAAGGAGTCGAGCTGGGGGCTGAGCCAATAGAAAATAGAAAAAGGGAGGTGGAGTCAAGAGAGTCTCAAGGAAGTCAAGCTGGAGCCTAGATCAGAACACATTGACCCACCTCTGGACTTTTTGGTGGCGTGTGCTAGTAAACTGTATGCTAGTACGGTTCTGGTGTTAGCCAGCTGGAACTGGATTTTCTGTGTCTTGCATCACCAACTAGGGGGATGTGACAAGGAACAAACCTCAAGCAGGTGCTGAGAAGAGACATCCATGCAGAGGGCAGTGAGGATGCCTTTACCTAAACTAGGAGGGCGGTGACCCTCGTGTAGTGAAATGGCTGGTTATGATGGGTCTGCTTTACCCTGCGACACAGACCTCGTGTGTACGGAGACACGACATCTGAGAGGAAGTAGCCATTGGCTACTTCGGTGTCCTCGTTGAGGCCCCAAGAGCCTCATGGTGAGGGGGACGAGTGGCCAGTTGGAGGGCAGGGAGAGATGAAAATACAGTTTTTGCTAAGAGGGGGCCTTTCTGCCTGTGGACGGAGCAAGGTCTGCTGGGTGGGAAAAACTGATTTATCTGGCTGAAGTGGAACACAGGTGACAAGTCAGGTGACCCTGCAAGAGAAAAGATGGGGCCCTAGGACAACATTGCCCCCCAGGTCCCAGTCTCTCCTGAGCATCTTGTCTTAAGGATGTCAAGCTTGATTAAGGGGACAGTTACCCTCTTGTGAAGACGCAGCTGGGACACAGTGGAGCCAAGGAGCAAATGTGGGGTGCCTCCCCACTTTAGAGACACAGTAAGATGCCTCTAATCTGAGGAGCAGGGAAGCAGGCAAAGCACAGCGGCCAGTTGCCAGAGCAAGGATACAGACAGAGCTCATGGGCTTGAACAGAAGAAACCCAGTAAGGGAGCTGAGATGTCAAAGAAAATGGCGAACCAGTGGCCTGAGATTGCCTATTTCTCAGGGCAGTCCCTGAGTTCATACCCATAGGAAGCAGGGCGCTAAAACAGTGACTCTCCTTGGAAGGCATAGACCCCAAGCCCACTGAGATGTTACCAAGGCTGTGAATAGGGGAGACCTACCCAAGCCTGGAACTGGGGGCTGCCATCTTGTCTGCCTGAGGAGCTGGCTTTACCACCAAGGCAAGGAATCCTCACTATTTGCTCAATATTGTGTGCGCTAGGGACAGTTGGCAACTGAATGAATTTACCATCCTCTCCATCTCCAAATGGGGAGTTCCCCTTCTGGAAATTCTTATTGCAGATATCCTGGTTTTTCCCAACACTTGTGGCTGTGTCAATGATGGTGAATTTCAGAATTTAGACATGGTGGGGAGTATGATGCATCTCCCAGAAAATATGAACTTGAATCTGAATCCAGTAACTGAATGAATCATAGGGCTTCACTCTTTGGGGGAGGGATGAGTCGATTTTAGCCAAGTTGTGGGTATTTCTGATGATTATATAAGAGAAGGAGCGTATACCAATATTAGTTCGTCAGTGGGGTGGGTCATAGCGAGACACTGTGGTTACTGCTTTCACCCCCCCACACACACACTTCTCTGGAGAATAATCCTGATTTTGCGCAGGTAACTGTATTTGAACGCACAGCTCATTTTGCTTATAGAAAGCTAACTCCATTCCTAGATCTAGGACTGGGCATACAGCTGACCTTCAAGACCGGATGAGGTTCTGCGCAGAACTTTCTCTTTGCTTCTGCTTTTGGGGTCGAGTTGTGGGGGGAATCTGAGTGCTGGAGCAGTCATTTCACCCCCATGAGGGGCGCCAACCCCACCCAAAATCGACCCAAGGAGGAAAAGTTGAAAGAAGCAGAAAAATGGATCCGTGACCCCGATTGTACCATAGCTACCTTTACTTGAGGGCTTTTGAGTTACATAATGTTTTCTTTAATAGCTGAGCCAGTTAAAGAGTTTTCTGTTCCTTGCATCCAAACAACCAACCATTATAGAATGTATTAAAGGCTAAAACAAAAATATGAAAAAATGGGAGTGGTTAAAAGAGAAGATTGGGGAATTCCTGTTGTGGCTCAGTGGTAGTGAACATGACTCGTATCCATGAGGTCACGGGTTCAATCCCTGGCCTCACTCAGTGGGTTAAGTATCCAGTGTTGCCGTGAGCTGTGGTGTGTCGCAGATGCGGCTCAGATCTGGCATTGCTGTGGCTGTGGCATAGGCCAGCAGCTGCAGCTCCCATTGGACCCCTAGCCTGGGAACTTCAATATGCCACAGGTGTGGCCCTAAGAAGACAAAAATTAAAAATTTTTAAAAATTAAAAATAAAAGAGAAGATGGGGGATGCACTGAGGGTTTGGGACGCAAATGCTATCAAACTGAGTTGTGATGATTTTTGTACACCTATAATTGTAATAAAATTCATTTAGCAATGGCAAAAAAAAAAAGAAGATGGGTTAATTAGCTAAGAGAAGCAAGCTGTCTGTCTAAGCATTGAGGGTGGGAAAGTTGGAAAAGAACCCATCAGAGTCCCTAACATTAAGCACACGCTTCTCATGGGAATTGATTGAACTCAACTTAAGCCATCTCTATGTGTCTTAATCCACGCAGGCAGGGAGGGATAGGTAAAGCCTCAGAGCAGGGCATTGCCCCTGGCATCCAGAAGTCCCTGGTAAATGGTGGGTGGTGGAAGGAAGCCTACCATCTGTTGATCTCAGTACCCCTGGGAGGTCGGGGAGTTCCCCAATGTCCATTCACCTCCTAACCCTTTTTCTCCCACTGCTGTTACAGAAAATGGACCCCATGTCTCCCAGGCTGAGAGCCTTCCTCTCTGAACCCATCGGAGAAAAAGATGTCACCTGGATAGCCGTGATCAGCCGTGAGCTTGCAATCAATTTGGTCACCAAAGGTTTCAACAAGGTAATCCGCCCCCCTCTTTTCCTTTTTTTTTTTATCTCTCCAGCTTCTCTCTCCAGCCCGTCTTCCCCTAATCCTGCCAAATGGCAGCTGCTGCCTCAAGTCCTTGCAAGTGGCCATGAGAGAGCAAAGCTGCCACTTGGCCGAGCGCCACATTTTTCAGTGCTCCTGACCCCGCATGCTTGGGAAGACTCCAGGGTCCGTAGACGATGGGCAGATTGAATCACTTTGTCTCAGAGCAGCTGCGCTGTGCATGATTTACTTGGAGCACAAACCCTCAGGGGTTGACAGGACCTAGCCGGCTGCCCATGTCCGGGGTTGAGTTGTCAGGATGGACTATTTGGGTGTATTCCCCACCCCCATGAAGAGACTCTTGGGGGGAGTTCCCTTCGTGGCTCAGTGGTTAACGAATCCATCTAGGAACTATGAGGTTGCGGGTTCGATCCCTGGCCTTTCCCAGTGGGTTAGGGATCCGGCGTTGCCGTGAGCTGTGGTGTAGGTTGCAGACGTGGTTCGGATCCCGCATTGCTGTGGCCGTGGCGTAGGCCGGCGGCTACAGCTCCGATTAGACCCCTAGACTGGGAACCTCCATATGCTGTGAGTGCAGCCCCAGAAAAGGCAAAAAAAAAAAAAAAGAGAGATTCTTGGCTCTTGCTTATACTGTCTGGGCACTGGCAGGCAGGTGGAGTAATAGCAGCCTGGGGTCTATACCAGAGTAAGAGGAAGTGAGTTGTTTTAGATGTCACCAGCTGCCCAAGAATGGCTTCAAGGACAGCCAGTGGGATCGGAGCATTCTTTTCTATGTAATTGTCTTTTATGCCACTTGGAACCTTAGGAGAGAATGGGAGAGGTTCTCAAAGAGAACCCAGAGAGAGTGAGCAGACAGAAAGGAAACCCTCTTACCCTTTGGTGGGAACGTAAATCAGTGCAGCCACTATGGAAAACTGTATGGGTATTCCTCAACAAAAAGAGTTGCCATATGATCTCACTCCTGGGCATAACCCAGACAAAACTGTAATGCAAAAAGATACATGCACCCCTATGTTCCTAGCAGCACTGTTGACAATAGCCAAGACATGGAAACAACCTCAATGTCCATCAACAGATGAATGGATTAAGAAGGTGTAATGTATAGATGCAATGGAATGTTACTCAGCCATGAACAAGAACGAAACCATGCCATTTGCAGCAACACGGGTGGACATAGAGATGATCGTACTAAGTGAAGTAAGCCAGATAAAGACAAATACCATCTGATATCACTTATATGTGGAATCCAAAATTTGGCACAAATCAACATATCTGCAAAACAGAAACAGACTTGCAGACATAGAGAACAGACTTGTGGTTGCCAAGGGCGAGGTGGATGGGGGAGAGAAGAACTGGGAGTCTGGTATTGGCATATGCAAACTCTTATCTGTAGAGTGGATAAACAGCAAGGTCCTACTGTACTGCGCAGGAAACTATGTTCAACATCCTATGATAAACCACCATGGAAAAGAATGTGAAAAAGTATATATAGGTACAACTGAATCACCTTGCTATATAGCAGCAATTAAAACAACATGGGGAGTTCCCGTTGTGGTGCAGCAGTTAACGAATCCAACTAGGAACCATGAGGTTGCAAGTTCAGTCCCTGGCCTTGCTCAGTGGGTTAAGGATCCGGCATTGCCATGAGCTGTGGTACAGGTCACAGACGCAGCTCAGATCTGGCGTTGCTGTGGCTGTGGCATAGGCTGGCAGCTGTAACTCTGATTTGACCCCTAGCCTGGGAACCTCCATATGCCATGGGTGCAACTCTTAAAAAAAAAAAAAACAAGCAAAAAAAAAAATTCAACATGGTAAGTCAACTATACTTCAACACAATTTTTTTTTTTAAGTGAGCAGATGGAAATTCACAGGGTGCATTGCACATTCAGTAGAGAGGCACCAACAACTGAGCTTTTGCCATTCATTCCCTTCCATTTTTAAAGTCAGTCTACACCACTGGGCAGGAAGGGGCTGTAGAAACTGCTGGGAACTGCTGCGTGCACGGCTGATCATCGGTTTGGTTTGCATTGACACAGTGCATGGCTGTTTCCAGGAAGCATCTGTACTGCTGGGCCCGTGGTCTTCTAATTGACACATCCTGTGCCAGTTGTTAAAAATTCTATCAGCCCAGTCTACCACTGTTTTATATCCAATAGGTGGTATTTTCAGGAAGCTTCATGGAGGTAGATTTGATTCTTTCTTCCCAGATAAAGGAGATAGGGCCCTTCCCAAACAGGGAGTAAAGTAGACAAATCTGATTTGGGAAGATGTTTTAAATTAAAAATTATTTTTTAGAGGAAACGATTGTCCCTTTTACTTTTCTATTGTGGTGTAACACACCTACACTGATAGGAAGTTTCCACTCAATGAGTTTTGACATAGACATACACGCGTAGACTCATCACCCAGATCCCAAGATGCGACATCTCCATAATTCCAGAAGGTTCCTTTGTGTCTCTTCCCAGTCAGCGTCATGCCCCCCGACTCCCAGAAGAAACCACTACTCTGGCTTCTACAACACGGATTTAATGTCTTCATGATTGTGAGGTTTTGTAGTTGTGAAGCCATACTCATCATTTAAAAAATATTTTTAATTTACATACAGTAAATTTCACCTTTTTAGTACCCAGCTCTCCAAGTTTTGACAAATGCTTGCAGTCGTGTAGCCTGGCCACAATCAAGACATAGAACAATCCCATCATGCCTAAATGTTCCCCCTTACCCTTCATATTTCACACCCTCAGTCCCTGGCAACTGCTGATTTGTTTTCCATGCCAACAGTTTCACCTTTTCCAGCTTAACTGGGTTTTCAGCAACTAGAGCTAGGATGACAGGCACATTATAGCTAAAGGAATGAATGAATAATGGGAAATTTTCAGGCATCTGAGGACTTGATACACAGAGTCAGGCTTACAGGAAAGAAGGAACTGGCCTGATCCCTGGAGATCTGCTCCTCTGTGTTCCCCAGCTCCTGACTAACTGTGACCAGCAATCCACTTCTAGGCCCTACTCATTCCAAGAGCCACTAATTCCAGGCACTGACACCAAGGTTTCACCTTTCTCCTTTGCTTTGAGCCCCTTACCCCCCTGTGAATAAAATAACAGTGCTGGGGAGTTAGTGCCATGATCAAGGTCCCGAGTAAGGACCAGAATGGCTGTGGATCATACCATCACAAATGACACAAGAAGATTGGAGTCAGATGATTTTCCCAGCAGGGAGGGGGCTACCCTGAGATTTGATGGTGAGACACTATATTGCCACCTGGAGCCTGGCTGGGTCTGTAAGAAGGTCCAGGAGGGAGACTCCAGTGGAGCAGGTGCTTCTGGGGGAGGCTGGGTCCACCAGCAGGGCCAGCAGTAAGGGGCTCCCGGGTGGGGATGGGAGTGGGGGCGATCCCTGCAGGGCAGGTGTCTCAGATGTACCGGGCAAAAAATGCAGACTCCTCTAGTGCTTCTTGTAGATTTTATTTTCTATTTTATGTTATTTGTTTTCTTTTTAGGCCTGCACCTGTGGCATATGGAAGTTCCCAGGCTAGGGGTCGAATCAGAGCTGCAGCTGCCAGCCAGAGCCACAGCCACAGCCACGTGGGATCTGAGCTGCACCTGCAACCTACACCACAGCTCACAACCATGCCACTGAGCGAGGCCAGGGATCGAACCTGCGTCCTCATGGACACTAGCCGGCTTCTTAACCCACGGATTTACAATGGATACTCCCAGAATTTATTTTTTAGAGCAGTTTTAGGTTCCAGGCAAAAGTCATTGGAAAGTACAGAGATGTTCCGTGTACCTACACAGCCTCCCCGATTGCCAGTATCCCCCACCAGAGCAGTGGGTTTGTGACAGGAGAACCCCCGTGACACATTATCTCCCAGGTCCACAGTTTACACGAGGGTTCACTCTCAGTATAGTGCATTCTGTGGGTTTGGACAAATGTCTGATGGCACATATCTGCCATGTACAAAATCCTATAGAGTCCCCTGAGCTCCTGGGTTTTCACGCTCTGCCAGCTGGAGGCCTGACCCTGGCAGCCCCTCCTGAGGCTGGGGGTCCCCCTGCTTTCCTGGCTGGGAGCAGACACCCTCAGATTCCACCCCTGCTTGTGACAGCTTCCCTGGCCGTGTCCTGTGGCTGCTGGCCCTTTCTGCGCCCTTTCTGGGGACCCGCTGGGACGCAGACCCAGGAGGCCACCCTCAGCCCTGCTAGCCCGGACCCCTCCCTCTGCGGCTCCTGTGACAGCAGGACACTGGAGCCTGGGGAGGTGAGGTACCAGCCCCGCCCTGGGAGCCGGGATGTTTCTGGTGGTCTGTTCCCCGTCCAGGGCTGTGGCCCTGAACCCGGACAGGTGGCGGAGACACCTTCTCGAGCGCTCACCAGCCTCCAAAGCTAGCAACTGCTCCTTGATTCCTGGCCCCATGCAAGTCAAACTTTCATTTCTTCTTCAGCAGAAGATGTGTGGTGCTGGGCGGCGGTGCCCCTGCGCCCCCTGGCACTTTCCCCGAGCTTTGTCTGCCTGGAACAGTTCTCTGGCTCAGTTTCAGTCCTGATTTTCAAAACTGTAGATTCACCCAAGCCTCAAAAATCAAAAATGTGGCTGCATTCTCTCTGGTTTTTTTTTCACGCCTGTCCTTCCCTGGGGCTGTCAGCTTCAGCCTGACGATCTAGTTCTTGACCCTCCAGTCTTGTCTGAATTGAGATGTGTTATAAAGATAAAATACACACGGCTGCCTTAAAGGCTTAGTACCAAAAAAGAAAGTAAAGCATCTCATCAATAATTTTTTTTTAATGGCCACACCTGCGGCATTTGGAAGTTCCCAGGCTAGGGGTCCAATCGGAGCTGCACCTGCCAGCCTACACCACAGTCACAGCAACGCCAGATCTGAGCCGTGTCTGCGACCTACAACAAAGCTCACAGCAACACCAGATCCTTAACCCACCGAGTGAGGCCAGGTATCGAACCTGCATCCTCACGGATACTAGTCAGATTCGTAAGCCGCTGAGCCACAATGGGAACTCCCTCATCAATAATTTTTGTATTGATTACATGTGAAAACGATAAGAATTTAGAAATATGGGAGGAAAGAAAGCATTATTAGAATTCATTTCATTTGTTTCAATGCCCCTTTTGCTGTGGCTTCTGGAAAACTGAAAAATCACACGAGTAACACAAGTAAAAATAACATATAACAAGCTGCCTCATGTTAGATTTCTACCAGACCGCACTGGTCTAGCTTTAATGGTGGGAGGGCTGCAAAGTTGAAAGGAATGACCACAAAACAGAAAGCACATCACGCCCAAGATGCTCAAAGATTTCCATGCCTGGGAGTTCCCATCGTGGCGCAGTGGTTAACGAATCTGACTAGGAACCGTGAGGTTGCCGGTTCGATCCTTGGCCTTGCTTAGTGCGTTAAGGATCCGGCGTTACCGTGAGCTGTGGTGTAGGTCGCAGACGCGGCTCGGATCCTGCATTGCTGCGGCTGTGGCATAAGCCAGTGGCTACAGCTCCAGTTAGACCCCTAGCCTGGGAACCTCCACATGCCGCATGTGTGGCCCTAAAACGACAAAAGGCAAAAAAAAAAAAAAAAATTTCCATGCCTGGCTCTAGCCCTGCCTTCTGCTTCTTTGCCCCCCCCCCCGCCCCCCGTGCTCCACCAGACCGTTCATGAACCACACACACATACGGGGACCATCCTCCTGCAACGCCGGGACCCCTCTCCAAATGGACATCAGTCCCCTTCACGGCGCCCCCACCCCCCAGAAAGCAAACCCTCCTTCTGCCCACCCCCGCCCAGCCGAACAGGCTCCCGTTTCTAAACACTGAGTGATCAGCGAACCAACTTGCCATCACGTCCAAACTATTGATTGTTTTTCCACGTGTTATATCAGTCACGACTCCCTTTGCTGTCCTCTCCTCTTCTCCCTGTGAAAATCCTGCTCGGGGTGGGGGGTGAATTTCCACGCCCTCAGTAAATTCCGGGTCACGGCAGTGCCTCGTGGGCGGCTGCGTTAGGGTGGGGAAAACCCGGGAGTTCTTCCAACAGCGTGGAAGTGAGTTGAACATCCCACAGAATCTGGCTGGGCTCAGTGCTCTTTGAAATCCCTACAAAGTCCTATACGTGAGCCTACATCTTCATCCTGAAAGATCACGTGGATGATCAGAGCGGAGTCTCTCCCTGCTCCCTGAGTCTCTCCCACCTCAAAGCACTATCACGTGACCGTCCCCTCCACGTCGGGCATTATTCTAAGTGCATGACACTTATTTATTTCATCTAATCATCAAAGAATCCTATCAAGTATATTTTCATCTCTATTTTACCCACGAGCAAACAGGCGCAAGGCAGCCACACGGATCCCTCCATGTCACGTGAGGTTAGAGAGGTGAAATTTGAATCTGGGCAGACAGACTCTAGGGTGAGCAGCAGGCACTGGACCCTCTGCCTGATGCCCAGGCCCCACACGGAGCCAGTCACATAAGCTTGGGATCGTCCTGAGTAGGGCGCCAGATAAAATTCAACATGCTCAGGGAGTTCCCTGGTGGCTCAGTGGGCTAAGGAGCTGGCACTGTCACTGCTGTGGCTCTGGTTACTGCTGTGGCGTGGGTTTGATCCCAGGAACTTCTACATGCCACAGGTGTGCCCATAAAATAAATTAAAAAGTAAAGTAAAATAAAATAAAAATACAGCACACTCAGTTGAATTTGAATTCCAGCTAAATAATTCTTTAGTGCATGTCCTAGGGAACTGGGGAGAAGAAAGAGAAAGGGCACTGGATTGAGCATTTGCACTTCAGACAAGGAGATGGGAACCAAAAATGACCGCAAGGTACTGAATTTGCGAGTTTGTCATTGGTTATCAAGGGCCATGAAGGCTGAAGCGTCAACATCCACTCAGAGAAAAAGAAAGTTGTTCACTGTGCAACGAAACCTCATGGTGCCATATAGTGCATTCCTCGTGGGTGCCGAGGGGCCGGAAACTTGCAGAGGAAACATGGAAGCTTGAGAACAAGCGGCCAAGACCGTGTATGTCTGTTTGCAAAGACCAGGTGTCATAATGACAATAGAAATTTTTTTCTTTCTTTTTTCTGGCTGCCCCAAGGAATATGGAGTCCCCAGCTCAGGGATCAGATCTGAGCCTCAGTTACCACCTACGCTGCAGCTGCAGCAATACCAGATCCTTTAACCCACTGTGCCGGGCCAAGGATTGAACCTGTGTCCTGGCGCTGCAGAGATGCTGCCCATCCCTTGGCACCAAGGCAGGAACTCTGAAGACAGAAATTCTAAGTTGACCAGGATGAGCTACCTAATTTGCGGGGCCTAAAGTTGGGAACCCCTTGTTCAAATTCATGAAGAATTTCAAGATGGTGGCACCAACTAGGGGCCCCTGAGCGCAGGGCATGTGTGTCAGGAGGGGTCACACACAAGAGACCCCAACCCTGGGGCAGACTCAGATACTGCTACCGTTTTGCAAGCAATGTGCACAGCGAACTGGAGGCTGGTCTAGACCTGCTCACTGTTGGGATGTGAAGTGGCCACCATCCTGCCATGTAGACAAAGTCTTCTGTGGGAAGGAACAAAACATCCCGGGCTTCGAGGTGGCCACTATCCAGGGGGACGTCTGATGGTATCTTCAGCAGTCTGCCAGCAGCCAGATCTTTGCACTCTGGTCCAAGGAGCGCGAGGGCCCACTTTCTGGAGCCCGCAGAGAAACCCAGAGGGCTTCCTCCCAGCAGGGACACAAAGCAAGCCCACGACTGCAGCCTCCCCTGGGAGCCGAGGGAAGCAGGCTAACTTTCCAGGAAGAAAAGAGAGAGGGGAGCGCCCAGTTGCAGCTTGGCTCCAGTAGCTGCAAGATGAGGCCCTTCTGCTCTAGCATTCCTGGAAAGTTCGCCCCTGGTCCTTCGAGCCGCACGTTCCTGGCATCCCAGCTGCTGAGCGTGGCGGGAACGTGGAGGCTCTGATTACCAGAGCTGCTGATGCCAGCGGCGGGGCCTCGCATGATCGGCAGAGATGCCAGGCCAGGCCGTGGGCCGTTGGGGTGTGCAGAACGGGGCCGAGGAGAACAGGATCTTAACCTCCTGGGTGCTTGGTGACTCTGTCTGGAGGAAGGACGGGGTGCAGGTGAGGATCCGACGGGGTAAAACATCGCGGGGACCTGCAGCCCCTCGTCCGTACTTTCTGTGTCACAGAGTAAGTGTCACTTGCTGTGATTATCATTATCACCAGTATTCTCTCTCCTGGGGCGAAGTTCTGTGTTTCCAGGTCCTGCTACACGCACCTCCCACACCAACTGCAACAACTGGCTCAATCAGCATTCAATAAATGTTCGTTTTTTAAAAGAACATTGAATTAAAAAACATCTCCGTTAGGAGTTCACAGTAGCGCAGTGGAAACAAATTTGACTAGGAACCATGAAGTTGCGGGTTCGATCCCTGGCCTCGCTCAGTGGGTTAAGGACCTGGCGTTGCCGTGAGCTGTGGTGTAGGTTGCAGATGCAGCTTGGATCCTGCATGGCTGTGGCTGTGGTGTAGGCTGGCAGCTGTAGCTCGATCAGACCCCTAGCCTGAGAACCTCCATTTGCTGAGGGTGCAGCCCTAAAAAGCCAAAAAAAAAAAAAAAAAAAAACTCCCTAAAATCACCCCTGAAAAGACCAGGAGGCTGATAAAAGTAAAATGAGATCATTCTGAGCCACTACACTGCTTTTTTTTTTTTTTTCTAAAGTTGATTAAAGCAGCAGCGTAAAATGACCATGAAATCCTGGCTCTCTTCTTTTTTCAACAATTGGATCTGGACTAAAAATAAAAAACCCCAAACTCCAACACTTGGATATATTTTATGGCTGGAATTCAGCTTTTATTTAATTTGTTTTTTACAAAGTACATACCCTTTGGCTAAGATGAAGTTTGCTTGGTTTTATATAACTGAAAGTACATAGACGCCAGAGGGTTTTCCTGGAGAGGGCCCAGGACTCGAGGCCTAGACACTGGTTCTCATTCATTCTAGGCCCGAGAGCGGCTAAATCAGCCCCAAGAGACGGGCATTGAATGTGACCTTAAATCTCCAGGCTTCCCCTTCAGTGGCCCAGCCAGTCTGTGGTCTTTGAGAAAGGGGTCGGTAGGAAGCACCTCTAACTCCTTACTCCTGCATGTGGGGTTGTTTTTTTTTCTTTTTGGCTTTTGTCATTTTTGGGGGGGCCACATCTGCAGCATATGGAGATTCCCAGGCTAGGGGTCTAATCGGAGCTGTAGCTGCTGGCCTGCGCCACAGCCACAGCAACGCAGGATCCGAGCCATATCTGAAACCTACGCTACAGCTCATGGCAACGCCGGATCCTTAACCCACTGAGCGAGGCCAGGGATTGAACCCACAACCTCATGGTTCCTAGTCAGATTTGTTAACCGCTGTGCCTTGATGGAACTCCCTGCATGTGTTTTAAAGAGAGAGATACGTGATGCCTGGAGGAAGCATCAGACCTACATGAGACCCTTGCTACTCAAAACATTGTTCCCGGACCAGCATTAGAAATGCAGTTTCCAGCCTCACCCCGGATTCGCTGAGTCAGAACCTGCCGTTTAACAAGGTCCCAAGTGATTGGTGTGCCCCTTAACGGTTGAGAAGGACAAGTTCAGGTTCATCCCAGGTTGCACAGTCCCCAAAGCCATCTGCAGAGATGGACGTTTAACTTGACCTCACATCTCACCCAGGGCCAGTCTCTGAATCCCCACGGCCCAGGCCAGGGTTTTGGGGATGGCCAGTCTCCCTTGAATCTGACCTGTGTCCCCTCCTGTCTTGAGCATCCTCATGCTGGAGAAGGAAGAGCAGAGAGCTGAGTCCCCTTCCTGCTTTCCTCCCCGCAGGCCTACATTCTGTTGGGACAGTTCCTTCTGATGCACAAGAACGAAGCCGAGTTTCAGAAGTGGCTCATTTGCTGCTGCGGTGCCACCGAGTGTGAGGCCCAGGAGAGCTCCAACTGTCTGAAGGAGTGGTGTTCCTGCTTCCTTTAGACCCCCTCCCGGCACAGCCGCCAGGGTAAATGACGCCCCTGCACCCGTACCAGGCTCTGAGTCGTTATTTTGTTCTACATGTGAATGGTACGCGTTTGTTATAAAAAGCTATTCAAGAATACAAAGGACAGGAGTCTCTGCTGTGGCTCAGCGGGTTAAGGACCCAATGTCTCCGTGAAGATGCAGGTTTGATCCCTGGCCTTGTTCAGTGGGTTAAGGATCCAGCGTTGCCGCAATCTGCAGTGTAGTTTGCAGAAGTGGCTCAGATCCAGTGTTGCTCTGGCTGTGGTATAGGCCGGCAGCTGCAGCTCAGATGCAGCCGCTAGCCCGGGAACCTCCATATGCCGCCGGTGTGGCCATTACAAAAAAAAAAAAAAAAAAAAAAAAGGTGAATATAAAGGACAAACACAAGAAAAATGGTCTCCAGACCCCGTCACCCAGAAACAGTTATAATGCACCTTACACCAATGCCAACTGTCTCTTAGCACAAATTTATTTAAAGGAATGGATACTTTTTATTTTTAAATGGGAATTCAATGTTAAGTCAGTGTAGGAGATATTGATCGCTGCGTAACAAATGGACCCAGAATGTAGCTGCTTGATGAGAACAATCATTGTGTCTCACTCAGTTTCTAAGGAACTGAGAGCCGCTCAGCTGGGTGGATGTGACTCACAGGCGCCTGTGAGGTTACAAACTGTGGGCTGGGGAGCAGGTTGGCAGCGGCGGGAGGAGTCATGGCCAAGATGTTTCACGCTCGCGGCTGATGGCCCAAGGCCTCAGCTGCTCCCCACGTGGGCTGTCACGGCGCGGCATCTAACCTCCCCAAGAGTGGGTAATCCAAGAGAGCAGGAAGCTGCAGTCTTTTACGACCTCGACTCTGACTCACATAACAGCCCTTTCTGAAGGATGGATGCTCCTTGTCCACACCAGCACCAGGGCTGTGGGAGGGTGTCGTGGTGAATCACACACTGTCTTTCAAAGCCTCTGCCGAGAGTGACACCTGCCATCTACGCTCACATTTCACGGGTCAAAGCAAGTCATGTGGTCTTCCCTAACTCCAGAGGGGCAGGCACTCTTCTGAATTCAGAAGCAGAAACAGTTGGTGACAGTGACAATCAAGGCCATGGTCATCAGCTAAGTTCACTGTTTTTTCTCTGAGTGCCTCCCAAGTGTTATATTTCCAAAGGATATAATATGGTTGGGATCTTTCTGTTTGGGGTGGGGGTTTTTTGGCCACGCCCGGGGCATACAGAAGTTCCATGGCCCGGGCTAGAAGCTACGCCACAGCTATAACCAGAACATCAGTGACAACCTAGATCCTTAAACTGCTGGGCCTCCAGGGAACTCCAGGTTGGCATTTTCCTATTGGGGTCTGCCCAAGTCTTTCTAGTTCTGCTTCTCTAGCTCTCCCCAAAAAGAAGCCAAAGAGATGAATCCCAGGTGAGCCAACTGGGTGATCCCAAGACCTAAATAGCTCCAGCTCCTAAGAGCTCAGGTCCTGGTCACCCAGAGCCTTTTCCTGCTCCCTTCTACTCACCCACGCTGGGATCCATTTACTGAATTAGTCATGGTGCTTAGAATAAAACTCATTGGGGTTCCCTTTGTGGCTCCCTGGTAACGAATCTGACTAGTATCCATGAGGATGCAGGGTCGATCCCCGGCCTCGCTCAGTTTGTCAAGGATCCGGCATTGCCATGCGCTATGGTGTAGGTCACAGATGCAGCCTGGATCTTGCATTGCTGTGGCTGTGGCATAGGCAGGCGGCTACAGCTCAGATTTGACCCCTAGCCTGGGAACTTCCATATGCCACATCTGCAGCCCTAAAAAGCAAAACATAAAATAAAAAAAAAAAAAAGTCACTCACTGCCTAGACAGGAGCTGGCTGGCTGTAGGGAAAGGAAAGAGGGAGGTAGCTTTATTCCTCAGTCCCTGCTCCTCCAGCAGTGCTGAAACGCACGCCTTTGCCTGGGCGGGTGCATAGGAGCAAGTAGGAAGGCTAAGGGGCCGAGAAGCCTGGAGGAGATGGCCCCCGAGAGTGAGGGGCCTCTGGAGGAGGTCCCTAGCACAGATACTGAAGACGTGAGCAGCTGTTCCCTGAGCAGTGTGACCCAGGGGACAGTGGGGGTGACGTTTGCCCCCCAAGTCTTCCCAGTGCACACCGGAAATGCTCCCATCAGCCATTCATTCACTTCTATTAATTTAATCTCCCTCGTGGGTAAAATTACTGGCTTCTGTTCTTCACATCTCTCCCACTTCCCCACCTTTGTCACGTGGCTTTGCAGTCCCCCGACTCGAGCAGAGTAACTCCCAGCCCCGTGATTTACAAGTGGCCATGGGACTTGCTTTGGCGAACGGGACGAGGAGGAAATGGCAACGTGCTACGTCCACGTGCTCTCGGCCGACACGGAGAGGAGAGCAGCCCCCCTAGATGATCGCTGCCCCTTCAGCCTGGGCCCCAGAATGAACCCCAAAGTGACCTGAGCCCAGCCTGCAGAAAGGACCCAAGGCCAGCCAGACCTGTGGCTGATGCCAAGCTGCCCAGCTGAGCCCAGCCTGGGTCAGCCAACCCTCAGCAGACACACAGACGCGTGAGCACAAATAAAGGATTGGGAGTTCCCAGTGCAGTGCTACAGCATTGGCAGTGTCTCTGCAGCGCCAGGACACAGGTTCGATCCCTGGCCCGGCACAGTAGGTTAAAGGATCCGGCATTGCTGCAGCAGCTGTGGCATAGGATCTGCAGATTGGTTGGATCTGATCCCTGGCCTGGGAATTCTATATGCCACGGGGTGGCTGAAAAAAAAAAAAAAAAGAAAAAAGAAAGAATAAAGGATTGCCGTTCAAAGCCACTCACATTTGGGACAGTTTGCTATGCAGCAATATCTAGCTGACACATTCCTTCTAGTTGAAACGTCCTTACCCTGCCCAGGGCAGGGTGGAATGGGGTGGGGCATGTTAAATTTCAACCAAACCTTTGGATGAGTTGGGGGCCTAGAGTCGGGGTGGTGGGGGGCGCGGGGAGGCCAGGAGCCAGCCAGGCATAGCATAGCTCTGCCCATCACCAGATCATCCTGCATGAGCTACATTGAACCTCACGGAGCCTCAGTTTCCTCATCTGTGAAATGGGGGTGGGAAGGTAATTACCACCTCGCAGGGTGTATGTCAGCTACACGGTACAGCACAGCTCTGTTCTCAGCTGCCCGCCGTGCCCAGCCTTCCCAGCACTTGGTCATCTGGCGTGGCACCTGGGAGAGAATTCCCAGCTTTGCGCTGGGAGCCCAGCTCTCGGCTTAGCCAGCCTAGTTCAGTTCTGTCCAACGTACTGTACTTGTCCCCATACAAGTGTGAGGGGCCACACACTCTGATGGGTGGGGAAGAAAGGACAAACCAAGATTTCAGATTTTACTGAGATCTTATAGGGTCACTTTAGCCCTGATCCCCAAGGCATTTTTTAGGCTGTTCAAGAGGAACAGGCTTGCAGGTGCGCTCAGCCTGGTCAAAGGCTCATTTTCTTTTGGCAGGGCAGTGGTTTCCATGATTTGGGGAAAGGCTGGTACCTGAGAACACTTACTGGTCTTGGATTTGACCAGCGCCTTAAACAGGAGCTGAAGCATCTGTAGGGAAGACAGCTTGACACCGACGCTCGGCCCCATATTTGTAGTTTGGTGGCACCTATGACTCAATAAGGGATTTTGATGCGTATTTATGGAGGGTCTAAGGTTCTGAGTGTGGTTAGGCACTATGGGAAAAGCAAGGGAAATAAGTATGAGTTTCTGGGGCTTCAGGGAGCTTGCAGCTTGAGGGGGTGGGGGAAGGAGGGCGGAACAGCCCAAGTGTTGGGAGGGTGTCCTAGTTTGAGGCACCCCGGAAGCAGACCCTGAGACAAGGGTATGAGAGAAACTGGGGTATTGAGGAGGGGCCCTGGAGAAGTGTAGGTGAGGTGTGTGTGTGTCAGGGCGGGGGGAACTGGGGGAAAATAGCCAGTAAAAGTCAGTAAAGCTGGACTTTTTTTTTTCTTTTTAGGACCACACCTGTGGCATATGGAAGTTCCCAAGCTAAGAATCGAGTTGGAGCTACAGCTGCCAGCCTACACCACAGCCACAGCAATGCCAGATCCGAGTTGCATCTGCAACCTACCCTGCAACTTGGGGCAACACTGGATCATTAACCCACTGAGCGAGGCCAGGGATCGAACCCGCATCCTCATGGATACTAGTCAGGTTCTCAACCCACTGAGCCATAGCGGGAACTCCCAAACTGCCTGCCTCTTTACCACTGTGGGCACCTGACTTCAGCCCTTCCAGGGAACTCCAGGCACCAGTGTAGCTGAGTCCATTAATTCACCCCACCCTGGGTGTCCAAACACAGCTTATCTATTGTTGGTTGAAAGCTGCTCCCACAGGAAGTTACTTGCTCAGTTCAAGCGGCCGAGGCTGAGAAGCGCAGGCACCAGCCGCTGGATGTTGGGCCCGCTGTGTGTCCCGAGACAGGAATGGCCAGGGCACACTGGCCGGCAGGACACTGACGGCTCCTGCCACAGGGTGGGTTTTGGAGTAGGAGAAGCCCGGCTTTGAAAACAGAATCCACTCCTTACCACCAGTTCTAAGACCTTCGCAAAGGCAACCTCGCAGCCCAGCTGCCTGTCTGTAAAATGCTAAAAATAATGGCGTCTGCTCCAAGGTCTGTGTCGAAAGCTGCTGATGGACCGGGGCAGGGGTCAGGTGGCGGGGGGTGGGTGTGAGGACTGGGAATCAAGGTTGGATGGTCTTTTCCATGCTGTGCAGAGGATCTCAGAGAGGGGAACTTTGGAGATGCAGGAGACGGAGGGAAGCGTTGCCGCCACTGTGTCCTCGGGTAGGTGACGGCTGGGATCCAGGACACAGGAGGAAGGGCTGGCCTTGGCGGGGGGCACACAGGTTCACTCGCAATGGACCACGGAAGAGAAGGAAGAGAAGGCAGGTGGGCCACCATGTGGTGGGAGATTGTGGAATTTCTCTTCCTACGGCCTCTGTTTTCTCAGCACAACAGGAAAAAAGATGGCAGGATGCGAAAGTGGATGCGGGTGCCGTTAGTTGTCTAGGACCGCGGCTGGAGAGGTGGGTTTTATAGAAAGATTCATTTGTGTAAATAATGTAGATAGATGATAGATGGGATATGGCTGGATAGATGGCTGGCTGGATGGCTGGCTAGCTAGCTGGATGGACAGACAGAATAGAAGATAGACTTATAGACAGATAGACAGACATAGCATCATTTGAACTCTTTTTTTCTTTTTTTATAGCCAGACTTGTGGCATATGGAAGTTCCCAGGCTAGAGATCCAACATGGGCTGCAGCTGAGGTCTACACCACAGCCAGGGCAACACCAGATCCCAGCTGCATCTGCGACCTACTAAGGCACTGCGGGGTCCTTAACCCACTGAACAAGGCCAAGGATCGAATTCCATATCCTCAGAGAGACAGCTTCAGGTCCTTAACCCACTGAGCCACAATGGGAACTACACCACCAGTAATTATTACTTTTGTGATCAGAAGAAAAAATGTTCGAAGACACTTCCATTTTGGAAAACAAAGAACAAGAACTCCCAAGACAGGTGGACTGAGGCCCGTAGGACAGACATCCTGGACGACCAACACCCCAGCCGTCCCCTGTTCTCCCATGCGGCTGCTCTCACAACCCAAGCTCTGTCCTTCTAGGCAAAGGGAAAGCTCCTCTTAGAATTCTGAATCCTGGAGATTCTGGAGCTCCTTTCTCACCCGCCACCCTACTTTCTAGTTCCCCTTAATTTCCTAAGGTCAAGTTCACCTGGGAGAAGTGGAAGATGATAATTGTCCTTCTAGATCCATTTCTCCCAGATTCTCCAGAGCTGTGCATGGCTTTCCCCTCTGTAATCAAGTCTCGGGTTTATTTGAAGGACAAACCTTTCTGCAGCGACCATACTCTTTTATTCTTGGACCAGACTGAGGGGCAGCTGTGGCCAGGACTCTGGGCAGAGATTCAGAAGACCTGGATGAGGCCCCAAGCGGTACTGAGCCCAAAGACCAATCCCTTGACTTGTCCCTGAAATGAGGACAATATCTGATTCTCCTATGTCCTAGCTCTGCTTTGAAGAGAACTCAAAAATAGAAAGGCGTTTTGAATGGGAAAAGAGCTGGGGCATCCTCCAGCAGTGCAGGATGTAGCTATGGCATTATTTTATGTGTCAGAGGCTGCAGACAGCTCAGCGCCTGCTGTTTGCTTGCATTAGTCAGTACCCTCTCGGTTGTGCTGCAACAATAACAGCTACAAAAAAACAAGCGCTCAGTGGCTCACGACAGCAAAGCTTTATATCTCACCCACATCACATGCACATCTCAGGTCCTGTGGGAATGGTTCTGGGCTCCAGGACCCAGGCCGACAGAGCAGCCCTGTCTGGAACATTCAAAAGTTGTGCTTCAGCAGAAAGACCCCTGGGAGTCTCCCACTAGAAACTGCTTGTGCTGGCTCAGACACACCACTTTCACTAATAAATCATTGGCCAAAACACATCATAGAGTCCCACACAATCCCAAGGGGACCAGGCAGTGCTGACTGCCAACAGAGGGGAGCATGGAAAGTTGGGGCAAACATCAGAGTTCACGGATTCCAGAATCCTTCCTGGAACGAGGGGTGTGAGGTTCTCAGAAAGTCCCCGAGGAGCTCCCACTGTGGCTCAGCAATAACAAATCTGCCTAGTAGTATCCATGAGGACGCATGTTCGATCCCTAGTCCCACTCAGTGGGTTAAGATCCGGTGCTTCTATGAACTGCGGTGTAGGTCACAGAAGCGGCTCGGATTCTGTGTTGCTGTGGCTGTGGTGTAGGCCAGCGGCTACAGCTCCAATTTGACCCCTAGCCTGAGAATTTCCTTATGCTGTGGGTGCAGCCCTAAAAAGACAAAAAAAAAGTCCCTGAGAAAGCTCTTTTCAGGTCATACTTGTCCCTTTTCTTTGTCTGTTTGCAACTTTACTGCCGTGGCTCAACTCTAGGGGAATTTACAGAAGAAAACTCATAACTACTCCCGCTGCCCCCGCACAACCACCATCCACTATTTCATTGTATTTCCACTCTTTCTTCACTAGCATAGGTGTAATTTGTCAATAATAGCTTGATTGAAATAGATTCCGCACATCACAAAATTCACCCTTTTTAAAGCATACAATTCCATGGCTTTTAGCATTTTCACAGAGTTAGGCAGTCATCAGTGTGATTTAATTTGGGAATATTTTCATCACCCCAAAAGGATCCCCTTTAGT
>PVHT021183543.1:29929212-30070206 GCA_004024745.2 Catagonus wagneri | reverse complement strand
ATCCGAGCCACGTCTGCGACCTACAGCACAGCTCACGGCAACGCCGGATCCTTAACCCACTGAGCAAGGCCAGGGATCGAACCCGCAACCTCATGGTTCCTAGTCGGATTCATTTCCTCTGCGCCACGATGGGAACTCCTGAAAGGCCATCTTTAATGGTTATACAACAATTCATCAAATCTATGTGCAATAAGGTATTGAATTGTACCCCTAGTTTTGGACTTTTAGGTGGTTTCTACAAGCAGGTATCCATGTTTATTAACTGAACGAATGGACGAAGACTTAAATCGAAATTTTTGCAGCAATTTCCATTTTTCCTTGAGGAAGATGCCTAGAAATAGATCTGTACGGGTAGAAAAAAGTGGACATTTTTTAAAGCTTTTGATTCTTAGGGCAACTGCCTTTTCAAGAAAGCTTGACCCAATCTGCTGAATGTGGCTTTGAGTTAGTCTAACCACATCTCAGTCCATCTCACTCTGAGTAAAACCAGATTCCTTATTGTGGCCCTGGAGGTCCCGCGGTCTGGCCTGCTCCCTCTCTAAGCCCCTCTGTCGCTCCTCTACGGGTTCTCACCACTCCAGCCAGGCCAGCCCCTCTGTAGTCCCAAAACACCTCATACCACTTGCTGGCAGGGAGGTCAGAGGCCTCTGCACGGCTGTTTCCTGTGCCTGGAACCCCTTTTCCAGGCTCCGCCTGGCTCACTCCTACCCTTCAAGACTTTGCTTATGAGACACTTTCTCAGCAAGTGTTAAACACTTCACCCCCAGGAGTTCCCGTTGTGGCTCAGCGGATTAAGAACCCAACTAGCATCCATGAGGATGCGGGTTCAGTCCCACCTTTCATGTTGCCATGAGCTGCGGCATAGGTTGCAGATGCAGCTTGGATCCTGTGTTGCTGGGGCTGTGGCGCAGGTCGGCAGCTGCAGCTCCAATTCAACCCCTAGCCTGGGAACTTCCAAAAGCTGTGGGTGCTGCCCTAAAAAGAAAGAAAAAAAAAAGCAAAACAAAACACATCACCCCCAGCACCCCCATTTCCTCTCTCAGCTTTATTTTTCTTTTTCTCCATAGCACTTATCACCTTCTAATATACTGTGTAATTTGCTTATTTTGTCTATTGTTTCAACCCTCTAAAGTGAACTATTAGGGCCTGGCCCGGTGCCTGGCATGGGGAAGCCCTCAGCTGAATAAGTGCTGGATTGAGATGGCAGCCAGCACGGAGCGCTCTCCCTATAAAGTCGGGGGCCCCCACCTCCCGCCCTGGACAGGAGCGCAGTGCTGGTCTTGCACCAAGTCCTAGCTGATGTGCTTTCTTGACTCTGCTTTGGAGCCCGCTGGACATGGGCTGCCTTAAGGACGATTGGTTCTGCCCTGCAGTCAGGCCTGGAGGAGGTGGCCCTGAAGGACAAGCCCCCGTGACTGGAGGGCAAAAGGACTTGTTTCTGGAAGGAATACAAACCTTCCCGGGGGCCCACACAGAGCAGAGCCCATCAGGGACCCAACCAGCCTTCTGGCCGGCCCCAGGATGCTGAGGCTCCCAGCCCAGACGTGGATAGCAGCCCCTGGTCTCTGCAGAGCAGGTGGTTTTCTGCGCAGGCACTGGCCACGCACAGCACAGGCGGGGTGGGGGAATGGGGAAGCCTCCAGGAAGCCCGGACTCCCCTCTCGGTCGGGCTGGCAAATCTGCAGGGAGTTCCCACCATTGTGGGCCGTTTCCGGCCAGTCTCCTGGGGCTCCTAGGACAGGCGGAGGGTCAAAATTTCCAAACCCACACGGCAGTATTTTTTAAGAAGCCACGAGTCAAAGGACGCATGATGTCCCATCCTTAATGGTCTTAGGGTGAGGTCCCCAGCCAACGAAGCAAATTCAGAAAGGGCCCCAATCCCAGAGTCGCTCCTAAGTCACCCCCACCTGCAAGCTGGCCCATCTTGGGGGCCAAAGGGCTTTCCATCCTGATCTGCCCATACATGCATTGCCCAGCCAGCTCCCCCGGGACCCAGACACTCTGGGGACCACTCAATCCTAGCTGGGAACCTTTCTGAAATTCTGCCTTCAGAATGACTTTTAACACCCAAAACATTCTTTTAGGTATGCATAATAGGTCAAATCTGTGTTTTCTGAAAGTCCCTTTGAATTCGGAGACAAATAATGTTTCTTAGAGCAAAGTCTTACAAATATGATGGGCGATCAAGCTGTGGAACACAGTCTTCTAAAATGTCCTTAATGAAGTGTAATAGACACACAGAAAAGCACACAAGTCATAAATAAGCAGCTTAGTGAGTTTTCAGAACAGGTGAGAACAGGGCTCTTACTGGCAGACAGGAGGCCCCCTCAAGCCCCATCAGACAGGTCCCCCTCTCAAGGCATCGGCTATCCTGACATCTGGCAGCAGAGGTAGCTTAGCCTGTCCTTGAACTTGATGTAGTGGGAGCTTGCAATGTGTGCACTTCTGTGTCCGGCTCTTTCCATGTTTTGTTTGTAGGATTCATGCATGATATTGCAGGCACAACTCTTTATTTCTTTTTCTTTAGAGCTATACCTGTGGCATATGGAAGTTCCCAGGCTAGGGGATGAATCAGAGCCGCAGCTACCAGCCCACGCCACAGCCATAGCCACCCTGGATCTGAGCTGTATCTGTGAACTGTACCACAGATGGCGCCAATGCCAGATTCTTAACCCACTGAGCAGGGTCAGGGATTGAACCTGCATCCTCACGGAGACTATGCTGAGTTCTTAACCCACTGAGTCACAATGGGAACTCCTCACGATTCTTTTTCATGGCTGTATACTATTCCATTGGCCGACTGGGCTAATGTGTATGTTTATAAGTGCTGCTGAGAACCTTCTTACATCTTTTGGCAGCTGTATTATCATTTATCTTGGGCACGTACCTCGGAGCAGAATTGCTGGCTCATAGGGTATATGTATGTTTAGCTTTCTCAGATAATATAAAACATTCCAGTGTGGGATACAGTAATTCAAATGTTTCTCAGGGGGCTGGGGACTTGGGAGAGGGCTGGAGACATCTCATGCTGGCATTTCAGAATCCCTACAAATAATTTCAAACTCTTTATCTCTCCCTCAGTCCCTAGATTCCTGAACACCCAACCAGAGAAGCCTGGCCCTTGTTTAAGAAAGTCTGTCTGATGGGGGGTGGGGATGGGGGCAGTGCTACCTTCCTCCAGAAGGTGTGAGCCACTGTCCTAACATCCCAGGTGTACCAGGGAGGGTGACAAGTGACAGCCCCTTTTAGACATGGCATGACATCTGCTGGACCCCTGTCCAGTTTATCATTTGGTCTTGTCAACTCCAACTCTGAAACACGCATCACCTTCCCACTCTCTTGAGCTCCACGCCAGGCACTGCTCTTGTCTAGAAGACGACAACTGCTACCCTCTGGAGCCACCTGCTCCTGCACCTCCCCCCTGTGGTGGCTCATTCTCTGCACAGAAAGATCCATTATTATTATTATTATTTTGTCTTTTTAGGGCCACACCCACGGTGTAGGGAGGTTCCCAGGCTAGGGGTTGAATCAGAGCTGTAGCTGCTGGTCTACAACAAAGCCACAGCAATACCAGATCCAAGCCTCATATGTGACCCATGCCACAGCTTGTGGCCATGCCAGATCCTTAGCCCACTGAGTGACGCAGGGATCAAGCATGCATCCTCATGGATACTAGCAGGATTCGTTAACCACCGAGCCGTGATGGGAACTCCCTTATTATTTTTTTAATTTATTTATTTTTGTGGCCGCAACTTCAGCATATGGAAGTTCCCCAGCTACGGGTCAAATTGGAGCAGCAGCTGCCGACCTACACCACAGTCACAGCAACACCAGATCCGAGCCACATACGTGACCTACGCCACAGCTTGTGGCCATGCCAGATCCTTAACCCACTGAGTGAGGCTCGGATCAAGCACTCATCTTCACGGACACTATGTCGGGATCTTAACCCACTGAGCCACAATGGAAACTCCAGAAAGATCCTTTAAAAGCAAATTAGATGATGACTGCACATCTTTAAAACTCCAGTTACCTTTCACTGCACTTAGAAAACTTTCAGACTCCCTGGGACCGTCCGGCCCCACATGACCTGCTCCAGTTTCCCTCTTGGATCCTGTTTGTATTTCGCTTCCTGGATCCTCACGAAGACTTCTTTCTGTTCCTTAAATTAGACTAGTAAGTTTCTGCCTCAGGGCCTTTGCACATTCTGTTCCCTCCTCCTGCAATGCCTTTCCTGCTGCTATTTGCCTTGAGCTCAAAGTCACCTCTACAAAAAGGTCTTTCCTGATCCTTCAACCTAAAGTCCTCACCTTCCCCTGTTACTCTCTTCTCCATCACCCTGTTTAGTTTCTTTCCAGTGCTCATTGCCTCTTAAGAGGTCTTACTTTGCTCCTGAAGTCCCCTCTCCCAGCACCAGCATGGAAGGTGGTGTCCCCCAGCACCTCTGCAGTGACCGCTGTGCTGCAGGAACGCCACGCCTCTTTGCTGAGTGAACTGAAACACACTTCCAGCTCAGCAAGCCCTCTCTCAGGCGGCCTAGAAAGGCCCCTGGGCGCATTGGCCATCCCGCCCGGGACTTCGCTGCACCCTGGAGCCTAGCTCTCCCTGTTCACATGTTTGGGCAGCAAGCCTGTGAATCTGGGGCGCAACCCCCTCCGGCAACCTGCGCTGTGTCTGTCACAGAGCTGGAACTGCCCTCGTCCGATGACCAGGAAGCTGAAGTCCCAGGTGAAGTTTAATGAGACCTCTCTGAGCAGAGCTCAGAGCTGGGCACTGGGCTAAAAGAGCTAAAGTTCCCCGTCCATGTCCGCAGGGAGCTCACGGTTTCATCAGGGAAGAAAAGTAACCAGAGATTTGCGATGCTGTTGGGTTCAGAGCTTGCAAACGTGAGTGTCTACGGGGGCAGGCGGATGCTGTGAGATGTCCTGCCTGGACGCCCTTGGCCAATGCCCTTGGCCACAGCCCTCTGCTTCCCTCAGTGCTCACGCACTTGGCAAGTTGACCATGTGGAAGGTACTGCCCCAGGGGTGCCCGCAACCAACATGGACGGCAGCTGGGGGATAAGTACCCCGACTTCCCCACCTTAGTGGGCCCATTCCGAGGCATTTTCTGCAGTACCTCCTGGAGCTGCACAGTGGGATGGAGCCCCATTAATCCACAGGCAACCTGGCCATTGACAGTCACCTCACTACCTTCCTTTCCTCCCCACCTCTCTTCTCCAAACCCTCCCTGTGCTGCTTGGGTTCACCTCCCAGATGGACTACCTGCAGTAGGTTCTCAGCTCAGAGCCTGGTTTGGGAGGAACTAAGACAGTGAGAAGCAGCTGGGTGTCACACAGTAGGGAACAGCGGGGAGTGCGGCAAACTGGAGCATCCACACCCCCTGAAAGGGAGCAGATGACACTCGGCTGTATTGCTATCGCCTTCAGGTTTTCAAGAGTGGACAAAAATCCAGATATTCATTTGATGGCTCCCAAATTTTTAACGTGATAAGAAATGCCAGAAGTTTGAAAAATACTGTAGAAGAGCAAAGTACATCAGTAACTGCAATCTGCCTTTCAGCCAGGAATTTGCTGGCCCTGGTGAGCTGGACAAAGATGTGTCCAGGGAGACCAGAGACCCAGCACAGAGGGTGCAGGAAAGGGAGGGAGCTTTCTTTTTTTCTTTTCTTTTTTCTCTTTTTAGGGCTGCACCTGCAGGATATGGAAGTTCCCAGGCTAGGGGTTGAATCGGAGCTACAGCTGCCAGCCTATGCCACAGACCCGGCAATGTGGGATCCGAGCTGCATCTGCAACCTACACCACAGCTCATGGCAACATTGGATCCTTAGCCCACTGAGCGAGGACAGGGATCGAACCCACATCCTCATGGATCTTGGTTGGGTTCATTAACCGCTGAGCCATGAAGGGAACTCTAAAGGAGGGAGCTTTCTGAGAGGTGGGGCCTTGGGAAGGAGACAGCAAGGGGATGAAGGTGGGAAAGATGGGGGAGGGGAGGTCAGGAAGAGGGGGAGGTAACAGGCTGGAAAAAAGGGAGCCTTAGAGCTTTGGGGGTGGGGCATGTGTGTGTGTCTGGAGTTCATGGTCCATGTGAGGATGGCAGACAGACCCAGGGTTGTTCATAAAGACGAGAGTGATTAGTGACAGTCCATTATATGCCAGGCATGGTATTAAAACACTTGTGTGCAGTTTCCATTGCACCTTTAGAACAGAAATTGGAATTATTATTCACTTTGTAGATGGAGAAAATGAGGCACAGAGAGGTTCAGTTATTTGCCTGAAGTCACACAGCCAGTATGCAAAGGAGTCTGGACTCAACTGGAGTCTTGTTACTAGGTGGGATGGGGCCGTGAACACCTCGTGTGTTATTCCTAGATGGAGATAGATATAGATATAGACATAGATATATAGATATATATCTCCTATATATATATATATATTTTTTTTTTTTTTTTGCTTTTTTCTTTTTAGGGCTTCAAATGCAACATATGGAAGTTCCCAGGCTAGAGGTGGAATCTGAGCTACAGTGGCCAGCCTGCACCACAGCCACAGCAACGCCAGATCCGAGCCATGCCTGTGACCTACACTGTAATTCACAGCAACGTGGGATCCTTAACCCACTGAGTGAGGTCAGGGATTGAACCCACATCTTCATGGAGACTGGTCAGTTTCCTAAACCTCTGAGCCACAACGGGAACCCCTATCCCTAGATCTTTAAATTTTGTCCCAGCCATGATGAGGGATCCTGGAGGGTTTAAGCTGGGATGCTCAAGTCACCGTGACCGCAGCGGGGGGAGGTAGGGAGGGAAGGCAGGTTGGAGGGTGACGACCGGACTTACGGGTGAGAAACGGTGGGTCTCGGCTGAGACCGTGTTGGGTGGGAAATCGAGAAGAGAGACTGAGGGGCTCTTCTGGAAGCCACCGCCCCTGCCCAGGACTTGGGGTCTGACCGGAAGTGGGGACAGGAGAAGGTCTGTAGGGACACGGCCTCATTCTATTCTGGACACGCCGCGCTGGAGGTGTCTGTGCAGCATCCGAGGGCCATTGTCTTGTAAGCAGGTAGCCCTGCAGGTCCGAGGTCAGGGAGGGGACTGGGGCTGGAGATGTCCCTTTGTGGGGTCACCAGAACACAGTTTGAAGACAGGGGTTGGGGGCATGTGGTCCATCAAGGATGATGGGAAGGGGAGAGGAGCTGAGACGGAGCTGTGGGAATGAGGGCTCTGGGGACAAAAGGATAAAGACAGACCCACAACAAACACCAAGAGGGGAGGTGAGAGGAGCAGGAGGGAGCGGAAGAGGCTCCGAGGACCAGGCCAAAAAAATGACCCAAAGCATCCGAGGGATTAGGCCACAAGCATGCAGCAGGCGCCCTTCATGCGGTGGGGCCAGAACAGACTGGGGTGCCCTGGGGAGCAAACTGGAGGTGAGGGGTGGGGACAGTGGCGCAGAGTTGATTAAGGTAGCAGGGGACAAAAGCCAGGTTTCCACACTGCCTCACCCAGGATCCCCGGGGCGGGGGTAGGGTGGGTGCTTCGCAGCTGGAGGCCTCTCGGCTCACCTGTCAATGCCAGGTTTGATGGGTCCACAGCCCTGGGCAGCAGAGGCGGCTGTGATGCCCTTTGACCTTTCAATAGCTGCCCAGGGGAAGGTGCGGTGAGGGAGACTCAGGCTGGGAAAGGGGTGTCAGGATGAAGAGGAGCCAGGAGATGGGCAGGGAGAGGGCCTACTCTGCTCTCTGTGCAGAGACTCTCTAGAACCTAGGACAATCCCCGAATTTTTGTTTTTGAAAACTGACTTGGTTTTTATTGTCATTATTCTAGGAGGTGGCTCAAACAAGGTGTTGCTGTGATTTAGGTCAAAGAGCATTCTGCCTATGTTTTCCTCTAGGAGTTTTATTGTATCTGGCCTTACGTTTAGGTCTTTAACCCATTTTTTGAGTTTATTTTTGTGTATGGTGTTAGAGAATGTTCTAATTTCAGTCTTTTACATGCAGCTGTCCAGTTTTCCCAGCACCACCTTTTTTTTTTTTTTTTTTTTTGCTTTTTAGGGCTGCACTCATAGCATATGGAAATTCCCAGGCTAGGGGTCGAATCGGAGCTACAGCTATCAGCCTACGCCATAGCCAGAGCAATGTAGGATCTGAGCATCTGTGACCTACACCAAAGCTCACAGCAATGCTGGACCCTTAACCCACTGAGCAAAGCCAGGGATCGAACCCGCATCCTCATGGATACTAGTCAGATTCGTTTCCACTGTGCCACAATGGGGACTCCCCCAGCACCACTTATTTCCTCCACTGTACTTGCCTCCTTTGTCATAGATTAGTTGACCATAGTTGCTTGGGTTTATTTCTGGGCTTTTTACCCTGTCCCATTGATCTATATTTCTGTTTTTGTGCCAGTAGCATACTGTCTTGATGATTATAGATCTGCAATACAGTCTGAAGTCAGGAAGCCTGATTGTTCCAGTTCTGTTTTTCTTTTTCAATATTGCTTTGGCTCTTCTGGGTCCTTTGTGTTTCCACACAAATTTTAAAAATACTTTGTTTAGCTTGTGAAAAATGCCATTGGTAATTTGATAGGAATTGCATTGAATTAAATTGCCTTGAGTAGTACAGTCATTTTGACAATATTGATTCTTTCAATCCAATAGTTTGGTATATCTTTCCATCTGTGTCATTTTTTATTTCTATGCATCAGTGTCTTACAGTTTTCAGAAACAGGTCTTTTGTCTCTTTAGGTAGGTTTATTCCTAGGTATTTTATTATTTTTGATGCAATGATAAATGGGATGTTCCCTGATTTCTCTCTCTGATCTTTCACTGTTAGTATATAGAAATGCAATCAATTTATATGTATTAATTTTGTATCTTGCAACTTCACCAAATTCACTGATGAGCTCTAACAGTTTTCTGGTAGAGTCTTTAGGGTTCTCTAGGTATATTATCACTTCTTCTTTTCCAATTTGGATTCCTTTTATTTCTTTTTCTTCTCTGATTTCTGTGGCTAGGACTTCCAAAACTACATTGAATACCAGTGGTGAAAGTGGTCATTCTTGTCTTGTTCCTGATCTTAGTAGAAATGCTTTCAGTTTTTCACCATTGAGAATGATGTTAGGTTGGGTTTGAATTAATTAAACTAAAAAGCTTTCACACAGCAAAATAAACCATTAAAAAGATGAAAAGGCAACCCACAAAATGGGAGAAAATCTATGGAAACGATGGAACTAATAAGGGCTTAATATCCAAAATATACAAACAACTCAACAACAACAAAAACAAACAACCCACTCAAAAAATGAGCAGAAGACCTAAATAGACATTTCTCCAAAGACATATGGATTGCCAGTAGGCACATGAAATAATGGTCAACAACACTAATTATTAGAGAAATGCAAATCAAAACCATAAAACTACCTCACAGTGGTCAGAATGTCCACCATTAATAAGTCTACAAATAACAAATGCTAGAGAGGGTGTAGAGAAAAGAAAATTCTCTTTCACTGTTGGTGAAAATGTAAATGAGTAACCACTGTGGAAAATAGTATGGAGTTTCCTCAGAAAAATAAACATAGAACTACCATATGATCCAGCAATAATCCCACTCCTGGGCATATATCCAGACAAACCTTTCATTGAAAAAGATCCATGCACCCCTATGTTCAGTGCAGCACTATTCACCATAGCCAAGACATGGAAACAACCTAAATGTCCATCAACAAATGAATGGCTTAAGAAGATATGGTACAGGAGTTCCCATCATGGCTCAGCAGAAACAAATCTGACTGCTATCCATGAGGACACAGGTTTAATCCCGGGCCTTGCTCAGTGGGTTAAAGATACACTGTTGCCGTACGATGTGGTGCAAGTCACAGATGTGGCTCAGATCTGACACTGCTGTGGCTGTGGCGTAGACCAGTGGCTACAGCTTTATTCGCCCCCTAGCCTGGGAACCTCCATATGCCATGGGCGCAGCCCTAAGAAGACTAAATAAATAAATAAATAAATAAATAAATAAATAAATAAAGCTTAAAAAAAAGGGAAGATGTGGTACATATATGTACAATGGAATACAACTCAGCCATAAAAAAGAAAAAAATAATGCCATTTGCAGCAACATGGATACAACTAGAGATTCTCATACTAAGGGAAGTAAGTCAGAAAGAGAAAGTCAGAAAGATCAAAATATCATATGATATCACTCATATGTAGAATATAAAATATGGTGCAAATGAACCTACCTACAAAACAGAAACAGACTCTCAGATGTGGAGAACAGACTTAGGGTTGCCAAGGGGGAGGGAGAAGAAAGTGGGATGGACTGGGAGTTTAGGGTTAGTAGATGCAAACTATTTCATTTAGAATGGATAAGCAATGAGGTCTTACTGTACCACAGAGAACTATAAACAATTTCTTGGGGTAGAACACAATGGAAGATAGTAGGAGAAAAATAATGTATAGATATGTATGACTGGGTCACTATGCTGTATAGTAGAAATTTACACAACGCTGTTAATCAATGATACTCTAATAAAAAATAAAATTACAAAAGGGAGTTTCGTTCATGGCTCAGCAGTTGACAAACCTGACTAGGATGCATGAGGATGCAGGTCTGGTCCTCGGCCTTGCTCAGTGGGTTAAGGATCTGGCATTGCCTTGAGCTGTGGTGTAGATCACAGACGTGGCTCAGATCCTGCGTTGCTGTGGCTGTGGTGTAGGCCAGCAGCTGTAGCACTGATTCGACCCCTAGCCTGGGAACCTCCATAGGCCACAGGTGCAGCCCTAAAATAGCAAAAAAAGAAAAAAAAGTAATAATAAAATTAAATTAAAAAAAAAGAAAACTGACTTGGGGTAAGCTTCCCCCCTTTATTTATTTGGGTAATAACATTGCTGCTTTGGATTATGTTCAATACCAAGAAAACAAATAGCAGCACTTAGGTTATAAAAAGGAACCAAATTTCATGAAATCATACAGAGCTTGGGATCAGTATTAACATCCTAAAAATACACAATGAGCTTTGTATTTAAAAAATAAATAAATAACCTGTTTCCTCACCTATCAAAATCCAAAGTTATGTGAAACTTAAGAGGGGCGTCTGTGAGGATTTGCATGCCCTTGCAGGAGGCCTAACCATCCCTCTCCATCTGATTTCAGGCTCAAGTTCTTACAATGGTTTGAAACCCGCCTGGGAGGTCAGGTGGCGGACAGGAGTCGTATTTTTCAGCTTTTCACTTCCTGAAGAGAAACCTAGAACAGTACACGCCTGCTGCTCGTCAATACCCCATTGCTGGGGTCGGGGTGGGGCGGGGGGTGGGTGGTCACTGGGCCTCCATCGTAGGCTGTTACACCAAGGTCACTGGCACACCTCCACACCCAGCCTGGGAGGCACCACGTGCAGCACCACTCCCGGGCGGCCCAGTGTCTGCCATCAGCAGCTTGAGCAGGAAATGAATGGGTCAGAAAACTCAATGCAGTGATTCGCGTTCTCACTCGCTGATTTGAGCCTTCAGCCAGGACAGCCCACCGCAGAGCAGACAACAGGAAGGACCCTCCAATCGAGGAGAAAAACGCCTTTGTCTAAGTACCATCCTTTGGAGAGCTTTCTTTCCTTCTTTCTTTTTTTATCTTTTTGCCTTATCTAGGCCTGCACCCGCGGCATATGGAGGTTCCCAGGCTAGGGGTCTAACAAGAGATGGAGCTGCCGGCCTTCGCCACAGCCACAGCAACGCGGGATCCGAGCCGCGTCTGCAACCTACACCACAGCCCATGGCAACACCGGATCCTTAACCCGATCCGGGATTAACCCACTGAGCAAGGCCAGGGATCGAACCTGCAACTTCATGGTTCCTAGTCGGATTCATTAACCACTGAGCCAAGACGGGAACTCCTGGAGAGCTTTCTTAATATTAGCTCTGATTAACTTTGGTAACTGATACACGAGACGAATCACTTAGGGATAACTTAATGTAGATTCGTTCATTCATCCAGCCAACCAGAAGTTATTGAAAACTGCTGCAGATGTTTTAATGGCCACAAATTATTTTATATTCCTGCCATCAAGAACTGGAGGGTAGATTCCCCGGTAACTGCTTTTCTGACGGGGTCTGGGGGAAGCTCTGCTTTGTGGTTTCTGAGGGTGTTCAGCTCTGGTCCAGTTCACCAAAAGGCTGGGCCACCCCGTCAAGAATCTGATGACCCGGGGGTTGCCATACTGAGCCCAGCCTCCGGCCACTCCAGCCCAGGATCCAGACCCGGGAGGGAGGACCATCTCCTGGATATGGAACCTCCAGCCCCACTCAGGGCTCTGAGTCACCCCAACCACTCCAGTCTTCTCATCAGAGGCCCCCCGACAGGGTGAAACAGAGACAAGGCACTCCTGCTGGGCCCTGTCTGAATCTGTGGGCATAATTAAAGTGCAGTGCTTTTACGTCTCTGGTTTGGGGAAGACCATTAGGCATCACAGCTGAGATTACGCTACTGTGTATTAGAACCTGCTATGTATTCGATGTTATTTCAGGCACTGCAGATAAGCAATAAGCAAGATAGGCCAAGTCCTTATGAGGGTAACACCCCATTTGGAGAAGAGAGATAGATAATGCCAACAAACGCTCAGGCAGTGACTCAATGATTCAGAAAAACAAAACCATGGCATATAATACGGACTTGTCTGGCTATCGTAGAGCTTGGTTGGATCAGGAAAGATCTATCTGAGGAGGTGATATTTAGGCTGAAACCGGAATGATAACAGGAGGCTCAGGGGGACAGCAAGCACAAAGGTGCCAGGGATGTTGGAGGAGCAGACAGCAGCCCGTGAGAGAGGAGGGCGTGAGGCAGTGCAGGAGTGGAGGAGACAAGGCCAAAGAGGTAGACTGGGTCACTCCCACAGGGCGCTGTGGGCCATGGCGAGGAGGCTGGGTTGTTTCCTAAGAGCAGTGGCAAGTGACATGGCCTGGAAGTTAAAAAAAAAAAAAAAAAGGCTCTCCTGCCACAGGGAATGAACTGCAGAGGAACAAGGAAAGAAGCAGGGACGCTGGTGAGGAGCCCTGTGCAGTGATCCAGTTCAGAGCTGTTGTGGGGGACAAGGAAGTCAGGGCAGAGATGGCCAGAAGCGGACGGAGTGGGGCTGTGTTTCTGAGTAGAGCTGGCAGCTCTCGTGAATGGATTCATTGTAGAAGCGAGGGAGAGGTATGACTCAAGGATGACTCCTAGGTTTCCCCGTGTCAAATAATTTTGGGTTGCATGCTAGACATTGAAGATGCTGTGTTGTAGAGTCTCCAGATTCTGTTCTATTCCTCTGAAGAGTATTGCTGCCTGTTTGCTTCCTTGCTTTAAAAGTGATAAACTTGGCTGGACTCAAAACTCCAAACTCTGCCTTTTGGGCAGCATTTCAAACCTCTGTTCGCTTCTCTTAGCCTCAGTGGGGGCTGTTGGATGTTTTCCCCACATACATGTGGTGCACAGTCAGCTGGAGATTTGGACGGAATAGAATATTTTGTAGATGCTACAAAATAGCATCTACGATGCCTAGCATGCAACCCCAAATTATTTGATACGGGGAAGCCTAGGAGTCATTCTTGATTCATCCTTGAACTGTGAACAGAGTCAATACACACAACAGGGGGGGCTTTTCTTCTCTAGGCTTCACTTTCTGGGGTTCTCCTCTCACTTTCCAGCAGCTGTGGTCGCCTAGGTTCTGTCTTCTGGCTCTTTAAGCCAGGGAGACTGCAGGTTTTCTGTTGGAGTTTTAGTGGCCCTGCAGAGCGGAGTCTGGGAACTGGCCTCAGGCTAAAAGCCATAAAAATAAAAAATGGGAAACTTCTTGTGCCACTGCTTTATGGCTAAGTGCAGAGCCCCTCCCATTTCTGCCTGCTTTTGTTCACTCTCCAGTGCCTTCAGGCGGTTTTTTGGTTTATGAATTAAACTTTTAATTTTGAGATAATTGCAAAATCGTATTCATTGGTAAGAAAGAACAGAGAGCCTTTTACTCAGTTTCCCCCAATGGTAACATCTTACAAAACTATAGTATATTATCACAATCGGGGTACAGACGGTGACATTATCAAGATACAGAACATTCCATCATTACCTCAGGGATCTCCCTTGTTGCCCTTGGAGACCCACACCCACTGCGCTCCCATCCTTACCCCTTTCTTAACTTCATCACCACTGATCTATTGTCTATTTCTACTGTTCATTTTGTCATTTCAAAGACATAACACACGTACCCCTGTGTTCATTGCAGCACTCTATACAACAGCCAAGACATGGAAACAGCCCAAATGTCCATCAACAGAGGAGTGGGTAAAGAAGATGTGGTATATATACACAATGGAATATTATTCAGCCATTAAAAGGAAAGAAATGATGGCATTTGCAGCAACATGGATGCACCTAGAAATGATCATGCTAAGTGAAGTGAGTCAGACGATGAGATGCCAACATCAAACGCTATCACTCACATGTGGAATCAAAAAAAAAAAAAAACACAATGAACTTCTTTGCAGAACAGATACTGACTCACAGACTTTGAAAACTTATGGTTTCCAGATGAGACAGGTTGGGGGGTGGGGGGTTGCACTGAGGGTTCGGGACGGAAATGCTATAAAATTTGGTTGTGATGACTGTTGTACAACTGTAAATATAATAAAACTCATTGAGTAATTAAAAAAATATTATATAGGGAGTACCCCTTGTGGCACAGCAGAGACAAATTCGACTGGCATCCATGCGGATGCGAGTTCAATCTCTAGCCTCACTCAGTGGGTTGAGGATCCGGTGTTGCCATGAGCTGTGGTGTGGGTCGCAGTCACAACTCAGATCTGGCGTGCTTTGGCTCCAATTCGACCCCTAACCTGGAAGCTTCCATGTACCATGGGTACAGCCCTAGAAGTTGGGTGGGGGGGGATTATGAAAATGGAATCACACAGTATATAACCTCGGGGGAATTGTTTCTTTTTGTTATTTGTTTGTTTATTTATTTATTTATTGTCTTTTTAGGGCCGAACCCATAGCACATGGAAGTTCCCAGGCTAGGGTTCCAATAAGAGCTGTAGCCACCGGCCTGCACCACAGCCACAGCAACATGGGATCCAAGTTATGTCTGCAACCTACACCACAACTCATGGCAATGCTGGATCCTTAACCCACTGAGGGAGGCCAGGGATCAAACCCATGTCCTCATGGATGCTAGTCGGGTTCTTTAACCACTGAGCCACAATGGGAACTCCTGTTTTGCTTTTATTTATTTTTTTATTTAAAGTGTAGTTGATTTACAATGTTGTGCCAATTTCTGCTGTACAGCAAAGTGACTCAGTCATGTATTTATACATTTTGTTTTATTTTGTTTTTGATGAACATGATTTCCTGAAGATTCACCCAAATTGTGTATATCAAGAGTTCATTCCTTTACTCCATGGCATTTAGGTATAAGGCTTTTTGCTTTTTTTTTGTCTTTTGTCCTTTTTTTAGGCCCTCACCCGGAGCATATGGAGGTTCCCAGGTTAGGGGTCTAATCAGAGTTGTTGCTGCCAGCCTGCACCAGAGCCACAGCAATGCCAGATCCTAGCTGCGTCTGCCACCTACACTATAGCTCATGGCAACACCGGATCCTCAACCCACTGATCAAGGCCAGGGATCGAACCCTCAACCTCATGGTTCCTAGTCGGATTCGTTTCCACTGCACCACAACAGGAACTCCCAGGTACCAGGGTTTTTTAATCATTCACCTGTTGAAGGATATCTGGGCTGATTCCAGCTTAGGGCTGTTACAAATAGAGCCGCTCTGAACATTTGTATACAGGTTTTTGTGGGGACATAAGTCTTCATTTTCTGGGATAAATGCCTAGGAATACAGTTTCTGAGTTGTACAGTAGTTATATATTTAAGGTTTGTTTTGTTTTGTTTTATGGCTACACCTATGGTACATGGAAGTTCCCAGGCCAGGGAGCAAATCTGAGCCTCAGCTGAGGCAATGCCAGATCCTTAACCCACTGTGCTGGCCGGGGATCAAACCACTCCACTGCAGATGCAACACCAGATCTTTAACCCGCTGCAGCACAGCAGGAACTCCGTATGTTTAGGGTTTTTTTTTTTTTTGGTTTTTTTTTTGTTTTTAAGAAATTCCCAAACTCCTTTCCAGCACAGCTGAACTATTTCACATCCTTCTGGCCATGAATGAGCGATCCAGTTTCCTTGCATTCCCACCAGCATTTGGTGTTGTCACTATCTTTTTGTTTTAGTTATTCAGATAGGTGTATAATGACACCTCATTGTGATTTTAATCTGCATTTTCCTACTGGTTAAAAATATTGAGTACCTTTTCCTGTTTCTATAGTGTCCATCTGTATATCCGCTTTGGTTAAATGTCTGTCCATTTCAGAGCTTCGTATTTTTGCAAAGCAATACAACACATGTAGTTCTAATATCTGTGTTCTCTGCCTTTGCCAGCTCCCGGTCTTCCATCAGCTGAGGCCTCCAAGGTCAGGGCATTGTTGCTCTTCGGTTCAGGAGATGAGTGTGCGTCTAAATCACCCTCCGGATGGGTCAGGCAAGACACCAGGAAGAGAGGAGGGAGAAAACCAACTCTGTGGTGCCCTTAACAGACAGCCATGGATGGGACACCTGCCCTCTCTCTCCGCCTCATTCCCCCTCTTCGGATCCAACCAGGGGCTCCCAACTCAGCTCTTGGGGTCCCGTCCCTTCCTATGTCTTCCTGAGTCATCCTCTCCCACAGCCTCCCTCTCAAAGCACAAAACTTGACCGCACTGTGTTGCACGCAGTAATTGCTCCAAAAATATGTGAGTTTGGTGCATTGGATTTCATGGGAATCCTTGGTGTGCCCAAGACGGAAACCCAGTTAGAGCTTGCAGGACCCAGAGCAAGCATTTGCTGGAAGGAGTCCTTTCTGAGACACCACCAGTGAGCGCAGGCAGGGCAGGAGCAAGCCTGGGTCTTGGGCAGCTGGAATCTTTAATCCAGCTTCGTTACCTCCCTCGCTCTGCCTTCCTGTCTCTGCCTGGCAGCTTTATTCTCTTTGACCACAGACAACACCCAATGAAGAGAACACGGTCACCACCAGTTCTGGAGTCTCACATCCACAGCACCCAGAAACAGGGAGTCTAACCTTCAGTTGCAAGTTGCAAAGTCCTGGAGGAGGGCAATGATGGACTTTGTGGTGGCCAGGGCATGGGCCACCATGATTGGCAGAGGGGAGGGACACTTCCTCAGGGTGGGCAGCCTTGCAGAGCCAACCATAGATGCTCCCTCCAAGTTTACCGCTTAGCTTTGGAGGCTCAGACCGGACAGGTGGGAAGCACACAAAGCCGCATCTCCTTTGTTCTTCTCACACTCTCAGCCTGGAAGTTCTGCTCGACTATAGCCCAAACCCCATCCAAGCATGAGAGACCGTTCAGGCCAGCCTTCCTGGGGTTTCTCTAACTTTTGATGACTTCCTCTATGAGTTAGAGCAAAGCTTGCTGCTATAACAAATAAGTCCTTGCATCACAGTAAGTTACAGGATACAGGTTTTCTCCTGGCTCCCTTGAAAGTCCAATGTGTGTTTTTGAAGTTGAGGCTTGTCTTCCACAAGGATCTTTTTTTTTTTCGTCTTTTTAGGGCATATAGAGTTTTCAAGGCCAGGGGTTGAGTAGGAGCTACACCTGCCGGCCAGAGCCACAGCAATGCCAGATCTGAGCCACGTCTCCGACCTACATCACAGCTCATGGCAACGCCAGATCCTTAACCCACTTAGCGAAGGCAGAGATCAAACCTGCGTCCTCATGGATACCAGTCAGATTCATTTCCACTGAGCCACAGCGTGAACTCCCCACATTCAAGGATCTTAATTCTCCTTCCATCTCGTAGCTTCCCCTTTCCCTGACTCAGAGTCCTCTGCGTTCAGCCAGGAAGATGGGGTAAGATGGGATGAGGAAGACACTTCTTAAAACACATCATTTCTATTCACATTCCCATTGGTGAAACGGGTCACATGATCCTTCTGGGGTGCAAGGGGTGATGGTAAATGTAGTTCCTGGGTGGACAACTTCTTCCCAGCCACAACTTTATACTAGGTAAGGAAGAACATACATTTTGGTGGACTGCTGGCCATCTTGCCTGCCCCCCTGCCATGGTGCAGTCGGCCACCCACAAGTCAGTCCCTCACTGTCCTCTGTTTCCTGCCTGCTAATCTCACTGCCTATGACACCTGGAGCCCTTGTCTTCTATAACGCCCAGGACCCAGCAGGCTAATGGATTCATGAAGGAAGACGGTCAGCCTCACCCATTAGTTTTTAGATACCAAATTGCCAGCTACAGTCTGCAGGCCAGCTGCCTGTGTTTATGAATTAGGTTTTCTCGGAACCAGGCCAGAACTAGAGTGAGGGAAAGCAGGGTCAGGTAAGTGCGGGATTAGAGGCTGCCTTCATTTAAAATTTTGATATTTTATGCATTATGGATTTTTTTTTGCATTGCTTTTGATTTTTAAAAAATCATGTTAAACTGTTATTCATCCTGATTTCGGAGTCTCTTGGTGCTCCCTTAAATGTGGCACCAAAGGCAAGTGCCTCCTGCTTCACAGTAGTCCCAGCCCTGGCCTCTCCTTCCTCTCAAGGTCCCTCCCGCTCTCAGAGCCTGGTCTCAGGAGATGCATGGCCCTGGGTGAGGCTGGAAGAGAGCGGAGGTAGGAACCCCATCGAAGGAACCCCATCACAGTGCCCCCAACAAGAATGCCACAGTCACTTCCCTCGGGACTCACCAGGTCCCCAGGACTGGGAGGCCTGGCTGTTGAGGAGCCACGGTCCTGAGCAGGTGATGGTGACGGGAAGGTCCCAGTTCATTCCCAGGAGGCCTCCCTCCTCCAGCCAAGGCTCCCGGAGCCTCTGAGGTTGGCCCAAGGACCTGGCTTATCTCATCTCCCTGGAGTCATTCTGAGTTAAGCCCTGTGAGCCTTCCAAATTGAATCCACATTTCACAACAATTTGGTAGGAAAAAAAACCACAACTGTCACCTGTTTGAAGCTATAGATTTTTTCCCAGAGCTGTTTGGTTTCACTTCACAGTCCCCAGGTTTCATTCCTTCTGGCTCTGCAGCTGATGGTATCTTTGTCTTATTCTCTCTCTCCCTGCCCCCCCCCACTTCCCCCGCAGGTGCTGCCCAGGGCTGAGTTGGGAGGGGCTCTTGTAGTTTCTTTGGAGGTCAAGGTGTCTGCATTGGTGGGGAGGCAGCAGCTTTCTTTAAAATGAAAAACAAAGAGTTCCCATTATGGCTCGGCAGAGAAGAATCTGACTAGTATCCATGAGGATGTGGGTTCAATCCCTGGCCTCACTCAATAGGTTAAGCATCCAGCATTGCCATGAACGGCTGTGTAGGTCGCAGACAGCTGGGATCCGGTGTTGCTGTGGCTGTGGTGTAGGCCAGAAGCCGTAGCTCCCATTCGACCCCTAGCCTGGGAAGTTCCATAGGCCTCGGGTACAGCCCTTAAAAAAAAAAAAGGACATCTTATAAAGATAATAAAAAAATAAAATAAAAACGAACATATTTCCCACCCACCCAGAATGCTGCCCCTCCCCCCAAGAAAACAAGCACTGTTCTGTGAATTCATGGAAACTGACCTACCACCTGCTTCACCCTATGCAGTTCCCTCCCAGGTGTACACCCAAATGGAAAAGCAAAAGACATGTTTAAGGGTCGCGGCAGCATGAATCCCAGTCCCCCAAACTGGAAACCACCCAAATGTCCATCGACAGTAAAATGGGTACATCGATTAAATAATAATCAACAATAATCTTAATAAATAAACAAATGCCATCCAGTGGAATATCCTGCAGCGACGAGAATAAACAACCTCTAAGTACACATGCAGAACCTCATGTTGAAGAAAAGACGAGGGCCACAGAAATGTGCTGGATGATTTCATCTTGTGAAGCTCAAAAAGGCAAAGCAAGACTCTGCCCTCTGCCAACCGCAGCTGCCTCTAGGGACAGGCTGGAGGGGTGTGGGGCCCTGGGCCAGGTGCGGTGGTGGTTGCTGATCTGGGCAGGTTCCCTGTTCCGTTGGTGAAAATGTGGCAAGCCGCACACTTACGCCACAGCACGTTGCCACGTGTTTGTTACATTAAAGTCAAATGCAAAAAGGAGCTGTCTGCCCTCTTGACTGTCCTCTTGGACTTGAGGAGTGGGGAGAGGGCATGGGGAACAGAAAGGGAAAGTGCCCCCAAGCTCCTGGATGTCCCCTGTGAGGGGACAGCCTTCAAAGCTCTCCCGCTTCCCCCACCTGCCCTGCGGAGTAGCTAAGCAGGGCCAGCCACACGGACCAGGACACGCTGCTTGCTGCCAGGACTCCAGTCAAGCCGGAGCCCAGCGTAGACGGGTGGGTGCTGGAGGGCGAGCCCGCTTTTCCAGGGAGGAGGGACTGAGTCCTTTGAAGCTGAGCTGAGACAGGGCCTCTGTCACCTGCCTGCAGGGTCGACGGGGTCCAAGGTCAACGGCATCCTTTTGCCTGGTTCAGCTCAGCCCCCCGTCCCGCCCTCCTGTGCCCACCTGTGTTCCTCAGCCTCTCGGGAGAGGCCAGCGGGTCGGAGGGACAGCTTTTCTTTTTCTTTCTTTCTTTTTTTTTTGTCTTTTTGCTTTATCTAGGGCCGCACCCGTGGCATATGGAGGTTCCCAGGCTAGGGGTCTAACAGGAGCTGTAGCCGCCGGCCTACACCACAGCCACAGCAACGTGGGATCCGAGCCGCGCCTGCAACCTACACCACAGCTCACGGCAACGCCGGATCCTTAACCCACTTAGCGATGCCAGGGATCGAACCCGCAACCTCATGGTTCCCAGTCGGATTCGTTAACCACTGAGCACAACGGGAACTCCATGGGACAGCTTTTCTTGATACAGTTGGCACATGAATATTGAGACCCTCTTAATGGCCAGATACTATACCAGGTGACAGCCAGCCGCCCCATCCGCACAGCACTGACAGATGAGAAGCAAACACGAACCTCAACGAGACAATCCATGAAGCAGGACAGCAGACCCTCCCCTAACATCAGGGCCCCAGACAAGAGCTTAAGCTGAGGCCACCGCCCTAAAACCCATACCCACCCCCCCACTTTTCTTCCTACCCTGTGCCCTTCCTGATGCTGAAGGGGCCTTCCCAGGTGTGAACAACCCTGGTGCACACCCGCCTTCCACCCCTCCTCTCTGCAGGTGCACACACCTGCGTGTCACCCACCCAGGGAGAACAGACCCTGAGACAGGGAAGCAGGGCTGGGCCCTCTGCGCAGACAGTATACACCCACGGGCCTGGGAACTACCTCCCCCGGCCTTGGCTTCCCCGTGCCCTGTGGGGAAGCACAGCGACGAGACAAGAACAGGCTGAGGGCAGAGCCCAGTTCACTTGGCTTCATGACAGGACTGACTTATTAACCGGGGTAGGAGCCAACTGCAAGAGAAGAGACGCTACATGGGTGCCAGCTATGCAAAGACCTGGGGAAGAGAATTGCAGGTGGAGGGAACAGCATCGCGGGAAGAGGGAACAGCAGCCCTAAAGCCCTGAGGCATTACTGAGTCCACAGAAAGAGGGCCAGTGTGGCTGGAGCAGGGCGGACCAACCACACAATTCTTAGACAGACAAGGATTTTACTCATTGTAAAATGGGGGGGGAACCCCTTTACCCATTGGAGAGATTTTTTTTTACTTCTTTTTTGATATCATACCTGTGTAACTGATACACTAATATGAAGCGTACAGGTCCACAAATTTTATCATACACCCAGAAACCACCACCAGCCCAGGACTAAGAACATTACCAGAGCCCTAGGGGGCTCCCTCGTGGCCCCTCCCCTTTACATATTTGCTTTGCCTGGTTTTGACCTTCATATGAACGGAACCACATGGCCATGGGCTCATTTATGTCCAGCTTCTTCCACTCAACGTTTTCCATCTGGGACTTTCACCCATTTCACCTCACATAGTGGCCGGTCGTATTTGTCCACTGCTGTGCAGTATTGCTGCTCTTGTGTGAATTCTCCATAATGGTTTAACCATTCTCCTGAGGGTGGACAGTTGGGTGGTTCCCAACTGGGGGGCTAGGACGAACGCAGTGGCAATGGACGCTCCCGGCCATGTCTTCAGGGGTCACGGGTGCCCACGTCTGCCGGGTGGAGATTCAGGGGTGGGACTGCTGGGTCTGCAGTGACCTTTGTAAATCCTACCAAAGGGCTTTCCAAAGCGGTTTGAGAGTCGGATGGAGGGCCTGGCATGACCTGGTTTCTGTGGATGAAAGGCCAGGCCTGCTACGTGGTGGAGAAGAGCTGTGAGGGGTGATAGTGGAGGCAAGGAGACCAGTGAGGAGGTGATGGAGTGGTCCAGGTGAGCAAGAAGAGAGGCGCAGGGGTGGCCGTGGGAATGAAGACCTGTTGTCTCGCATCAAGGTCAAGGACACGGTGAGCCGGCTCGCCCCAGATTCTGTGGGGCACAGAATCATCCTTGCCCTGGGGGTTCACTTAGCCCAGCAGCCTTCCTCACGAGGCTCCCCTGGGCTCAGGGCCCTGACCCCTCCCCAAAGCTCCTTGAAGAGTGGGTTCTGCAACCCCGAGGGCTAACGACACTGGTACGGGAAGCCTCAGAGAGAGAGACCAGACCTGCTGGGGATCAGCAAACAACTGTCCTCCCTCCCAGACGAAAAGACAGTTGGAATCCAGTTGTTTTGCACAGTTGTTTATGGCCCCTGCTCAGCTCCTCAAACGCCTCATTTCCAGGGCTGCTCCCTGGGCTTTCTCTGGGGTTGGGGCTCAGTAGCAAACACCGAGCACTTGCTCAAGCCTTGTTCATGCTCTACCCCAGGTCTCGCCCTGCAGTCTGGGAAGTGGCAGCAGAGGGGTGGGTGGCGGGTGGGGTGGGAGGGGAGGTCCCTCGATGCTCGCACCTGGAGCCTTGGGGAGCCACTGATGGTCGCTGCATCCCTGCCTCCCAGCATGGAGTGTGAGGCATGGCAGGACTCTTCACCCCTAAAAAACACATCTAGAAACTCAACCTCATGTAGGGACCAGTCAAAATTGGCTGACCATCTGGACAGCAGGCTAACTGGAATCTACCCCCTTAGGGGTGAGGGAAATCTATGTAGCTCTGGATCCTCTAGGGGTGTCACTGCAGTTACAACTAGGGCTATTTGAGATGGGGACAGAAATTCCATTCCAACTAGGCTGAACAGCAACACAACTAATTCACTGGCTTATGTGCCTGAGAAGTGTTCGCGAGTGCTGCCTTCAGGAATAGCAGGTTCCAGGTGCTCAAAAGTATCATAGGACTCCTACTGTCTTCATTTGTCACCGCCTCTTTTGCTTCTGTTGGCTAGACTGTCAAGCTGGCTCTCTCCATGTGACAGAAAAACACGGCCGCCAAGAGGAGGCGCATATGACCCTCCTGCTAATTAATCTCAGTGAAAGGAGAGGGCGGCTTTATCGATGCAGTTCCTGGGATTGGCTCTCCTTAGACTAACCTGTGGTCAAGGGCATCAGTGGGCTAACTGAACCACCGCAGAGTCAGAGGGCTCACTGAGAGAGGAGGAAATTGGGTGCGCTTTCCAAACATGGAGGAAATAGATGACGGACAGGTGGAAACAGTGATCTTTTGGGTTTCTCTGTGTGTGTGTGTGTGTGTGTGTGTGCACGCGCGTGCGCTTTTTAGGGCCACACCCACAGCATAGGGAAGTTCCCAGGCTGGGGGTCAAATCAGAACTTTAGCTGCTGGCCTACACCACACCTCAGCTACGCAGGGTCCTAGCCACATCTGCCACCTACACCACAGCTCACGGCAATGCCGGATCCTTAACTCGCTGAGCGAGGCCAGGGACCGAACCCACATCCTCATGGATACTAGTTGGGTTTGTTACAGCTGAGCCACAATGGAAACGCCCCCAAAACAGCAGTTTTGTTGCATTGCATCTGGAAGCCTCCAACTCTCACACCTTCTTCCCAGGAGGAAACTCATCCCAGGTCGCCTGAGAAGAGTGGAGGGATGAAAACTGTATTGCCCACAGGGTTCTCAGCTACTTCAGAGCAAAAGGGATGCCTTTCCAGGGCCTTGCCAGGGACTTGACATCGAGTGCTAGGTCAAGGGCGCACACACAGCGGACATCACCAAGAGATGACTGTTGGATTTCTTGCCGAGCCCAGGCTGGCCTCAGAATCCTTCTCAACACCGCACTCCGGATGAAATTGATCACTGTCCTTTCCTAATATGTCACCTCCCGCAGAACCTTCGCCGTCCCCCAGTGCTGCTCAACAGAAGTGTATTGACTTCTACTGTGGCTGCCCCTGCGCTGGGCACGCAGGTCAGCTTTCAGGGAAGGCAGCGAAGGCTGTCTGCGGCTGCCCCCGCTTCCGCTGAGGCCCCGAGAAGCACTGACAGCAGTCTGTTGCCAGAGCGCATTCACAGACATTAAAGATGAAAGATTTTTGCAGCCATCCCAGGGCATGGCTGGGGTGTGCTGGTGTTGGTGCACATTGTAGGGGAGCACAATTTGGCACCCCAAAATCTGTCTCTTTGGCCCATTATTTTTTTTGTCTTTTTTACAGCTGCACCTGGGGCATATCAAAGTTCCTAGGCTAGGGGTCCTGTTGGAGCTGCAGCTGCCAGCCTACACCACAGCCGTGGGAAAGTCAGATCCAAGCCACATCTGTGACCTACACCACAGCTGATGGCAACGCCAGATCCTTAACCCGCTGAGTGAGGCCGGGGGTAGAACCCACATCCTCATGGACGCTATGTCATGTTCTTAACCCACTGAGCCACAGCAGGAACTCCCATCTTTGGCAAGTTTATTTTAAGCTGGTTATTTTCTAAGAAATAGCAGATGGGGAAGAAAACTGAAAACTGAGGAGCAGTGACCCTCTTGTAAAAACAATGACCCTTTGTAAGGGTGTCTCCCTCACTGGAGCAGGAGGAGGAGGAGACTAAGTGTCTAGAAACCCTTATCAATGGAGAGGGCACTGGCTTAAACCTGCATAACCACATAACTTCTAGTCACCTCTCAGGACTGACTCACCCCACCTGCCACATCCTCTTTGGTCTTTAGCTGAGGATGGTATTCAAGGTGAGGGCTTTGGCTGTTTCAGTGAGTTACTAGGTTTTCCTGGGTCTCTCATGTATACATGTCATTCAACTTTTGTTTGATTTTTCTCCTGTTAATCTTACGCCCTTTTTTTCTTTTTTTTTTTTTTTGCTTTTTGCTTTTTTAGGGCTACACCCACAGCATATAGAGGTTCCCAGGCTAGGGGCTGAAATCAGAGCTGTAGCCGCTCACCCACACTGCAGCCACAGCAACACAGGATCCGAGCTGTGTCTGTGACCTACCCCACAGCTCACGGCAACGTCAGATCCTTAACCCACTGAGTGAGGCCAGGGATCAAACCTGCGTCCTCATGGATGCTAGTCAGATTCGTTAACGACTGAGCCACGACAGGAACTCCTGTCTCATGCCAAGCTGATTCTCAGCCCAGCCAGAAGAACCTACAAAGGTAGAGGAAAAGTCCCAGTTGGTGGCATGTGCCCAATTCCTGTGGTATAAATCCTCCCACTGTAGCTGGTCTCAAGTTTCCAACCTGATGTTGCTGAAAACAGAGTTGGGGAAAGGCGCTCATACTCCGCTTGCTTTCTTTGGATCTTTCCGCATTTAGAAAATGTGTGTGGGGGGTGGTTATCCACAAAAAGGAGTTCCCATTGTGGCCCAGAGGGTTAAGAACCCAACTAGCATCCATGAGGATGAGGGTTTGATCTCTGGCCTTGCTCAGTGGATTGGGGATCCAGCGTTGGCGGAAGCTGAGGTGTAGGTTGCAGATGCCACTCAGGTCTGGCATTGCTGTGGCTGTGCTGTAGGCCGGCAGCTGCAGCTCCAGTTTGACCACTAGCCTGGGAACTTCCATAAGCCGTAAGCCGCAGGTTTAGCCCTAAAAAAAAAAAAAAAAGTAGGGGTCACTTGCCGGACACTTAATCAGTCTGAAGGTTTTGCATAAAAATCCCTTTGAGACCAAGCTGTGAGCTTCTCCGCGCAGCCTCCTGCAGTGCAGGCTGGGGCGCAACCCCACTCCCCCCTGAGGAACCCTCGGCCAGTGATGAGGATAAACTGGTGGAATAAACCGCCCTCAGGTGGGCAACTCGGAAGTTCTGTGCAGCCTCCCAGAGCCCCAGCGACTGTGCACTCACGCTCTGGCCAGCTTCCGCCCCAGCCCTCTCACCCTCCCCGCTCCCCCCATTCCGGCTTCCAGGAATCACCTCCTAATCCTCTCCTGGCACACGCTCCTTGCTCCTTGTCTGCATCTAGGACAATTCAACCCAACACAGTCAATCAATCAGCCTCAGGGCCTCTGCCTCACCCCCCACCCCACCCTCGGCCTCGGAACTCCCGGTCAGGTTCCTCCCGGAACCGGCTGCCAACCAGTCCTTGTGCAAGAATTGCCACCTCAGACATCCAAGAGGCCTCTGCATTCCGGGAAAATACTGGGTCCAATAGCATGTCATTTTAGAAGAGCTCTCGAGGACAGCCTTCCCCCAGCTCTGCAATTACAGCCTCTTTCTCTGCTCTCTGCAAAGGCCCGGGCAAGCAGCGATTTGCTCTCTGGCCTGGGGCAGCACTAAAGGCCTCCTTCTAAATATATCTTGACGGACTTACAACCCTCGGGCTGCCCAGATGTGTATTCTCAGTTGCCCCCGAGCCTGCCGTCAAGTGGCTCCAGAGAACTCAGCCGCCGCTGCAGTTCAAAGCATCGCATGGCCCTCTGCACCCCACCCTCCGCCAGAAGCCACGAGGAGTGTCTACGGCGAGAAAAATGGCAGGGCCCTGAGAGCCACTGTGAGGCTGGCTCCGAGGGCACGGGCTTCATAGAGGTTAACGATAGGCCTGGCACTTAAATATTTTTTAGAAATAAATACTGAAGCCACCTGGGTGGATGTGTCTCTCTCTCCACCGCCCTCCCCTTCAGCCACGAGGTCTACACACACGGCATCACTGCTTACATCGGACAACAGCAGAGCCGACCCTGGCATCCAGTGAGTGGGAGGGTTAATTCCTAGGCCCTCTCTACCTAAGGGAATATCCGTGGCCTTTTCAGAGGGAGAGCATCAAGTTCTGAGCCGAGCTGGGAGCACCTCCAAGACGGATTGTTAAGTGGAAGAGGAACGGGCTGAAGACTGTGCATCATGCTTGATATCTTATTAAAAAAGAAAGAAAGAAAGAAAGAAAAGACAAAAGAAAGCAAGGAAAAGGAAAAGGACTTCTTTTTGGGTTCCAGGCTTTTTTCGGCCACACCCACAGCATATGGAAGTTCCCCAGCCAGGGATCGAACCTGCACCACGGCAGGGACAACAGCGGGTCTTTATAACTGCTGGGCCGCCAGGGAACTCCGAGGCAAACAACTTCTAGCATCGACACGGCACGAAGCCGAACTGGGGCCTCCAAGGCCAGGCCCGGGACCCTCGCCGGGACTTCCACAGAGCACACACAGGGGCGGGGGTGTCAGAAAGGACAGGGGCCAGCGAGGATTCAGAAAGGGAAGAACCGGGACTGCCAAACTGGCCTGCTCGGCCAGGACTCCGAAGGTAACGGAAAACACGAGGCCTCGGGTGGGCGGCGGGGAGGGGGCTGTCCCCCTTTGCGCCTGAGCAGGGCTGCAGCGGTCGGTCAGGTGAGAAGCTCACTGTTCAAACTTATGAAATGTGGCAGAAGCCAAAGGCCACGTCTGCTCCAGCCCTGGAAGGGAGGCCCAGGCTGTCTACGATCAAGCACAAAGCCACGCACTAGACTCTGGATAGCCAGCCGCTCTGTTTTTACCTGGCAGAGCCCCCTAAGGGATTAAGGTAGACCCTGAATGCACATTCCCAGGTTCCACACTGGAGGCCTCTTACAGTGTGGGGGCCACGGCCTCAGACCTTAGGGGGCTCAGGCCTCCTGATGGTTTTAAACTTGCACACGTGGGATCCCAAATTTAAGATGCCTTCTCTGGCCTCAGGGGAGGGTGGGACGGGCTGACAGGTGTGGACTCTGCATAGGGAGCAGCGGACACCAGGAAAGGATGCTGGGAGTCTGGATAGCACAGACCCTGCTGTGAGCACAGCTGTCCCCACACCCACGGCCAACTGGACTCAGCCTGAACTGGGTCCCAGGAGGCCTGGGCAGGCTACGCTCACCCAGCTCAGGGTCCCTAGTTGGGTCATCGCTCTGCCAGTCCTTCAGCTGGGCTTCCATGGTCCTTTTCAAACACTAACCACAGGTCACATCTAAATAGCAGAATGCTGGGAGTTCCCTTCATGGCTCAGCAGTTAATGAACCTGACTAGGATCCATGATGATACAGGTTCGATCCCTGGCCCTGCTCAGTGGGTTGCCCTGAGCCGCAGTGTAGGTTGCAGGTGCAGCTCGGATCTGGCATTGCTGTGGCTGTGGCACAGACTGGTAGCTATAGCTCTGATTCAGCCCCTAGCCTGGAAACTTCCATATGCTATGGGTACATCCCTGAAAAGCAAAAAAAATAAAAATAAAAAAATAAATAACAGGATGCTTACACCGCCCTGGACACAAAAAGAAATGCCTGGCTGTGGGGCAGGGGTGGGCACAGAAACTGAAAGCAATACAGAGGTGCCTCGAGGCTAAGATATGAAACCTCTAGTTTGAGATAGCTTCTTGGGCTGCTATTAACTGGATTCAGGCTTGTACCTATTTGCATGGCTGTATATCTGCATCCACACCTGCGCCACACAGTATCACAGCCACTAGACCCGCACAACCATGAAGTGGTGGAAACGCTGCTGTTTCCCAGCTGACCTGTATGCTGTCACCATAGAGCACACGCTGATGTCAAGACTTGGAATGAAAAAGATAAAATGTCTCATTAACCACGTCCTACAGAGAGTCCCTGTTGAAATGATAATACATTTGCATATTGGGTGAAACAAAATCAGTTATTAAAGTTCCTCTCACTTTGTTATGGGTTGAACTGTCTCTCCCCTAAAGCTCTGTGGGTGTCCTAACCCCCAGGACCTCAGAATGTGACCTGATTTGGAAATGGGGTTGCTGCAGATGGAAGTAGCTCAGATGAGATCAGGGCGGTATTGGGTGGGCCATGCATCCGATATAATTAGTGCCCTTAAATGAAGAGGAAGCAGAGGCACAGTGATCAGGCAGCCACGTGGCGATGGAGGAGGAGACTAGAGGCCACATCTATAAGCCAAGAACACCAAGAACTGCTGGCAAACACCAGAAGCTAGAAGAGGGATGCAAGGATCCTGCCCTAGGGTACCGGAGAGGACACAGCCCTGCTGACACCTTGACTTTGGACTCCCAGCCTCCAGAACTGTGAAACAGCACAGTTTCAAGCTGTCCAGTTTTCAAGACTTGGTTACAGAAGGCCCCAACAACCTAATTCATCTTTTTATTTTTTGTTTGTTTTGGGCGCCACACCTGCGGCATATGGAAGTTCCCAGGCTAGGGGTCGAATTGGAGCAGCAGCTGCTGGCCTACGCCACAGCCACAGGAACGCGGGCTCCAAGCCGCGTCTGCAACCTACACCACAGCTCACGGCAACACCAGATCCTTAACCCACCGAGCAGGGCTAGGGATTGAACCCACATTCTCACGATGCTAGTCAGGTATGTAACCACTGAACCGCAATGGGAACTCCCATCTTTTTCTTTTTTTCAAACTTATTTTCATAAATCTATGAGAGCCTTGTGAAATAAGCAGTTATTTCCATTTTCCAGATGAGGAAACTGAGGCTCAGAGAGGCCAGATGATGCATGCGAAGTTGACAAGCTGCTCCAACACAGACAGACTTCAGACCCTGTCTCCGGGCCTCATGCTCCTTCCAAAACCCATCAGTTACTCATTCGTTGTCCCCACACAATTTACAGAGCACCTATAATTTGTCAGATGCTGTTTTGGGTGCTTGAGGTGGATGGAGGAACAAAACAAAGATCCTGCCTTGTGGAGCTTACATTACAGCAGGGAAAGACAGAATTAAATCATAAGCATAATGAATAAGTAAGTTGTTTAGCATCTTAGAGCTCAACACTGTGAGCAAATGAGTAGGACTGGAGAGGCGGGTTGGGAGGGCAGGAGTGGGGGTCAGTCTGTGGTATTAAATGGACGGTCAGGGTCAGCCTCCCCAAAAGGTGAGATTTCAGCAAAGCGGGGGGGGGGGCGGGGGGCGGGTGGAGCTAAGGAACAGAGCCCTGCTGATCTCTGGAGGCATGGTGTCCCAGGCATAGGGAACAGCCAGTGCAAAATGACAGCCTGCTGACGTGAGACTCCAGGCAAAAGCCTTCTGGCTGGTTTTTTAGTGCTTGTTAGATTTGCTGCTTCTGTTGGTCATTTTGCATGTTCTCTTCAAGCGGCTTCCGGAGCCTTGACCACAAAGTCCTTCCTGGACAAGAGCCTGGTCTGGGATTGTGTTGCGTAGGCAGACATCTCGGCAATGGTAGAAAGATGGGCTCGCTGGGTGAGAAGCAGCCGGGTGCATACTGAGGTCAGATGTCCCAGCCCCCGAGGACAGTCCAGGCCAGCTCCGGTCCCACTGATCCTGGGAGCCCAGGGTGGACAAGTCAGGACAACGCCCCCACTGAATGGGGTGAAAGGGGCCACCATTCTTGAGTCTAGAGGAGGGTCCGGGCAGAGGGTGGGACCTATGGGAGCCATGCTACTTTACCTGAATGCCCTGGGGGTATGGGGACAATCGTGTCATTGTCATCAGCGGAGTGAAACTAGGTGAAGATCATTTATTGAAGGCGGTCCCAGCCCCATGAATGTCAAGCACGGAGTGAGAGTATTTTTGGCAGCTACCCCAAGAAGAAAAGCCTGAGATCAAGTTACATGGCCCATCTTTCAGAGAAGGGGGAATTGGAGAGTCCCTGGGCGTCTGAGCGAATGATACTCCCGGACGTTAAATTGTACAGTGTCACTGTCAGTTGTTCATTCCTGTAAGAATATCATCGCTCGTACAAGACGCCAACGCTGTGTGTTAACCACACTTTCCTGGCCGGGGCAGAGAACAGCAGCCCAGCGGAGACAGCCTCCCAAGTGCTAGCCCGTGTTCCCTGGTGTCTGTCTCTATGGGCATCAGCAAAGGGGTGGGGTGTCAGCCACATGAAAGAATTGTGATTCCTGGGGCTCCAGTTGTGCGGGCTGGAAGGGAGCAGGGCCAAGAGGCACCCCTCCCCACACCCCCCTCTCTGTCTGTTACTCACATCTGCCCCACTGCGGTCCAGCGTTGCTAGACAGGATGGCGGCCCTGGAGGGCAGCCCTCTTCCCGGCCGGGGACCGAGGAAAGGGAATGGAGACAGGGGAGCCTGGGGGACTAGAGTCAGTATCATCAGCATCCTCGGCCCCTCCCGTCCCCTCCCAGGGCTCCCCACGTGGCTCTATTTAAATCCAAGCCCTATTTTTGCAGATGCAAAAATGGAGATGGGGTGGGAGCAGAACCCACCCAAAGTCGTGCCCAAGTCAAGACGGCACCGACCTCTGAGCTAGTGTCTTCCCCTTGTCCCACACGCCACACTCACTGACGTCCATCTCCTGGGAACAACGGAAAACAACTTCTAGGAAAAGAAAATCCGCAGAGACTTTGAAACTTAAGAGAGGACAGAGGACACACAGGCTCATTTATAGGACAATCAGGGTCTTCCCACTGTGTTCCAAGGAACCCCCGATGCCTTAAAGCGGCTCTGACACTGTGACTTGGGGCCCTGGTTCCCACCGCACCCCAACTCATTTATTAAACTTGGCATTTTCATATATGATCCTCAAAATAATTCTATGGAGAAGCTGGAACCAACAGGCCGTTGTGGCAGACTGCATTAAAGAACAGCAAGAGATACTGTGACAAATAAATAATAAAAGGCTGTATGTTAAGCCACGAGGTTTTGGGGGTGATTTGCTACGTGGCACCAGATCACTACAACGGCAAGTCACAGCATCTTCGATGCCTGCTCCCTCCGTCGCAGATCTGCCGCCTATGTTCCGCCTGGTTGCTGAAATCAGGCAGGTGGGTCCAAGGCTCCAGACACAGCAGGTAAGAACCTTTCCATGTACCACTTGCTAGAGCAGTGGGACCAAGCTCCTCTCTGAAAGCGGGTGCTGGAGTGGTACCTGGCACATAGTAGCTACTCAATAAATAGCCAGCAATACAGGACTAGATCCCAGGCTCATCCTAGGAGCTGACCGAAGAGCTGAGAGGCAGCTCCTGCTCACTAAGACACGGCTCAATCACAATAAGATGATTTTAGACACTAATTGTGTGGAAGCAGACGAACGGGGCTGTGTGAAAGGCAGGGACTGGGTGTGGTCCGGGCATCAAGGAAGCCCCTCTGAGCTGAGACCTGAAGGATGACAAGATGCCAGCTCTGGGAAGGTGAGCAGCTGTGGCCCTGACAGAAGGGATGGCCAGTGTGTGCGTGCACTCATACATGCATGCACACACATGCAATTTTTTTTTTGTCTTTTGTCATTTTTAGGGCCACACCGAGAGCATGTGGAGGTTCCCAGGCTAGGGGTCCAATCGGAGCTACAGCCGCCAGCCTACACCACAGCTACAGCAGCGCGGGATCCGAGCTGCATCTGCAACCTATACCACAGCTCACGGCAACGCTGGATCCTTAACCCACTGAGCAAGGCCAGGGACTGAACCCGCAACATCATGGTTCCTAGTCAGATTCGTTTCCTCTGAGCCACAAGAGGAACTCCACATGTGCAATTTTTAAAATAGAGAAAGAAGGCTGAGGTTGGAAAAAGCCTGGCTTATTCTCAACGAAGGCAAATAAAAGGAATAATAAGTGACAGAGTGGAATAAAGGGTAGGGCCTGTGGTTAGGAGTTCAGCTTTGCCACTAATTCTGCATGTGACCCCCAAGGGCCATTTCTCTCTGGGCCTTCGTCCTTCTTTCTGTAAGAGGAGGGGGTCGCTAGAATCGGGGCTGCCAGCTCCGCTCACACCCGCCTATGAGAACAGACTCTTCCCAGCTCCACGGGACGTCACACGGGGGTGGGGGAGGGGAACGGGCCATCGAGGGACTATTTACACTGTGGACACGGGCAAACACTGCAAATCAGGCTTTTTTTTTTTTTTTTTGGAGAACTGGTTGTTAAATATTTACCAGCAGGGCGCTGGACTAGACAGGTGCTTCTCACACTCTTGCTAAAGTCTCCTCACGGCAGAGGAGAGCATGTCGTTGCTCTGGAGGCCTGGAGCTCAGCAGCTCAGGAGACCTGTCCTTAAAATCTCCTACTGTCGCTTTATTTATTTACTTTTGTCTTTTTAGGGCCACGCCCACAGAATATGGAGGTTCCCAGGTTAGGGGTCCAATCGGAGACGCCGGCCTACACCACAGCCACAGCAACACAGGATCCAAGCAGCGTCTGCGATCCACACCACGGCTCACGGCAACGCCCCCAGACCTTAACCCACTGAGCGAGGCCAGGGATCGAACCCGAGTCCTCATGGATGCTAGTCGGGTTCGTTAACTGCTGCTCCTCCTATCGTCACTTTCAATTCACAACTGTACATCCTATGCCTGAATGTGTCTGTGCCTCTTGCTTTCACACACGCTCAGAAAGATAACACTTTATTTTCCTAACTTCAGGAGGAAGACCTGTGCTGTTAATCCTGCTATGCGTTTAACATTACACCCACACCCACACCTGCTCCTCCCAGCTGAGTGTCACCCCGTGGTCAAGGTCAGCGGCATCATTCTGTCCCCCCAGATGTAAGGTCTCCCTCCTCTATTCCTCTTTTCCTGCCTTGTCTTTTTTTCTTCTAACCCCCAGGCCCTGAACTTGAACTTGGGCCCTGGAGGGAGAAAGCCAGTCTTGTTAGCCCACTGGCATGTGCACGTGCCAGCAGATGTCCCCCTCCCTCTCGTGACAGAGTCCGGACCCTGCAGGTGGCCCACAGGGGCTGCCAGCACCCACGGGGTATCTTCCTGCAGAGAGAAAGGGGTAACGACTTCCTTTTCCTCTCCTGCCCCCTGGAAGTGTGTGCGCCCAGCTCCTCACGCTGCTGCCAGGCTGGGAGATCTGTTTTCTGTGTTTCAGGCTCGAGGCTGCCGCAGGCTTCCTGGCTGACCTCGGACAGATGGTTATGTTTTGTCTGAGCCTCTTTTTCCACCGTCAGCTGCCGCTGACCTCACTGCTGGGGCCGGCTGGGTGGATGTCTGAGGCAGACTCGAAAAACAGACCATAGTTGCAGACACAGAGCCGGGGGCACGGGCTGAGGTTCCATCTCACCGCGAGAGGGGCAGAGACCCCACCTCTGTGGATGCCGGCCCCAGGGGTGCTAAAACATCATCACGGAAAATCCCAGAAAAAAAAAATTTTACAAAGTGACACCGGCCCTTCAAGGCGACCGGAGACCTCTGCTGGGGGAGGTGGGAGGGAGAAGCGGAGTGCGATGGGAATTAGGGGGTGGGGCTGGGGACAGCTGACTATTGAAGGGACCTTGTCCTGCCTCCTCCTCTAAGCGTTTCAGAGCTGTGCTTGCTGTCCCCACCTTCTGTCTGCATTCGTACTTCAGTCCTTGGGGCTCACCCATCACTCCATCAAACTGGTCATTGCCAATCCAACAGCCACGGCCCAGAAGGCATCTCGCCGCCCACATGGTCCCATTGAGACAAGCCTTTGATCTCTCTCATTTAAACTCTCTACCCCATGGGGGTCTTGGTTTGGGTTCAGGCAAAGCAGCGCCCAGGACCAGGATTTGGGGACAGGTAGTTCATTTGGGAGGTGGCCCAGGAGGCAGAAGTGAGATGCGGGGAAGTGAAGCAAGGAGAGAGCACGCGTCCCTGGGTTCCCGCCGCGGGCACCGGGGCTCACGCCCTCCTAGGCTCCTCGGAGGGACGGGCAGAAAGCACCTGAGCCTTACCTCCTGCAGAGGACAAAGGGCTGGGGTTGAGCTGTGCTCGCGGACTCCACTGGTCACCTCCCAGGGGCGTGAACTCCCGGAGGCAGGAGAACGGAGACCCGTGGTGGGCGCCTGTGATGGGGACCGACCTGCGTGCACAGGAAGCGTCCACACTGCAGTGCGGTCAGTGGAGACTGAGAGACGATGCAGAGACACCAGGATGTCCCCTGGGCTTGGCCTCCCTGACAGCTCACTCCTGTGGCCCTTGTTCTGACCTGAGACACGCCTTTCCATCTGTTTCCAGGTCCTGTTCTCTGAGTGCCGCCCCCCCACAGGCTCCTTAACGCACCGTGCTCCCCTGAGGACCCTCGCCCTCCTGTGCAACCCCAGTACCCTTGACTCAGCTGCTGCACTAATAAGCACACGGTGTTAACACTCCACTGCTTACATTTCTCCCCCCCCAAGAAAGTTCAAACAATAAGGCAAAGTATTGGTGAATTTTGTTTCATTAAAACTAAGGATCTATGGAGTTCCCTTCGTGGCTCAGCAGTTAACGAATCCGACTAGTATCTAGAGACGCAGGTTCAATCCCTGGCCTCGCTCAGTGGGTTTAGGATCCGGCGTTGCCACGAGCTATGGTGTAGGGCACAGACGCTGCTCAGTTCCTGCCTTGCTGTGGCTGTGGTGTAGGCTGGCAGCCGCGGCTCCGATTCAGTCCCTCACCTGGGAACGTCCATATGCTCCGTTCAACAAAGTTCACAAACAGATTTAAAAAAAAAAAAAAAAAAACAGGGAAAATATTTGCAATATCCAAAACCGATAAGAAATTGATATCTAAAACTTTTAAAACCTCCTACAAAGTAACAAGAAAAAAACACCAGCAGACCCCAAAGAAAAATGGGCCAAGATTACGAACAAGCAGCTGACGCGAGAGGAAACCCAAAAGCTAACCACTGCTTGAAGCTGTTAGTAATCAGAGAAATTGAAAATTAAAACAACAACAAGATAATGTTTTCGAACTGCTGCACTAGAAGGACCTTCCATCCCGCTGGTGGGCGCAAGTGTAATCCAACACCGTCGCACATTCCAGACTCAAAAAAGGAGACGCCCATCTACGACCCAGAAATTCTGCCCCTGTGTCACCTGCCCCACATCCCGTGAACGCTCCCACAAACCTGTCACTGGCCAAGGATGGAGCTCTGCGTTGTGTTGTGGGTGAAGGTGGCGGGAGCTGGAAGCAGCACGAATGTCCTTTCCAGGGAGTGGAGAGAAAAACCGCACAGACCACGTGCAGCCGAGCAGTCCAGGCAGCGGCTGGAAGGAACGACCCAGACATCCACATGTCAGCACACGAAGGGGTCTCTAACACAGCGCTGGGGCGGGGGCAGAATGAGATCCGTGATATGACAGCATTTAAATACAAAATACACGCACCCAGAAATAACTGAACACGGAGCTCCCACCATGGCACACTGGGTTAAGAGTCTGACTGCAGTAGCTCTAGTCTGCTGCTGAGGTGCAGGTTCAGTCCCCGGCCTGGCACAGTGGGTTGAAGGATCCGGCGTTGCTACAGCTAGAGCCTGGGTTCAATCCGTAGCCCAGGAGCTCCCGTATGCTGTGGGTGCGGCCAAAAAAAAAAAACAAAAGAAAGAAAGAAATAGCAAAATAACTAAACGTTTACAAGAACACGTACAAGGGAAAAGAACAGTGATTCCTGTGACTATTCTAGAACATTTCTGTACTATGGCTGTGTGACATACTGGCCCAAAACCTAGTGGCTTAAAACAACCATTCTCTAATATTCCATGGATTCTGCAGGTCAGGGTCTCGGGCAGGGCTGGACAGGAGATGTTGCAACTCCACGTGGCATCCACTGAGGTCACCACAGAAGGCAGTGTCTGCAGGAAGGTGGACTGGTCTGCGGCTCAAGGCACTGATATGTCCCGCATTTGAGGCCGGGGCTCAGCTGGGGCCGTCAACCAGAACTTCCATATGCCGCAGGTGCAGCCCTAAAAAGAAAAAAAGGGGGGGGACAAAAAAAGGGGGTTGGCTCTTTCCATCTTTGTTTTGACTGACCAGGTGGTAAGACCCCAACCAATGGGACCCCAGAAGCAGGTGCATGATGCTCCATTTCCCTCAAGAGACCCAGGGTTACAAAGGGCCAGAGGGGGAGAGAGTCCTCTGAAGAAAGTGGCCAGTAAGTGGGAGGCAGGGTTCCTGGGAGCAGATGAGGATGTGGCCGCCTTGCCTCATGCCTGGAAGAGGAGAACCTGTCATCTGGGGGCTTTCAGCCCAGGGAGCAGTTGGGGGTGATGGGAGCTGTGCTGGAGCCAGCCAGGCCCCCAGGGATGACACTGGCAAGGCCAGGATGCCCGCAGACCTGTCAGGTATGGAACGAGGGTAAGAGCAGCTAGGACCAGGAAGAGCGGCTAGGACCAGAGCCACCTGGGGGCCTGTAGGCACTTGGCCTTTTCTTGGCCCTCACCTCTCCAGCCAAGTGGCTGGTGGGGAGGGTGGGAGCCCCAGGCTGAGAAACACCTGCTTGCAGACCGCTGGCGGTGCCCACCTGAGCTGAGCAGGACTCCACCTGTGGGGTCTGGGCAATTGCACCACACTGGGCACATCAGGCTTTTGTTTGTTTGTTTGTCTTTTTGTCCTTTTATAGCCGCACCCGTGATATACGGAGGTTCCCAGGCTAGGGGTCGAATCAGAGCTGTACCCGCCGGCCTACACCACAGCCACAGCAAGGCAGGATCCAAGCCGTGTCTGTGACCTACACCACAGCTCACAGCAGTGCTGGATCATTAACCCGCTGAGCGAGGCCAGGGATCGAACCCGCAACCTCATGGTTCCTAGTCGAATTCGTTTACGCTGCACCACGACGGGAACTCCCACATCAGGTATTAAAACGGGTCATTCCTTATATGTGAAAAGAGGCCAAGAGCTCCCGTTGTGGCACAATGGGATCAGCAACATCTTGGGAGTGCCGAGACGCAGGTTTGACCCCCGGCCGGGCACAGTCAGTTAAGGATCTGGCGTTGCCATAGCTGCGACTTGGTTCACAGCTGTAGCTTGGATCTGATCCGTGGCCCGGGAGCTCCATATGCCGCAGGGTGGCCAAAAAAAAAAAAAAAAGACGAGGCCAGAAGACGTTTTATCACCTAACACTGAGCAGATGCAGATGAGCAGAGACCAGGTAGCAGTTTCCTCCTGGGGTCTCACAGGACATGGGGGAACAAGCCCAGGGCCCGAGGACAAGGTGTGGGGATCTCGCTGTTTCCACTCGGGGGACAGGAATGTTGACAGCTACCCGTCCAGCCACACCACCACTTACTGGGACCACCCAGCGCTGGGGTACCAGCATCCAGCTGCATGCTCTCTCTTTTCTAAAGCTTTCATTTTTTTTTTTAATTGAGGCAAAATTCACCTAAGATAAAATTAACCATTTTAAAGCAAACAGTTCAATGGCACTCAATACATTCACAATGTTGTGTAACCACCACCATTTTCATCACTCCAAAAGAAACCCCACACCCATTAAGCAATTGTCCCCTATTCCCGCCGGCCCCCAGCCCCTGGATGTTTCCTATAAAGTGACCTTTCACTTTCCATGAAGTGATCTTTTGGCTGTGGCTTTTTTCACATAATTTTTTTTTTTCTTTTCTAGGGCCGCACCCACGGCATATGGAGGTTCCCAGGCTAGGGGTCAAATCAGAGCTACAGCCACCGGCCCACACCACAGCCACAGCAGCGCGGGATCCGAGCCACATCTGCAAACTACACCACAGTTCATGGCAATGCCGGATCCTTAACCCACTGAGCGAGGCCAGGGATCAAACCCGCAACTTCATGGACACTAATAGGGTTCGTTACTGCTGAGCCACCACGGGAACTCCCTCACATAATGTTTCTGAGGTCTGTCCATGTCGTAGCATGGATCAGTACTTCATTTCTTTTTACGACTGAATAATAATTCATTACATAATTTTTTTATCCATGTATTGGTGATGGACATTTGGGCTGTTTCCACTTTTTGGCTGTTGTGAGTAGAGCTGCTGTGAACATGTATGTGCATATCCCTGTCTGAGCACCAGTTTTTCATTCCTTTGGATAAATATCTAAGAACAGTATCACTGGGTCCTAAGAAATTCTGTTTAGCTTTTTGAGGAACCATCAAACTCCTTTTCACTGAGGCTGTACCATTTTACACTCCCACCAGCAATGTACAAGGGGTCTAATTTCTCGACATTCCTGCTGACACTTGTTATTTTGTTTTGTTTGTCATTATAGCCATCCTAGTGGGTGGGAAGTGTAATCTCATTGTGGTTTTGATTTGCATGTTCTTAATGGCTAAGGACACTGAGCATCCATTCCTGTGCCTGTTGAACATCTGTTTGTCTTCTTGGAAGAAATGTCCATTCAAGTCCATTGCCCAGGTCCTCTCTTTAATTGGGCTGCCTTTGGTTATTCAATTGTAAAAATTCTTTTTTTTTTTTTTTTTGCTTTTTAGGGCCACACTCATGACATATGGAGGTTCCCAGCTAGGGGTCTAATCAAAGGTACAGCTGGCGGCCTACACCACAGCCACAGCAATGCTAGATCCGAGCCATGTCTGCGACCTGCACCACAGCTCACGGCATCGCCGGATCCTTAACCCACTGAGCAAGGCCAGGGATCGAACCCGCAACCTCATGGTTCCTAGTCAGATTCGTTTCTGCTGCACAATGAATGGAAACTCCTAAAAATTCTTTATATATTCTGGATACTAGGCCCTTCTTAGATATATGATTTGCAAATACTTTGTCCCATTCTATCGGCTGTCTTTTCACTGCTTCGATAACATGCTTTAACCCACCCAGGTTTTTTACTTTGATAAAGTACGATGTATCCAGTTTTTCTGTGGCTCCTGCTTTTGGTGTCATATTTAAGAACGTATTGCCAAATCCAAGGTCACCCAAGGGCACATTACCAAATCCAAGGTCACAGGGATCTACCTTGAATCATAGGGATCTACCTTGAATCCCTATGAAGGTCCCATAGAAGAAAACCCCTATGTTTTCTTCCAAGTCTTGTGGTTGAGCCAACTTGAGTAAACTTTTGGTACCTGATGTGAGGCAGGGTCCATTTTTCATTTTTTCCATATGGATAAGCCGTTGTCTGGGTATTGTTTAACTCCTCGCATTAATCCCATGAGAAAAGCAGTGTCACCAACTCCACTTTAAAGATGAGGAAACTGAAGTTTCAAGAGGTGACAGAGTTGACCAAAGCCACCCGGACAGCAAATGGCAGCACTGGGATTTGACTGAGTCAAAACTAGTTGCTCCTGACCATGCTGGCCGATGCTTCTGGTGCCCAGGTCACTCCCCTCGGCCCCACTGATTATAGAGAGACTGTGAGAACAGTTCCTCGAGTGTCACCAGAATCCCTTCTCAGCTGTGCCGGAGCCTCTCTCTGCTTTCCTATCTCAGGTTTTTTCTGAAGCCTTGAGAGGCAGCTGAGTTTCATGGGCACAACCCCTGGAGGTAACACACTTCCAGAAGGTTAATTTGAAGCACATTCTACTCTTTTTTTCTTTTCATGGCATATGCAGTATATGGACGTTCCCAAGCTAGGGGTTGAATCAGAGCTGCAGCTGCTGACCTGCGCCACAGCCACAGTAGCTCAGGATCTAAGCCATATCTGTGACCTACACTATAGCTTGAGGCAACGCCGGATCCTTAACCCCCTGAGTGAGGCCAGGGATCGAACCTGCATCCTCATAGACAATATGTTGGGTTCTTAACCCGCAGAGTCACAGCGGGAACTCCTGAAGCACATCCCCTGGGTCCCCTTCCACAACACTGCACAATGAGACACCCTTCATCCCCTACCACGGCGCACCCCTGCCTGCTGGGATCCCCGCCAGATGAACCCCCTGCACCAAGTCCAAGCTCAGCTCTGCTTTCCAGGAACCCAACTAAGATGCCCGGGAGGGTGAGAGCAGGGCCTCGTCTCGGGCGCTCCGGGCCCAGGCCACAGCCCCGCTGACCCAGTGTCCAAACCGGGGGGGGGGGGGGGGGGGGGCCCTCGTACCTCTGCTCTGAACACAAGAACAAGAAGAAAGCAAATCACCTCCCTTCTTACTGATGTGGCCGAAACCCAGACAAGAATTCCACCTCAAGGTGCATCTTTCCCCAAGAAAGGGCAAAGGAGCTTCCAACTCCGGGCACCCGGGCGTCCAGCCCCCAGAGCCCTGCCTGCGGCCAGACATCGCATCGGGAGGAGACGCCGGGGACACACAAGCACGGGCACCTGCAGTCACCCTGCTCCAGGGCTCCAGGTATTCCCTTGCGGCCCATATATCCAGGATCATCCCTCACAGTGGGGCTCAGACCGGGAGACTGCACTCTGCCTCCGAACCAGGAGGGTCCCGACAGCCTGGAGATGTGAGAAGTCACAGCCTGAAACCCCAGCCGCCTGCCCGGCTGCCGCCCTCCCCTCCCTGTGCCTGGGGCCCCCTGGCTGGACGCTGACCCTCCGCCCAGCCCCACCCACCCCTCCCCACAGGCTGCCATTTCCCAGGTCCCTGGGGCTGCAAGGGTCCAGGACAGGGGAACTATGCCACATCCCGCTTCGCAGTGTGGGGTCATCCAGATAATTTACTGGACCCAGTAATTACCACCCCTGGGGCCAGGCTGACAGAGGGTCGCGGCCTGAGGGTGCTCACTTCACAAAAGCACCCACTTCCCAGCATTTCATAGCTTCTATTTTTTGTTTCAGGTAGTGCCTTTTTTTTTTTTTTTGGTTGTACCTGCAGCATGCAGAAGTTCTGGAGCCAGGGATCAAACCGGCCACAGCAGTGACAACTGCTTAACTGCTAGGCCCATGGTTTCTATTTCTTTTTTTTTTTTTTTCTTTTTAGGGCTGCACCCATGGCATATGGAGGTTCCCAGGCTAGGGGTCTAATCGGAGCTGTTAGCTACCAGCCACAGCCACAGTCACAGCAGCTTGGGATCAAAGCCACGTCTGTGACCTACACCAGAGCTCAAGCACTGTGCGAGGTGATCCTTAACCCACTGAGCGAGGCCAGGGATCGAACCCACATCCTCATGGATGCTAGTCAGGTTCATCAACCGCTGGGCCATGACAGGAACGCCCCATGGCTTCTTTTAAGAAGCTGTCCTGGGTCTTGTTTTTCTACCCTGCCCCACCCCTTCTCACCTCCACACATATGGGAGCACAACCTCTGGTTTACCTGCTATAAATGTTCAAGGCCAGCTCTCTATCACCTCACCCGAGGCCACCCAACACCAGGCGGGGCTCAGGCAATGTTTGTTGACCGCATCGCACGTGCACCTTACACGCAGCACACACTCACAGCCCACAGCATGACAGACACACCGGTCCTCAGTCTTGGCTACACAGTAGAATCACTGAGATGCTCAAAAAGGTACTGAGGCCGGGTCCCCCCAGGAGATCCTGACTTGGTGGATCTGGGAGGGGCGCCAGGCAGCCGCTTGTTTCCAGAATTCCCCAGGTGATCCCGGTTGTGGCCTCAATAGTTCCCTACATCAGGATCACCTGGAAGACTTGCTGGAATGCAGGTTTCTGGGCCCTGCTCAGCAGTGTCCCCGACAGGCCTGCAAGGTGGCCCTAGAGTCGGTGCTTCTCTCCAGGGCTGGGGGACTCTCCGGACATAGGCTAGATGTCCTCTCACGACAGACCTGAGAGCAGGGGGCCAGGGACTAGGGACAAGCAGGGGCTTGCAAGGACCTGGGGAGGTGAGAGGCCAGCGGAAGGCAGGAGACATGGAAAGGGGTTTGGGTGGGACAGTAAGTGGCAGACCCCTTGGGACTTTTTTTTTTTTTTTGCAGCATATGAAGTTCCCAGACTTGGGGCCGAATTGGAGCTGCAGCCACTGGCCTACGCTACAGCCACAGCAGTGCCAGATCCGAGCCATATGTGCAAACTACACCGCAGCGCACAGCAATGCCGGATCCTTAACCCACTGAGAAATGACAGGGATTGCACCTGCGTCCTCATGGATACTAGTCTGGTTCTTAACCCACTGAGCCACAACAGGAATTCCCCCACGGGCTTTGAGAAGACAGACACCGAGGCAGGGAATGGAGTCACGGTCTCCCCCGCCCTCATTCTCTGAATGCACTTGAGGCCTGGGTGGGGTGGGTCAGCCACCACCCCCTTCCCCTGGATGCGGACACAGCCCCCTTGCTGGCCTCCCTGCCTCCTCTCTCCCTCACCACGGTCCCCTCTCCGCTCTGCAGCTTAAGTGACTGTCCAAAAACATGTCAGCCAGGCCATGTCCACTTCCCTGGCTTAAATCTTCCCAAGAGGTTCCCCAGCACTGCTAAACAGAGTTCAAGTTCCTTATCCAGTTGGCCACGCCCTTCTGCAGAGGCCTTGAGACCTCCACATTCCTGACGGAGAGCCCCAGCTGCAGGGCTCAGAAGCCATCGCCACGTGTTGCACAGAGGTCGCTGCCTTCCACGGGGTCCCCCCGCCTGTGACTGAGCATGGTGGCCCCCTGGCCTGGCCATCCCTGGGGGATGGAGGACCCTCTTTGGGCCGTGTTGGCTCTGGGGCTTGCTAAGGGCTTTGCTAAACCTTCCTGAGACCACACAGTGGTCTAGGGACGGCCCCACCCTATCTTCCCTTGCTCAGGGTCAGACTTACATAAACCCTCAGGAATTTTACCAGCCTTCGCCCTAATCAACTGATTTGTCTTTTTAGGGCCGCAAACCTCCCCCCCTCCCCTGCCCCCGGCATATAGAAATTCCCAGGCTAGGAATTGAATCAGAGCTGTAGCTGCTGCTGGCCTACGCTATAGCCACAGCAACCCCAGATCCGAGCCGCATCTGCGACCTACACCACAGCACACCGCCACGCCAGATCTTTAACCCACTGAGCGAAGCCAGGGATCGAACCTGCATCCTTCCCGACACAGGTCAGATTCGTTTCTGCTGAGCCACGACGGGAACTCCCCTTAATCAACTGATCTTTGTAGAACTGGATCCCCTCGTTATAATCCTACACAGGAGCCAAAGCATGCCAGTCCTGTTACCCTGCTAAGTGCTCCTTTCCCCGCCATGGCGAGACCCACTGTCTGAGGGCAGCCTTCCCTGCTCCAAAGACTTGGGACCAGTGCTTTGACAAGGGGGCGATCCCGGGAAAAACTGATCAGGGTGTGAGAGGAGCCAGATGGGGGAGAGGAGGAGCCGGGCAGGGGTGGACTTCAGCTGGTGTTTGGGGGGGCGAGGGGACGCCCGCCGAGGCACCCTGGCAACCTCACAGGTATCCCGGCCGCCTTGTGGGCAGATCCTGGAACCCCAGCTGATCTGAACATAGGGGGGAAGCAGAATAATGCCCCCGCAGATGCCCACATCCCAGTCCACGGAACCTGTGAATATGCTACCTTATGGGGCAACAAGGACTCGAAGGTGGGGTCAGGCTAAAGACCTGGAGACCGGGAGATGTCCCGGATTATCTGGTGGCCCAGCGTAACACAGGAATCCTTGCAGAAAGGAGAAAGAGATGTGACCGTGGAAACAGGTCTGGAGGGGGTGTGCTCGCCACGGGCCAAGGAACTCAGCAGCCTCTGGATGCTGGAAAAGGGGACGAGGCTCCTCCAAAGAGCCTTGAGAAGGCGCTCGGCCCCTCAACACCTTGAATTTCTCCCCCAGGAACCCACAGAGGACTTCTGGAATCCAGGGCCGTACCACAGTAAATGTGTATTAAGCCACCAAGGGTGTGACCACGTGTTAGAGCAGCAATGGGAATCTAAGAGTGAGCGTTAGCCCAGCTCCCTGTTCCTCCCAGCACAGGAGAGGGTGGGTGGCCTGGGGGGGTGCCGGGAGCTGTCCTGAGGTGCTTCCTCCTCCCCCAGGGTCCTGAGGAGGACAGGCTTCCCGCCACTCCCCCACCCGCCCCCACCCCCTCCGAGCCGCTGCCTAGAACTGGCTTCTCAAGGAATGCCCAAGTCGCCTTGCTGTCATCTGGCCTCTTTTGTGTTGGTGTCTCCGTTTCTGGTGTGTGGGACAAGGGCCTGGAGAGCCGGCACCTCTGGCCACTCTTCAGTTCACTGCCCATGTAATAAACTGCCCTAATCTAAAAGTGGCCAGTGGTGTATTCACTAACCCAGTTGCCAAGGCTTGGTGCTGGCCTGGCCTGTTTGTGCATGATCTTGACCCAGTGCCAGCCCCAGCCCCAGCAGACCCGCAGGGAGCTGGGGAGGGAATGAACCTGCAGGCAGAGGAGCTGGGCATTGGTTAGTCATGGGCTGCCCGGCAGGGAGACAGAGTCCTGGGTACTCTGGGCTCTAAGCGGGGAGAGAAGCAGGGCACAGGGCCCTGAGCAGGGCCCTGAAGCCGAAGCTGTGAGCCTTAGCAGCAAAGACACAGATACTGGAATCCCAAGGGACAGAGAGGGAGCAAAGAGATGGCTAGTCCCACCAACAATCACATTAGACCCGTTGCTGCGGCAATGGACTTGGACTGAAAATGGACCCATTCTATGTAGAAGCACCATCGAGGTCCCCACTCCCAGGCAGCCATCAAGAGTGCCATTTAACACACCTGCCAATAGCCAGGCAGGTGACAATGGCAGTCCACCTTCAGGAAACAATACAAGGGCTCAAGCCTGCACTTTCCATGCCAAACTACTCATGGGTGCTGGTGGGCAGCCAGTCACCCACGGTTCTCCCAGCCGGAGCCTCAGCAGGTGTCTCCACCTGGATGGTCCGCAACGGTGCCGGAGCCCTGTTTCTCCTATTTCTCTCATAAACTGGCCCTTCATTGGTTTTCTTCTCTTCCCTGTCTCATTTCTTTACTTCTTCCTCCTGTGTCCTGCAGTCATCTAACTACCTGTACCCAAATCCCTGTCTCAGGACAGCCCAAACTGAGACACTTATCCTCAGGCTGGCAGGAGACTATGTGCGCCCCCCACACACACACCTTGAAACGGATGAGAGGTTTAAGCAGGCTGAGGGGGGGTGGTGCTCAGGTAAATCCTGTATTGCACTGTCACAATCAGTGAAGGTCAGGAAGCTGAAGTGCCCACTAGCAATCATAGCACTTGATGTCCAGCAGGCTTTCCCATTCCCCTTCTGATGGTTACTCGGGGAGCTCGCATTCACCACATGGTCCCAGCGAGGCTGATAAATCTTTTTACACTGCCTCATCCTCACGGGTCTGCAGTGGACACGTGACCTAGGTAGCCAATCAGAATAGTTCATCCTCCTGGATACTCTGATTGGCTCAGAGAAGTCCAATCAGAATCCTCCCTGAGGTTAACGTGGGATCCTGGGAGAGGTCGTGAAGGAAGCCTGGAGATCAGAATTGCAGAGTGAAAGGGAGCCTCTGGGGTTGAAGGTGCCTGGGATTCCATCTGCCGCGTGAATAAACGGACAAGTTGAGATGTGAGAGAGGGAACCCACATCACTGGAGCCGCTGAATCCAGCTATGTCTGAAACCACATTGCCTTTGGACCTTGTGGTTCCTGGAGCCAACATATTCCTTTTTTGCTTAAAATTGAGTTGGATTTCTGTCACAACCAAAAGGCTTGGGACAAGAGGGAAACATTTAAAATCGTGCCTACCTCTGTCACCAATCTAGGTTCATCTGGCCCGACGCACAGCAAGCCAAAACACCGAAATGCTGAGGTTTGCAGCAAAGAGAGAGCTTATTCCCAAGGCAGCCAGTCGGGAAAATGGAAGAGCAAATCTGAAATCTGCCTTCCTGAAGGCGAGGGTCGGGGTCTTTATGGGATAAGGAGAAGCAAGACGGTCTGAGCACGGGGAACGTGGGGAGAGGTGATTGGGGAAAAGTGATCGTCATTCTGCGCAGGCGTAACTAGGCCACAGGCCTCCGCACGTTCTGAGGGTGGAGTTTTCGGCCCTCCAGTGTCAAAAGGTCACCGAGCTGGACTTTCTCGCATGCCCGGTTGGAGGGTGGTGGTCCTCTCCAGTCTTAACTGGCTCAACTAGAACCAGATGCAATCGACCCCAAGTTTCTAAAAAACAGCTTGGGCAAACATCTTATTGTTTAGGCTACGGGCGGTTTGGAGGACATGGAAGTTTTAAAACTACCTTGATTAGTGACAGCAGGTGAAATGGATTTGACTCATTACACTGGGTTTCACTGGGAAGGGCCTCTCTTCCTGGCGAATACCAGGCTGTTCTGCACGACCCTTTGCCCCTTGCCGCAGCTTTCTACTCATGGGCACTAGAGAAAAACACTGTCATTTCCAGCATTGCACAGAGCTGGAATTTACTGTTTAATAAATTGGTCAATACTTTATTAGTGACCTTAGAACAATTGCAGAACTGCAGGCAGAAGATCTGAGAAGTCAACAATTAGTGTCAAGTGACTTCCTAATGTGCAATCAGACTTCAAAAAAAAGAGAATCTAGGAGTTTCCATTGTGGCTCTGTGGGTTAAGAACCAGACATAGAGTCCGTGAGGATGCAAGTTTGGTCCCTCTCCTCGGTTCAGTGGGTTAGGGATGCAGCATTGCCGCAAGCTGCAGTGTAGTTCAGATCCCATGTTGCTGTGGCCATGGCATAGGCCAGCAGCTGTAGCTCCAGTTCGACCTGTATGTAACCTGGGAACTTCCACATGCCACAGGCGTGACCCTAAAAAGCCGGGGGAAAAAAGAGCAAAAAATAAAAATAGATGATGGAGAGATAGATAGATAGATAGAATCCAGGCAAACCCAAAATAGATATCCATTAGCCACAAGGGATAGGAATGTCATCAATTACTTAAAGTGGAGAGAGACTAAAGTTACACCCATCCATGTATCCAGTCAGTCACCCATTCATCTATTTTTTTAAGAAACATTATTCAAAACCTTATTTGGAGTGGGTTTTATTTTGTGTCCCCTCAAAGCAAACCCTGAGATAGGATTCGATGGCAGGAGGGTGGTTTCTGGTACTGGCACAGGCCAGCTCTGCCACTTCAAGTGGAATTTATTTAACTGCAAATAACTGCAAGTAATAGTGTCTTAAGAAATAAAGACAAGTATTTCATAAAATAAGAATCCATAAAATGTAAAAGTTGTAGTGTAGCAGCCCAGTGACATCAGGAAAGATTTTCCCAGCATGCCTGCACCACCAGCCTCAGAGGGTTGGGTTTTTTTTTTTTTTTTTTTTTTGCTTTATCTAGGGCTGCACCCATGGCATGTGGAGGTTCCCAGGCCAGGGGTCTAACAGGAGCTGTAGCCATTGGCCTTCACCACAGCCACAACAATGCGGGATCCGAGCCGCGTCTGCAACCTACACCACAGCTCACAGCAACGCCGGATCCTTAACCCACTGAGCAAGGCCAGGGATCGAACCCGCAACCTCATGGTTCTTAGTCGGATTCGTTAACCACTGAGCCACGACAGGAACTCCCAGAGGGTTGGTTTTTTACCTCTTGCTAATCACTTTATGGTCACAGGATGGCTGCTGCAGCACCAGACATCACAACCACTTACAAGATTAGAGAGCACAGTGGGAAAAGGACAGTACAGCAGTGTTATTCCAGTTGCACCGATAGTACTACACTTTAGCACTTCAGTGAGCTCCAACCAATTTCCAAATGCCTTTACCTGAAGACTTTTCCCAAATACCACAGAAGGCTTCTCTGTCCATTAGCATCAGATCAGAAGTGATAAAAACTTGATATCCTCCAACACAACCCTTAGCCAATGATTGAGAAGCGAGTTGATGTATAAAAATGTTAGTTCCCTGGTTTCTCTGAGGGATGACTCTAAAGCAGATCATTCACGGAGTTTCTAAGACTTTCCCTGCATAATTAAGCTCCAATCACCCACAGTAGTACCTGTAGGGCACCCTTTGTTAGATACCTTCCCTGTCTTGCTTTCCCAACCCCCTACCAGTGTTTCCTGCAATTACGGTCCCAGAAAACTACTTCCACTCCAGTTATTGTCTCAGAGAAAGTTGGGCAGCCTCCAAAGTAAGACTAATTTCCCCCTTTATTAGAGAGGGAAGGTCTTCTCCAAGACCCCCCAGTAGTCTTGGATTTGGATCCCATGCTTCACCCCTTGCCTCCAGCTGCCCCAGGAAGAGTTGAAGTACAATCTAACAAAGGGAAGCAGGACGGTTATGCCTCCTGAAGATGGGCTCACTGCCCTCCACCCCCGGCCTTCATCAGGGTTTTGTGAGCAAGATGAAAAGAACAAGCAGCGGTTGTTGAGTGGGCAACAATGCAGCATCAGGTTCTGTTTAACAGTTTTAAATCGGTGACTGAGACAATAACGTGGAAGTCAGGCCTGGCATGTTTACAGAGGACAGGACACCAGGAGAAATAGCAAGTGTGCTGCACAGCAGAATAAAGAACCTCCGTATGGACTCAATGGATCAAAAAGAGGTTTGGTGGGAGTTGCAGAACCATGGACTGAACGGATCAAAATGAGGGTTTAGTGGGAATTAATGTAACTCCCCGTAGCTAGAGCCAAAATCGAAAACAAACAAAAACTAAGAAAGCAGAAATAACCACACAAGTGTTGGATGGAAAAGCAAAGGCTTATCAAGAACACAATGATAAAGGCATAGGAATAATTCCACTTGTCAGCAGTGGGGTTTGGCTGCGTCTCCAACAGGATCACAGGTTAGCCTCACGAAGGACGGTGCTGAGGCAGAGAGAGGTGAAAGTCCCGTGCCCCTTGTCCTGGACTGGCACTGGCACCAGCTATCACGTCCCTTGCAATAAGCAGTAGCCAAATGAAGTGTGCTCAGAGGACAGTGGCCAGGATGGTGACAGACCTGGGTGCCACATGGTGGGAGAAGAGGCACTGCTGGAGGACATGGTGAATACTGGAATTATATAAAGATGTATGTCTCTCTCTCTCTCTCTGTTTTTTTTTTTGTTTTTTTTTTTTTTGTCTTTTCGCCTTATCTAGGGCCGCACCCACGGCATATGGAGGGTCCCAGGCTAGGGGTCAAACCAGACTACGCAACAGCCACAGAAATGCAGGATCTGAGCCTTGTCTGCAACCTACACCACAGCTCACGGCAACACTGGATCCTTAACCCACTGAGCAAGGCCAGGGATCGAACCCGCAACCTCATGGTTCCTAGTTGGATTCATTAACCACTGAGCCACGACGGGAACTCCATGTCTCTTTTTTTTATACAATAAATATTTAAACTTGGCTAGATTGTCCTCTTCCAGTCTCAATATTCAGTATCCAGACATGGAAATGAGAACCTCTTTAGGTATTTCAAACAGGAGAGAATTAATACAGGGAATTTGTCACAAAGATAATGGAAGGGCTGCAGGTACAAACAGGGAAAGATCAGGATTCCCAGAGATGAATAACTGCAGGAAGCCAGGATCACCTGGCTGAAGGAGCAACAGGGGAAATGGGATAACCCAGGGCTCTGAGAGCTGCCTGCGCCGGAACCTGCATTCACTGCTGCTTCTGCTGGAGGCGAAGCCTTCAACAGAAAGAACAAGAGTACGTCCTCCTTCTGCCTTCCGGTATCTCTCCAGTGCTGCCCACTGGATGAACTTCAGCAGAAGCCTACTGGCAAGAGAGCCTGGGAAGCGCCACTGGGAGAATTCCAGCCCCTTTGATGTGGAGCAGAGCACGCGGTGGTTCGCAGAGCAGGATGAAAAGCATAGAGAGGATGGGATGTGTGGGTGGACATAAGCAAGGTCTGTGTAAGAGCAGAATGGACGAGAGCGAGCGAGAGAGAGAGAGAGAGAAAAAAACAATCTTCATCTTCTGTGCTGCTTCAGCAGTTGTATAACAGGGGTTTCGATGTCTCACAGTTACAATGTCCCTTCAACGCAGAAGAGTCTCGAATTGCAGTCCTATATGGTCCACATTCATGTTTCCATGCCTGTCTTCCATTGCCTTTCATAGAAGGGAGTGATTATCTGGCTCCCATCAGACCCCAGTCTCCCTGGAAACTAGGCTCACATTGACCGTCTCACCCAATTGCCTCCCGGACTCTTGGTGCTGCCTCTCCAATGTCATTGCTGGACCGGAGGGCTGCTCTGTGTGGAGCCTCATTTAAAACTCCACTCCACTCTTAAAATGTGCCTGGGGTCTTAAAGGGAAAGATCCTTTCCAGAAAAGAGGCAGGCACCAAAATAAATTACGCAGAAAAATAAAACCTCTTTCTCCCGCACCAAAGTTAAGAGCTCATTAGCCTTAGGAATAAACAGTGTTTTCTAGTCTGTGAGGCCAGTCGGCAGAACCATGAATATTCAGGAGCAATCTCTCTGCCCTCCCTCCCAGAATGAAGGTATTAGAAACCATCCTTCAGATACTGCCCATTTGAGGGAAAGTTATAGTAACTGTTGGTAGGCTAATTGACACCAAATGCTCTAAAAACAGGATTTCTGACATTTTCATTAGAACTTGGGCCACGTTCTGACACAAGTCAATTCCTGGCAAAGGCAATGGAAACAAACTGGCCGAACTACTGACTTCAGATCAAAAGTCTGGATCAAGGAGACTTCCAAGTAGTTTTATAAACTCTATGCCTCACCCCCATCTCCCACCCCCCCCAAACCCCCCACTTAATAACCACTCTTTCTACCTTGGCTTTCTTGCTGCTCCTCTATCCCCTAGCACAGGAGCCAGCTACAAGCAGAAAGTCTACTGGGAAGCAAACCAGTGGGGGCAGCACAGCCTCCGAAAATCTGACCTCCTGGACCAGGCGTTGGGGTCTTGGGGTCTTTTCCTTCCTGGGACTTTTGCAGGATTTTTCAGGGTTGGGTTAAGCCACTGGTTCTCAGCCTTGACTAAATGTTAAAATCATCTCAGGAGCTTTTAAATGTCATGGTATCCACACTGCAGACTCTCAGCCACAGCCGTCTCTGGGGGTGCCCCTGGGCGCAGGACTTTTATCACCTGAGCAATGTCGACATACAGCCAGGGGAGCTGAGTTAGCTGGGCTCTAAGATGCTGCCATCAGTTCCCATCCTTCCTAACATACACGCAACTCCTCCACGGAGAGAGGCAGTTCCACCCTCTGAACCTGGCGGAAGTGATGCGTGCCACTTCCGGTGTAGCTTATCCGGGAAGGAGCAATCTCTGCTCTCTTCCTTCCAAAACATTGGCTCTTGGGATGGTTCCCACTCAGAACGTTGCTCTTGGTCGAGCTGTGAGAAACCCAAGTGACGTGGGGAAACCGTGAAGGGGCGAGGCAGGGGTGGGGGGTGGGGAGAGCTAATCATCACTGCCAACCACATGGGGCAACCCTCTGGAGGGGTCCAGTCAAGACTTCAGATGCCTGCAGTCCCAGCTGACATCAACTGCAACTGCAAGAAAGACAGCACGGAAGTGAAAGTGCCCTGCTGAGCCTCTTCCATCCTCAGAAGCTCGAGAGGGAATGAGTTGTCATTTGAAGCCGGTAGTTTGGAGGTTATCATTTGCCATTCAGCAGTAGTCAGCTGGAACCACAAAGAACCACAGAATCAAGGAGTGCTGTCCACAGGTGGACACTCCCTAAGATACCTCCTGTTCCCAGGGCATAAGGTCACCATCCGCAGCAACAGGGCCCCCATCCTGCCCACACTGAGTCCTCCTGGGGGCGGGGCAGCAAAGAGAACAAAAGAGAATCACTTCTGTCCAGGAAAAAGCTATCCATCAGGTCTTCCCTTCCAGTCCAAAGAGGCATTTGGTTTCTTCTTTTTTTCTTTTTTCTTTTCTTTTTTGGCCACCCCTCAGGCATATGGAGTTCCCGGGCCAGGGATCAGATCCAAGATGCACGGAGTTTGTGACCTACCCCAAAGCTGCTGCAGCAACACCAGATCCTTTAACCTACTGTGTTGGACCAGAGATCGAACCTGTGTCCTAGCACAGCACAGAGGCCACCAATCCCATTGCACTACAGCAGAAACTCCACTTGGTTTATTTTTAATGTTACTGCAAACATTGTTAATTCTTACATAGTGTGTTATAGTTCATAGAGTTCCTGGTCCCACTGGGTCCCTCCTGATACCCTGGAAGACAAACATCACCAACAGCCCGTTTTGCAGATCGGGGAGTCAAAGGCTCAGAAAGGCTGTGTAACTTTGCCCAGGTGGCATAGCCAGGACGTAGAGGGATTGGACCTTGGGGAGGAAGGACAGAGAGAGATGGCAGAGCTGAAGCTAATAGCCCGAGTGGCAAAGGGCAATCAGAAATGAGCTGGAACTGGGAGTTCCCTTCATGGCTCAGTGGTTAATGAATCCGACTAAGAACCATGAGGTTGCGGGTTTGATCCCTGGCCTTGCTCAGTGGGTTAAGGATTCGGCGTTTCCGTGAGCTGTGGTGTAGGTTGCAGACGCGGCTCGGATCCCGCGTTGCTGTGGCTGTGGCGTAGGCCAGCGGCTACAGCTCCTGTTAGACCCCTAGCATGGGAACCTCCATATGCCGCAGGCGCGGCTCTAGATAAAGGCAAAAAGGCAAAAAAAAAAAGGAAATAAGCCGGAACTGTTCGGGTCTCCATACCTGCGAGTTCCTCATCCACGATTCAACCAACCACGGAATCCGAGGCTGGCAAATTCAGGGATGTGGAACCCACGGATACGGAGGGCCAGCTGTCCTACACTATTTTATATAAGGGACTTGAGCATCCGTGGGCTTTGGTACCCACGGGGGTCCGGGAACCAATCTCCCACGAGAGATGACTGTATGAAGAGATCGTGACACTATTCAGGGAGAGAGAAGAGACCAGCAGGGGAGGAGAGAGGCCTGCTTCGTACGTAGTCAGTCTCCCTTCCAGCTCCCGCCTCTTGACTCCCCCGTAGAACTGGCTCAGGCAATGTGTGCAGTTGGCTCGGGACTCCAGTTCTGGTGCCAGAAACAGAAACCAGAGGGTGACAGAGGCGGGGGCCCGGAGGAGGTGATCAGGGCTGCCCGACACACGGGACGCAGGACCGTGGCGCCCCTGTCCAGCCACCCCCAAAGCAGGCCAAGAATTCTAGACTCCAAGGCCCGGAGAGGCCAAGGGGGCTGGGGCTGAGGTGACATCAGGGAGAGGACTGCCCTGTGCCAGGAAGGGCCCCATCAGGGCTGTGAATCTGAGCTCTGTCCTAGGAAGGGCTGGATCTGCCAGGAATGCGGTTGCAGAGCCCACATCATAAACAGCTCGGGACAGAAGAGGTTCTGTCCCTAAGGAGACTCTGAGTCCGGCTGCAGGACCGTCCCGGGGAGTCAGCCTGTGGGCTCGAGAAACCCATCTGCTGGGCACACCTGGCGGGAGCAGCCAGATCCTGGGATGATCGGAATCGTCTGGGGGCAGGAGCGGGGCACCTTCAAAAAGGAGAGCCCCAGGCCCCACCCCGGAGACCCCAGTTCCGTAAGGCTGGGAGAAGTCTGGCACACTGTATGTTTTTGAAAGTCCCCTGGTGATTCTGAAAGGCAGCAAACGCAGGAGCCATTGATTTAGAGCAGGAGTCACCAAACTTTTTCTGCAAAAAGCCAGATCGTGAATATTTTAAGTTTTGCAGGCCCCTTGGTCTCTGTCCTAGTTACTCAGTTCTATAGGCTGGTCCCACAAAACAGCCATAGAGGATACAGAAATGGCCCGGCGCAGCTGTGTGTCAGACCTTGTTTATGGACCCTGAAATGTGAATTTCATAGAATTTTTACATGTCATGAAATACTGTTCTTTTTTTATTTTTTTGTCTTTCTGTCATTTTTTTCAGGGCCGTACCCACGGCATGTGGAGGTTCCCAGGCTAGGGGTCTCATTGGAGCTACAGCTGCCGGCCTACGCCACAGCCACAGCAACGCGGGATCTGAGCCCCGTCTGCAACCTACACCACAGCTCACGGCAACGCCAGATCCTTAACCCACTGAGCGAGGCCAGGGATCGAACCCGCAATCTCATGGTTCTAGGCGGATTCGTTTCCACTGAGCCACGACAGAAACTCCTATTTTATTTTTTATTTTTACTTATTTACTTACTTATTTATTTATTGTCTTTTTGCCTTTTCTAGGGCTGCACTCGTGGCATATGGAGGTTCCCAGGAGACGGGTCAAATCGGAGCTGGAGCTGCTGGCCTACGCTACAGCCAGAGCCACGTGGAAACCAAGCCGCATCTGTGACCTACACACCACAGTTCACAACAACGCCATGATCCTTAACCCACAGAGCAAGGCCAGGGATCAAACCCGCATCTTCATGGATACTAGTCCAGTTTGTTAACCACTGAGCCAAGATGGGAACTCCCTATTTTTTTTTTCAATTTTTATTTTTTGCTAGTTCCCAGGCTAGGGGTTGAATCAGAGCTACAGCTGCCAGCCTGCACCACAGCCACAGCAACGCGTCTGCGACCCACACCACAGCTCACAGCAATGTCGGATCCTTGACCCACTGAGTGAGGCCAGGGATCGAACCTGCGTCCTCATGGATCCTAGTCGGGTTTGTTAACCACTGAGCCATGAAGAAAACTCCTGTTCTTTAAAAAAAAAAAAAAAAAAAAAATTCCAATCACTTAAAAAGTGAAAAATTACCCTTAGCTCAAATGAAGTAGTGGGCAGGACTTGACCAAAGTGTCAAGGTTCACAGACCCCAACTCTAGACCAGCACTACTAGGAAGAAATAAGTGTAGACGTTGAGAGCCAGTGTTTAGAAACTTTCAGAGCAGTCTGGCATCACCGTGGCATCCAGGCACCAGTGGGGGTGGCGGGGGGAGGGCGGCGCTTAGCCCCACGGCATAATGGGCGGGCCCGCTGGAGAGCCCCGTGTGGCGTGTGCTGGTTCCTGGTCCCCGTGTGTAGTCAGGGGTGGGTCAGGAATGTTTAAAAACTGATCCTTCGCCCCAGAAGCTTTGAAGAGCAGTGATCTAAGCCATTTCTATGACTTCAGGGAGGATCCTAATCTTCCTTAACCTTTATCCAATCGTAACCTATAAATTCCCCTAAAATCTAGTCACAACTACAGCAAACAAAACAAATCATGCAGAGGCGGAAAAAAGGAGCAGAAAAGGAATATTACAAATGGTGGAGATTCTTGGAGGAGAATGGAAATACCTATTTTTTTCTTTGTATTTGTTTTCCGAGTTTTCTGTAAGGAACATGTTTTTATAATCGAGAGTTTGGGGACAATGGGTTTTTTTTTTTTTAAATAAGTAATGACTTTACAACAATTCCCTGGAGACTAATCTCTCCACGGGACAACCCTTCCAAGTGTCTCCCAACCCTTCAGTCGGGAAGTCCCTTTTTATATTTAAATCCACTTCTAAGAGAATCAGGGAAGAGAAAGCCGAAAATGGAGAACAGATGCTGTTCCTTTGACTGCAGAGCCCCAGTTCTGGTTATTCTTTGTTATTTGTAACATGAGGCGCATGTGGGGTGGGGGTCAGGGCTGGAGATGCTGCTGGTGGTCGTGAGTCCACCAGGAGGCCTGAGGGAGCCCAGAGTTTCCGGTGCTGAGTCTCAACCCCGGGCACCTGCTGGAGCCTCCTCGGTGAACATCAGAAACGCCCAGCAAAGTTTCAGAAACGGCGGAAAGTTCAAGGCAACACCACCCCCTTCTAAGGAGAAAACCAAAGTGCCCGGGGATCTCGGGCCCCTGTGGACCAGGGTTCAAGGCCTCACCCTGGCCACCTTTTTGCTGTGACTCTTGGGCAGAGGAGTGGATCAGAGAGAGAGGTGTCCTCGTAGTCCACAGACAAGTTCTGAGTGATTTCTCAGGGAAGGGGGGCCCCTGTGCTTCTCTGTGGGGTCTGGGGTCCCTCATCTGAGACTCCCACATCTCAAGGTGGGGGGGGTTTCCCTGAAATTCAAATATATACTTCTAGACACTCAGGTCAATAACTGTGTCGTAATTGACTTGTGATGATTTTTTGTACACCTATAATTGAAATAAAATTCATTAAGTTATAAAAAAATAAAATAAAATAACTGTGTCATGGAAACTGCCCACATTTCATCCAAACAACAGTCCAGGGGGCTGAAAGACAGAAGGGGGCGAGGATCAGTTCAAACACCCTCCCTCGTGAGGGGCCCAGACCCCCAGCAGAGGCCCAGCCCACTGGAGCCCAGGTCCCATCAGCCACATTCGAGAAGGTACCTCAGAGGCCTTTCTTGTCCCCTGGAAGCCACAAGGGGCAAGTGCCAGACGAGGTACAGCATGGTCCTAGGGTCAGCGGGGTCTGGGAAGGGAGGAGGCCGTATCTTGCCCCAGTCCCTGTGGAGGGGGGACCAGAGGGCAGGCTTTGCCCCGTCTCCCCTCCACAGAGAGAAGACACCCTTGCTGGGCTCGGTCAGAGCACCCCCCCATACCAGCGCCCCCACGACACCAACCGGCAGAAAGGGCCCCGTGCCAGGCACACCCAGAGCTGGGAGAACAGCCATCATCTGGCGGACAAATAAGAGCCTAAAACTGTCCTCGGCGGCTACGTCTTGGTGCTTCTGCAAAAGCAGTCAGTGAACCTAGGGTTCCCTCGCCCCGCAGGGCGGCGTTGCTCTGTCTGCCTCCCCCGGGGACTTTTCCAGACAGTCTGCAGCCCCACTTTCGCACAGCCTGTGGGAGGGGCTGGGCCGGCACCGCAGACCCTGGATGACTGGGCTGCTCGGGTTGTTAGCTTCTAATTTGAACTAATTTTAGGCTTAGAGGAGAGCTGCAAAAAATCATACAGAGATGTCCCTTGTGTTTGTTCCTCATTCCGCTCCCTCCCGCCTTAGCGTCTCGCATGACCTTGGCACAACTGTCAAGGACACAAAATTAGCACCGATGAATTCAAGGTAACATTTGGTAACCGAGCTACGGACGCGGCTCAGATTTCACCTTCTTTCCGAGAATGTCCTTCTCTGGTGCAGAATTTTATCCACGAGCCCACATTTTTTTTTATCGTTTGTTTGTCTTTTCTACACCCTCAGCATATGGGGGTTCCCAGGCTAGGGGTCTAACAGGAGCTGCAGCTGCCGACCTACACCACAGCCACAGGAACTCAGGATCCGAGCCACGTCTGTGACCTGCACCACAGCTCACGGCAACACCGGATCCTTAACCCATGAGTGAAGCCAGGGATCGAACCTGCGTCTCTAGATACTAGTCGGATTCGTTTCCGCTGAGCCACAATGGGAACTCCCCATGACCCCACACTTAATCCAGTGGCTGTTTTTTCTTAGTCTCCTCCAGTCCGGGGCAGTTCCTCAGTCTTTTCTGGTCTCCAGGGACCTTGGCACTTAAGAGTATTGGTCTGGAGTTCCCTTCGTGGCTCAGTGGTTAATGAACCCAACTAGGATCCACGAGGTTGCCGGTTCAATCCCTGGCCTCACTCGGTGGGTTAAGGATCCGGTTGCCCATGAGCTGTGGTGTAGGTCACAGACACGGCTTGGATCCTGCATTTCTGCTACTGTGGTGTAGGCTGGCAGCTGTAGCTCCCATTCAACCCCTAGCCTGGGAACTTTCACATGCTGTGAGGGCAGCCCTAAAAAAAAAAAAAAGGAAAAAAGAAAAAATGGTATTGGTCAGTTACTTTGCAGAATGTCTCCCAACTTGGGTTTATTCAATGTGGTCTCACAGTTGGCATTTTAGGTAAGAATTCCATTCAAGTGATGCTACATCACCATATCCAAGGGTTCATGATGCCAGTATGTCTTCATACTGGTGATATTAACCTTGATCCTCAGTTAACACTGTGTCTACCAGGGTTCTCCACTATAAATGAAATTGTATAAGGTAGACTCCTTAGTGTCTGGCTTTTTTTTTTTTCTCTCTCAGTATTACATCAGCTTTTTGAAATTCACCCACATTGTTGCATGTATTATTTGTTCCTTTTCATTGCTATAGAGTGTTTCATTGAGTGGATATACCATCACTGCTCTCTACCTCTAGAAGAGCTGGAAAACCTTAGATTCTCCTTCTCCATTGCCCACAGCAGTATTTGTGTACCATTGTTGAGTGCACAACTTGTGCAACTGGACATGGCAAACTGTGACCCAAGGACTTCTATTCTTTTTTTTTTTTTTTGTCTTTTCGCCTTTTCTAGGGCTACACTCACGGCATGTGGAGGTTCCCAGGCTAGGGGTCTAATCGGAGCTGTAGCCGCCGGCCTACACCACAGCCACAGCAATGCCAGATCTGAGCCGCATCTGGAACCTACACCACAGTTCACGGCAACGCCAGATCCTTAACCCACTGAGCAAAGCCAGGGATCGAACCTGCAACCCCATGGTTCCTAGTCGAATTTGTTACCACTGATCCACGACGGGAACTCCCACTATCCATTCTTTACCCCAGGGGGTTATACTGCATAATCTTATTGGAGAAACTCAAGGTGAAGTCCATGCTCTGGCATGGCAGTATTCATGAGTTTTGAAATCCAACTCCTGGTTTAAATCTTGTTCTTGACCCTCATGAGCTAGGTAACCATGAACAAGTTACCTCTTCACTGTGACTGTTCCATCAAAGGTGTGATGTTGGTAGTACCTGTCACATAAGGTTATTCCAAAGATTAAATGAGATTTAATCAGAAGAAATCCTTTAGCATGATGTCTGGCATATAATAAACACCTAACAAATACTGCTATTGTTTATAACAGCATTGCTGATTTTTATTAGTTATTAGTTGTTAATAATATTATAATTGTGTTCATTAGGTTTATAGCCTCAATCTCTAAGAGCATGGTTTGAATGAGAATGTACCCCCCCAAGATCTGCTAGCAGGGAGTTTCCACTGTGGCGCAGCACGTTAAGGATCTGGCAGAGTCTCTGTAGCGACACAGGTTCAATCCCCAGCCCAGCACAGTGGGTTAAGGATCTGGCTTTGCCGCAGCTGTGGTACAGGGGTTGCAGCTGCAGCTCAGATTTGATCCCTGGCCTGAGAATTTCCATATGCCATGGGTGTGGCAAAAAATATATATATATATCTGCCAGCAAACAGAATTCCTACACCCATTGGTCCCTGTTGGTCCTGAGTCATCAACAGATAGCGACACTCACAGGATGACTGTGAGAGAGATTTTATCTATAGGAATCAGCTCATGTGACTGCAGAAGCTGGCAAGTCCAAACTCTATAGAATAGGCCAGCAGGCTGGAGACCCAGCAAGAAGCTAATGTTGGAGACAAAAAGTCGGCTGCAGGCAGAATCTCTTCTTCCTTGAGGGAGTCGCTTTTTTGTTCCTAAGGCCTTCAACTGATGGGAGCAGGCCCACCCACGTTCTGGTGGGTGATATGCTTTATTCAAAGTCTGCAGATTTCTTTTTTCCTTTCTCTATCTCTCTCTTTAATTTCTTTATTTTTTTTCTTTTTTCTCTCTTTTTTTTTTTGGATGCCCACTGGCATAGGGTGTTCCCCAGCCAGGGACCAGATCTGAGCCACAGCTGCAACCTACAATGCAGCTGCAGCAACACTAGATCCTTTTGCCCACTGTGCTGGGCTGGGGAATTGAACCTGCATCCTGGCACTGCAGAGATGCCGCTGACCCCACTGCACCATAGCAGGAACTCCAAGTCTACAGATTTCAATATTAACCTCATCTTAAAAAAATGCCTTCACTAGTGTTTGACCAAATATATGACCATCATGGCTTAGCCAGGTGATACATGAAATTAGCTATCACAGTGGGCTACGGTTTCAGAGAATGTGGCCTCCACTTATATCTAGGGTTTGAAATTTTTAAAGTCTCTATAGCAGTCAGTGCAGGGACTAAATGAAGGGACTCACCTCCGCACCTTGAGGAAGAGCGGGGACTGTGGCTAACTGGGGAGCCCAGGCCTCGCTGAAGCAGCATGGCCCGTGCTTTGCCCCAGTGCACTGTAGCATGGTGTACCCAGAGTGCCAGACACACCAGTTTTTTTCAAAGAAACACTGAGATCTGGATTTCTGTCTTTTCGCCTTGTCTAGGCCCGCACCCACGGTATATGGAGGTTCCCAGGCTAGGGGTTTAACAGGAGCTGTAGCTGCCGGCCTTCGCCACAGCCACAGCAACGCGGGATCTGAGCCGCGTCTGCAACCTACACCACAGCTCACGGCAACGCCGGATCCTTAACCCACTGAGCAAGGCCAGGGACTGAACCCGCAACCTCATGGTTCATAGTCAGATTCATTAACCACTGAGCCACGACGGGAACTCCTGAGATCTGGATTTTTACGTGAAATTTTCTTTGTCTTTCATGCTGGCAACTCATTAAACTTTTTTAAAAATATGTGCAGGCCAAATAAATCCAAGTGTAGACATGTCCTCAGGCAGCTTATTTACAACCTCTGACTCATAGGATCTTGTTGGATCTGTTGGCTTCCTTGTTTCATTTATTTGTGGAGCTTTAGGTAATAAAAACGGTAGCTTTGCAGGGAAGGTAGTAAGTTCTTTCAAAACAGGATTTCTCTGAAAACCCAGAGCAGTGCTTCCTACACTTTAGTGTGAGGCAGAACCACCTAGAGGGCTTGTTAAAACACATGCTGAGGAGTTCCCCTGTGGTACAGTGGGTTAAGGATCTGGCGTTTTTTACTGCAGCGGCTTAGGTCACTGCTATGGCACAGGTTCGATCCCTGGCCCAGGAACTTCCACATGACATGGGTACAGCCAATAAAAACACACAGAGGCTGAGCCCTATTTCTTGCTTCTGATCCCCTGGATCCAGAGTAAAGGCTGAGAATATGCATTTCTAACAAGTCCAGCTGGTCCAGGGGCCAGACTTCGAGAACCACTGGTCTAGAGGGAAAAGGAGTATATGGATGGATGACATGGCGACAGGACAGGGTGGAGCCTGCAGTGGGGGACAGCTGGGTGGTCGCCCTCTTTGAGGTCACTGGGTCACACCTGACCTGAGCTACTGCTTTGGCTTTTACCTCCTGTGGGAGACTTCACCCATGAATGATGCGCAAGGCTGGGGGCCTGAGAACGAGCCTTCCTGTTCCATCTCTGATGGCTGCTCAGCAATGTGAGTGTACTGAATGCCACTTAAAAACAGGAAAATATTGGGAGTTCCCGTCGTGGTTCAGTGGTTAACAAATCCGACTAGGAACCATGAGGTTGCGGGTTCGATCCCTAGCCTTGCTCAGTGGGTTAAGGATCCGGCGTTGCCGTGAGCTGTGGTGTATGTCGCAGACATGGCTCGGATCCCGCGTTGCTGTGGCTGTGGCAAAGGCCGGCAGCCACAGCTCCTGTTAGACCCCAAGCCTGGGAACCTCCATATGTTGCGAGTTCAGCCCTAGATAAGGCAAAAAGACAAAAAAAAAAACAGGAAAAGATTGTAAATCGGTCATAATGGAAAAAATAAAAATTGGTATAAAAAAGCAGGAAAATAGTAAATGTTATGTTATGTATATTTTACTACAATTAAAAATACGTGTGTGTGTGTGTGTGTGAGTGGTTTTTGGGCAATTTGCTAGAGCGGGCACAGGAAGCTAATACACCCTCCATAACAATAATTGGCCGAAAAATAAAGGGAGAAGTGGAAGATGCTTTTGAAGGTCACGAGGACTATATAAAAAGCTCTGACCTCCATCTGTGCTTCTCAGACCTAAGCCGGCCTCCCCAGCAATGGCGAGCCGGTGTCTGCCAGCCTCTCCTGTATCATAAACCCTCATCGCAGCTTCCTCCAATTCATTTGACTTGACGGCTCATGGAGAGCCAGCTGGGAGAAGCCCCCCAACCCCCTGGGAGGCCAGGGCTGGAATTCCCAGGCCATGTTCCCTCAATAGCCCCCCATGGGAAAAGGAGTAACAAGTCCTCAGAGTCTGTGCCTGTTACAGCGGGGTAAAAGCCTGACTCTGGCTCCTCACCCGACCCAAACAGAAGCCAAACACTGTCTGCGAGGGACACCCCAGCATCCCCGCAGGGAACAGGGCTTGCCCCCTGGCGGCTCCTCCCTGGACGAGTGGCCCTGCCTTTGCTGGTTTGGGTCCAATAAGGGCTTCTTTCCAAGGCTGGGAAACGGAAAGAAGGAGAGTCACTCCAGCTGTTATCTGATGCTGCCAACAGCTGGCCTAACCACCATGCAGCCCGATCTCTTCTCTCCCCTCCCCGGGGGAGAGTTAGGGTCTCTACAGCTCAGCCAAGATGCGGTGGGCTTTCCCCTGCTCATTCGGGCCCTGGCACCCCCTCTGAATTAGGACGGGCCCCAGCCCCTACGTCACAGGGACCAGAAAATCAAGAAGCATCCACTGAGAGCCTCTCAGGAATGGCGCTCTGTCCGCGGAGGTGGCTGAGTCAGCAACGAAAGCGTCTCCTCCCCAGATGTCCCCGCGGACCAGGGCCCCAGCAACCCAGCCCCACGCGGTTTACCTCATGCGCTCAGAATTTCCTACTGAGAGCGGAAAAACACGATCTGGAGCCCGTCTCTGTCCAGAAAGAAGACAAGCAGCACGGCCACGTGGCTCTCCAGAGCCTGGAAGACGTCGGGGTTCCAAATGCATGAACTGTCCCCCTCCCCAGACTGACTCTGAAAATTATTTCCCACATCTGAGCTTCCGTCTCCCTTTGATTCTTCCTTTAAATCGTAACCAAATACCCCCTGAGTGTTTTCCTTTGGCCAAGAGACACGGGCTTCCCTGACACCCCAGCCACGCCCACCCCTCTGGCCTGTGCCCCAGCCCGCCACATCCGGGCCCCTTGTCAGCTGGCAGCGGGGCAAGGAGACCCCCTAAGTGTGGGGCTGAAGCTGCAGTGGGCAGTGGGGGATGGGGCTCCTGGGTTGGAGGAGACCAGGGTTGAGCCGAGGACAGGGTAGGGCTTCCAGAACAGGTGTCAACAGACAGGATGTGGAAGCCCCCCAGACACAAGGCCCGAGTCTGGGAACTAACACAGCAGCACTTCTGCCATTTTCTGCTGGTCAAGTGGCCACAGAGCCTCACCTAGTTCAGAAAAGGGACGGAGACTCCACATTTCAATGCAAAGGGCGGCAAAGAATTGACAGCCATCTTTAATCTATCACAGATGGAAAAATTTTAACTGTTAGGATTTTTCAAACACGGGAGATCAGAGAGTTCCTACTATGGCGCAGTGGGTTAAGGATCCAACTGCAACAGCTTAGGTCACTGCAGAGGCTCAGGTTCAATCCCCAGCCTGGTGCAGTGAGGATCTGGCATTGCTGCAGCCATGGCGTGGGTCACAGCTGCAGCTCGGATTCAGTCTCTGACCTGGGAAATTCCGTATGCTGTGGGTGCAGCTATTAAAAACGAAAACAAAAAACAAGGAAGGTCAAATGGGCGAGAAGACGGTGGGGCCATTTTGTTCAACGACATCTTGCAACATAAAAATGTTATTTTTAGAAAGTAATGTTCAGTACTGCTCTGAAAGCTGTATCCCCTTGCCTGGCCTCACCTCACCCACGTCTCGCTTGGTAGATTCTTGCATCGCGTGAGTCAACCCTTTCAGCCAAATGAGAGAGAGGCATGTCATGAGGTGCTCATGGGAAAGTAAATGGACTTGCAGACTCTCACCTTCTCTTGTGAAGCTCATTCTAGTGAAAGGAGTGAGGAAGACAGGCGTCCAGCGGCGTGTGGGGACGCCAGTTCTGCAAGGGAGGGAGCAGATGTGTAGCATCAGCTGATTTTCCTGGCATAAACCCTCCCTCCCTGGCGGATTTCAAACTGCCAGCTGCCAACGTGACTTCGCTGAACCCGAGCTGGTGCACCCTGTCTCCGTTCCCCGGCCAAGAGTTTCCCACAAATGCAAACAAGACAGGGCGTGGTCAATGCCACGGACAAGCTGCAGGACAGACCGTGTCCAGCTGAGGTGGGATGAGGGCCGGTACCTCCTAGAGGAGACCGCACTGGGGCGAGCTCCGGAGGGTGGGAAGAGATGGTGAAGGAAGACTTTCCAGGCAGGAAGAGCAGCTTGGGGAAAGAGCCAGGGCTGGGAAAGCCCGAGGGACGGGGAAGATCCATCCTGGCCAGAGGCGGGATGATGGAGGAGGACGGGTAGAGATCCGGCTGGAAAAGGCACGGCGGGCGGACCTGAAAGCTGAGCCGGGCAGTTAATTCAACCAGGCAGTGGGGAGCCCTGAACTCCCACCCAGGGACCGATGCAGGCAAGTGAAGCAGGTGGCAGGTGGAGATGGGCTGGATGCAGGGAGCCTGCGTGGGAGGTGGACTGTGGGAGGAGGCGGGGAAGGAGCAGCCCCAGCTGCACAGAACAGCTCCCCCAGAGACACAACAAAGGGCTGTGTCGAACTCGGCTCCTCCCTGCAGCACTGTTCACAGTAGCCAAGACATGGGAGCAACTTAAATGTCCGTGGACAGAGGAATGGAGAAAGAAGATGTGGTATGTATATACAATGGAATACTATTCAGCCATAAAAAAGAATGAAATAATGCCATTTGCAGCAACATGGATGGACCTGGAGATTATCACACTAAGCAAAGTAAGTCAGACAAAGACAAACATCCTATGAGATCACTAATATGTGGAATCTAATTTTAAAATGATATAAAAGAACTTATCTATAAAACAGAAACCAACTCACAGACTTCAAAATCAAACTTAAGATTACCAAAGGCGGGGGGGGGCTGGAGAAATCAATAGCTTGGTATTAAAATATACACAGCACTACATATGAAATAGATAAGTAACAAGGACCTCTTGTATAGCCCAGGGAAATCTACTCAGTATTCTGTAATAACATAATGGGAAAAGAATCTGAAAAAGAATGGCTATATCGGAAATGAATCCAACTAGGAATCATGAGGTTGTGGGTTCGATCCCTGGCGCTGCTCAGTGAGTTAATGATCCTTCATTGCCGTGAGCTGTGGTGTAGGCTGCAGACGCAGCTTGGATTCTGCATTGCTGTGGCTGTGGCGTAGGCCGGCAGCAACAGCTCCCATTAGACCCCTAGCCTGGGAACCTCCATATGCCACAGGTGCGGCCCTAAACACACACACACACAGAATGGCTGTATGTATGTGCATAACTGATTCACTCTGCTGTACACCTGAAACTAACACAATATTGTAAGGCAACTATACGTTAATAAAGCTTAAAAAAAAAAAAAAAACTCAGTTCCAAGGCTACATGGGAGATTTGCGATGACTTGTCACTTTGCTCTGAGGAGTTATCTCCCAGAGAAATGCAAACTGTTAATGGTCAATTCTTGAAAACAGTTCCATCTTCCAGACAAAGAATGAGCGGCTCCCTAGCGGCAGCTCTCAGGGGAGAACCTGGGGGTGGGGGCTTCTCCAACAGGAGGCGGCCTCCACTGCATGAGGCTTAGCTTCCTTCACAGACCCTCCAGGGCCTCAAGTCCCTCTTGGTCACCTGTCTCCACAGTGACGAAGGGAAGGAAGGACAGGGGAAGCCAAGACTGGGTTCAGAGCGCAAGACGCCTGGGGCTGTCAGGCCAGGGGTCCGCCCTCAGCCCCTTGGTCTTCCGTCTACCCTGCTGTCATTCTGAATAGGGGTAGGCATGAAGAGTCACCAAAGACCCCTGTGTCCCTTACATATATGACATATTGTACCCCCCACACACTTTCTTTTCTTTTTACAACTGCACCCGCGGCATGTGGAGGTTCCCAGGCTAGAGGTCGAATCGGAGCTGCAGCTGCCAGCCTACGCCACAGCCACAGTCACAGCCACATAGGATCTGGCTGCATCTGTGACCTACGCTGCAACTTGTGGCAACGCCAGATCCTTAACCCACTGAGTGAGGCCAGGGATTGGACCTGCATTCTCACAGACACTATGTGGGATTCTTAACCTGCTGAGTCACAAAACGGGAACTCTATGTGTTGTCCCCTCTAATCTCATACACATCATGTCTGAGACTCGGTACTTGTGGCTCCATTTTACAGGTGGAATAGCTGAGGCCCAAAGAAGGGAGGGACCCCAACCTCAGGATGTGAGAGAACAGGTGCTCCCGCCTGCCCAGCGCATTGCCTTGGAATGTCCAGCCTCTTTGGGGACAGAACGTGCACCTGTGAAATAATTGAAAGGAAATAAAGAGAAGCAAGCCCTTTCCGAGGGCATCTCCATCCAACGACCTTGATGACACTGGGTCTGAAGAAGCCCTTGGGGACCCCGCAGGACAACGCGATTCACCTGTGTTTACTGCACAAAAGCAGCCCTTGCATTGATCCAAATGGACTCACTTCTTTTGGTGTGTAACCAGCATAGAATCCAGCCACCTTGGGGCCAGACGGAGAGTTGAATCCACATGAAATACGGTCCTCTCCCAGAGTCTTGAACATGTTTCTCTAAACCTCTTGAAGAGGCAGCGGGAGAAGAGGGCGTTGAGGGCAGAGGATGAATATTCCAGACCCACAACCCAGCACCAGCTCTCCGTCCCCCCCCCATCAGGTACCCTCTCTCCTCTCACCCGCGGGCTCTGCAGCCCTCCAGCGTTTCTCTCCTTCTCTTCACTTTTTTTGGCCTCCGCCAGGCATATAGTGTTCCTGGATCAAGAGTCAGATTCAAAAAAAAAAAAAAAAAAGAGTCAGATTCGAATGAGACCCTGCTGTGCAGCACAGGGAACTATATCCAATCACTCATGACAGAACATGCTAGAAGGTAATATGAGAACAAAATGCATATATATATATACCTGTGTGTGTGTGTGTGTGTGTGTGTGTATAACTGGGTCACTTTGCTGTACAGCAGAAATTGACAGAACATTGTAAATCAACTATAATAAAAAAATTAAAAAAAAAAAAAAAGAATCAGATCCAAGCTGTAGTTGTGACTTACACAGCAGTTGCAGCAACCCGGATTTTTTAACCCCCTATGCCGGGCCAGGGATCAAACCTGAATCTCAGTCCTGCAGAGACTCCACCAGTCCCACGGTGCCTCCAGCTTTGGTCTCGCCTCCCTCACTCCCTCCTACACCCTTCCCAAGAGATTTTCCCTCTGAGAGTAACTCAAAATGCTTTCTTTGGAAAAACCAGTCTAGCCTCTCCAGGCTCCAGGATCGTCTGGACACCTCCCCACTCACGACCCCAAAGAACCCAGCCAAGGCCGGGTGAGGAAGGCCAGCCAAGTCCAAGGGAGAAACGTGTTTGTCACTGTCACTCATTTTACTGAAAGTGACGGGGAAGACTCTGAGCTGCAGCTAAAGGCCTCTGGATGTCACCTCTGCTCAGTCACTCAGCAAGTGTGTGACCTCCAGTGAGTCATTGGATTCTTGGACCTTGTCTCAGAGAAGAAACTGGGAACACGGGCTCCTCCCTATGGGATGAGATGCACTGTGGACTTTGAACCTGAACCCACTGGGTCTGGGGTGGACGAGTGTGAGGCAGAACTATATTCTTGGCAAAAGGTACAATGGAACTTCATCCCAAGGAAACAACACAAACAGAAGAACGCTCCCCAGAACGACTGGTCTGAGATCCTCGAAAGTGTCATAAAGGACCCAGAGAGGACTCTAGAAAGAAGGGACTGCTGATGGCAGATTGGTATGGGATCAGATTCCCAACACAGTGGGAGGTTTCTATAAAGGACACTAGAAGCACAGCTGGGGGAACGTGTCCATGGGTCTTGTGTTAGGTGAGAGTTTTGAGTCAATGTTGTATCTCGTGAACTTGATCAATTATGCTGAGCGTGCCCTCGTGTTTGGTAGACGCACCAAAGTATTTACAGCTAAAGCATCAGGACCTGCCAACTTTTTCAAAGGTTTGCAGAAATTAATAGCAATAGCATGAGTGTATATGCGTGCACGTGTATATTAGATATTATCATATATATTTGTTTTTATATATGCAGAGAAAGGACGGCGCAAAATGTTAACAACTGCGAAATCTGCATGACTTTTTGGTCCTATGTTTACAAGTTTTCTGTGAAAGTATTTCAAAGCAGAGAGTTAAAAAGAAAAACCACAGTGGTACACAAGAGCTGTGCGGTTATGCATTTTAAAATATCAAAGAAGCTTGTTACTAGACCATTCATCCAATAGGCATTTGCTGCGCACCCACTATATGTCAGACACGGCCAGGAACTGGGATGCAGGGAACAAAGGCCCCAGTCTAGAAGGCGGACCTGGGTCAGGCACTCCCCCAGCCTCCTGGGACCCCAGGGCTTTTCTGGCTCTGGGCAGGGGCGGGGCTGATGCCAGCTGCAGCCGGTCCTTGCGGGAAAACGCCCTCACCTGAAGGCAGCCACTTTGGCTAAGGTCGTACCTGCTCCCAGCATCTAATGACTGTTCATTTGTGGGTGCAGGTAAAGACCTGGCCCCCTGCCTAGATTCAGGAAAACAAAAAAGGTTCCCCAGCCTCAGATCTCCCACAGGGTCAGCTCAGACCCCTACAGAGACAGCATCAAAGCACAACTTATCCCTTTGCCGAGAGCAGTCCACCAACCTCTGCACAAGCCCCGCAGTCTCAGAGTCTGTGTCCAAGAAAGCTGATCAACAGCAGAGTCGCCCAACAGGAAACACATGCCCCAGTCCGACTAGGAAAATTCAAGGTGGGTTATCAAAGGGACGATTTACACAAGCGTGGGCAGGGTGTGGTTGGACCACAAGGGACAACGCAGTGACCTCGAGCTGGGAGCAACTAGGCTATTATCACCCGCAGGTGGGAAGGCCCAGGAGACAGAGTAACAGGGCGGAGCAAGGCCCCTGAGTGAGACACCTCCCAAGACGGCCTTGCGGGGAAGGAGCCACGCCCTCCTCACTCTGCCCCGCCCCCTTGACCCTGCCACTCAGGAATTGACAGCTGCTCCCCCGCCCCATCCCATTAGCTTCTTGCTGGGTCTCCAGCCTGCTGCCTGGGTGATTATAATGTACCGCCAGGTTGAGAGCCACTGCCCTAAAAGGAGTGTACACTAGAGAGGTCAAATGAAGCATACACTGTATGTTTCCATGGAGCATCCATCTCCAGGGAGGCCGTGTCCAGTTGTGTGAGCTGCACACTGCACAATTCCAGGGGTACCATATATATAGCCTATAGTGTGAGTGGGGTCTCCCCGGAGTTTTGGCAGGCTTGTAGATAGGGATGTGCAATTCCTATGTCTATAGATACCTAGTTTAAACACTGATTGCCTTTGTTAACTACAGTCCTTCAGAGGGAGGGCAAAGTGCCTTTACTAAGGTGTACAGACATTTTTTTTTAGAAGACTTAGATTGTGTCATCTGGAAGTTTAAAACCTGAAGGCCAAATTACCGGTTAAAAAAAAATCAAGAGGCACGGTGATCACATTAGTCCAGAACCATGGGTGGTGCTGCATTTAGAGAACAGAGCGAACAGGCCTGAGAGAGCTGGGACCTGGGCTGAAGCACACGTGCAGGTGGGAGGCCACTGGTAGACAGGTCCATCAAGGTGTTGCCGGTGGGAGCACTGATGGAGTAGGGGGGCGGGTGGGTGGGCCACCTGAGGGGTGACTTAGATGGTCTGGTCCACCACCCACCCCCAGGGTGCTGTGGGCGAGGATCACGCACAGTACGCTGCTTTGCTCCTGGCAGCTCAGAAACGGCGGCTGGTTCGTGGCCTTTTTGTGTCTTATTGTTCGCCCCACCTGCACATGAGTGCAGATATTTTTAGCCCCTTAGTTTCTTTGGATTCTGTGGCTGCAGGAGCTGCTGGTCTAGGTGCAAACTCTCAGGTGGAGAGTCCCGGGTCCCAGTCAATTGCACTTGGAAGGGAGACCACCAGGACCCGGCCCCTCCAGGTGAGAGCAGAGTGAGTTGAGCAGAGAGGGGGTGGAGTGGGAACACTATTCTGGAGCCGCAGAAGCATCTCAGAGGAACTTCCAAGGGCATTCCAAGGTCTCTAGGCAGCTGAGTAACACAGACAACACACACACACTGAGCTACCCAGGTAGAGATGTGGGCACCAGCATTACACCTTCCCCTTGTGTTACCTCTAAAGGCCCCACAGAAACCTGGGACGTGGTCTGCCTCTGGGAAGGGACGTGGGAAGGAGGGAGATTCTTGAGTATGAACTCTTCTCTACCTTTTGGATCTTATTTCATTGGAGTACATCAGCTATTCAAAAAGAAAATAAAAATTAGAATGGGAGAAAATATTTGCAAATGAAGTGACTGACAAGGGATTAATCTTCAGAATATATAAACACCTCCTGCAGCTCAATATCAAAAACAAACAACCCCATCAAAAAATGGGGAAGATCAAAACAGATAATTCTCCAAAGAAGACATACAGATGGCTAAAAAACACACGAAAAGATGTTCAACATCAATAATTATTAGATAAATGCAAACCAAAACTACTATGAGGTGCCACATTACACCAGCCAGAATGGCCATCATCAAAAAGTCTTTAAACAACAAGTGCTGGAGAGTGTGTGGAGGAAAGGAAACCCTCTTACACTGCTGGTGGGAAAGTAAATTGGTTCAACCACTCTGGAAAACAGTATGGAGATTCCTCAGAAAACTAAAAATAAAATTACCATACGATCCAGCAATCCCACTCCTGGGCATCTATTTGAAGAAAACCCTGGCTCAAAAAGATACATGTACCCCAGTGTTCATTGCAGCACTACATACAATAGCCAAGACCTGGAAGCAACCTAAATGTCCGCTGACAGAGGAATGGATAAAGAAGATGTTGTACATACACACAATGGAATATTACGCAGCCATAAAAAGAATGAAATAATGGCATCTGTAGCAACAGAGACGGACCTAGAAACTATCATGCTAAGTGAAATTAGACAGTGAGACACAAATATCATATGATATCACTTATATGTGGAATCTAAAAAAAGGGTACAGTGAACTTATTTGCAGAACAGAAACAGACTTACAGACTTTGAAAAACTTACGGTTATCAAAGGAGACAGGTTGCCAGGGGGAGGGAGGGACTGGGGGTTTGGGATGGAAATCTTCTAAAATTAGGTTGTGATGATGGTTGTGCAACTATAAATATAATAAACTTCACTGAATTAATAAAATAAAAATTGATTCAGCCAAAATAAAAAGTAGTTAAACTGAATCCCTTCGTAAGGAGCAATGAGTCAAATCCAAATTGAAGAGAATTCTGCCAAACAAACACCTTAAAATATCAGTGTCCCAAAAGACAAGGCAAGTGGGAGAAGGTTCCAGATGAGAGGAGGTTGAGGAGATTCAATAGCGGGAAAAGGTGATGGGCTTTGGCTGGGTCCTGGATCAGGAGGCACAGGCCGAGATTAAGGTAACCGGAGAAATCTGAACACGGGCTACAGCGAGACTAGATGTGTATCCACGTACAATTCACTGGGTGTGAAGGAGAATGAGAATGGTCACAAGCTTAGAATGCATATGCAGAAATACCTGAGAAAAATGTCAGGATGTCTGTAACTAATTCTCAAATGGTTCAGAAAAAGAAGGAAGGAAAGAAGGAAGGAAGGGAAAGAAAAAGAAGAAAGGAAGGAAGGAAAGAAAGAAAAAGAAAAAAGAAAGGAGGAAAGAAAAAGAAAGGAAGAAAGAAAGAAGAAAGGAAGGCAGGAAGACAAAGAAGAAAGGAACGAAGGAAGGAAACAGTATTGATTTTGGGGGGGAATCAATGTCTGTGTTTTTATCTACAGAGAGAGGAAGCCAAAGTGGAAAAATGTTCAACCGTTGATGACTTTAACAGTTATTATTCTTGCAGTTTTCCATGGTTTAAATTTTTTCCGAATGAAAAGTTGGGGGAAAATTAAGATTAACATAAAATAAAAATACTTTGTAAACAATTGCTTATGAAAGAAAAAAAAAAAAGTATGAGTCCTGGCAGATTCCAGAATGAGTGTTGAAGCTTTCCATATTTTAGTCAAAAACGAATCCGTCCCCTTGAGCGTGGTAGCCAGTTGACCTATCACCTCGGCCAGGTGACCTCAGTAGTGAGCTCGTGCATGGTTTCAGATGCCCTTTTAAAAACACTCTGACTCCACAAAAATGGGTGAAGGGGCTGAGGATGCCACACGTTCCGAAAATTCTCCCTTCTTTTCAAGCCTATAAATGTTTCCAACAGTGTAATAACCCGACCTTTTCTACATGCCAAGCCAAAGTCATTTTTTTTCTTTGAATAAACTCAGATTTTGGAAAAAGAAAACAATCATCCAGGTGGCCTTATAAAGAGTGAGTGCGATCATGGGAACTCCCAGCACGGTGGCAGCAGGAGGGGGCAGGGCGCGGGCGGCCACTTGGGTGGATGGACCCAAGTGACACCCCCTCCCTTTACACGTGGGTGCTGGTCGATTCACCAGCGATTCCAGAATGTGGATCACCCCCCGCCCCGGGTTGCCTTTACTATCAAACTGGAGGTAATGAGAAATAAAACTCATGGCAGTGCACGGTTGCCCGGCTGTGAGTCCGCCCCCCGTGCATCTCCGGGGAGGACAGTTTTGATGGAACCGCTGAGAACCCGCGGTTCTGGTCGGCTAAGCAGCGCCTGCAGTGGGGAAACCCGAGAGGTAACCAGGTGTGGATAACCGGGGGTGCTGGGGACAAGGCTCTTGAGCTTGAGACACACACACCCCCGGGAGATCGCCTGGCGCATCTGCGAGGCTCCGAAGGTAGCAGCTTTCTGTGGACAGCAGGCTCTGGGGTCCGAGCTGGGTTCAAATCCTGAACCTGCCATCCACAAGTGGCTTCATCTCTCCAAGCCTAGCATCTTCATCCCTAGCACAGGTCGGTGAGTATCCGCCCAGAAGTGTGCTCCGAGGATGAAGTGAAGGGAAGCGTGTTAAGCCCTCGGTGTAGACGAGCGCAAAGCGGACGTAGACACGGTCGCCCACAGAGCTCGGCTCTGACGGCCCAGGGCAGCACGGAGCGATGGAGGAAACCACATCCCCCGGGGCTACTGCGGCGGCTGCGGAGGGAGAGGAGCCCCGGGGCGAGTGGAAGGAGCACTTTGTGACCCCGTGGGGAGGGCTGGGAAGGTGGGGCTGGGAATCTGCCCTCCAAGGAGAGAAGCCTCATGAACCGCAGAACTTCCATCTCCCTAAGTGGAATTTGCAAGTTTGGATACTGAGCGGAACTTCTCAAGAAAAGGGAGCTAAGGCGGAACCAGCAGCCCACCTCCCCTGCTAAGTACGTGCCAACGAAAGGAGTTTCATAATTTATATTCGCGGAGAAAAGAGGGATTTTTTTTTTTTTTTGGTCTTTTCCAGGGCGGCACCCACAGCATATGGAAGTTCCAAGGCTAGGGGTCCAATCGGAACTGTCTGCGACCCACACCACAGCTCACGGCAACGCCGGATCCTTAACCCACTGAGCGAGGCCAAGGATCGAACCCGCAACCTCATGGCTCCTAGTCGGATTCGTTAACCACTGAGCCACGACAGGAACTCCAAAGAGCGATCCTTTAATAGATCCGATTCACTGGGACCACTGGGTGGTCATGTGGGAAGAACAGGATGGATGTGTCCCTCACTGCTCACCCCAAAACAGACACACAAGATGCTCTGACATCTCTGATCATCAGAGAAATGCAAATCAAAACCACAGTGAAGGATCACCTCGCACCTGTCAGAATGACTAGAATCGAAAAGACCACAAATAACAAATGCTGGTGACCACGGGGAGAAAAGAAAAACTCGAACGCTGCTGGTAGGGATGTAAATTGGAGCAGCCACTTCGGAAAACAGTATGAAGTTTCCTCAGAAAGTTAAAAATAGAACTACCACATAATCCAGCAGTTCTTCTCCTGGGTATTTACTTGAAGGAAACAAAATACTAATTTGAAATATCATTTGAGGAGTTCCCATGGTGGCTCAGCAGAAATGAATCCAACTAGTATCCATGAGGAAGCAGGTTTGATCCCTGGCCCCCCTCAGTGGGTTAAAGGATCCAGCGTTACCATGAGCTGTGGTGTAGGTTGCAGACGTGGCTTGGATCTGGTGTTGCTGTGGCTGTGGTATAGGCCAGCAACTGTAGCTCTGATTTGACCCCTAGCCTGGGAACAACCATATGCTGTGGGTGTGGCCCTAAAAAAGCAAATATATATACGTTTGATATAGGCATGCCTATGTTCATAGCAGCGTTATTTACAATAGCCAGGATACGGAAGCATCCTAAATGCAAATCAATATGTGAATGGATAAAGAAGATGTGGTATGTATATACAATGGAATAGTACTCAGCCATTAAAAAGAATGAAGTCTTCCCATTTGCAACAACACGGATAGACCTAGAAGGTATGATGCTAAGTGAAATAAGAAGAGAAGGAAGTATTGTGTGTGATTTTACTTACATGCGGAACTGAAAAACAAACAAACAAACAAAACAGAAACAGACTCACAGACACAGAGAAGAAGCAGGTGGTCGCAGAGAGGAAGGGGTTAGGGTTTGAGTGAAACAGGTGAAGGCAATCAAGAGGTACAAACTTCCAGTTATAAATAAATAATTCATAGTGATGTAATAAAGGGCTTAGAGAATACAGTAAATAATACTATTTGTATGGGGATACTTCAAAAGATCCCAATGGTGATGGACAGTCACTAGAATTATTGTTGTGATCATTTCATAATGTATTTGATTGTCAAATCACTATGTTGTACACCTGACACTAACACAATATTGTACATTTCAGATGAATCAGAAATTTTAAACATTAAAACTGAAACCATTTATGCATCAGACATATGGAATAATTTTTAAAATAATCTTAGAGGGGGAAAGATTTTTCTTAGCATAACGAAAACCTAAAAGGCATTTTTTAAAGTAATAAATTTAATTACATAAAAAATTTAAATTCAGAAGTTCCCACCATGGCGAAACAAGATAGGCAGCATCTCTGCAGCACCAGAGGTTCGATCCCCAGCCCGGCAGAGTGGGTGAAATGATCCAGTATTGCCGCAGCTGCAGCGGGTCGCAACTAACTCAGGTTGCAACTGCGGCTCGGATCTGATCCCTGACCCAGGAAGTCCATATGCCACGGGGTGACAAAAAAAAAAAAAAATTAAGTCAAATGTCAAATAACATCAAAAGACAACACACAAAGAGTATTTACAACATGGGGGCTGGCAGAAGTCAATTACCTTAATATATGAAGCACTTCTAGATGTCAATAAGGAAAAGACCAACAACCCAATTTAAAAAAGATGGCAAAGGCTAGAGCAAAGCTCATAGAAACGGATATAAATGGCTTTTAAACATGAGGAGATGCTTAACCACACTTGCATTAAAAGCAAGAATTACAGTGCTTTTGCATACCAATTACTTTTAGCTCCTGGACCGCAAATACCGAAAAGTTTGATGGCACTCTGTTGGTGAGGGTGTGGAGAAATAAATGCTCTCAGATATAGTTGACAGGAGTTAAAAAATCAGTACAATCGCTCCAGAGGGCATTTCGCCAATATTTATAAAAATCTTAAATGCACATATCTTTTGGCCAAGCCACACTGCTGCCAGGATTTATCCCACAGACACATGGGCACGCATGCCAAGCAGTCTAGTTATGAAGATAAAGATGCTCGCTGTGGCTTAGCGAGATAGCAAGACTGGGAGCCACCCAAATGCCTGGCAGTAAAGAACTGGTTAAATAAATGTACAATCCTACAAGGATTACTAAGCAGCCATTTTTTTAAATAAAGAAGCACTTTCTGTGCTCATATGAAATTATCTCCAAAATACATTAAATGCGTTTATATACAGTCGTCCCTGCTCGGTAACCACAGCAGGACTGGATCGAGGCCCCCACCCCTCACCCCCAGCATACACCGTAATCTCCAGGTGTCCAAGATCCTGACATAAAATGGTATAGTATTGGCGTATAATCTACCTACATCCTCCCATATACTTTAAATCATCTCTAAATTACTTATAATACTGAATACAATGTTGGCCTACACAGCAAATTCAAGTTTTGTTTTTTGGAACTTTCTGGAATTTGAGGGTGGATTTTTATTTTATTTTATTTAGTCTTTTTAGGGCCACATCCAAGGTACAAGGAAGTTCCCAGGCTAGGGGTCCAATCAGAGCTGCAGCTGCCGGCCTACACCACAGCCACAGCAACATGGGATCCGAGACGCATCTGCAGCCTATACCAGAGCTCATGTCAATGCCTGATCTCTAACCCACCAGCGGAGACCAGGGATTGAACCCGTGTCCTCATGGATACTAGTCAGGTTCATTACTGCTGAGCCACAACGGGAACTCCAAGAGGGAGGAATATTTATGATTTACAACTGGTTGAGTCCATAGATGTGGAACCCGCAGATATGGAGGGCCAACTGTGTGTGTGTGCGCGCGCGCGCGCACACATGCACCTTACATATAATACATAGGTATCTTGCATTTAAAACATATATATGTTGGAGTTCCCATCATGGCTCAGTGGTTAATAAACCCGACTAGTATCCATAAGGGCACGGGTTCGATCCCTGGCACCGCTCAGTGGGTTAAGGATCCGGTGTTGCCATGAGCTGTGGTGTAGGTCGCAGATGCGGTTAGGACCCTGAGTTGCTGTGGCGTAGGCCGGCAGCTGTAGTTCTGATTCAAACCCTAGCCTGGGAAACTCCATATGCCATGGGTGCAGCCCTTTTTAGACAAAAAAGACCAAAAAATATAAAAATAAAAATAAAATATATATATATGCTTGCAGAGAATATCTCTGGAAGACGCACAGGCACCTCTGAGAGGGGAAAGGGATAGAGGGATGAAAGCCACTTATGTTCACTTGAAACTGTATTAATATGCAGATACATTACCTACTTTGAAAAGCAATTGTTTTGTTTTGTTTTGCTTTTTAGGACCACCTGTGGCATATGGAAGTTCCCAGGCTAGGGGTTGAACTGGAGCTGCAGCTGCTGGTCTACACCTCAGCCACAACAAACAACAAGGGATCCGAGCTGCATTGAACCTACACCATAGCTCACGGCAATGCCGGATCCTTAACCCACTGAGCGAGGCCAGGGATCGAACCCGTGTCCTCATGGATACTATTCAGGTTCTTAACCCACTGAGCCACAACAGGAACTCCAAAAAGCAATTCCCTTTTTAAAGCCTTTACACTTGGGTAGATCAGCCATGTCTTCCTGAAGAAGGCGTTCGATCCCACCAATCAGAAACCAAACTCCACGGGAACCCCAAAGGTGATGCAGGCTTGGACAGGGGGAGCCTCAGGGAGTCTGCGCCGTCCCATCGGAGGACATGGCAGATCCGGGGTGGGGCCAGCCTGAGACCCAGTGAATGTGCTTTTGGCAGCTCTGCACAGGCAGAGGGAGATTGGGGGTGTGCAGAGAGGCAGGGGGGGCCGTCCCGAGCTAAGAGCCATTCACTTCCAGGAGAAGATGAAGAAGGAAATTGAGGCCTTCCTCATGAAAGGAGGGTCTGGACAAGACTCAAAGAGGCGGGGGGCGGGGGTTGCTGCCGAGAGGGGCCTGGTTCAGCCCAGGGTGGGGAGCGGGTGGGGAGCGTCTCTTCCTAGACAAGGGCCTGGGCCCACAGCCTTTAAGAAACCCTGAAGCGCCGCCAGGCTGGAAGCAGGCCCCTCCGGGCACATTTCTGTCCAGACGTTGGCTTGGCATTTGCTGGCCTCCACGCCAGGCTGGGCTGAGTCAAAGAATTCCAAGGACACGCAGCTCCTGCACCCGGCCCAACAAGCCAGCCTTCCACCAGACGTGTGGTCAAGCTGGACGCGCGAGTCTGCACTCTGTAACCTCGCCCACTTCTCTGCGCCCAGGTTTCCCCCTCTGTGTCCCGGCTAAGTGATCCTTTTGGAAATTTTCAGCCCTTTTATGGCATAGTTCAGGAGAAAGGAATTTTTCCAGATCTCAAAGACGCTGGCTTATCTGGGTTGGGAGGGGAGGGCAACTTCGGGGAGAAGCACTAGACGGGGGTGCTGGGGTGTCAGTGGGAGACAAGGTGAGACCCTGGCAAGTGGGGCTGGGCCCCCCTTGCCTGGGCCAACCTCCCCAGGGGCCACCGGTCCTGAGCCTCCTTTGCCTACAAAAGACCACGGCTTTCTAGTTTTTACTCATCTTGAAATCTCATCACCCCTCAAGTCTCCCCCACCACCCGGTCCCACCCCCAGCACTGTCACAGGTGCTCCCACGTGCTCTGGGCCCCCCCCCAGCCCCCCCCCCCTTCCTGCAGCTTGTCTAAACCTCTCTCTGGCTAAACTGGACAGAAAAATTATTGGGAAGAACTCTTGGGGGGGCCACCCCCCCCCCCGCTAAAGTTGTTGAGAGCAACTCTGAGGAAACCAAGCAAATTCCACAGAGGCTGCTGCCCTGCCTGGACTCCGGGGGGCTTCCTGCCACCGGCTGGGGGTGGTCTCCGGAGCCCGACCCAGGCTCCGTTCAGACCCCTCATCCCAGACCTCTGCCCGAGACTCTGCTCTCTCCACGCTGGCTTCTTCCTCCCATTGCTTGCTGATTTCCTGCCAAACCATTTCCCTCCTGGCTCCAAACTTCTGTCGGGAAAGAAATGAAATCAGCACTTGGAGAGCTGGGAGGGGGAAAACAGCTGCTCTGAACAAAACGGGATTGGGGGAGGGGCAGCCGAGCAGCTGGATCTCGGGTGCGGGGTGGAAGGAAGAGTCTGATGGGGGCACAAAGCTCACAGCGGGAAGGGCAAATCCCAGTGCCCAGTGGGCCCAGCGGGCACCATGACAGAGGCATCCGAATGGCGCCTTGAACCGTGTTCTTCAGACACAGACTCATCCTGTATCCACATGAACCATCCTCAGGCCATGCATTGAGATGGGGGTATGATATCTTTCCTCTTTCCTCTCCTATTAAGAGAAATGAGAATGCATATATTTGGGACACACTAGGGAGTGGTGGGGACTATGGCATCAGGCTACCAGGTAAAACTGCTCGGGACGGGCAGGCTCTGTGGCACCGGAGTCGCGGCCATGGGGAATGTGAGTCTCCAATAGCAAATCTGACCTAGAGGAGTTCCTGTTGTAGTTTAGCAATAATGAACCTAACTAGTATCCATGATTATGCGGGTTTGATCCCTGGCCTCATTCAGTAGCTTAAGGGTCTGACATTGCCTTGAGCTCTGGTGTAGCCTGCAGACGTGATTGGGATCTTGTGTGGCTGTGGCTGTGGTGTAGGCCGGCAGCTGCAGCTCTGATTCCACCCCTAGCCTGGGAACTTCCATATGCCGCAGGTGCAGCCCTAAAAACAAACAAAACAAAACCTGACCTAGAAATCCAGACTTTTATGTAAAAATTGCCTGGAGGTTTGTTTTGGTTGGTTGGTTTTTTGATAGGCAAGGGATAGATTTATTAATATAGGACACTTGCAAGAGAGCCAAGTGGGCGGTCAAAGAAGCACTGCCTGAGATTTAAATGTTTAAGGTACTGGCAGGTAGCCCAGTGTGACCTAAACAAAATGCATTTGAGAGCTGGACCCACAGGTCAGAGCTTGCGACCTCTGGCTTATGGGTGAGAGGTGATGCGTGGAGCAATCACCTGGGTCACCGCAGTCTGGAGTGGGCAATGTCAGGCCTCCACCTAGTCCCCCAGATAGCCTTTGAGCACTGCGTGTCCCCCAGGCCCTCCCAGTTCACAAGTGCTTTTGCTTTCCCAAGACTGCCCCCGGGCCTCATCTCTGAAGGGCTGCCCTCCAACGAATGGAGCTTCCTTGCCTGGAGACAGTGCGTAGAACTTGACCTTCTTCTTCCATACTGGCCGCACACCTGCCATCCTTGGTGAACAGGAATGTGGAAGTCCAGCCCTCTGGCCTTGACTCAAGACAACTCTGAGCTCCCAAGGAACAGGCTGAAGCCACCCTCTGCGGGACTCTGCCTAAGATGGCCCCTGGCTTGGCCCCCCGCCCCTTGCCCTGACCCCCTTTCAAGTTCCTCCTGGGAGAACTTCCTTAATGAATCACAGGCACAGGAGTCCTTGCCCCTGGATCTGTTCTGGAGGACGCCCCCTTAGACACAGCCAAGCCAAGAGACAGCTCCTCCCACAATAGAAAGAAGAACTTTGCCAGGAGCTGACACAATAGTTCAACAACCTCAGAGGACATGTCTGTAAAAGGACGTTGCCTTGTCTGAGAGTCCACTTAGGATGCTGGGGGCTCTGACGTTCATCCTTTGCATCATCTTTCCTTTAGCCTTGAGCTTGCTCTTAAATTCCCAGCCACCACCACCACACAGCAGCCATGCGGACTGTGTGTCTGACACCACCCTGGGCCCAGAGTGAGGCTTGACCGGTAGAAGCCAGATTCAATAAGTCCTTGTGCCCTTGCATAGTGGCTGGTAAGAATAACCCACATTGAAGTCATTTAGTGAAAGAATTCCAGGGAATGCTAGAGTGATCCAGTCGTCTTGGAGATGGAAATTCTGGAACACAGATGCAATCTAGAGAGGGCAGGCTTGGAAAATGAGGAAAGCCGGGCGAGAATCAAGCTGACCTACAGAAGAGGGCAGATAAGAGAAATGCAGGGAAAGGAAGCCAGAGCCCAAATCTGGTTTTTGTTGCTTGTAACCAAAAGCACCAGGACGCGAAGGAAGGCAGTAAAGGGTGTTTGACGGATCCAGTTACTGCTGTGGGCGACCGGGCCACCCAGGATAAAGATGTCCAACAGGAGAGGGGTCTATGCCTCGGAATTAACCCAACCGAGAAGGGAGCTGGGGTAAATTACCCGCCAGCCAGAGAAGTACTGCTCCAGTTCACTGGGTCTCAAACTAGAATCCTCTGGAGAGTTTCATGGTTTGTTTTGTTTTTTGTTTTTTTAAATGACTGCACCTGCAGTATATGGAAGTTCCCAGGCCAGGGGTCAAATTGGAGCTGCAGCTAAGGCCTACACCACAGATCCCGATCAACACTGGATCCAAGCTACATTGGCAACCTGCACTGCAGCTTATGGCAACGCTGGCTTCTTAACCCACTAAGCGAGGCCAGGGATCAAACCTGTATCCTCATAGAGACATCAGGTCCTTAACCTACTGAACCACAGTGGGAACTCCTGGGGAGTTTTTGCTTTTTTTTTTTTTTTTAAATCATGATGCCTAGGTCCCACCTCCCAAGATCTTGAGTTAATAAGCCTGGGCACTGGGACTAGTGAAAGCTCCCTAGAGGATTCGTGGGCAAGGTACAGTTTGAGAAGCCCCAGTCTAGCTGATTTCTCAGATCCCTTTAAGCCTGCAAGTTCAGGGCCTCCCTGAACAAGTTCAGCTGAGGATGGAAACCCTGAGAAGCGGCCAGTGCAGCTGGAAAGAAACCACTCTGGGGCTGCAGCTGGTGGAGGCTTGAGAAATGAGGTTTTTGGCCTTAGCTCCACTGTTCGTGCTCCCGTGATCATAAAGAGGCCCGACCCACAGACTTTCTTTTTAGAAGGAAAAAAAAAATGTTCAGCATATTTTCCAAGGTTTAATTTCCTCCCAATGTCCTGAAGAAACCTTCCTAAAAGCTTAGGCTGCCTCAACTAGAGTCTCTGGTAATAACATCCAAGACTTGGAAATTGAGACCCCGTGTAACTTTGCTAAAGTAAATAAAACCTGGTGGGAGGAGGGAAATGAAAAAGAGCGTGGGTCTAGGAGAATCCCAACCTGCACCAAGAGAGTGAAAAGAGGAGGCTGGTTGGGGCGGGGGAGGGGGGCAAATTCTGAAAATTCAGGAAAAGGGAAACATACTAGGGTTGCCAGGTTCAGCAAAGAAAAACCCAGGATGTCTGGTTCAATCTGAATTTCAGATGACCGTGAACAATTTTTTAGTGTATAAGTGTGTCCCATGCAATACTGGGGGGCACGCTTATATTAAATATTGCATGGGGAGTTCCTGCTGTGGCTCAGCAGGTTATGAACCTGGCTTGTACCCATGAGGACGCAGGTTTGACCCCTGGCCTTGGCCCAGTGGGTTAAGGATTTGGCATTGCCGTTAGCTGTGTGGTGTAGGTCGCAGACACGGCTCAGATCCTGCTTTCCTGTGGCTGTGGTATAGGCCAGCAGCTATAGCTTCGATTGGACCACTGCTGGGAACTTCCACATGCCACAGGTGAGGCCCCAAAAAATCAAAATAAAATAAATAAAATAAAATAAAAATTGCATGGGGCAAATTTGTACTAGGAATATCATTCATTGCCTACCTGAAATTCAAATTCAGCTGGGCATTCTGGATTTTCTCTAGCAACCCTAAAACATGCAAATAGATTGGTCTCAACTGGTTAGCATACCCTTAACTAGGTGTCTCAGTGAAACTGGCCAAGTCTGTGCTTACCTAGATGTCTGGCCTCAGCCTGGGTTTCCCCGGCCCATGCGGGTGTGTCTGGCCTCCTCCTATTTGTGGGTGGAGTGGAAACGCCAGACGGTGTGGAAGTAGATGAAAGAGGGCGGGGACAAGGGAGGAGGGGGTCCAGCAAGCGCCTGCCAGCTCTCCCCTCCTCCCCCCAACCCCGTGCTGCTCTGGCCAGCGTCCAGGACAAGAAATTGCCTTTCCCTCTGTAAGCCGAGGATTTGGAGGGAAAGTCTGCTGAAATCCGGGAGCTGCTGCGCCCCAGCCGCACAGCGGCGGAATGGGGACTGAAGGCGTTTTTAAACCGCTCCCCAACCTCCACACTCAGGCCACCCCTCCCCCCGCCCTCCTCTCTCCCCACCTCGCGTCCCTCCAAATAAGGATGCCGGAAGCAGAGGAGCGGTCTCGGGGCCGCTCCCCTCCCCCAGGCTGCATCCCGCGGCCCCGCGCGGCCGGGAAGGAGGGGCGCACCGCTGGACGCAGCCCCGCGCCGGCCCAGGGCCGGGCGCCCGGTGTAGCCCCGCCAGCGCTGCGCCGGCCAAGGTCAGAGCCGGAGGCGCGACGCTGGAGCCGCGTCAAGGTGAGAAGGGGTCTGCGGGGCTGCCAAGAACCAGGCCACCCCGGCGCGGCTGGCGGCCGGGGAGGTGGAGGATGACGTGGCAGCACGAAGAAGCGCCACATCCTCGGGGCCCAGACTTTCAGCTCCCGGAACCTACCCAAAACAAATAATCCAGACCCAGCAGTGAATCAGGTCCGGATGTAGTCACCGCGCCGTAAGGGAAACGGTCTAATAAATCTTGGTATATCAGCGCAGTGGAAGGTTATTTTATATCTTCTGGCGTTCAGTAAGTGCCCACCGGGGTGACAGGCTACTGGTTACACAAAGGTGGGCTTAAGCCCGGCTCTTTCCCCTGGTGGTGGTGGGTGCGTGGGGGTGTCACAAGTAAGATGATGGCCAGGAAAAGCACAGACCAGGTAGCTAGGTAAATTTTCCTGGAGGAACCTGCCCATCCTCATCAGTGGGAAGGACGATAATCTCCAGACATCACTGAAAAGGTAGCAGGCGCCAGACAAAGGCTTCAGCAGAAAAAAAGTTGGGGCCAAAGATGGTGACAGGAGGAGGGAAGACTGGCCAACAGAGATGGCTTGTCACAGTCCTGCAGCCTCCTCCCCTGGGAGGGGACACAACCAGAGTGCAAAAACATGTCATGGTACAAGCTGCTCTTCACACACGCACACACACATGCACGCACAAAAACGCAAACAGGCAAACACATATGTGTGCTCTGATAAGCAAGCCCAGCCACGACACAGATGCACACACACTTGCTTATGTGTACACATGAAACCCACATGTAAACACACATTCACACACAGACACACATATCCACAATGCATATAATGCTAACACGTGTTCATTTTCGCATGCCAATCAGAAGTCTCTTGTACACATGCACACACATTACACACACAGGCTCAATCAGCTTCACTTTTCAAATGAGACTTGACAAAATTTTCCTGCCACATCTCTCAAGGCAACATCTGACCTCCTTGGAGCAGCTCCCAATGACGAGGTACCGGTGCCGTTTTGGTTGGGGAAAGGGGGTTCCTGAGAACACCTCCCTCTGTGACCTCTGCTAGAGGCCCAGTCCAGCCCCTTGAGCACCCAGCGACCCAGCAGCGCACAGAAGGGTGGCCCAGGAGCCAGACCGCACCCTGAGGAATGGCTGCAATTTGCAGAGTCCGTATATGCCCAGAGGCAGCTGCGAGGCCAGGCCCGCCTCGAATTTAATTCAGAAGCTGAAGTGCACCCACCATAGTCACTGACACTATAAACACACATGAGGCTCACTCACCGGAGAGCCCAGGTGGCCTGGCGGCAGGCCGGGGGCAGGAATCCCCCAAGCAGTATGATCACCCTGTCTGGCCCCTGCAGGTTAACCACAGCCCCAGGGCTCGCCAAAAACATCTGCCCACAGGTTTCCTGGATGACAATGGAGCAGCTAAGGGCCTGGGATGGGAGGGGCTGGCTGGGACCCGAGGGCCTCTGAGAAGTCTAGAACAGGAAGGGGGTGGCAGGCCCTGCACCTGCAGGTGTGGAGACAGGGTCTCATGGGCAAGCCTGTGGCATCTGAGCACCAAGGCAGGGGACCTGCTCAGGGAAGGCTAAGATTCTCCTCTACGGCAAGGTAACCTTCCAAAGGGAGTGTCCCATAGAAACTGAATTTAGGGTTTTTACTTCTTTAGAGGAAGGCCTTACCTGTTACATCGCCAGATGGGTAAGTATAGGAAATTAGTTTGCAATGGCCTGAACTTGGCAACCCTGAGAAGAGGAAAATGAGCCCCTGATGGCCAAGGAGTAAGGAGTCGGCCCAGCGGGAAGGGGGTAACTCAGGGTGCCCGGAATAGTATTATTCTTTGACCCTTGTGGGAGAGCCCAGGACCTCAGTTTAGAAAGCTTTACCTACAGGGTAAAGAGTTGGTGAGGCCAAGGGGACACGCCCAGCTAGACGATCCCACTTCTAGGGCAGCATCCCCAGGCCCAAGGGGTGGCCCAGGGACCACTGTATGCAAGACATTTACTGTGTAGCTGCAGCAGCCGGGGTCCCAATAGGAAAACAGAGCCTAGGCCAAGGGATTCAATAGTGAATGAATACAAGGAGTAGGTGAAAGCCTTACAGGGGATAGTGAAACAACTTAGATATTAGAAGCACCAAAAAACTGATGTTTCGCTACGGCCGGAGGGACAGAGGAAGAGGGTATCATCGGGAGCCGGAACCCTGGAAGAGACACAGCCATCGCTGGAGATTCCACCCTAAACAGTGATGGATGAACTAAGCCTTACCCTGGTTTCCCACCTCCTCAAGCGCCAATCTCCTTCAAGCGCTTCCCATTGGCTGAAGCTACAGGAAGCGGGAGTGCAAGGGCGTCTGGGAAATGTAGTCTGCGGGGTCAGGCCCCGCAACCCAGCGAGCCGGCAAGGGTGAGAGGTGGATCTGATGGCAAATAGGAAAATGATGTGCTAACGCCTTCGCTTACGATGGGGAGGAGGGGGTCTGCTCCACCTGCCTAAGGTCAGGAGATTGCCTCTGCTGACACCTTCGAGTCTCCTCTGATGGAGGGGTGAGTCGTGAGGGAGACGGCGCTGTCATCCTGTCCCCATCAGGAGACAGAGTGGGCGAATGACATTGTGGGCGGTTCAGGTCACTTGACCTGCAGTCTGGGGAGCCAGCGGGCTGGATCGCAGCTCTGGAGCTTCCCTGAACAGTGGGTCCTGAGCGGCCCTGCCAGCCAGAGCTGGGCATCTAACTGCTCGTTATCAGAGCCACCGCCGGCATGGGGATTGAGGGGATCCAGTTGGGGAGGGGAAATAATACAGGCAGTTGTTGTTGATGAATTATTTATGAGTCTAGGCACTAAGCTTCATGCTTTAGGTGGACTGTTTCATTTCATTCTTTGAATAACCTCTAAGATATGCACCAAGTATGTCCCCATAAAACCCAGAGAAACTATTACAGTTAAAAAAAAATTAACAAGTGGAGTTCCAGTCGTGGCTCAGGGGAAACGAACCCAACCAGTATCCATGAGATTGCTGGTTTGATCCCTGGCCTCGCTCAGTGGGTTAAGGACCCAGCGTGGCCTTGAGCTGTGATTTAGGTGGAAGACACAAGCTCAGATCCTGTTGCTATGGCCGTGGCATAGGCTGGCAACTATAGCTCCCATTCGACCCCTAGCCTGGAAACTTACATATGCCCTGGGTGTGGCCCTAAAAAGACCAAAAAAAAAAAAAAAAAATTTTAAAAGTGAGTCCCAGGTGTCCACAAATAACTGAGCAAAGTCAAAGTCCTGAAACTGAAAAATGTGAACCTCCCAGAAAGTCTGAGCACATGTAGTGTGACTGCTTGAGGCCAAACTAGACCTTGGGGTCAACATAATTTTCTGTTAAGTAGAGAGGGAAAAAAAGGTTCACTTCTAGCATATGTTCCATGTAACACAGTCCCTGTTTTCATTCAGTATTTATTGTGATTCAATACTGTAAATGTTTCACATGACATCGTACTTTAGAGGAAGAAATGGAGGATCAGAGAGGTAGAGTAAACTACCCAGGGTCACACAGCTTGTCGATGAAAGAGAGCCTGTCCCTCCATGATAGAGTGACTGCTAGTTAACCCCCTACACACTATAGACGTTTTCCCCACCTACCCAATCAGGCTCAAGACTGAGGTAGGTGGGGAAAGGGGTGATGTTGCCTGCATCCCAAAGCCAAATACAAACTGGGGGAGGCACCAGAGTGTGATGCCACCTCTGAGTCTAAGTCATCATACTGTGTACATTGTGCGCTAACAGAAGGGGTCAGTACGCACTTCTGGGGCAGGGAGTGGATGGTCAACTCTCAGAAACCTCTTTGGCTCTCCCTGGCTTTTCCCTATAAGCCAATAAAAAGACCACAGTGTGAAGGGGCTGGGGACCTCTCCAGTCTCTCTCTTCTTATGTAGGCCCAGAGAGGTTAGGTGACTTGCCCAAGGTCACACAGCTGGGCAGAGGAGAACCCTGGCCCACAGCAGGCAGCTGTAACCCTGTTTCAGGGGCTGCTTCCTCTCTTGTTCTCTGAAGTGCCCCTCTGCTGCTAAAGTTTCAGTGGTCTAACCTAGAGGGCAGAATGGGTTGGTTTGCATTTTTCACATTCCTCTTCATAGGTTATAGGAATCTATTAAGTATGGTTTAAGGCATAGCTCTCTCCTCCTCCCAAACATGTTAGGTTTTTTTTTTTTTTTTTTGCTTTTTAGGGCTGCACCCACAGCATCTGGAGGTTCCCAGGCTAGGAGTCGAATCAGAGCTATAGCTGCTGGCCTGCACCACAGCCACAGCAATGACAGATCTGAGCTGTGTCTGTGACATACACCACAGCTCTTGGCAATGCCAGACCATTAACCCACTGAGCGAGGCCAGGGATTGAACCCACAACCTCATGGTTCCTAGTCGGAGTCGTTTCCGCTGCGCCACAATGGGAACTCCACATTAGGGTCTTTTATTCCCCCACCCAAAAAGAAGAAATTATTCTACAGGGCAGAAAAGAGGAAGTTGTGATTTTTCCCATTCCTGGTGGGACATTTCCCCAAAAAAAAGCAGTGAAGTCTTCACTGCTCAATAGGAGGAGGGCCAGCCCTACTTCTTCGGCTGGTGGCAGGGTTCGGCAGGCCTGGCTGATCTAGGATGGCTCGGCTGAGGCCACCTGCTCCTCTGGCCTCTCAACCTCGGCAGTGAAGCCTGGGTTTCATGCATGGTACCCAAGACAGGAGCAGAAGTACTCAAGGTCATAAAGTCACTTTGACTGTATTCCAATGTCTGAGTCAAGTCACAAGGCTGGGCCTGATTCAAGGATTAGAACACTGGCCCTAGGAGTTCCTATTGTGGCACAGCGGAAATGAATCCAACTAATATCCATGAGGATATGGGTTCAATCCCTGGCCTTGCTCAGTAGGTTGGGGACCTGACATTGCCGTGAGCTGTGGTATAGGTCACAGACACAGCTCAGATCCCATGTTCCTATGGCTGTGGCTGGCAGCTTCAGCTCTGATTCGACCCCTAGCTGGCAATTTCCATATGCCACGGGTGAGGCCCTAAAAAGCAAAAAGAAAGAAAACTGGCGCCAGCCCTCCAGGGGAGAAGCTGCAAAAGTCCTGTCACAAAGGACCGTGGTTACAGGGAGGAGAGAAGAACTGTCACCATGTTCACAGATGATCCTCCCCAGATGTCCTTTCTAAATCCTTCTGGTAACAACGTAGGGGCTCCAGACCCCCTAAAAAATGTGGACTAGAATAGTCCATCCAAGCAGATTCCTTGGCACCACGCTGAGACGCACCTGCTATGTGCAAGCCTTAAGCCTTGGCAGTGGTGAGCTGGAGCCCATGAGGGCTGGTGGTGAGTGCCAACAGCTAAACACTCGGGAATTTGGTGAGCCCATTGTTAAGCCATCATAGCTTGAAACTGACCACGGTGGGAGTATTTACACCCTGGGAATTGGCAAGCACTACGAATCAAAGAGCTGGTGTAGCAGTACAGCACTGCCCTCAGGCCAAGACAGACATTTCCCCTTCCAGTCTAATGCGGAGGATGGACAGATACCCAGTGAAAGACGATAATGGCCTAGTCAGAACACCGTGAGTACAGAACAAGAAGGAAACGGAGAGACTGGGTGGACACTCATCGTTCCTGGGAAGTGGGGATTAGGTAGGGCGTCGTGGAGGAGGTGGCCTTTTAACTGGGAGGATGAAGAAAGACCGCCTCAAATGGAGGTAAGGCTGCAGGCTGAGGGGGCGGCACAGGCAAAGGCAGAGAGTGGGACTGAGGTCACAAGCGTACTGTTTAGCATGAGTTTGGCTTCCAGTGCCAGAAGTCTAACTTATCCTCACCGCAATCTTGGGAAGTAAGTGGTCCAGACAGAACATACCCCCTGTCCCCTATCAGCCCCTTCCCCCACCTGCCTCTGGAACCTCCGAGAACAGGTACAAGATCTTCTCCAGCTCCCTTCCCTTCTCGGCAGCTGTGTGGCCCATGGCCCCTGGCTTTGATACCCAGCTCTGTAAGCTTGGACGAGTTGCTTCATCTTTCTGAATCCTGGTTTCTACCTCGGTAAAATGGATGGAAAGTTACTCCAGGGTCACCAGGATTCAGGGGATGACGTCTGTGCAGAACATAGCACAGTGGCTAAATCCATAGGGTGGACATCTGGTGGGGGAGGGGGAAGTGTGTACGTGTGTGTGTGTGTGTGTGTGTTGTGTTGTGTGTTTTGTGTGGGAGAGAGACACAGACGGACAGATCCGTTCTCTCCTTGTTTCTAGGCCCTGGCCAACCCCCTCTTGGCCTCCTCCACCCGCTCTCCTTCCCAGGCTTGGGGCGGGGAAGCAGACGGCCACGATGGGGAGAAGGCATGGGCGGCCTGGCCTCGTGGAGGTTTGTTCTACGTGAGCAGCTGGGCTGAACCTTAACCACATCGTTCCGGCTTCACTGAAGTCACCACTTGGAACAAAGGGCTCATGGGGACATTTGGCCCCACCCCCCGCCTCCATCCTATCAACCTTGGTTCACAGCCATGCACTTCGGGAAGGGGCTGTGCCAGCCACAGCCCCCCGGAAAGGCCCCTTTGGGAAACAGTGCCACTCCTCCAGGGACAAGAAGTAGGGTGTCTGGTCGTGGCAGGGCCCAGGTACAAGCGGGCAGGGCATGAGGGCGGAAGGTTGGCTGGGTCAGTGATCCAAGCAAATATTTGGCGGGTCAGTGGTCAAGGCTGACCTTGACGGTTCATCGCTGGGCCCTCAGGAAGTGATGTCAGGCTGCTCCCTCCCACACCTCCTCCCGCTGCAGGAATAGGTCAGGGGCCGACCATCTTCCCAGCCCCTGGCCTGGAGCCCCCGCTGCCTTGCCCACCTCACCCCAGCAGGTCCCAGGACGAATTATTTTCTCGCCCAGAGTGAGCCACCAGGCGAGGCCAGCATCCAGCATTGCACGTCCCTCATGAAGAGAGGCCAGCTCGCTTGCCCTCTCCTGGACCCCTCAACAGCCTCCGAGGGAGGCGAGGGAGCAGGACCCGCCCACCCCACCCCGACCCTGGCGGCCCCCGGGGCTGGAGAGGGAGTCCTGGGCTTTCTCAGAACGCCGCTGAGCGCCCAGCCAAGAGCCAGCAGCGCAGCCCTGCCTCTCCGAGTGCTTTGTTCCACTTACTGGAGGGCTAAAAATACCCTGGCACTGCCGAGCCTGTCCTCGAGAGCCCAGGGGAGCTGGCAGCTGGAGCAGTTATCTGGCACCTGGCACAGTTAGAAGCAGAAACGCAGTCCCTCTTTCAGCGCAGAATAAGCCGGCCTCCCAGGGACACCCCACCCCACCCCAATCCACCTGCTTGGCCTCCGAGATGCTCCCTTCTATTCCTTCCCCCAGCCCCTGCTTCCTCTCTCCTTCTCCTTGGCTGGAGCCCTGACTGTGCTCGGACACGTGTCCAAACAGCAGTTCCCCCAGGAAGGCTCAGGAAGCCCCACGTTCCTCCCACGTGGCTGCGATTAACAGCCAGCCTCCTGATGGAAGTTCCCTTAGTGGCTGATAACCCAGTGGCTCAAATTCAACAGACCTGTCTTGACATCCTGCCTGTCGGTCTCCGTCTTCTCGGGACCTCAAGCCTCTGAGAAGCTGGTGGAGGCTATGGCCCCAGGACAGCTCTCTGCGAGCAAATTCAAATTCAAGGGAGTCTATGGGCAGTATGAACCCCAACCAGGACCCCCCACACACACCCCCAAGTGAGGAGCCCTCCATGTGCTGGAAGCTGGGCCCTAAGCCACACTCTGAGATGGAAAGGTGGGTAAGAGGGGGGAGTGGCCAGCAGACTAACACAAGACAACTGTGAGGGTGGGGGGAGAGGGAGCCGCAAGGGCTATGGGCTTGAAGGGAGTGGGAGGGAAAGAGGGCGCATTAGAATGGGATTTTGAGGAATTTCCATAGGAACCATGAGGTTGCAGGTTCGATCCCTGGCCTTGCTCAATGGGTTAAGGATCCAGCATTGCCGTGAGCTGTGGTGTAGGTCGCAGATGCAGCTCAGATCTGGCGTTGCTGTGGCTGTGGTTTAGGCCAGTGGCTGCAGCTCTGATTGGACTCCTAGCCTGGGAGCCTCCATATGCCCCAGGTATGGCCCTAAAAAGACCAAAAAAACAAAAAGGGATTTTGAAGGAAAGCAAACAGAGAACTTGCGCTCACTGCAAGGCATGAAAAAAATGAACTTGTTTGGAAGCAGGGCTGGCCTAAGGACTTGTACAAGGTGTGAAGGGCAAGTGTGATTTTCCACTGCTGTGTAACAAGCAGCACATACTAATGATTTTGCAGGTTCGGTAGGTCAGAGTGAGCCCTGCTCTGCTGCGTTCTCCGCTCAGGAGCTATGAAGGTGTCAGTGGGAGCTGTAATGCCCCTGAGGCTTGGGGTGGGGCTTGCCCCCCCCCCCAGTCTGTTTCTGGTTCTCTCAGGCGATGGGCAGAATTCACTGCCTTGCAACTCCAAGACTGAAGCCCCCTGGCTTCCCAGTGGCCTGAGCCTGAGGCTGCCTTGGGGTCCTAGAGGCCCTGGAAGTTCCCAGAGGCTGCCCCCAGGTCCCTGCCTTAAAAATTGGCGAAGACAGAATCTTTTTTTTTTTTTTTTTTGGTTTTTGTCATTTTAGGGCCGCACTTGCGGCATATGGAGGTTCCCAGGCTAGGGGTCTAACAGGAGCTGTAGCCGCCGGCCTTTGCCACAGCCACAGCAACGCGGGATCCGAGCCGTGTCTGCAACCTACACCACAGCTCACGGCAACGCTGGATCCTTAACCCGCTGAGCAATGCCAGGGATCGAACCCACAACCTCATGGTTCCTGGTCGGATTTGTTAACCGCTGCACCACTACGGGAACTCCAAGACAGAATCTTATATAAGGTAACTTGATCAAGGGTGTGACATCTCTCCGCCTTTGCCGTAGTCTGTGTCTAGCAGCCATCATAGGTCCTGCCCACACTTATGGGGAGCAGATTATACGGGGGGTGAGGGGATGGGAACAAGCCCTTGCAGAATTCTGCCGACCACCCTGAGACTTAGCTGGAAAACAAGGTTAGAGCCCAACTGAGAAGGCCCTTGAAGGCCACTCTCTGGAGTAGAACTTGAATCTGTGGGAGACGGGAAGGCACTGAGGGGGGGCGGGAGGGGAGAATGAGAGTGGAGGCCCATCACGGCCCTTTGGGAAGGTGGTTACCACCGCTCCAGGGGAGAGGATGAGGGGCTGTGGCCATGGGGATGGAGAGGAACAACCCAATATCCACTGGGCTGATCCTCATTTCCTTCTGGCCTTTATTCAAATGATGCCTGATCAGTAGGGCTCTCCCTGTGTACCTGACATAAAATGACCACCTGCCTCTTCTCCCAACCCCTCACCCAGCCTTACTGTCTCCTGGTCTTTAGCACCATTGGTTATGCTCTGTGTTCACCTATTTACCTGCTTATTGTCTTTGTCTCCCTCATAGAAGGTAAGAACCTTGCTTGGCTTACTGATGTGTCTCCAGCCACTGGAACAGTGCCTGGGTTATAGTACATGCTCAATAAATATGTGCTACCTAAAAGGATGAATGGATGGATGAATGAATGGGTTTAAGAAATTCTGGCAACAGACTTACTAGAACTCCATACAGTTAAGCTGGCAACAGAAGAAGGATGCACTAGTGACGTGCTGCGGTCTGTCGTGCTAGACTGCAGGGTGATGCCCAGCATCCCCGTGCGAAGGGGTGGGTCAGATGGGAAGGAGACACAGCCGAGTGGATCCAGGATGGCTGGGACCAGCCGGGTCAGGGTATCTAGTGAGCAGTTGGAGTTGCGAGATTCAGAACTCGTGAGATAAGTGAGAAACAAAGGAAGAGATTTCACAGTCCCTGCGGAGCGGGGTAGACAAAGTCATGAGAGTAAATGACGGAAGAGAACCAAGGATGTGCCTGGAAAGAAGGAGCCATTCTGAGAGATAGGAGAAGGTGTGGGGGCACCAGAGGAAGGGCTCCCGGAAGGAAGGAAATCGGATCACGTTCAATGCAGCAGAGAGGTCAAAGAAGCCAAGAACCGAAAGGATCTGGTGATGAGGGGGCCGCTGGTGACCCCATGAGAGCAATATCAGAGGAGTGGAGGAGTCCAGGCCAGTGAGAGGCTGGGCATCAGTGAAGGTGGGTACCCCTCCTTCAAGGAGAGGCCTGGGCAATGCTGAGAATAGACTTGACCACAAGGAACAGGGGGAGCGGAAGGAGAGGATGGCCCCCGGAGTGCGTGAAGGAGCGTCTGGGAGGGGCCAAAGTTGCTGGCCTAGGAGTTCCCGCTGTGGCACAACGGGATCGGCAGCATCTCTGCAGCGCCTGGACACGGGTTTGATCCCTGGCCGGGCACAGCAGGTTAAAGGATCTGGTGTTGCCGCAGCTGCGGCATAGGTTGCACCTGTGGCTTGAATCTGATCTCTGGCGCAGGAACTCCATATGCCGCGGGGTGCCCGAAAAAGAAAAAAAAAAGAAAAAGTTGCAGGCCTAAAAGCGCACAGCTAGCAGATGCACCTCCCCTTCCCTGCCTGGCTCCACCAGCCCTCCCATCAGTGGGACACGGGTGGGCACAAGAGCTAAAAGGAGAGACGTGCGTGGGTGGAGGACACGTGAATCTGCCCTGACCTTGAGCTTGAACTAACTGTTCAGAGAAGCTTTAAAAAGAATCCTCAGGGGGAACTGAGGGGTCTGAGGGCTCCTGGTCACCCATGGAACATCTTGCTTTCACCCTTTCCTCCAGGATTGGAACACATTATAGCGCAGTGGGCAGATGGCTTTTTTTTCCCCCTGCGACATGCAAAAGTTCCCAGGCTAGGAATTGAACCTGTGCCACAGCAGGGAACCGAGCCGCCTCAGTGACAACGCCAGGTCCTTAACCGCTAGGCCACTAGGGAACTCTCAGATGGCACTCTCACAAAACAGCCACCATCCAGAGGCTCTTTGTGACCTTGACACACTCCCATCGAGAGGTGAGGCCTGTGATCCTCCACCTTGAACTTGGTGGGCTTTTGTGACTCAGCTAGTGGAGTCTGGCACAAGCCACGGCGTGTGACCTCATCCCTGAGGTTGGACCTCACAGCTGGACAGGGCCACGCAGCAACTAAAGGTTTCTCTCTCTGGGAATGTGTGTCTTTAAAGCCCTGAGCCACCTGGTAACAAGTCTGATTAACCTAAAACCACCATAAAGAGGGACCCTCGGCCCAGCCTCAGCTGAGCTCCCATCCAGGCTTCACCCCTCACCCAGGTTCATGACCATGAACTGCCTTGTTCCCTTGGGGTGGTTCGCAAGGTCCTGCCCTACCCCCACCAGCCTTACTCCCCGGGGAAGCAGGCTTCCCCCGTACATGCCCATCCAGAGCCCAGAGTAGGTGATAAACAAGCAGGTCCTGGGCAGGGTTTCCACCCTGACCAGGTCTCAGGGGTGGTGGGCACAGGTTACCCACCCAGCCCCCCACCCACTCCACTCTGGGAAACATGGAAAATCCAAGAGCATCCAGGCGCCGCTGCACGGCAGGAGGAGACCGGGCAGGCGGCCCGGAATTACCCAGGATGGACTTTGGGCTGATTGCCGGAGCTGGACTCGGGCCCCGCCTTCTTAGAAAGGGCACCCGTTCAGTAACCAAGGCCACAGCTTGTCACGAAAGCCAGATGTTGGCAGCGGAGCTGGACAGACCAGTGGGGGTGGAGGGCCCTTCCCTGGTGCCTCCCTGGCCTGTCAGTGGGGGAGAGGGGAAGGTGGGGGAGGGGAGGTGGGGGAGGGGAAGGCTGCTCTCCCACGCAGTGCAGGGAGCCCAGCTGCTTCTGAGAAGGGACCGCTAAGGCATGTGGGACTGGCGCCCCAAATCCCGGCCTTTAGCAGTGAGGTAAACAGTGTTGAGGGTGAGTTTCCATTGTGGCTCAGCAGGTTACGAACCCAACTAGTATCCACGAGGGTGCGGGTTTGATCCCCGGCCTCGCTCAATAGCTTAAGGATCCAGCATTGCTGTGAGCTGTGGCGTAGGCCAGCAGCTATAGCTCCAATTTGACCCCTAGACTGGGAACTTCCATATGCTGTGATGCAGCCCTAAAAGTAAGTAAATGAAAAAATAGTGTTTAGGGAGTCCCATGAGAGGCTTCTCCTTAGAGCAAAACTGATAAGTAAATCAGGAAGAACTGATTTCATACCCTGTACTTGTGTTAGGATACATGTAACCTGCCATTTAAGATAGGATTTGATTTATTACTTCAATGGCTTTATTCTCCATTATCCATTCTTTTTTTGTAATTTTTTTTCTATTTTTCTTTTTTAGGGCCACACCTTCAGTGCACAGAAATTCCCAGGCTAGGGGTGAAAACAGAGCTGCAGCTGCCAGCCTACGGCACAGCCACAGCAGTACCAGAGCTGAGCCACATCTGCGACCTACAACCACAGCTCACAGCAGCTCTGGATCCTTAACCCACTGAGCGAGGCCAGGGCTTGAACCCTCATCCTCATGGATACTAGTTGGGTTCTTAACATGCTGAGCCACAATGGGAACTGCTCAGTTATCCATTCTTTTAATAAATATTCACTGAGCATCTAATACGCGCCAAGCACCAAAAGAAAAAGACATGTTTTCACAAATACATGTAGGTGAGACTACGCAAAGGTCAGGGCCTCCAGGGACATGTGTCAGCGTCTGGGGATATTTTTGGCATCCCGTGAACAGAGGACAGGGAGGCTGCTAGATATCCTGCAATGCACGGTGCCCCCAACCCAGATTTGGTCTGAAATGCCATTAGGGCTGAGACTGCGAGACCTTGGACCGGAAAGGTGAATGTGACACGGGAGACAGGTGAGCAGTGGTTACCTGGGGAACGGCGGAACCGAGAGGCTGGGACACACGGATGTGCAAGATGACAACCTTTCACTCTGTGCTGTTCTGAACAATTCCGTGGGATTTCTTACCAAGTTTCTTACCAATGCTTTAGAGCATAATGTATCACTTATTCTCTAAAAGGAGTAACAATGACTTCTGTAGCCATACTTACTGGGTGGCCTCCTCACGGTCAGGGGAGAGGGGCTTAAACGGGAGGGAAAAGGCAGACACAGTTTGTGGTGCCTGCAGCCCTCGGTCCAGCCAGCCTCCTCCGGTCCAGGGCTCCTCAACCTCACCCATCAACACTCTGGACCGGGTCATTTGTTCCCGTGGGAGGATGTCGTGCACTGCGGGGGTTCGGCCACATCCCCGGCTTCTATGCACGGGATGCTGGGAGTGTCCTCCCCCTGGGTGTGACGGCCAAAGACATTTCCAGATATTTCCCAGTGTTCTGGGGGGCGGGGGGGGACAAAATCGGCCCTGGTTGGGAGCCACTGTGCCAAGCCTCCTCTGGGAATCCAAACACAAAGACCCTCCCATGCAGTGGTCTGGCTGGATCCTCTGACGGGAACGAGGGCACAGACGGGGTCCCAGCCAGCTGTGGCAAGTGTTGCTCACAGCTCCCTAAGGACAAAGGCAGCCTCGGGGCTCCTCCGAACCATCACCCGTTTCACCGAGGAGGAGAGAGAGTGGAGGGGCCATGTTGCCAAGTCACACAGTGAATGATGACCGTCCCATGGTGTCCCTTGGAGACTTTTCTTGTTCTTGTTCCACTCCCTATCCCGGGGCACCTGGAATCTCCCGGGACCCCCTCTTGACAGTGGCCCAACTGTGATGGTGCCTGGCTGGTGTCAGGTGTTTCCTGCCTTCGCCCTGTCTTTCCGGTTAAGCAATCACTCAGCTGCTCCCAGCACAGCACGGGCTCCGGTGGGAACTGGCTTATTTGTGGACACAGGGTCGTCTCCCGGGAGCTCCTCCTGCAGCCACAGGCAGCCGGGCCCTGGGGAGACCCAGTGTACGAACCTCTCTGACTTCTCCACGTGGAGCGCAGGAGGGGAAAATGGCATGAGCGTCCAAACCTACCTCGATTCAGCTTCTTGGGGAAGGCGAGCCAGGGTGAGCCTGGCTTTAGCAATGAAGTCAGCTAAGCCAGTTGGCTCCTTCTCTCCCATGGGTTGTGAAAAGCCTTGCTTTTCCCACGACGAGGAACCTAGGCTGACTGCCTAGGTTTATAATCCTACTCTGCTACTTCCTGGCTGTGAGATCTCAGGCAACTTACTTCACCTCGCTGAGCCTGAGTAACTGCATCAATACATAGTGATGATAAGCGACCACTTCACAGTATCATTAGAGTCAGCTGAGATAAAGCGTATGCTGTTCTTAGCAGGGTGACTAGCCCATTGTAACTACGAGTTACATGATTCCTGCTGCTACTACTGCATTATTCATCATAAATATAATTATGAATATAATGTTCATACATAGAGTAATGTAAATGTCATATATTGTATAATAAATATAATGATACCATGGCTCATGAGCCTGATACAGGTTTTCACAAATAAACTCCATGTGGGGGACAAACAGGCTGGAAAACTAATGAGAAATTTCTGGCCATTTGCATGACATCCCCCCCCCCATCCACATCAGAAAATAAAAAGGATCTTTGCAAAACAAATTTTAATGGTGTTCTAGCTCATCTAAACAAGACACCATTGCCCTGTTCTCGGTTTCGGCTGTTTTCCAACTGTGGTATTTTTCTCATTGATCAGAGAGAAATCCCCAAGGTCTGGCAAAGGAAGCTTTTAATTGCTCTGGATGGACTGATTTTTGGCTTCACTGCTCAAGCATATAACAGAGAGAAAGAGACTGAATATGAATCACGTTGAGATTGCTTTGAGATAAATATATAGTCGGACCTCCCCCTTCCCAACCAGACCTAAAAGAGACCCCTGGCTTGTCTCCCCCAGCCCGCGGGGGGGAAGGAGGGCACAAAGCAGGGACTGTGTTTCCCTCATCTCTATCCAGATAATGATGAGCGATCATAACAACTGCCCTCCTTTCCTCCTACGCGCTCGCTGCAGGTTGGATTTCCCCAGAAGCAGACCCGGAGACGAGCATTCGGGTCAGCCTTCTTTCTTTGGAGGGGATCCTACAGGCACCAGAAATGGAGAGGGAGAAGGAGACAGAGAATGGAAATAGCTGGGAAAGGGTGTGTGATGAAGCAGGGTACCACGGGGCGAGGCGGGGCTTAATCCTCCAGGAACTGTGGGGGTGGGGCAGAACACACACTGCTGCATCCTGTCGGCTAGTTCAAGGGGCGAGGGAGCAGGGTTTTTTAACACGCCAGCCCATCAGTCACAGGGTGAGGGCTGCACCTGGGGGGGGTCAATTCCCTGGCACTGGCAGCCACTCCCAGTGCAGGCAGCCAGAGGAAGCCCTGGGACAGTCGCAGAGATGGAGTTGGGTCTTCAGAAAAGGGGCTCTTTGGGGAGAAGGGGCACCAATGGCACCCAAATAACAAACCGCAAAATATGACGCCTTAGTTCTCCACTCAAAAGATCTGATCGACTGTACAATCTTTTTTTAAGTAGATGAAAGAGTTAAATAGCTACTTGTAACAATTAACTCACTTGCCATCCATGCCTACAATCACGTTACATGTGATGACATGTTAATTTAGGAGACTTGCTGTCTTCACCCTCAATTCCATGACTCAATTTCCCGCCACCTCTTCCGACTCATCTGTGGGCTCAGGGTCTCTGCCATCATCACAGCCACCTTTTAAGTCATCTGAGTTTTCTAAGCACATCTTCTTCCCTCCCCTCTTGATTCTTGGCGATACAGCATTTTTGGAATCTGTAGGATGCTTTCGCAGGAATTTTTATCCTAAGCCTCGAGCCCCTATTTGCATAACATTAGGGCAGCTGGTGGTGTCCATGCCTGATCTCCATCCTGCAACCGCTGACTAGGCCGTTCTTAGTTAGGTGTCCTCAAAAGATCCGTTCACACTTAAAGGCTGCTACCTATGACGCCATGGAATCGGTTCCAAATCTGAGTTAAGCTCCCGAGTCTCCTTTTTAGCAGCTGCTCAGATGACCTCAGTCAGTGGCCAAAGTGACCACCCATGGCGGTTGTTTCAGGCAACGTATTTCACCCCAATAGCACGTGATTGTTGAAAAACAATCGCTGAAAGCACCCCCACTCCACGAAAGAATGTGTGCGGTCTCTCTTGAAAATAAGAGCCTCTTATTCCAGGATCATCTGTGGAGAGGGGAAATTCACAGTGTACCTGAAGGAGGGGTTTGGGGTGGTTCTGTGCGCAGGCTCAGCTAGTCCTCACAGCTGCACCACATGAGCGGGGTTCTGTCATTCCCATTTTGCAGATGGAGAAACTGAGGCTCAGAGCAGCTCAAGGAGCAGTGGAATAACAGTGGCGGGTGTGACTCCAGGATATGCCTACCTGTCCCCCTGCCCCCTGCCTGGCCCCAGCACACTGCCACCCCTGACAGGCAAGCTGGTAGCTCCCTTGCCAATCAGGAAACCCCAAGGGGAGAAAATGCCCAGCTGAAGCAGCGGGTCTGCTCCCCTGGTTTCCTAAGAACAAGGGAAGTTAAGGGCAACCTCCCCCACTCCAGCTGCAAACTTCTACAAGGAAATGCAAGGACCATTTAGCATGCAGGGATCTGGGGCTCTGTCCAAAAACCAGGCCTGAGACCGTGGCAGACAGATAAGCAAATGTCTGTAAGCATTTTCAAGACAAGACAAAAACAGAACAACCTTGACTCCCTCTTTCTTTCCTCTCCTGATGATCAGTCGATCACTCCTGGGTGTTTGCAGACTGGTGGAATGGCATAGGAGAGGAGAGGAAGAAAGGATGGAATTCAGCCTGGAGTCCTAGAAGACAGCGGCTTCTAACGCTCTCGGCCTCAGTTTCACCATCTGTGAGATGGGTATGATCTCCACCCCACAGAGCATAAGGAAGGTTAAGCAGAAGGCAGCGGCAGACACTAGTCAGATGCCCACAGCGTTAAATCCCTCCCCACCATCTCAGCCAAGAACACTCTGAACACCTACCAGGTACCACGCGCTGCAGAAAACCAAAGGAGGAAAGGGAAAGAGATTCATTGCCTCATCCAGCTAGAGAGAAAGATGATTTTTTGTTTGTTTTGACTACGCCACAGCAATGCCATATCCAAGCCACGTCTGCAACCTACACCACAGCTCACGGCAACACCGGATCCTTAACCCACTGAGCGAGGCCAGGGATCAAACCTGCAACCTCATGGTTCCTAGCCAGATTTGTTAACCTCTGCGCCATGACAGGAACTCCTGGAGAGAAATATGAAACAAAGCAAAACTATGTTGCAAGCACATTCTGTGTATGCACCATCTTTGAGAGAGGTCATTGTCATCACCATTTTACACGTGAGGAAAGCAGGTCTTGGAGATGTGAAGGGACTTGCCCAAGATCACAGACTAAGCAGCAGAGGGGCCATGTGAAGCCAGGTCTTTCTGAAAATAGAACTACGTCCCTCTGCAGTTGGGAGGGAGCCTGGCTGGAGGGGAGAGAGCCACCTGGACAGACACCTTCTCTTTCACCTCCGCTGAACCCCAAGGGCCTCCTTGTGTCCCAGGAACCCTGTCATCCCACTGGAGACCACCCCAGTCCCAGGGTGCGGGGACACCCTGGTCTCCCCAAGCTGGGGGGTCGGGGAAGCCCAGTGGCCAAGTGCACCCGAGTCCCAGGCATGTTTCCTCCCTTCTGGAAAGCAGAGTGAGAAGAGGAAGAAAGAGGACAATGAGAAAGAAGCCCCGCAAAGAGAAAACGGGGACCCGCTTTCCCACCCCAGGGGCCATGATGCAGCCACAGCCACTGTGTCCTGGACGAAGCTGAGGCCTCCGGGGCGGGCATCCCGGCCCTCGTGCCGGAGGGCCGTCCCCGGCCTCGCTCTCATCTCTTCACTGCTGTGGTGTGCAGCGCGTTCTCAAGGGCAGGCTTTCAGTTCTGCAAACGGATCCTCAGAAAATTGTGCCTCCCGGCTGCCCGCAGCAGCCACATCAGCAAAACAGACCTCGGAAGAGCAGCCGCCGCCAGCGGGGCTGGGGAGCTGCGCAGGCGCCCCGCGCGGCGAGGATGCTCCGTTGTACATTGGCCAGCGGCTGTTCCCTCCCACTGTGGCAATAACCAGACTGCGGGGGGGTGAGCAGGCCTGCCCCGGGTCGTGAACAAATGAGGCACAATCCCCAAAGCGTGAGGCTGGGACCATCGATCCCAGCCACAAAGAACCTCCAGTTTGGGCAGTTCAGTGACCTCGGAAGGGACAGGAGAGGACTGTGCGAGGCGGCTTCTGTAACCCGTCCAGCAGGAACACGCTCTAATTCCATATTCTCCAGGCCTCCTTAAAATGGCTCCACGAGGTCTGGTGGGCTGGGCCGCTGAGTGGTCCCCACACTGTCTAAAAAAGGAACGCGTGTACTTTGTGGTGACAGCACTTACAGACCTCACAATTTAGTCTCAAGAAGGGCCTGGAGGCAGCTGTCATTTTGAAGCACTCTTTTCCTTATGAGGGAGGGGCTCCCACCGTGTGGGTCTTGGTGGATGGTAGGTCCCTGCGTCCTAGTCCAGAGGCCAAGGGGACCGCCAGGCCTTGGCCCCAATAGTGAGATTCCCCTGCTTGGGACTCCAGATGTTGAGCAAGAGAGGAAAACACGCAGGCGCCAGTTAGGGTTCATTTGTGGCGGCGCCGGCAACTAGTGGCCAAGGCAGAAGCCAGCGGCAGCCACATCCAGCAGTGGCGGTCCCCAGGGGTGGCTCCCAAGCCAGCCCATCCTGTGCCTTTGCTGGGAGTCCTGCCACCAAACCACCCACGGCTCCAGTCTACTCTCCAAGCCCACAGCTTTGGGCCCCCATGGATTCTGCAAGCAGCCTGATAATCTCTCCGTAGACACTTTTCTTCCTTAGAGCTAGCTACGGTCAATTTCTGTGGCCAGCTCCCCCAAAATACTGATTGATAGCGAGCCAAACCACTTTTTTATGTTCCTTTGGACAAGGCACACGAAAGCTGCCAGGTCAGATATTGCACCCCTGCCACAGCAGTGACAATGCCAGATCCTTAACCCACTGAGCCACCTGGGAACTCCCCCAAACCAGTCCTTTTTTAAATTTTTATTTATTTATTTATTTCTGTCTTCTGTCTTTGGAGGGCCGCACCTGCGGCATATGGAGGATCCCAGGCTAGGGGTCGAACTGGAGCTGTAGCTGCTGGCCTATGCCACAGCCTCAGCAACGCCAGATCCGAGCCCTGTCTATGACCTACACCACAGCTCATGGCAACGCCAGATCCTTAACCCACTGAGTGAGGCCAGAGATCAAACCCACAACCTCATGGTTCCTAGTCAGATTCATTTCCACTGAACCACGACAGGAATTCTCAAACCAGTCTTTTTTTAATTCAAGAGTTAATGTCAAAGAATAATTTGGGGAGGGGGGGTAAAAGTATGACCCTCATCAAAATATAAAGATTCTGGGGTCCCTGTTGTGGTGCAGCAGAAACAAATCTGACTAGTATCCATGAGGATGCGGGTTCAGTCCCTAGCCTCACTCAGTGGGTTGGGGATCCAGCATTGCCATGAGCTATGGTGTAGGTCACAGACATGGCTTTGATCCAGTATTGCTGTGGTATAGGCCGGCGGCTACAGCTCTGATTTGACCCCAGCCTGGGGACTTCCATATGCCGCGGGGGTGGCCCTAAAAAGCAAAAAAAAAAAAAAAAAAAAAAAAAAAAAAAAAAAAAAAAATATATATATATATATATATATATACACACACACATATTCTTATATATGTATGTATTTTACATATTTTATATATGCATATATATTACATATTATATATATATATATAGTATATATAAAGGTTCTATTTAACTCATTCATTAATGAGAGAACTAATCGAGGTGTTCCAAGTGGTTCAAAGGAGAAATCCAAGAACCACACACGCAGAGGGAGTCATAATGCTGAAATCACTTTACAGATGGGTGAAGAAGCCGCTTTGTTCACAGCAGCACTGTTCACAACAGCCAAGACATGGAAGCAATCTAAATGTCCATTGACAGATGAATGGATTAAGATGTGGTCTATATACACAATGGAATATTATTCTGCCATAAAAAAGAATGAAATAATGCCATTTGCAGCAACATGGATGCACCTAGAGATTGTCACACTAAGTGAAGTAAGTCAGAAAGAGAAAGACAAATACTGTATGATATCGCCTACATGTGGAATCTAAAATATGACACAGGAGTTCCCTACTGGCCTAGCAGTTAAGGACTTGGCATTGTCACTGTTGTAGCTCTGGTATGATTCTGGCCCAGGAACTTCCACACACTGAAGTCATGCCTCAAAAAAAAAAAAAGACACAAATGAACCTATCTATGAAACAGAAACACTCACAGACGAGAACAGATTTGTGTGTGTCAAAGGGGTGGGGGTTGGGGAAAGGGTGGAGGGACAGGTCAGGGTTAGCAGATGTAAACTATTACACACAGAGGGAATAAACGACAAGTCCTACTGTATAGCACAAAAAACTATATTTATTATCCTATGATAAACCATAATGAAAAGAAATATTTTTAAAAGATTTTATGTATATATATATATGAATCACTGTGCTATACAGCAGAAATTAATACACTATTGTAAATCAACTGTACTTCGCTTTTTTAAAAAATGAATAGGGATGTCTAACCCCACAAATAAACAATCCTCACTAGAAAAAGAATGGGTGCAGGGAGTTCCCATCGTGGCTCAGCAGTAATGAAACTGACTAGGCTCCATGAGGATGTGGGTTCAATCCCTGGCCTCACTCATTGGGTTAAGGATCCAGTGTTGCCATGAGCCACAGTGTAGGTTGCAGATGCAGCTCGGATCTGGCATTGCTGTGGCTGTGGTGCAGGCCGGCAGCTGTAGCTCTGACTGGACCCCTAGCCTGGGAACCTCCATAGGCCTCAGGTGCAGCTCTAAAAAGCAAAGAAAAAAAAAAAATGCATGCAGAAGAAATATATCCACAGGGCAGTAATCAACTGAATTCCATGGGACCCAATTAATTAGCATTTCTACAAGCATTCACTGGTATTATTGTCAGTTACTGTCAGTTTTACAACCTACAGAGCTGTAAAACAGCTCGAAGACGATGAGAGGCAGAGGTAAGCTGGAAGGGTGACCCAGACAGAATGCCAGGGATCTATTTTTCTTGTCCTCTTGCAAGTCTTTCGCTCATTTTTCCTGACAATAACGTAGTAGATGACCAGACAGGTGGGTAAGACAACAAAGGCTGCGCTCAGACAATTCTAAGCACTTCAGGCTGAAATCAGGTAGAAAGTTCTCAGAGGAATTTGAGCTGGGTTTTAAGGGCTAACTAAGAGCTGGAGAGGAAGGCTTTCTGGAAGGTGTGAGCCAAAGGTTGGGGGCAATAAGGAGGCTGACCTGGTCCACTGGCGGATTGGACCCGTCTGCCCAGAAGAGCTGGTTTGTCAAGGCAACTGGCAGTGACAAGGTTGGAAAAATTAATTGGGACATCCTCGTGGCTTATTACTGTGGCTCTCAGAGCCGATTAACAGTCTTGGGGAAAGGAGGTAAGACAATAAAAATAATGTAGAAAGTCACTGGAAAGGGATGTTTGGTGGTGCCTTGTCCCTTAGTCTGATCATGGTAGGGAATGTTGGGGTGCTTTTCTAGTGACTCTTTTTTGGAAGGCCCCTCGCCCCCCGACGATGAAGCAGCAGGCAACCAGGTTTGAAACAGATGACCCCCTCCTTGGTGGGTGGAGGGACAGGACTTAAACTCAGAAAGACCCAACCACAGTCAAGGGACGCTGACTTTGGAGTGGTAAGAACATGTAAACTTGGGGCTCAGGCTGTTACCATGACAACCCAGGGTTTGCAGGAGCAGAGCCTCTAAGACATAGTATGCAGGGAAACGGGAGCAGGCTGGCAAAGAAGTGACCACAGGCCCAGTGCCTGGCAACTTCTGATTCCTGAGGCCACAGTCCAGGTCCCTCCGAGCAACCTTCTCTCCCTTGAATTCACTTGAACAGCTCTGTTCTCCTTGCCCCCAAACCAGCTTCAAGGAGCATGACGAGCCGCAGGTTATTTCTTCCCTAACATCCACTCTCCCTGCACCTGGGCAAGGTTTGCAGGCACATCACTGATAAAGATTCAGCAAATGAATGAACAACGAATGGTGCAAGATTCTATCATTTCGCCTCATTCAGAAAGACCCAGGACATTCCAATCCATCTCCCACGTGTATCTTAATTAAATGCCAGTATCCCTCTTACACTGGACACTCATCGTGTGCCGGGCACCTGTGCTGAGCCCCGCGCATTTCAGAGGCAGCTCTGAGCCAACTGCCTGAGTTTGATACCTGGCTCTGCCTCCTACCCGCTGTGTGGCCTTGGGAAATCTACTTAACCTCTCTGTGTCAGTTTCCTCACTCAAAGAATGGGAACAAAGACTTAAAAAGTTGTGGAGATTCAGGGAGTAAAGACAGGCAAAGCCCTAAAAATGATGCCTAGCACAAAGCGCTCAATACATATTAAATACAGTCTTCAAAACACCCTTCAGAAGCTAGATACACATATTATCCCCATTTGAGAGACGGCAAGCTGATGCTTAAAGATGTTAAGCCCTTTACTGAGCTGGTAAGTAGTGGGGCTGGGGTTCAAACCCATGGCTGATTCCAGAACCTGTTTCCAGATCCAGTATGTCATGCAGTTTAAATGTTTGGTGTGTATCTACGTGGTACACGGTGAGAAGTGCTGGGGATATGGCTGTCACCAAAACACACCCAAGCCCCCACCCCGCACCCCGCACCCCGCGCTTGCAGAAAGGACGCCCATCTTGTGGGCCGGCAGTTCACGGTCAGGAAGGAAGAGAAAACCCATCGCAGTGGATACACCCTCTTGGGGGGTGGCTGGTGTCTCCGAGAGCGCCCGCTGCCTCACTCACTGAAGTCCGCAATGTTGAAATCCATCTTTTAATAAAGTACATACAGTCCAAGCTGGAGTAAACCCAGAGGGAGACGCGGCCCTGCCCGCCCCAGGCCGGTTGGCAGCGACCGCAGAGCCTGCCCCAGGCAGCCACGTAGCAGAACCAGCCTTCCGGTCCTGGCCCCGCCCGCTCAGCGAGCGGCTGCCCACAGGCTCCGGCTGGGCCCGGGGGGAGGGCTTACTCACCAAGCCCCGCCCCCCAGCATCAGTTCCCACCCCCCAGCCGACCACTCCCGGGGTCCTCTCTGCCTCCGTATCCGCAGGTCTCCCTCTCCGTCTCCTGTTACCTCTGCAGCCACCTCTTCCCTGCGGACTCACTCTCCCACTTCCCTCACGTCACCTGGCACCCAACCCCTCCAGGCTTTCTTCCTTATCCAGTTGGAGCCCTCATAAATCCCCAGACGTTCAAGAGCATACACACCAGCATCAGACTGGAGTGGGTTCAAATCTCTGATCGTTGGCTCTGTGACTTTGGGCAAGTTACTTCATCTCCCCCCCCCCCGCCCCCCTCCTCGTTTTTCCATCTGTAAAGCTGAACAAGTACTCACTCCTCAGGGTTATTGTGAAACTAAATAACACAAATGAAAGGCCTGGTTTAAATCAGTGCTGGTCTCCCACTGAAAATTACTGGAAAGGAGCAGTCTTTTTTTTTTTTTTTTAGGACTGGCATCGGTGGCATATGGAGGTTCCCAGGCTAGAAGCCCAATTGGAATTATAGCTGCTGGCCTGCACCCCAGCCACAGCTATGCCAGATCCCAGCCGCATCTGCGATCTACACCACAGCTCACGGCAATGCTGGATCCTTGACCAGGAAGACCAGGAATCAAACCTGCGTCCTCATGGATGCTAGTCAGATTCATTTCTGCTGAGCCAAAACAGGAACTCCGAAAAGGAGTAATTAGAATATGGAGCCCAATCTTCCCAGGGAGACTGAGGTTGGCCAAAAGAAGGCCCTATGTCCAGGGACAGGAACTGAGGTTCTTCTTTAAAACAGGCACCACGGAGCAGGAGGGGGAGGGGCCTCTCTCTGTATTCTAGATACCACAAAGGTGCTTAAATTCCACAATCTGTGTTTGTTTATCAAGAAGTTATTGAGCGCCATCTGTGTGCCAGGCACTGAGCCAGGAAACTGGGGAAATCACAGCCTCCTGAAGATCAAGGAGCCCTCAGAATCCAGAGGCACCAAGCAACATCTGGCTGAAGGCAATACAAACGATTATAGAAGTGCTACAGAGGAGCTTCCCCTGTGGCCAAAGGGTTAAGAATCGACTGCAACATCTTGCTGCAGAGGCACGGGTTCAGTCTCCAACCCAGGAACTTCCATATGCCACGGGTGCAGCCATAAAAAGAAAAAAAAGAGTGCCACAGAAACAGGAAAGGAGCCAACTCCAAGTCCAAGGAGAAGCTAGACACCTTCCTGGGATGACAGGAGCTGAATCTCTAACGAGGACCACCCACATGGGCAGAGGGCGCGTGTGGCAAGTCCCGTTTGCTCTGCCAGGGAAGCAGGCAGAATTCCTCAGTCCCATTCAGCTGATGCAAAAGTGGAGGCCCAGAAAGTAAGTGACATCTTCCTCGAGAGCAACTATTTTTTTAGTAAAAGGATGTTCTCTCAGATCCTAAATGATGAACTCTTTCCGCCCTCATACTTGGCAGGAGTTTCCCAGAAGACAGGAAGATGAGAGGGAGGAGACAGGCTGGACAGATAAGCCAGGGCTGGCTGGCCACGGGCCTGGCATGTGGTCTGGACTTTGTCACCTGTGTGGGCGCGGCAAGCCTGTACAGAAGTGTCCACACCTCCGCATTGCCCTGCCAGCCCCAAAGCCGGACTTTGTCCTTGTAACTCCCGGAACTGCCCTGAAACAGGGCTCCTCACTGGTATGCATTGTTTATTTTTGTATTTATTTATTTTTGGTTTTCAGAGCTGCACCTTGCAGCGTATGGAAATTCCCAGACTAGGGGTAGCATTGGAGCTGCAGCTGCCAGGGCTACACCACCACAACACCAGATCTAAGCCAAGTCTGCAACCTACAACGCAGCTCACGGCAACACGGGATCCTTAACCCATTGAGCGAGGCCAGGGATCGAACCTGCTACTTCATGGATACTAGTCGGGTTTGTTTCTGCTGAGCCACGAAGGGAACTCCCATGCACGGTTTAAACGCAGTGATCGAAAAGGCCATTTCCTCCACTGCCTGGCCCTTTGCTGTGTCCACACTCAGGCATGAGGAAGACGAGGGGGTACTGTCATTTATTGGGCACTGGGTGAGCCAGGCCCTCTGCCGGGACCCTTACAGGTATCAGTCCCCTCCGTCCTTAAAAATCAGAACCCCAGAATAAGCATCAGTGACAGCAAGAGGAACATAAATACCCGTGTCGAGGAGCCTGGAATGAGAGGAGGATGAAGCCTGGCTGAGCTGTGTGGACGTCTCAAGGGGTCAGGGGTCAGCGGGTTGGGGGAGGTGTGGACTGTCCCTAGTGCTACAGGCTGGGGAAGCAGGGGCGCTCCTGGTTCACTGTGAGCCCACTTGGCCAGATAGCAGAGGGAACCAGAGGGCAGTGGGGTCCGGGCAGGTTTCCATCCATAACCTTTGGGGCACAAATGCAGACAAATCTCGACCACCCCCTAACTGGCAGCAGGCCCTGGGCAAACGAAGTCAAGTGGGAACTGAAAACAAGGGCCTTTGAAAGTGTAATAAAGGATAAAAGAGTGTGAGGGGTGAGCACGAGCAGCAATGTGGATGGATTTCAGAGGGTGAAAGAAGCCAGTCTCGAAAGAGTATCTGAGGCAAAGTTCTTTTGTGGCGTCGTGGGTTAGGTATCCGGCATTGTCACTGCAGTGGCTCAGATTGCTACTGTGGCTCAGGTTCAGTCCCTGACCCAGGAACTTCCACCTGCCACGGGTGTGGGAAAGGGAAGAAAGAAAGAGAGAGAGAGGGAGAGAGAGAGAGAGGGAGGGAGGGAGGGAGGAAGAAAGGGAGAGAGAGAGAGAGAGAGGGAAGGAGGAAGGAAGGAAGGAAGGCAGGCAGGCAGGCAGGTGAGAAAAAGAAAGAAAGAGAGAAAGAAAGGGAGAAAGAAAGAAAGGGAGTTAAAGGCCAGTCAGGCTTGGAAACAGCTGCTTAAGTCCCAGAGGTTGAAATATGCCCCCATCTAAACCACTGTTGGGGGGTTTGAATAATGTTCCAGTCCCTCCAACACAGCAGGAGACTAGGAAACCCAGATTCCCACACTCACCCAGGATGTAGCCTTAGGGATGTTCATCCTCACCTTGTTTTAAGAGTAAAAGCTTTGGGAGTTCCCACCATGGCTCAGTGGTTAACGAACCCGACTAGTGTCCATGAGGAGGCAGGATCGATCCCTGGCCTCGCTCCGTGGGTTAAGGATCTGGTGCTGCCAAGACCTGTGGTGTAGGTCACAGAGGCGGCCTGGATCCCATGTTGCTATGGCTGTGGTGTAGGCCAACGGCTACAACTCTTATTTGACCCCTAGCCTGGGAACTTCCATATGCACAGATGCGGCCCTAAAAAAGCAAAAAAATAAAAATAAAAAAAAAAATGAGTGAAAGTTTGGCAACAACTAACGTGCATTGCGAGGGTGGGGTGCTGGTTAAGTCATGGTTGATGAATGCAGTGGAATTCTACGCAGCTGTCAAAAACGAGTGAGGTAGAATTAGAGGTACTGGACTTTGAACAGCCCAAATCTTAATATAAAGTAAAAATAAATATAGAGAGAGATGATCTTACTAATATAATGTTGTACGTCAGTAAGTGTGTATGAATATTTATATATAAATGGATATGAATATAAATACACATCTCTCTCTCTATATTATGTCCTGTGCGTTTGTGTCCCCCCCCCCAAAAAAAAAAGATTCTTATGTCGAAGTCATAACCCCTAATGTGGTTATAGGAGGTAGGTGGTAAGGCTTTTGGGAGGTAATTATGTTTAGATGAGGCCACAAGGTTGGAGCCCGCAGCATGGGACTAGGGTCCTTTATGGAGAGACTAGAGCTTGCTCTCTGCCATGTGAGGTCACAGTGAGAAGGCAGCATCTACAGCTAGGAAGTGGATCCTCACCAGACACCAAATCTGCCAGCACTCTGATCTTGGACTTCCCAGCCTCTACAACTGTGAGAAATAAATGTTTATTGTTTAAGCCACACAATCTGTGCTAGTTTTGTTATAGCAGTCTGAGCTCAGACAGCGTATAAACACACATAAATGAACAAGACACTGTAAACATGCTCCCCGCAAATGCTAATAACGGTCACTCCTCCAAGATGGAATTTGCATTATTTTTTCTTGACCTTCTTCTTTCCTATTTTTCTGTATAATTTAAAATTTTCACAATAATCATGTATGATTTTCTTTTTATGCCTGCACCTGCGAATACGGATGTTTCCGGGCTAGGGGTCAAATCAGAGCCAGCCTACACCACAGCCACGCAGGATCCCAGCAGCATCTTTGACCTACATCACAGCTCGCAGCAACACCAAATCCTTAACCCACTGAGCAAGGTCAGGGATTGAACCCGAAGCCTGAGGGACACTATGTTGGGTTCTTAACCCACCGAGACACAACAGGAACTCCAAATGAAGCAATTATTTTTAAAAATAATTCTTAGAGTAAATTGACATTTGCAAGGGGTTTCAGAGACTGTCATTTAGCCCCGAAAGTTCACGGCTGCCTCTATTTCCACCCTGAGTGGGAAGGACTTTAGATACAGCATGTGAGCTGAGCCCTCCTCCACCCCAGGTGCTGCCACCCTCACACCCCTCCTGACACAATGGCTAGTATCCCCTCCAAACCCTGAGTCAGAAACAGCCACATCATTTGTGGGGCCCAGTGCAAAATCAAAATATAGGACCCCTTTTGCAAAACGCATTAAGAATTTCAAGATGTGACAGCACAACATGAAGCAAGAGTGCGGCGCTCCCGAGCACAGCCTCTGAGACTGCATGCCTTGCACACCTGGTGAGGCTGACCCTGCCGACAGAAACCGTCTGAGAAACAGAGGCCAGGAAAATGGTGGCGGAGCTGACCGTGGCCTTGAGGGGCTGAGTGAGAAGGAGACTCCACCAGCTCACCAGAAGTCTCCCCAGAGCCAACCAGACAAACACTCCCAGGCTGGGGTTTGGAAGGCTGGCCTTGAGGGGGCATAGGGCGGCTCCCCGGCTGAGCCGCTTTAATGAGCAGAGAAGTGGGTCAGGTGGGCCTCCCGCCCTGGAAAGATGTGGGCTCCTTGGAGGTGGCAGCCACCCACGGTGTAGAATCCTCGGCTGCGGGAGGGAACCTCCTCCTGGGACCCCACCCCACCCGCCCCCGTTACACCCTGCGAGCCCCGGGCCCAGCCTGCCAGTCCCGGCCCCGGCCTCGCGGGGACCCTGCCATCACCGCAACCAGCTGCTCACGGAAAACCTGCCTCGGCGCCGACTCGCGGTCACAAAGAGAGCCAGTGTCCGGCCGGTGGCGCTGGGCGAGCAGACGGCTCACCCGCACAAAGGCCGGTCTGTGCGGAAGGGCCCGCCACCTCCCTTCCCCCGCCGGGCTGTGGCGGGGACCCGGGCACGTTCGGAGGGCTGCCGGGGCTCCCGCACGGTCGCCAGCAGAGCGCGGCGCCCCCACCTCGCCCCTCAGGCCGCTGTCCGGCCGAAGGGCTCCACCGAGCTCTCCCCTCATCGAGTCACTGCCACCAGCCGTCCCACACCCGAATGAGCCCCAGTGACGGGAACGGAGACCTACGGCGGCCCCGCTGTCTGCGGACAGAAGCGGACCGTCCAAAGGCGCCCGGGGTTCCCACGGCAGATCCCACGCTGCCGCGCTTGGCCACGCATCCCGGCCCCAGTCTAGTCCCGTTTGCCTTCAAACCCTCAGTAGCCAGTGCTTCCTCTGAACCAGAGGCGCTGTCCCGGTCTCCGGTCTCGGACAAGCCCCTCTCAACACTTCAAACCCATCTCCTCCACGGTCCGCTCGACTCTCTCCACTGGAAGGACCCTTCGCCCCAGACCTTCCTCGAGCGCCCGCTGCGAGCCAGGCACAGTCCGGTGCGCAAAAGCACCTCTAGGCCAGGGGGTGGCTCTCAAGGCCCCGTCGGCCTTGGGGCACACAGCCGGTGCTCAGCGGGTGCGCCTCCACCGAAACGACTGCTTCTCCTTCGCGCGGACCCCGAGCTGCTGTGGCTGCCGCGCCCCCGCCTTCTTCCAAGCTCACACTCCGCGGGCAGCTCCCCAAGGGCCTGGTCCCACCGCGCGAGCACCCGCGGCTTTGCTCCTCCAGCTGAAGGCGCTCAAATAGCTGGGGAGAGGGGGGAGGGTACCTAATGCCCCCAGGAACCACCCCCCACCCCCTCCACGAGGGTCAGGAGCTGGTGGCTAAATCCCGCAGCTTCCCCTTCCCGGTGGGACAGTTCTGGGGCGCATCCTACCTGGTTCCTCTGATTCCAGTAGAAAGGAGTCCCAGGTGCCCAGGCGGGTAACCGCGCAGAGCGCACTGCCACCACCGCCTCCCCCTTCCGTCTCCTCTCCCATCGCTCCCTGGGTTCCAGTAATCACTTGGCAGAGAACTGCCTGCACCTGGGCCGCGCTCGGGGTCTGCTCTGGACTAGAACTTCATTCCAGGTCTCTCTCACCCCCTGCTGCCTTCATACGTGACAAACATTTGTCCAGAGTCAGTTATGCATCAGGCAGTGGTGATTTGGGGGGAAGGAGAAACATTCCGTTCACCCGTGCACCCCAAGCCCTGTTACTCTCAGCGTGTGGCGAAGAGGAGAGAGAAAGTAGAACCAAGGAGAACGGGTGGGAGAAAGGGGCGCGGAGAAAAGATGGGCCAGATGGCTGGCACCTGAGCACCACGGCCGGCGAGAAACGGGAGGGCTCCTCTCTCTGTTGGTCCTGGGTCCAGGCACCCGCCCCGGCTTCTGCAGAAAACCCCTCCAGCCACGCCTGGCCCCACAGTCCTGCAAGCTCAGGACCGACCATGCCCCGCACCCTGGAAAGCTGAGTCCTGCTGTCTGGTCCCTACACTTCCGGTTGGATCCAGCCTAGGGAGACACTGGCAGGAGGTTGGGGGAGAGGCCCTTCCACTCCTCCCTCGGTCAGAACCACCGTTCTGGCAGGGGCTTCGGGCCTTAACACCTCTTGGGGTTTTCTCCACTCTGCCCACCGGACTGTGAGCAGACCCTCTATTAAGAAAATGTGGAGTTCCCATTGTGGCTCAGCACTAACAAAACTGACTAGGATCCATGAGGACGTGGGTTCGATCCTTGGCCTCGCTCAGTGGGTTGAGGATCCGGTGTTGCCATGAGCTCTGGTGTAGGTCGCAGATGCAGCTTGGATCTGGCATTGCTATGGCTTGTGGCATAGGCTGGCAGCTGCAGCTCCAATTCGATCCCTAGCCTGGGAACTTCCATATGCCACATGTGTGGCCATAAAAAAGACAAAGAAAAGAAAACATGATGTCAGGGAGTTCCCACTGTGGTGCAACAGAATCAGAGGCAGTCTCCGCAGCACCAGGACACAGGTTCCATCCCCGTCCAGGCACAGTGGGTTAAAGGATGTGGTATTGCTGCAGCTGCAGCATAGGTTGCAACTGCGGCTGGAATCTGATCCCTGGCCTGAGAACTCCATATGCCTCGAGGCAGGTGGAAAAAAAAAAGAGAAAAAGAGAGAGAGGGAGGGAGGAAGGGAAAAAAAGAGAAGAGAAAGAAGGAAAAAACAAAATGTCCTTAGTGATATATCTGCTGGGTTATGGCTGGTCTGCTGCTGCCCTGACAGAATCGGGGCCGTGGACAGCATCCTGGCTCCAGGAAGGTGCAAGTGTTCTGTATTCAATTCAGATGACCTCAGCTCAAATCCCAGTTCTACCTTTTACTTCCAAGTTTCCTGGTGTCCCTTAGCCTTTGTTTCCACATCTGGAAAATGGGTATGATAATACCATCGCTAAACATCTTGGTATTCTTTTTTTTTTTTGGTCTTCTTGTCCTTTTATGGCCGAACCTGTGGCATATAGAGGTTCCCAGGCTAGGGGTCCAATCGGAGCTACAGCCGCCGACCTATGCCACAGCCACAGCAACACCAGATCCAAGCTGCATCTGCGACCTACACCACAGCTCATGGTAACGCCAGATCCCTAACCCACTGCGCAAGGGATCGAACCCGCAACCTCATGGTTCCTAGTTGGATTCGTTAACCGCTGCACCACGATGGGAACTCCTCCCAAATTGGTATTCTCAAAGTTACAAATAAAGGACCCCTCTTCGGACCCCCTTGGAGAAGAAGAGGAAATTCTCAGAGGGCCCTCGGGGTCCTGACACAAGGGAGAAGCCTGAGCCAGGTTCTCACCACTGGTTCCTTCTACGTCTCTACCTGCTTCTCTCCTGCCTCCCTTCTTTCTGCTGCACCTCACATGTGGCTAACTACGGTTCCCCTTCAGACTCTTTGTACTCTAAATAAACAGACATTATTTCCCAACGAGGGCTCACAGGTGCATACTGGGCTGCAACCTGCTTTTATCAAGAGCCTCTCCCTGTGTCACAGAAACTTAATTCTGTGCTGCAGCCCCACAGCCTCAAATCCTCTGGATATTCTGCTGCTACTTATTTCTATTCATATTTTTCCCTTAGCCCAGGATGCCTTTGTAGTCACTGCCACTGGTGTTTGGAGCACATGTCTCTCCAAGAGCCCCTTTCCGGGATCCCTTCTTTTGTTGCTGCTGTTTACTTTTTCAACTTTTTTTTGTCTTTTTTTTTAAGGGCTGTACCAGTGGCATATGGAGGTTCCCAGGTGGCACATGGAGGTTTCCAGGCTAGGGGGCTAATTGGAGCCACAGGTGCCAGCGTACACCACAGTCACAGCAACTCCAGATCCGAGCCACGTCTTCGAACTATAGCTCACAGCAACGCCAGATCCTTAACCCACTGAGCAAGGCCGGGGATTGAACCTGCATCCTCATGGAAACAACATTGGGTTCTTAACCTGCTGAGCTACGCTAGGAACTCCTTTATGCGGTTCCCCCCACCCACCCACCCACCCCAGGATCTCTTCTGAAGCAGGGACTGACTTCTTCATCTTGATTTCTTTTTTCAACCTAGCTCCCATCTGGAGCTCACCACAGACACGGGGTAGCAGACACCTTCCCTCTCCAGTCCTGCTCTGACTTGCTCTGTGCGTTCTGGGGAATGTCCCCCTTGGGGATGAAACCACCTCTGCTTTGGTCTGTGTTCACCAGCAGCTATGACTTTTAAAACACGGTTGACTCTCGTGCTAAAGAAAAGCACAAAGCTGCTCTTGTCTCCGTCTCCAAAGGCCGGCTCTGCTTTTTAAGTTCAAACGATAGCAATTCGATTGAACGCACACATCCACATCCCTCCTGGGGACTTCAAAAGAGGAAGAGGATACCACAGCGCTTTTTCAAATACTGCACAAAATAAAGTTTTGAATATTGTGTCAGGCACTGTCCCTGGGGACATGGCACAAACGGGGCAATTTGAGGGGAATTTGATTAAAAATTATTTACAAAGGTGCAGAGGATTTGGGAAACCAGTGCGGGGTCATGTGGAATCCTGGGGTCAGCAACATCGGGGTACCATCCTCAGAGTCAGGAAGTGGTCACCAGAACCCAGAGAAAAGGACAGCCCGGGAAGGGATGCACCCAACCTGTAGGGACCCAGAAAGGAAGGAGTTGGGGGGGGGGGCAGGGATAGAGACCCAGAGCTCACTCTCCTCCGGACTCCAGATACTAGCCCATTGGAGGGACCTGGCTGGAAAGAAGACGTCAGGGCTTCAGTGTCCAGCACCCTAGGACACAGGTCGGAGTATAGAGAGACCCGCGGGTCTTGGAGGGGAGCAGGCAGGAGGAGCATCAGAAGATACGTTCTCACACAGGCTTTGCATGTGTGCAGTCCAATTAGAAATTGTGAAATTAGGAGTTCCCGTCGTGGCTCAGCAGTTAATGAACCCGACTAGTATTCATGAGGACGCGGGTTTGATCCCTGGCCTGGCTCAGTGGGTTAAGGATCCAGCGTTGCCATGAGCTGTGGTATAGTTTGCAAACAAGCTCAGATCCTGAGTTGCTGTGGCTGTGGTGTAGACCAGCAAATACAGCTCCGATGCGACACCTAGGCTGGAAACCTCCTTATGCTTCAGGTGTGGCCCTAAAAAGGTAAAAAAAAAAAAAGATTTAGCTCACTCAGAGCTGTTCAGGACCCCAGACGTTTGGGTAAATACACGTAAGGCATGACCTTGGGATGGCTTTGAGTTACACACATTCCCTGAACCTGTCCCCTCCAGTGACCTCCCTGACGACATCCAAGTGGGGAAAGGGCAGAGAGTTTCCCAGAAGGAAATTAGAGGGCTGAGGAAAGAGAGAGCAGATGCGGGAAGGCCATAAAGACAGCCAGCCAATCCACAGAGCCGCGAATTACCACGCAAAGGTCAACCTATTTGTTACCAGCTGAGTTCCGATCAAAATACCAGCTGGGCCTTCCCAGCAGCTCTCATCTGTACTTCAGGCAGCCTTCCACCCTGAGCTACAATCTTTAAGTGTCCATCCAGCACAACCTTTCCCAAAGAGACAAATATATTTTTCGATGTTTTGGGCCACACCTGCAACATAAGGCTAGGGGTTGAATCAGAGCTGCAGCTGCCGGCCTATACCGCAGCCACGCCAGATCTAAGCCATGTCTGCAACCTACGCCACAGCCACATCAACACCAGATCCGAGCCACGTCTGCAATCTACACCACAACTTACAGCAACGCGGGATCCCCGACCCACTAAGCAAGGCCAGGGATTGAACCTGCATCCTCATGGATGCTAGCCGGATTTGTTTCCGCTGCACCATGACAGGAACTCTCAAGATATTCTTTCCTGATGCTCCCTGAGCAACATCAGGCCTGCCACATGAGCTGCCTGCCTTGGGTGATCCAGCAGCCGATGAGCATTCCCCAAGGAAAGTCCTTTTTTTAAAACTTTTTTCTCTTCTGGCAGCCCCATGGCATATGGAGTTCCCTGGCCAAGGGTCAGATCTGAGCCACAGTTTCGACCTTTGCCACAGCTACGGCAACACCCGATCTTTTAACTCACTGTGACGGGCCAGGGATTGAACCTGTCCCAGAGCTGCAGAGACACCTGCCAAGCCCATTGCGCCACAGCAGGAACTCCAGGAAAAGTCCTTATAATGGGACTTTTTGTGCTCTTAGCGTCCCAGGTATGAAATGTCACTGCAATGCTGCGCTTCACTGATTACAGCGTAACACAGGACACCAGTAAGGACAGACCCTGCATCCGGCTGGGGTGGGCTCTGCTCAGCACCCAGGGAGCCCCAGCCAGCAGATGTGTGGCTGAGTCCACCATCCGTGCCATCCTGTCCCCAGGACGGTGTGGCAGCCAGCGCCCCGCTGGACACCTGACATTAGCCAGAAGTCATTGAAACAGAAGCTCCGAGTGTGGGCACAACCATTTAAAAGCCACGTGCAAATCCTCTCCATCTAGGTCCTCGTATCTTCTCATCTCCTGCTGATGGGTCACCATGCTTCACAAACTTGGAAGATGGACACAGAAAGTGGCACCCTGAACCCAGCGGCACCAACTGCGGGCAGCTCGGAAGACACTGGCCATTTCAAGAGCTGTTTGGAACAACTGACCTTTTCAGACAAATCCCAGCACCGTGTCTCCCTTCGCACCGCCTCTGAGACGGCAGAGTGAGGAGGTGGCGTGTCACTGACCCACTCAGCACCTCCTCCTGTGCCCTCGTGAAACACTTATTGTTTCCTGACAATAGCGGTGGCCGAGGACTGGCCAGTCCCCTACGTCATGCTTCCTCAATGGAGGCTTTTGTCTCCTGCCAGAGGCTCCACGGCTCTTGTCCTCACCATGCGTCACCCTCACCAGAAGCCTTGCTCCGTGGACAGGAGAACACGCACGATCCTGGCAGGGCTCAAGGGAGGCCTTCACTCCCTCCCGACGTGTGCAGAAGTGCCCCTGGCAGGACAGGGAGCCGAGCTCTCCATCCCGGAGCTGGGCCCGGAACTCGGCCAGCTTGGGTCCAGGAGGATTTCACTGCACGCTGCAGCTCCCAACTCTCCTGATTACCTTCCAGGCTCATAACGTCCCATCTCACTGTGCACGTGGTCGACAGCCTTCCAGACGGCTGGCAATCAGCCTTCATGTGGTCCCCTCACACCTTTCGCAGGGCTGACCTGTGTCATCAGCTGTGGAAACGGTGGGATGCGACTAGGTCATAACAGACATCATGGTTTCCACGTTGCTGCCTCCGGACTCACCCCTCTAGGGAGAGCCAGCTGCCGTGTTGTGAGGACACGCAAGCAGCCCCCTGGAGAGTCCGTGGGGTGAAGGACTGAGGCCTCACGCCAACGGCCAGCGGGGATTCTTCATCCACGTGGGTGAGCCATCCTGGGAGGCAATCTTCCAGCCCCAGTCAAGCTTTCAGATGCATGTAGACCCCGCTGCATCTTGACGGCAAGTTCATGGGAGACCCAGAGACGAGACTGCCCTGCTAGGCCACTCCTGAATTCCAGACTCAGAGAAGCTGTAAGACAGTAAAACGATTACTGTTGCTTTAGGCCACTGTATTTTGTGACACGGAACCCAGCATTAGGTAGCCTAATATTCTGGGTGATAAAGTCTGAAGGGTCAGCCTCTGGGGCACAGAGCAGAGGGAAGAAGGGCAGAGAATGGACACGGCACTTATCCAGATAGCTGGATTCCCTCATCCCTTACTGTCCTGTCCCTCATTGTAAAAAAAGAAGATGTTAAAAGTATAAGAGTTGGGAGTTCCCTTCATGGCTCAGTGGTTAATGAATCCGACTAGGAACCACGAGGTGCGGCCCTGGAAAAGACAAAAAAAATAAAAATAAAATAAAATAATTTTTTAAAAAGGAGTTCCTGTTGTGGCTCAGCAGGTTAAGAACTCAACACAGTGTCCATGAGGATGCAGGCTTGACCCCTGGCCTCACTCAGTGGGTAAAGGATCCAGTGTTGCCATGAGCTGCAGCATAGGATGCAGACATGGTTCAGATCTGGCATTGCTGTGGCTGTGGTGTAGGCAGGCAGCTGTAGCTCCGATTCGAACCCTAGCCTGGGAACTTCCATATGCTGCAGGTATGGTCCTGAAAAAAAAAAAAGAGGTGAATTCCTACCCACGGTCATAGCCACACCATTCACAGCAGCCAGAGGCAGAAGCAACCCAAGTGTCCATCAGTGGATGAATAGAAGATATACCTACAGTGGAATATTTTTCAGCCTAAAAAAGAAGGAAATTCTGTCACATGCTGCAACATGGAGGCAGCTTGAGGACATTATGCTAAATGAAGGAGAAATGCTGCATGATTCCACATATACGCAGGACTTAAGTGGTCAAATTCAAAGAAACAGAAAGTACAGTGGTGAGGCTGGGGGTGAGGAACCAGGAGCTGTTCATTGGGTATAGGCTTTCAGTTTTGCAAGACGAAAAGTTCTAGAAATCTGTTGCACAAAAAGGTGCATGTATAGAGGTAACACTAAACTCACAAATGGTTAAGACGGTAAATCTGACCGCGATTTATTTTATTTTACTTTATTTTATTTTACTTTGATTTTTTTAGGGCTGAAGGTGTGGCATATGAAAGTTGCCAGGCTAGGGGTCGAATTGGATCTACAGCTGCTGGCCTACTCCACAACCACAGCAATGCGGGATCCTAGCCTCATATGTGACCTATACCTCAGCTCATGGCAACACTGGATCCTTAACCCACTGAGCAAGGCCAGCGATCGAACCCGAGCCCTCGTGGATACTAGTCAGACACAATGGGAACTGCTGACCACAATTCTAAAACGTTGTCTCAGCAAAAAGGAAACAAGTCGGGGTATTCACCAACCAGTCCCTGCTTAAGGGTCACTCTTGGGGCATTAAGACCCCATGCCCCCAGGGCCAGAGGACACCCCTGTACAGAGATGCAGGAAGCCATCAGCATCTATGGGACTCCTAGGGGTGACCACTGGGTGACCGAGGGCATGGGGCTGGTGCTGATGGGCTCTGTCACCTGCCACATCATCTATCTACTTTTGAATCTCGGTTTCCTTGTCTGTTAAACAGGAATGAGAAAAACCCACCTGGACGGCTGGTTGTGGAGGCTATTCTGGGTGACACGAGCCCCTGCCTCCCCCCTTCCAAGCGCACGCGGGTGAGTCTCAACTCAGGACTCCCCCCCCCTTTTATTTTTACTAATCAGTGAAAGATTTGCCCGGCCCCAGACTTCTGGAAGCAGCCTCCAAGTTTTGCAAAGACGGAGGTAGTGGCTCTGGGTCCCAAGCTCATACTCCCCCTTCCCTGGACTCTGTTCAGCTCTCCTGACCTATGGATGTCCCCATCACCACTGAGAGAAGTGGACACACAGTCAGCCCCCTCCGGCCAACCTCCACTGCAGAGAAGAGTTCACTCTACACCTCTTTTCACACCCCAAGCACAGCTTTAAAAGCCCTTTCTGGGAGTTTTCGTTGGGGCTCAGTGGACACCAACCTGACTAGTCTCCATGAGGAGGCGAGTTCAATCCCTGGCCTGGCTCAGTGGGTTAAGGATCTGGCGTTGCTGTGAGCTGCGGTGTAGGGCGCAGACGTGGCTCAGATCCCATGTTGCGGTGGCTGTGGTGTAGGCCGGCAGCTGTAGCTCCAACACAACCCCTAGCCTGGGAATTTCCATATGCTGCAAGTGTGGCCCTAAAAAGAAAAAGAAGAAAAACAAAACAAAACAAAAGTCCTTCTGGAGGCTGGAAGGAAACATGCCAGAATTTTAGCAGTGGTTACAGCTGGTTGTAGGACTCAGGGAATTGCTGTGTTTGTCTTTATGCTTTCTGCGTTTTCCCCAATAGGCACACTCTATTTTTTATTTTTTATTGACAGAAAAAAAAATTCATTTTTTTTTTTTTATCTTTTTAGGGCTGCACCCACAGCATATGGAGGTTCCCAGCCTGGTGGGGGGGGGGGTCCAATCGGAGCTACAGCCACTGGCCTACACCACAGCCACAGCAATGCCGGATCCTTAATCCACCAAGCGAGGCCAGGGATCGAACTCAAAACCCCAGGGTTCCTAGTCGGATTCATTTCCGCTGCACCACAACGGGAACTCCTGAGTCCTCTGCCTTTGAATCGTCACTCCATCCTTTGAATATTTGAGCTAATCACAGTTGTGTGTGCAAACCGCACCAGTCTCCCTATATGCATCTTGATTTTCCTTCTCACTAGGAATATTTCTGGTCCAAATTTGCTTTACAATCTCCCAAACCAAGAAACTGACCTCACAGTCTATTTTTTTTTTTTAAGCAAAAAATAGATTTATCCCCACCCTCAGCATATGGAAGCTCCCGGGCTAGGGGTTGAATCGGAGCTGTAGTTGTTGGCCTACACCACAGCCACAGCAACGCAGGATCCAAGCTGCATCTGTGACCTACACCACAGCTCAAGGCAACGCTGGAGCCTTACCCCACTGAGCGGGGCCAGGGATCAAACCCTCTTCCTCATGGATATTAGTTGGGTTCGATACTGCTGAGCCACAACGGGAACTCCCATGAACTCAGTCTTCTGACACGATGCACTTAGAAAACCCGACATTCCGTCCCTAATATTGCGGCCGAGAGCGCACAACCTGAGTCTTATACGAGGAAGCATCAGGCAGACCCACACCAGGGAAGTCCTATAAAATAGCTGGCCCTTCTTGCTCGTCAAAAATGTCAGGGTTGTAAAGACAAAACTGAGGGCCGGCCTCCGACTGGAGGGGACACAGAACAACCACATGCTACTTGCAATCTGGGTATTGGTTTGTTCAGAAGGACTTTATTGGGGCAGTTGGTGAAATCTGAATCTGAACGAGGCCTGAGATTAGATCACGGGGTTGATAGAAGCTTCCTGAGTGGGGCAACCACACTGTGATTGCAGAAGAGAAGGTCCTTTGCATTTTTAGAAATTATACAATCGAAGCTTTGGGAGGTAGAGGGCACCCTATCTGCAATTTATTCTCATATTTTAAAAAAAGCACGTGGAGGAGTTCCTTTCGTGGCTCAGTGGTTAACGAATCCGACTAAGAACCATGAGGTTGCGTGTTCGATCCCTGGCCTTGCTCAGTGAGTTAAGGATCCGGCGTTGCCGTGAGCTGTGCTGTAGCTTGCAGACGCGGCTCAGATCCTGCATTGCTGTGGTGAAGGCCGGTGGCTACAGCTCCTGTTAGACCCCTAGCCTGGGAACCTCCACATGCCGCAGGTGCGGCTCTACATAAAGGCAAAAAGCAAAAAAAAAAAAAAAAAAAAAAAGCACATGGAGTTTCTGTGATGCAGTGGGTTAAGGCTCTAGCGTTGTCACTGCAGTGACTCGGGTCACCGCTATGGCATGGGTTTGATCCCCTGGTCCGGGAATTTCCACATGCTGTAGGCGTGGCCAAAAAAATACACACAGGCAGAATGTGGGTAAAGAGTGAAAACAAGTTCTTTGTCTTAGTCTTGCAATTTTTCTATAAGCCTGAAATTATGTTAAAATTAAAAGTTAAAAGGGAGGAGTTCCCGTCATGGGTCAGGGGTTAATAAACCTGACTAGCATCCATGAGGACGAGGGTTTGATCCCTGGCCTCGCTCAGTGGGTTAAGAATCTGGTGTTGCTGTGAGCGGTGGTGTAGGTTGCAGATGCGGCTCGGATCCTGTGTTGCTGTGGCTGTGGTGTAGGCCAGTGGCTACAGCTCCCAATTGGACCCCTAGCCTGAGAAACTCCATATGTCAAGGGTGTGGCCCTAAAAAGACAAAAAAAAAAAAAGTTAAAAGGGAAAAACATTCCACATATCTCAGGTACCACAGGCACCCCCAGGGCTGATCTTTCTGAGTCCCCAAGTTTAGTTCTCTGGCAAGAAGCTCTCCCTCCTGTCTGGGGGCTTGTCCTTCTCTCACCCACAAGTCCTTGCAATCCTTCAGAATTTCCATTTGGGACTATCTTAGGGTCTCTTACTCTAATGAAACCCAAAGTGCCTTTCCCCGTGAGCTGCAAAACAAGAATTCCCCCTCCGTGGCGGATCCTGGATTCCCTCCATCACGAAGGTCATTCTCACACTCAGAAGCCCTTGAAAACTCCACGCTGAGTAAACAGACTAGATTAGGATCTCTGGTTGGGGGACCCAAGCTCCTGGGCCAAGTAAGTAACCAAGATTTTAAAAAATCGACCTTGTAAGCCATCCAGGCTGCATTCCAGAGCAAGCAAACCAGAATCTCCTAACCAGAGTTAGGGCCCAAGCAACTGACTTTTTTTTAACTTCCCAGCAAAAGATACCTCCATCATGCTGATTTCTTCTTTTTTTTTCCCCCCTAGGGCTGCACTTCCCCAGGGATCTGAGCTGCATCTGCAACCTACACCAGAGCCACAACAATGCTGGATCCTTAACCCAACAGAGAGAGGCCAGGGATCAAACCCACATCCTCATGGACACTGTGTCAGGTTCTTAACCCACAGCCACAGTGAGAACTCCCATCATGCTGATTTCTAAGTGCACAAATAAAAGAAACAATTGAAAACACATAAAACAATAACGAAAGGCAATCAATTGGAAACCAGTGATTCCAAAGAGCAGGCACGTTTGAGAACCAGTGACTGAGAACATTCCCAAACATTACTGTGCATTTGAGTCTCCGGTGAGTCTTGATAAACTGCCAGGTTCCACCCTGGAGTTTCCGATTCAATGGAAACAGAATGGGGATGGGATGGGGCCCAAGACCTTGCATTTCTAACAAGTCACTTGTCAGAGGACATGCTTCCAGCCCCTCAGGACCGCTCTTTGAGAACCACTCATGCGACTCTTGCTACTGGGCGTGGCCCTGGGATCAGCAAGGTTGGCACCACTTGGGAGTGTGTTAGAAATGCAGACTCTCAGGGAGCTCCCGTCGTGGCTCAGTGATTAACGAACCTGACTGGTATCCATGAAGACATGGGTTCAATCCTTGGCCTCTCTCAGTGGGTTGGGGATCTGGCATTACCGTGAGCTGTGGTGTGGGTCGCAGATGCAGCTCGGATCCCGAGTTGCTGTGACTGTGGTGTAGGCCGGCAGCTACAGCTCTGATTTGACTCCTAGCCTGGGAACTTCATATGCCGTGGGTGTGGCTAAAGAAAGAGAGAGAGAGAGAGAGAGGGAGGGAGGGAGAGAGAGAGAAAGAGAGAAAGAGAGAAAGAGAGAAAGAAAGAAAGAAAGAAAGAAAGAAAGAAAGAGAAAGAAAGAGGGAGAAAGGAAGAAAGAAGAGAAAGAGGAAGAAATGCAGACTCTCAGGATCCCCTGACATCCTGAGTCAGAATTTGCATATTAAACAAGCTTTACTGATTTCCAAGAAGTGCTGCTCTTAAAGGAAATCCCCCCCATCACTCACACACACACACACACACACACACACACACACACCCGTTAGGCCCTCGAGCACTCAGGACTAGAGACAGTGCAGGTGGGGAGAAACCCCATCACTGTGACCCCCAAAACCCTCCAGCAAAAGATGGTTAACATAACCCAGACAGGACCCAGAATGAGAGTCTCAGCTGGTCGGTATTTCTCCAGCCCCCCTGGTGGAGACCCTGAGAAGAAATGAGAGGGCAGCCTCTGGGGTTAACCATGCAGAGAGCACAAGCCATGGGTGAAAACCCCAACTTCCTGGAGGTGAATTCAGCCTCTTCATCTGCCCTTTGAATTGACCTCTGGGTGAACGAAGTTGCCGCAACCACCTGACTCCTAGGAGACTCCTGGGTAACCCAGTGGTTCCATGTTCTTGAGCTTGGACTGGATCCTCACCGGGATTCTGCCCCTGCAGAGAAACTAAGCTAGAAGTGGAATGTTTGTATGTGTGCGACTGCGTCACTTTGCTGTACAGCAAAAGCTAACAGAACACTTTAAATCAACAATAATAGAAAAATAAAAATCTAAAACAAACAAAAAGACCAGCTCAGAGCTGGGTGTCTGTCGCTGCCTGCCACACCGTCATCAGCCTGCAGGGGGAGCACTTACTGTCTGCGGCCGCTGCTCTGAGGGCTCTTCACCAGCCTTGAGGTTGGTATTATGAGCCCCAGTTTACCGATGGAGAAACTGAGGTTCAGAGGATGAACTTGCTTGTCCCAAACCACACAAGCTATCAAGCGGCAAGGCCAGAACTGACTCCCAAATCTCTCTGCTTCCCCATCTTGACAATAAACTAACCTGAAGCAGAATCGTCTGGGACATTGGCGAGGAGAAGCCTTAACTGGCTGCTCCGCGTGCTTTTACATTTCCTCCCTTGCTTCTCCTCTGCTGAAATGATAGATACGGAAATTATTCCAAAGCTGAGACCCTTGGGCTTGTGTGGCTATTTAAACTTGAATTGATCAAAATTAAACAACATTTAAAATTCAAACTGGGAACCATGAGATTGCGGGTTCAATCCCTGGCCTCGCTCAGTGGGTTAAGGATCCATCGTTGCCATGGGCTGTGGTATAGGTCGCAGACAAGGCTCAGATCCTGCGCTTCTGTGGCTGTTGTATAGTCTGGCAGCCGTAGCTCTTATTTGACCCCTAGCCTGGGAACCTCCATATGCTGCAGGTTCGGCCCTAAAAAGAAAAAAAGATAATAATAAATTCAGGTTTTCAGTCACTCTAGACACACATCAAACACTCAACAGTTATATGTGACTAGGGTGGCTATTGAAATTGCACAGGAGTGTGAACAAATTTCCAAAAGTTGGATTGAATAGCACTAGTCCCTTCACTACTCATGATCACTCTTCATTCCAAGTTAACTTTTTTCTTTTAATAAAACTTGTTTACTTGTACCTGTCATTTGTCAAATAGAAACCAAAATTTTCAGCCATGAAGCATCAGGTGTTAGAAGGGAGGCACCTACTGACCACACATGGGATTACAACCTAGCACAATCAGACACTGGAAACTGCCCAGAGGCTGGGGTCCAACAGCCCCCAGTGCAGTATCAGGGAAGCCACAATTGTGAGAGAAACCCTGCATTAGGAGATGATCAGCAATGTGGCTCCAGGAGGAGACACTGAGTCAGAGTCCAGCATCACCAGACTGGAACATCCAATGACTGACACCAAGGAGACACATGACCAGCGTTAGCTACTTAAATGATTGGTTGATTTTTTAAACATTTTTATTATAGTTGATTTACAGTGTTCTGTCAATTTCTGCTGTACAGCAAAGTGACCCAGTTATGCATTTACATACATTCTTTTTTTTCATATTATCCTCCATCATGTTCTGTCACAAATGATGAGATATGGTTCCCTGTGCTATACAGCAGGAATGATTGGTTGATTGATTCTGAGGATCCCACAGTGAACCCATGAGCATTTTATCCTATCATTTTTTCCACTTTCCCTTATATTATGAAGGCAATGGAAAAAATAGTAATCAATAATCTAAGGTGGAATTCCTGCTGTGGCGCAACGGGATCGGCAGTGTCTTGGGAGCACTGGGACGCAAGTTCAATCCCCGGCCCAATACAGTGGGTTAAGGATCTGGCGTTGCTGCAGCTGTGGCTTAGATTGCAACTGTGGCTCAGATCTGATCCCTGGCCTGGGAACTCCAGATACTGCGGGGCGGCCAAAAAAGAAAAAAAACTTATAATAATCAAGAGAAGTTGGAACTTCATGAATCATTAAGAACATGAAGATGTTGGGAGTTCCCATTGTGGCGAAGTGAAGAAACGAATCCGACTAGTATCCATGAGGTTCCATCCCTGGCCTCACCCAGTGGGTCAGGGATCCAGTGTTGCTGTGACGTGTGGTGTAGGTTGCAGACTCGGCTCAGATCCCACGTTGCTGTAGTTGTGGCGTAGGCCAGATTCGACCCCTAACCTGGGAACCCTCATATGCTGTGAGTACAGCCCTTAAAAAAAAAAAGAGAGAGAGAGAGAGAGAGCATGAAGATATCAAAATTTTTGATTCTCTAGCAAAACTCAAAATTTCTGAATGTCTCTGCTTCTTCCTTTGGCCAGAGATGGCAGGAATGAAAGACAGCCTGCCTCATTGGATCGGACCCCAGATCATTCATTTATCCGTTCAGTTCACCGATACTGACTGGTTTGTGTGGAAGCCAGTATCCGTTAAGTTCATCAATACTGACTGGGTCACGTGGGAGCCAGGTGGCAAAGGAAATGAGCTGGTGGCTGCTTACCTGAGCCCTGCACACAGAGGAACACACTGCGTCCGAAGTCCATCCCCTACATGGAGATGACCTGAGCACAGCAAATGTTCAACCAAGACCAGGACTGGGGAGGGCGGCCTGCGGTCTCTGAGGCCTCTTCTGGGGATCTAGGGATCCAGGTGCTGGGAGACCTGGGCTACTGGATGCAAACCGTGACTCTGAAGAAATCGTGGTCTAGAAGGTGATGCAATCCCAGAGGACTGGGGAGGACCCTCTGTTACTGGGGAGGCTTTTCAAGGGATCCAAGCAAGCTGGTCAGTGGGTCTGAGTCAGGGCTGTAGGGTGGCCTAAGGCTGTTTATAGGGCATTGTCCCAAAGTGGAGGGGACCCAAGGTCTGGCCCAGCTTCAGAGGGATGGAAGAGTAGAGAGTGAAGAGCATCAGTTATTGCAAAATCCACAACAGCCCACCCCCCTTAAAATAAATAAATAAATAAGAAAAGGAGTTCCCGTCGTGGCACAGCAGAAACAAATCCGACTAGGAACCATGAGGTTTCGGGTTTGATCCCTGGCCTTGCTCAGTGGGTTAAGGATCCGGCATTGCCATGAGCTGTGGTGTAGGTCACAGACGCAGCTCAGATCTGGCGTTGCTATGGCTGTGGCACAGACCAGCAGCTGTAACTCTGATTAGACCCCTAGCCTAGAACCTCCATATGCCAAGGTACAGCCCTAAAAAGCAAAAAAAAAAAAAAAGAAAGAAAAAAGAAAGGCACTGTTTCACAACACTTATACCTTAATTAAAAGGTCTCAGATACACAATAGAAAAAGTGGGCAAACAGGGGAATATCCAAAGGCCTGGAAACAGGAAAAGATATACAACTGTTCAATATCCATGGTTACAGGGAAATGTAAATTACAACTACAAGTGCTGTGACTACCAGATGGCTAAAACCAAACCTCTGGAAAGGTCCAGAGCGCCTGAGGCTAGGGAGCAGCCAGGATCATACACACGGATGACACAAGTACGTCAAAGGACTGTCGGGAAATTTCTTCTAAAATGAAACATATACCTAAAATCCGACCAAGCAGTTCCCCATCTGGGGACAAACCCAATGGAAAGGAGGCTGTTTTGACTGCACAGAAATACACATCGCAGCTGAAATGCTAATTGCCAAATCCTAAAGACAACCCATATGTCCATCAGAGGAAGAACGGAGAAATAGACTATGCACAGCACAGACAGGAAATGAGCGAACTGCCTTTACACCCAGTGATACAGACGAACCTCAAAAACAAAATTAAACAAGCAGAAGATACCAGACACAAAGAGCACATCCCGAATAACCACATGCACATGAAGTTCAACAGGCAAAACGCATCCGGGGTGATGAAGGTTAGAACAGTGGCTGCCTGCTGCCGGGGTCGGGGGAGGCTTGAGAACAGGGCTCAGGGGGACTCATGGGATGACAGAAAGTCCTCTATGATAATCTGGGAGGTGGTCACACACGTGTAGACAGGTAAAAACTCACCAAACCATCCACTTAAGATCTGTGCATTTTACCCTATGTAGATTATGATTCAATAAAAGACTAAAAGCAATAAAAGGTCTTGGTGACCATGCTTCATGGAAGTATGGATGAACGTCAAAAGCTTACAGGTAATACCATGAACACAGTCATCTGGGAGTTTACTGGCACAGCCTCAAACACAGAGTCCCCAGGCCCTTGGCAACGGTTTCGATCCTTCTGCTTACCGGTGCCAAAAGGGACGTGTCCCTTTTCAGCCACGCGAGCTGTGGCCCCGCCCAGAGCTCTCAGTGGACTTAGTCCCCTGGGTTGTCCTCTGACAGCTCCGTAGCACCTGGGGTCAAGCGCTGCCAGCCCAGCCCTGCACCCCAGAGAGGGCCCTGCTGGTCCTTAGCAGAAACTTGAGGCCCTGAGCACACTGGACACACAGAGCTGGCCTGCAAAGAAAGACTAGACAAAGGAAGAAATTATTTAGGAAGGGCCTGTATTAAAAACACCTTCCTGGAATTCCTGTTGTGGCTCAGCAGCATAAGAACCTCACAGGCATAGTGTCCATGAGGATGTGGGTTCGATCCCTGGCCTCGCTCAGTGGGTTAAGGATCCAGCGTTGCCATGGCTGTGCCGTAAGTTGCAGACACGGCTCAGATTTGACCCCTTGCCCAGGAATTTCCGTATGCCACAGGTGCAGCCATAAAAAGAAAAAATGGTCATAAAATAAAATAAAACACCTTCTCTTCCGATGAAATTGTGCAGCTCCAGCCACACTGCACCCCAGCCCACAGGCCAAGGGTTCTCAAATTTGGCTGCACACGGAGCTTTGAAACACAGGCTGCCAACCAGCTCCACCCCGATCAACTGAATCACACCTTCTAGGAACTTATTAAAAATGCAAGTTCTCAGGCCCACTGAGCCCTCCTGGACTCTGGAGCCAGCCCCAACCTTACAGTCTCTGCCATAATTGTTCTAACAAGCCCTCCCAGTGGCTCTGATGCACACTCAAGTGTGAGGCCCGCTGCTGTCAACAGAAATGTGAGTTTCTGGAGTTCCCATCATGGCACAGCGGAAACGAATCTGACTAGGAACAACAAGGTTGCGGGTTCAATCCCTGGCCTTGCTCAGTGGGTTAAGGATCTGGCGTTGCCGTGAGCTGTGATGCAGGTCACAGACATGGCTCAGATCTGGCGTTGCCGTGGCTGTGGTGTAGGCCAATAGCTACAGCTCCCATTGGGCCCCTAGCCTGGGAACCTCCATATGCCGTGGGTGCGGCCCTAAAAAGATAAATAAAGAAAAAGAAAAAAAAAAAGTATTTCGAGAAGGAGGAGAGGAGGGAGCAGCCACCTATGTGGAACATGGCCCATCGGGTGGGCAGCCCAGATGTGGTCAAGACCTTGGCGAGGCAATTCCAGTGCCGCGATGGGCAGAATTCAGACGGGGACGCAACAAGGGATGCGCGCGCTGAGGAAGTGGACTCTCTCCAGAAGGTCGTCTGCGTCGGCTGGTGGATAAACAGGCAGCTTCGGGCAGATACGGATCAAGGGGAGATTCTCTTCTGCTCAACTTTCCATTGTGAAAATGTCAGCCTGCAGAACGTTGAAGAACGAACACACACCTCTTCACCCTTCACCTAAACTCATCATTTGTCAACATTCTGCCTCATTTACTTCCCCCCAAGATATTCATTTTGGGATGAATCACTGGAAATAAAGTTGCAGACACTCCCAAATACTTCAGCATGCTTTTCCTAAGAATGTGTTCCCATTCTCCTACATGAGCTCAGTGTCATATCCCACCCAAGGAAATTTAACATTTTTTCTTGTTGCTATTGTTGTTTTTTAGGGCCGCACCCACAGCACATGGAGGTTCTTAGGCTAGGGGTCCAATAAGAGCTGTAGCCACCGGCCTTCGCCACAGCCACAGCAACGCGGGATCCGAGCCACATGTTCGGCCTACACCACAGCTCATGGCAACGCCAGATCCTTAACCTACTGGGAGAGGCCAGGGATCGAACCCAAGTCCTCATGGATGCTAGTTGGGTTCATTAACCGCTGAACCATGCTGGGAACTCCAAATTTAACACTGAATCAGTAACATCATCTCACGAGCAAACCACATCTACATCCAGAAATATCCCTTCTAGCTGCTTTCTCTTCCCCAGTCCTGGATCCAGTCGAGGTTCCCACATTCCCTTGGGCTGTCACGTCTCTGTACTCTGCTTTAATGGGAAACAGTGCCCTGTCTCTTCTTTGTCTTTCATGGCACCGACACACTTGATGAGTTCGGGCCAGTTGTCACGTACGCTGTCCCACATTCTGGGTCTGTCTGATTGTTTCCTCATGACTGGATTCAGGTTAAACATTTTTGGCAGGAACACCACACGGATGATGTGAACTTCTCAAGGGAGAGCTTTCAAAAGATGGGAACTACTCAGCCCATTTAAATGCAGATGTAAATAATGCAGTGGATCTGAATGGACGGTGGGGAGGGAAAACTGGAACACTGAATGAGGCAATGACATCTTTGAGGAGGGGGGCTGGGGAAAGCGGGGTGGAACCAGATGAAGAGATTTATTCTGACTGACAGCAGATACGGCTCCTTGGTCAGAGTAAACAAGGAGGGAGTTCCCGTCATGGCTCAGTGGTTAGCTCAGTGGGTTAAGGAACCAGCACTGCTGTGAGCTGTGGTACAGGTCGCAGATGCAGTTTGGATCCCATGTTACTGTGGCTGTGGCATAGGCCGGCAGCTGTAGCTCCAATTTGACCCCTAGCCTGGGAACCTCCATATGCCACAGGTGTAACAGAAAGAAAGAAAGAGAGAAAGGAAGGAAGGAAGGAAGAAAGGAAAAGAAAGAAAGAAGGAAAGAGAGGAAGGAAGGAAGGAAGGGAAGAGGGAAGGAAGAAAAAAAGTTCGGCAGCATTGTAGGTGGGAATATAAAATGGTGTAGTCACTGTAGAAAACAGTATGGTGGTTCCTCAAAAACTTAAACAGAGAATTACCAGCAGTTGCACTTCTGGGTATCTACCCAAAAGAAAAGTAAGCAGGACCTTGAAGATTTACACACCTACGTTCATAACAGCATTATTCACGACAGCCAAAAGGCATAAGCAACCCAGTGTCCACCAATGGATGAATGGATAAACAAACTGTTGTACAGACATAAAAAAGGAAGGAGGAGTTCCTGCCATGGCTCAGTGGTTAACAAACCCAACTAGTATCCACGAGGATGAGGGTTTGATCCCTGGCTTCGCTCAGCGGGTTACTGATCCAGCGTTGGCGTGAGCTGTGGTGTAGGTCGCAGATGGGCTTGGATCTGGCATTGCTGTGGCTGTGGTGTAGGCCAGCAGCTGCAGCTAGCTCCAATTCAGCCCCTAGCCTGGGAACTTCTCTATGCTGTGAGTGCAGCCCTTGAAAAAAAAAAGAAGTAAAAGAAAAAGAAAAAAAAAGGCAATTAACTCCATACCCACAAATCCATAACTTAGATGAAATGGATTAATTCCTTGAAAGACATAGCATATGAAAATTCACACAAGAAGAAATAGACTGTCTTAATAAGCCTATATCTACTGAAAAAAGTGAATCAATAATTAATAACCTTCCAAAACAGAAAGCACCAGGCCTAACTGGTTGCTCTGAATTCTACCAAACATTTAAGGAAGAGATAATACCTAGAGTCTACAATCTCTTTCTGAGAACAAAAGCAGAAAGAATATTTTCTAACTCACTCTACAAAGACTGAATCACCCTACTACTTAAACCAAAGTCATTTCAAGAGAAGAATGGACCGATATCGCTCGTGAACAGAGATGCAAAAACCCTCAACAAAATATTAGCAAGGCAACAATGAATGAACAGAATTAGCGCCAAAACCAAGTGGGATTTATCCCAGGGATGCAAAGCTAGTCGACATTTGAAAATCAATCAGTGGAGACCCCTGTGTTAAGGATCCGGTGTAGTCTCTACTGTGGCTCACGTTCGATCCCTGGCCCAGGAACTTCCGCAGGCTGCCGGCAAGGCCAAAAAAAGTACTTTCTTGCTAAAAAATGACAGCCATCCTCTGAGACTTCAGGGAAGTCATAATCTTTTTGCAACAGTAACATCAACAATTCCTGATCCCAGATCTCTATCACAAATATGATAGTAATGCAAAATTTGAAGTATTGCAAGAATTCCAAAATGGGACACAGAGACACGAAGTGAGCAAATGCTGTTGGAAAAGTGGTGCCGACAGACTAGCTGGACTCAGCGTTGGCACAAACCTTGAATTTTTAAAAATTAAAAGCAGTATCTTCGAAGTGCAGTGAAGTGTAGCACAATGAGCTGTGCCTGTATCACAGGGATGCATTTCCGGTCCTTCTTCTATACGTTTTCATACATATTCATGAGCCCATAGGCATCATAGAGGGTTGTTTTATTGTGGCGTTTTTTTTTTTTCTTTTCCTTACATTTAACACATGAGAAAGCCATGTATCCTTTTTCCACTCAGTAATGTGTCTCAGCCATCCTTCCGTGTCAGGGCTTAGAAATCTCCTCTGAGATTTTGTATTATGGACATAACATATTTATATGGTCATTCTTCTGTTGATAAGCATCGAGGTTCTCTGCAGTCTGTTTTGTAAGCAACACAGCTGAGCAGCTGGAGTCTGTGGTCCAGCGCCCCAGGCTGTTTATCAGCTACGATGAGATAAGAGAGGGGGTTGGGCAGGGAGCCTAAGTGCTGAAAAAAATTTTAAAGCAATTTGGCAGAGTGATATTATGTTAGCTCTCACCACGAAAAATCAGGGGTGGAGTTGCCATTGTGGCTCCTTAGTAAGGATCCTGACCATCCACAAGGACGTGGGTTTGATCCCTGGCCCCGTTCAGTGGTTAAGGATCCAGAGTGGCTGTGGCTGTGGCTGTGGTGTAGGCCGGTTCAACCCCAAGCCTGGGAACTGCCATGGGCCATGGATGAGGCCCTAAAAAAAAAAAAAATATCAGGGGCTGTATTGTCTTTGGTTTTTAAAATTTTATTTCTCTAGCAATTAATTTTTACAGTAAAAGTAAAAGTGCATGAGTTTGTGATAGACTGGGAATAAAGGCTGGTGTTCGTCCAGGGACAGCTGAGAAGCATGGCTTTTGTGAACAGCCTCACACCCCCCCAGGACCCCACGCTTCTGTGTGAGGGTCTCTCTCTCTTCCACAGATTCAAAGATGTGATCCTCTGGGTTACAGGATGTGGACATTTTTTACTGTAATAGTGTCAATATGCCTTCAAAAGGGCTAGACAATCCCCCTCCCCGCCATCACTAGCACCTTTAATTCACTGGTACTTTTATTTATTTATTTGTCTTTTTTTTTTAGGGCTGCAACTGTAGCCCATGGAAGTTCTCAGGCTAGGGGTCGAATCAGAGCTATAGCCGCCAGCCTACGCCACAGCCACAGCAATTCAAGATCCGAGCCACATCTGTGACCTGCACCACAGCTCACGGCAATGCTGGATCCTTAACCCATTGATCAAGGCCAGGGATCGAACACACAACCTCATGGATATCAGTTGGATTCGTCAACCGCTGAGCCAAGACAGGAACTCCTAATTTACTAGTATTTTTAATGTACATGTTCTTGTGGGAAAAAAACAACGGTGAGGTGGAGCATCTTTTTATATACTTATTGTCTCTTTCTGTTTCTTGGAGGAGCCCGGGAAGTCAGCCAGGCCCTTTTGTAAGCTCATCTGCTTTGAAGTCCTGGGCAGTCCTAGGAGGTCGACCAGGAAAGGGTAATTTCCTCTTTAAACACTTGGACACCTCCTGGGGTGTAGCCCCAGCCTCACATCATCCATAGATATTTGTTGGCAGAGCCTAGGTCTCCTGCCCAGAATTCTCTCTCCAGACTCATACGGGCAGCCCAGGCCTGAGAGTTCACCGGGAGAACAGGCTGGGGATATATGAGGGGCTGTGAGGAGTGGTCAGAATACTAGGAGGTGGGAGGGGCCCAGAGAACAACGAGGATCTGGGTGACACTGAGAGGGGAAGTTCTGTACTTTGGGAGTGTCTGAGCAGCGGGGGGCCAGAGGGAGGAAAAGATCACCAGAAGCCAGGATTTCTTCTGTCTATTCACTGAATCGTTTAACAGTACTTACTGGCAGGGTTGACATGACTCAAGCCTCCTGAAATAATGCAGGAGCTTTTCCCCATCCAACTCAACAACAAGCTTGCAGGTACCAAGACACTAGGCGGAAACATCGGAAACATCGCTCCTGTTGCTGGGGCCTGCCTTGTGCAAACAAGCACCCAGCCCAGCCCTGGAGGCCACTTCCAGGCCAGTGAGCTGCAAGGGGCTGGGGGTGGGGTGGGGTGGACCTGGCATGAGAAGCAGGGCCAAAGGGAGAAGATTCCAGAGTCTCGGGTGGAGACTTAGAACCATCTGACAGGATCCTTACCTGAATTCATATCTTCAAGTGCCAGCTCTTGGTATCACTTCTAGACTCCAGATAAGTCACCTAGCTGCTCTGTCCCTCAGTTTCTTCACCTGTTAAATAGGGACGGCCATGGAGCCCTGTCACAGCCGGCAGACCTTACCATTTCTGTGCAAAACTTTGCCGGTGGACCTTCTCCAGCTGCCATACCCCACTCTGCCTGCATGCTTAGAGGAACTAGAGAATGAACATGCCAGGGAGCAGCTGACCCCCCCAAATTAATAAGAATTGGTATATATAAAAAAAAAAATACCCCTGTTCCTGAGGGGCCTGGCTCCTAGGTTCACGTCCTATACTGTCTCCCAGGTTCTAGTTGCCCAGATGATGATGTGCTCGGTGATACAATAATAATCCAGTCATGGCTCCCTTCCAATCCCCATCTCGCTCCTCTACGCCCCTCTGGAAAGTCCTTCTTCACCTCCCATGGAAAGTCCTCGCCCTTGAATCCTTATAACAAGGTCAGCCTCTGAGGGAACTCAAACTAAGAAACTTTCCAACTTTCTCAGGTGTTGGTTAAGACCAGGAGAAGCTTGTGGAAAGAGGTCAAGGTCATCAGCATAAAATCTTGGCACTCGTCTGTGTGCCAGGCAAAGGAAGTTCCTGGTCAATACGAGTTGGGTATTCCCAGGCTTTTCAACCCGAGGGGCTCACTGGGGAGACTTTAAGGTAGAAAGAAGAGAAATCATAAAAGACAATAGTTTTGAAGGTTAACGAGATCCTGCCTGCTTTGAATGGCTCCCTACATGACAATCACAACTTCCAACCTCCAAACACAACCATTGAACATCTATGGGATGCCACAAAAGTAGAGCTTAGAGGGAAGTTCATAGCAACACAGGCCCTCCTCAAAAAAAAAAAGAAAAATCTCAAATCGACAACTTAACCCACCACCTAAAAGGATTAGAAAAAGAACAAACACAACCTAAAGTCAGCAGAAGGAAGGAAATCGTAAAGATCAGAGAGGAAATCAATAAAATAGAGATTCAAAAAACAATAGAAAAAAAATCAATAAAACTAAGAGCTGGTTCTTGGAAAGGGTAACAAAATTGAAAAACCTCTGGCCAGATTCACAAAAAAGAGGAGAGAAAGAACCCAAATAAACAAAATAAGAAATGAAAAAAAGGAGAAATCTAAATGAATACTGCAGAAGTACAAAAAACCATAAGACAATACTAGGAACAATTATATGCCAATAAATTTGACAACCTAGAAGAAACAGACAACTTTCTAGAGACTTACAGCCCATCAAAACTGTTGTCAAAGAGAAATAGATCAGGGAGTTCCCGTCGTGGCTCAGTGGTTAACGAATCCGACCAGGAACCATGAGGTTGCGGGTTCAATCCCTGGCCTTGCTCACTGGGTTAAGGATCTGGCGTTGCCGTGAGCTGTGGTGTAGGTTACAGATGCGGCTCGGATCCCGCGTTGCTGTGGGTGTGGTGAAGGCTGGCAGCTACAACTCCTGTTAGACCCCTAGCCTGGGAACCTCCATATGCCGCGAGTGTGGCCCCAGATAAGGCAAAAAGACAAAAAAAAAAAAAAAAGAAATAGATCAACTGAACAGACCAATCACTAGAAATGAAATTGAATATGTAATAAAAACACTCCCTACAAACAAAAGTCCAGGATAGATGGCTTCACAGGTGAATTCTACCAAACATACAATGAAGAACTTACACTGATTCTTCTTAAATTTTTCCAAAAGGCTGAAGAAGGAACATTCCCAAAGACATTTTATGATGCCACCATCACCCTAATACCAAAACCAGACAAAGACATTACCAAAAAGGAAAATTATAGGCCAACATCTTCGATGAATACAGATGCAAAAATTCTCAACCAAAATTTAGCCAACCGAATCCAGCAACACATAAAAAAAGATCACACACCATGACCAAGTGGGATTCATCCCAAGTTCACAGGATGGTTCAACATATGCAAATCAATCAACGTCATACACATTAACAAAAGAAAAGTCAAAAACCACGTGATCATCTCAATAGATGCAGAAAAAGTATTTGACAAAATCCAATATCCATTCATGATATAAAAAATTCTTACCAAAGTGGGTATAGAGGAAACATACCTTAACATAATAAAAGCCATTTATGACAAACCCACAGCCAATAAATAATACTCAACAGAGAGAAACTGAAAGCCTTCCTGCTGATACAGGGAACAGGACAAGGATGCCCACTCTCACCACTTTTATTCAATATAGTATTGGAAATCCTAGATACAGCAATCAGACAAAAGAAACAAAACATATCAAAATTGGAAGAGAAGAGGTAAAAGTGTAACTCTATGCAGATGACATGATACTACATATAGAAAAACCTAAGAATTCCACACAAAAACTACTCCAACTGATGAATTCAGCAAAGTAGTAGGGTACAAGATTAACATTCAGAAATCAGTTGCATTTCTGTATAACAATGAAATATTAGAAAAGGAATACAAAAATACAATCCTTTTTAATATCACACCCCAAGAAATTAAATACCTAAGAATAAACCTGACTAAAAAGGTGAAAGACTTACATGCTGAGAACTATAAAACAATAATCAAGGAAATGAAAGAGGATTCAAATAAATGGAAAGATATTCCACACTCCTGGACTAGAAGAATTAATATTGTTAAAATGGCCATGCTACCCAAAGAAATCTATAGATTCAATGTTATCCCTATCAAATTACCCATGACATTTTTCAGAGAACTAGAACAAACAATCCAAAAATTTATATGGAAAAGAAAGAAAGAAAGAAAGAAAGAAAGAAGGAAAGAAAGAAGGAAAGAAGAAAGGAAGGAAGGAAGGAAGGAAGGAAGGAAGGAAGGAAGGAAGGAAGGAAGGAAGGAAGGAAAGGAAGGAAGGAAGGAAGGAGTTCCCATCGTGGTACAGTGGAAACGAATCCAACTAGGAATGATGAGGTTGCAGGATCAATCGCTGGCCTTGCTCAGTGGGTTAAGGATATGGCATTGCTGTGAGCTGTGGTGTAGGTCACAGACATGGCTTGGATCCTGCACTGCTGTGGCTGTGGCTGTGGCTGTGGCTGGCAACTGTAGCTCCGATTAGACCCCTAGCCTGGGAACCTCCATATGCCACAGGTGCAGCCCAAAAAAGCAAAAAATAATAATAATAAAAAAAATAATAAAATGCTTTTCTCTGCCTTTTATATGGAACCATAAAAGACCCAAAATTGCCAAAGCAATCCTGAGGAACAAAAACTAAGCAGGAGGCATAACTCTTCCAGATGTCAGACAATATTACAAAGCTACAGTAATCAAGACAGTGTGGTACTGGTACAAAAACAAGACATACAGACCAATGGAGCAGAACAGAGAACCCATAAATAAACCCAGACACCTATGGTCAATTAATCTTTGACAAAGGAGGCAAGAATATAGAATGGGAAAAAGACAGTCTCTTCAGCAAGTAGTGCTGGGCAAGCTGGACAGCTGCATGTAAATCAGTGAAACTAGAACTCACCCTCACACCATGCACAAAAATAAACTCAAGACAGCTTAATAAATATTAAAAATACTTACAAAAAAAACCCCACAACTTCCAATCTCCCAGTGATGGGGGTTTCTTCAAAGACCCAACTCTGACAACACACCAGTCAACTAAGGAATATGTTTTTAGTATAATATGGCCTGTAACTGCTATCAAACAGAAGAGGAGGACAAACCCAGGAGCCTGAAGGAGCTCCCAACAGCCAGGGCTGGAGAAATCTGAACAATGAAATAAAAAAGGACAGTATCAGATTATCACCCACAGAATCAGATATCCTAAAGTCCACACTGACATGGATAACTACTTGATTAATACATCAGTGGAGCAGAGGCAGAGCTCTTTCTTGCAATGGAATCCGATCCTTACCTGTGGAAGGAGGTAGGGAGAGGCAGCCGGAAGCAGGCAAACACCACTGAAGGGATCCTGGGCAAGGTCAGCTGAGGGATGCCAGAATCTGCAGGAGGTTTGAGGAGAAAAGACATCTGCATTAGCCTCAGGGTCTCTCTCCTGAGTCCTTTGTGGACAAGGCAGGGGGTGGGAGGTAAATATAACCTTACAGAGTCACCAGAGCAGAGGGCAGACATCATTGCAGAAACTGACGCCGTGATCTCCCGGTCCTGGGACAAACGCTGTGTCTGGATGCATGTAAGGAGACCCACAAAGCCTGGACTGAGGGATGAGCAGCCCAGTGACTGACCAGCACTCCTCCGGGATGGCCAGGTCCTGACAGACAGGACACAACTCAGGAACCGTTGCTGATGGCGAGACACCTGGAGACATAGAAAAACCAAATGTGGGATCCTGGTTGTGTTTCCAGAGCAAAAGAAGGACAGGGGTGGAAAAGCTGGTGAAGTTCATGCAGGGTCTTGAGTTGGATTAAGGGGGTTAGTGCATAGTTAACCTCCCAGGTTTGATCGCTGGGCCACGATTTTGGGGGAGGTTGGAAGACGAGGACAGGAAAATTTCTATGCCATTCTTGAAATTTTAATTTAGTATTTCTTTTTACTCCTGCTATTTTCTCTTTTTTTTTTTTTTTTGGTCTTTTTAACTTTTGTAGGGCTGCACCTGAGGCATATGGAGGTTCCCAGGCTAGGGGTCTAATCGGAGCTGTAGCCACCACCCTACGCCACAGCCACAGCAACGCAGGATCCGAGCCGCGTCTGCAACCTACACCACAGCTCACAGCAACACCAGATCCTTAACCCACTGAGAAAGGCCAGGGATCAAACACACAACCTCATGATCCCTAGTCGGATTCGTTAACCACTGAGCCACAACAGGAACTCCACTCCTGCTTTTCAAAGTGTAGTTCAAAATAAAAAGTTTAAAAAACAGCAGCAAATGTCCGGTTTGTCAGTAGTGTCTTTTCTTTTGTTTGTTTTGCTTTTTAGGGCAGCACCCGCCCGCGGCATATGAAGGTGCCCAGGCTAGTGGTAGAAAAGGAACTGTAGCCTCCGGCCTACGCCACAGCTACATCGATGCGGGATCCAAGCAGAATCTGTGACTTACAATGCAGCTCACGGCAACACCAGATCCCCAACCCACTGAGAGAGAGCAGGGATCGAACCCACAACCTCATGGATACTAGTCAGATTCGTTTCCACTGCGCCACAATGGGAACTCCATGGCCTTATATTTAGTAAAGAAACAATCACCACACTAGCACTGATCCAAGTGATGCTCAAAACTGGGGTGAAAGCACTCAAATACTCTATAGCGTGGGGATGCAGGTGGTCAGAGCCCAGGCCTTTTCTCTGCAATGCGCCCCCCCACCCCACTTCAAAGGAGGCAAAAGGTACAAGATCCTAGCTGAACAGATTTGGCACAAAAAATATTCAGTGCCAGTTCCCATCGTGGCACAGTGGAAACGAATCCAACTAGGAACCATGAGGTTGCAGGTTCGATCCCTGACCTCACTCAGCAGGTTAAGGATCCAGCATTATTGGGAGCTGTGGTGTAGGTCACAGATGCAGCTTGGATCTGGCGTTGCTGTGGCTGTGGTGTAGGCCGGGCAGCTGTAGCTCCAATTTGACCCCTAGCCTGGGAACCTCCATATGGCACGGGTGTGGCCCTGTAAAGACAAAAAAAAAAAAAGAAAAGAAAAGGTTC
>PVHT021183543.1:29906839-29929112 GCA_004024745.2 Catagonus wagneri | reverse complement strand
AAGTCTGTCTCGAACAGCATGTCGTTTCACCACCTCTTTGTGGCTTATCCCAACTGGGACCAGGAGTCCGTGCTGCAGCCAGGAGCAGTTCTGCAATATTAAGGATGTCCTCGGGAGCTCTGTTCTGGGCCTGTGGACTGGACACAGGACAGAGCTGATGTGGAATCAGGTGACGTGGGAAAGCTGTGCTGGGGCTGCCTGGGGACCTGCTTGCAGAGAAGGGGCGGGCTGCTGCAGAGGGCAAGGCATGGAGGTAAGGGCTGCCACGTCAGTCTGCTCCAGCCCTTTAAGCAAATACCAGGCTGTTGGAGGCCAGGGGAGAAATAAATATTGACAAAGGTAAGGAAAGGCACAAGGCCAGGAGGCCGAGCCCATAGAGGGAGCCTGGCCTAGAAAGGGCCACTGGGGAGAGCTCCCAGGACCCCCAGGCCACTGAGCACCCCTCTCCCTGGAGAGGGCCCCTCGTACATGCCCTTGACGCCTTCCAGCTGACCCTCCTGAAGGACTCCGGGGTGGTGGCCCGGACGGTGAGCCGTGTCAGGGGCTCAGCGGGTGGTGTTTGGCAAGGGCGTAGCCCAAAGGCACTGCCTGTGATCTCTGATGAGCTCAGGCCTGGAAAGTTCCAGGGTAAACACAGGTCCTGCTTTGGCGGGCTGCTTCAAGGATCCCAGTATCCAAAGGGCCTGCTGGCCCCCCGGGGAGTGTGGGGTAGCTTCTCAAAGTGTAGGTATAGGGCCTTCATCAGAAATGCACAGTCCTTGGAGTTCCCTTCGTGGCTCAGTGGTTAACGAATCCGACTAAGAACCATGAGGTTGTGAGTTCGATCCCTGGCCTTGCTCAGTGGGTTAAGGATCCGGCGTTGCTGTGAGCTGTGGTGTAGGTTGCAGACGCGGCTCGGATCCCATGTTGCTGTGGCTGTTGCCAAGGCCGGCAGCTACAGCTACTGTTAGACTCCTAGCCTGGGAACCTCCATATGCCGCAGGTGCGGCTCTAGATAAAAGGCAAAAAGACAAAAAAAAGAAAGAAAGAAAGAAAGAAAATGCACGGTCCTGGGCCCCACCCTCCCATCATGCACCCCTCCATTCACTCAGGGACAAAGCCCGGTATGTGGGTTTTTAGCACCAGCCCTGGTGATTCTGGTGCCTGTTCATGTGTGAGGCCGGTTAGACCCATGTAATAGAAGAGTAAGCTGAGGCCCAGAGCAGGAAGGGGCAGGACACAGCTTTCTTTGGCTACAAGGGGATTGAGCGGGGGAGAGGGAGAGGTCTTGGCGTCCACTCACCTCTCCCAGCCTCCGGGGGCAGCCGTCAGCCTGCTCTCCGCTTTGTCTGCAAAGGCCTTTCTTCCCTCCCATCCGGATTGTCCAGACAACCTCTCTGGGCCGTGGGGCCTCAACCTCTTCCTACAGGAAGCCTTCCCTGACCCCCACCTCCAGGCCCGCGAAGGAGCCCCTGCCCTCCTAAGGCCCCAGCCCCCAGGCCCCCCTCAGTGTGACTAACCACTGACCCTGGAGGCCCCTCAGCAGCAAGGACGTGGTGCTGGAGCGACACCATCTGGGATCTATCTCTCTACAGCGCTACGTGGACGCCACCCACACCCGGCGGCTCCAACAGGCCAGGAGCTTGTTCTCATAGTCCCAGGACTGCCCCTCATCGCCGGCCCGGGTCAGGAGAGAAGACTCTCCAGGCCAGACCTCAGTGCCCCAGCCTCGCCTGCGAGCAGAGGCTGCGGACAGCTCCAGCAGAAGGGCAGGGCTGGGGATGGAAGAGAGGCACCATGGGGGTCTTCCCGGAGGAGGCAGCTGGGTAGGCAGAGCCCAGAACATGCCCACTCCCTCTCGCCCCCCTTGAGGGCTGTGCTGGCAAGAGTTCTTCAGAATCCAGTCCAACCCAGTCTCCCGCCATCACACCTGGTTCTGCCTTCTGGGGCCACCAGCACCACCTCCCCCCCATCAACCACACCAAGCTCTACTCCCCTCACGCCGTGTCCCCCTGGCCCAGCACTCCCACTTTCTCTGCCTAGAATTCCAGATGCCTTCCCTGCCCAGTAGAAGCCTCCCACAGCCCCAGCTCTCAGGACACTGACTTCAGCATCCTTTAATACAAAGCAAACAGCAGGGCACTTAGACCTTGGTGGGGGTCCCTCTACAGAGAAAGCTTCAGAGACTGAGAGGGGCCAGGATGGGGGGTCCCTTTGGGGCTACTATCACCTGCACCTCAAACTCCCTCCACAGCCCCCGACCCCGGGGGATCCAGGTAATTTGGGAGGAAAACCTGGAGTTCACAGGTGAGTGCCGTGGCCCAGGCTTTTTCAGGGTGAACTTGGGCACAACGTTGTATCTGGCAGGTGGCCCGGGAAGCCCTGGAGGGGGTATGGAGGTGAGCCGGGTCTGGGACTGCGGGCAACCCACCTCCAACCCTTCCTACTGAGGGGAGAGGACCCTCCAGCTCCTGCCCCTCTCCCACGCCCCAGGACAGAGGGCCAGCCTGTGTGTGCAGGAACAGTGGCAGGTGGCCTTGGTGGCCAGGTTTAACCCCAGGTACCTGCAGTGCCTCGGGGGGAAGAGGCCACAGAGTGGCTCCCTAGGGCTGTGTCAGCAGAGGAGACGGACAGGTGGAGGACTGTGGTTGACCTTCCACCTTCAGGCTGGGTCCTGGACTTGCTGGGGCCACCTGGCTAAGGGGCTGTGCCTGCAAAGGCACCTGTGTGAGCGCAGTGTCCACAGAGGGCAGTCCCACAATCCAGGGAGCAGGGTCAAGGCCTCTGAGGGAGCTGCCTGCCCAGACATAGAAAAGCCACAGCCTGTGGCCTCTGGCTGCCCTGTGGACGCCTGAGAGGTGAACTTGGCAGAGATTAAATTCCTAGAATTAGCCCCCCAGGTAAATGGCTCCAAAGCAGAGAAGCAAACAGCCCTGACTGGGAGTCTGACGAGTGCATGGCCCTCAGCCAGGGACCAATAATAGGACATCACTTTTATCAGCACTGACTATACACGGGCTTCTAAAGGCTTTGGTGGACCACCTCCCTCGGTCCTCACAGCCCCTTTAACTAGTCCGAGGATTATCCTCATCCTAAAGGAGACTGATATTCCAAATGCCTCTCGGGCGCATGCCAGGGGCCATGAAGTTACCCGCAAGGACCCTCCTGTTGTGTTCAGAGCAAACCCCCTCTCCCTGTGCAAGTATGTGAGCTGCAGGAGGGAGGCAGAAACCAACCCCTGCAAGGCCTGGATGTCTGGAAAGCACCCCGGATGTATGTCCCACCCACAGGAGACACAGTCCAGGCGGAGAAATGAGATCTGGAGGAAAACAAGCATGAAAAGTGAAACCCCAACACCAGGCAGTGACACAGGAGAGGCTGCCACCAAGAGTTAGATGCTGGGCCCCCGGATGTCCTGTTCCTGCTCTGTAACAGTTTTGTGAAGTTTCAAAAAAGTATCTGAAAAAGTGGGACCTGGTAGGTGGAAGGGGCTACTGCTTCCTACTCTGTCAGCGGGTCTTCCAGCCCCTGCAGGGCTCTGCGAACAACTGTGCCCCTCCTCCCCCTCCCCCAGCAGGAAAGCAGCCCCTTTCATCAAGGCTGGGAGGGGCCTCCTACTGCAAACGGGACCCCCATGTCTTGGGAAACTGCTGAGGAGACAATAAAATTAGAGGGAAGGGCGGGAAGGAAATTACAGAGCGGGAGTGGGTGGGGCCAGGAGACTCACTGGCCTGGTTCTCTGTGGTCAAAGCCTAGGCCTCGGGGAAGGGGCTACCTACCTCCTGGGGGACTGAGAGCCCCTCAGTGGGCCGAGCTTCAGCTTCACCTCCTGGCTGAGCCTGAGCCTCATTTTCTTCATCTGTAAAATGGGGCTGATGGGACCCCCGGCTCACAGGCAATGACCAGGATTCCTCCAAGCAGTGGTTCTAACCCCGGGTGATGCTGTGAACTGCCAACATCTGGGCTGTAGCCCAGTGACAGCAGGTTGAGGCTAGACCATGCCTGGGAAAATGGCTACAACTCCCTGGTTCACGACACCCCCACTAAATGGCTGATTTGGGGGCCACCCTCCTAGACCCTGACTCCCCTAGAACAGAAGCTATTTGAGGATAGTGCCTGGCATAGTGTTTGTTGAAGGAATTCTCTTAACAAATTCCTAAAGCTTACAGGGAATCTAGGGTCAGCGAATGTGGGCAGCCATACTCGAGGGCTGTTTGAAAAAACCTCTTTCACTCCTTCCACGAACACCTGTGAGCGGCCACTGTGTGCTGGGCACTGTTTCTGGGGCACATCAGAGAACACGAGAGGTGGGCCCGGCCTACCCTCCCTGCTCACGAGAGATGGGAGATTAGCTGTGCGTTATCAAGAGTAAAGAGGGAGAGGCTTGTGAAGATTTGTTATCAGGAATTCAACTGGAAAAGCAGATCAGGAATTAAATTGGAGGGCCAGGAAAAGCCTCACTGAAAGGCGAGATTTGAGCAAAGACTGGAAATGGGTGAGGGGATGAGCCAATGGCATGAAGGACATTTCAATACAGAGCAACTGTGCAAAGGGGCTGAGGCAGAAGTGAGCTTGGGATCCTGAGGGGCCCCGGCTCCTGCTGCAGCCATCTTATGCGCTCTGGGATTCTGAGCAGCAAGGACTCCGGGTCTACAGGGAATGGCTTCTGTCACTAACTCCTGGGCTTCAGCTGGGAAGCCATGACTGTCTTGGGGTGACAGTGACTGGGCCTGGCACTCTCTTGATTGTGCCGTATATACAGTACTCACCAGGCACAGGCAGCTATGTAAAACTTTTTTTTTTTTTTTTGCCTTTTAGGGCCACACCCGCAGCATATGGAGGTTCCCAGGCTAGAGGTCTAATCAGAGCCGCAGCTGCTGGCCTATACCAGTCTCAGCAGCTAGGGATCTGGACTGCGTCTGCGACCTACACCACAGTTCACAGTAACGCAGGATCCTTAACCCACTGAACAAGGCCAGGGATGGAACCCACATCCCCATGCATGCTAGTTGGGTTCATCAACTGTCGAGCCATGAAGGGAACTCCCTAATTGAAACTTTTAAAACCGAAAATTCCATTTCCTCAGTTGCACTAGCCACGTTTCAGACTTTGCAAATAAAAATGCAGGATGCCCAGCAAATTTGGATCAGAAAAACAATTGTTTTGGTACAAACATATCTCAAAGATTGCATAAGACATAGACTAAGTAGTTAAGTTTTTAGATTCAGATCTGACAGGGAGTTCGGTATCCTCTAAACCCTAACAGACACATGGCTAGTGGCCACCGCACTGGACATAACATCTTCATCACAGAGCGTTCTTCTGTTACCTCTGGTCTGGAGATTTCTTCATTCGCTTGTCTGGTTCCTGGTCTGGGATGACCTGAAGGCTGGGTTTAGCTGGGACCCTGGGCCTCTGCCACACCCGGCTTGTCTTCTCCCAGCATGGCAGCTGAAGAGGCAGAGACTCAGATGGGAGGGAACAGAAGGGGCTCCTCCAGTCTCTGCTGGGAATGAGCCACCCACCATGTCACTCTGGCCCTTCTACGGATTAGAAATGTTATCACTCAAGCCAGCCCAGGTTCAAGGGGAAGAGATTCCCAGCCTGAGCAGTCACGTTACACAGGCACACATGGGACATGGACACATTTTGAAAATAAAACCTCTAGGTAGGTGGGGGCTGCCAATCACCCAGGGTCTTGTGATCATTGGAGACTTGGGCCTTTATGCTGCATAAAATGGATCATGGTGAGAAAAATGTGTTTATATATATATATATATATATATATATATACACACACACACACACACACACACACATATTTATATATATATGTATGTGTATGTGTGTGTGTGTGTGTGTGTATATATATATATATAAATATAAATAAACTGGGCCACTTTGGTGTTCAGCAGAAATTGACAGAATATTATAAATCAACTATAAAAAAGTAATAAAAATCTTTCTAAAAAATGGGAACACCGTGTTAGAATTTTTTGTAGATGAAAATACATATGACATGATCAGACTTGGGTTTTAAAGTGAGCCAAGGGAGGGAGGGACAGCTTGTCCAAGACGGGGCCAGGGTGCACTCAGGCCACCAGGGATGGTGATGAGAAGGATCCCTGATGATCCCGGCCTCTGCCCACCTCCTCTCAGCAAGGACCCCCACACTGGTCTGTCTCCAGTGAGACAAGCGCTTTGCAGCCCAGTGCAAACGGCAGGGGGGCAGGAGCCCTGCAGACACAAAGACTCTTGTGTAGAAAAACATTCATGGAAACTCTGCAGGCTTCACAGCAGGGGCTTTCCTCTCAAAAGCCCAGACTGGAGATTTCCTGTCTTCTAGGATGTTCTGGGCCAGCTAGCAGTTTCCTGAGCAGATTCCAGGAAGAAGAGGATTATCCATGGCTTGACTACCGGCTCTCCACTGGCCCCTATGCATCATCTTCCTGGGTTCTTCCTCCTGCCACTTTTTCTGCCCTCCAATCTATGTCCAGTCGCCTGCTTCCCAACTTGACCAAAGGGGTTCGGGACACAATCAACCCCCGAGGAGCAGGGAGGCCCTGGCCACCGTGGATGGAACCAGCTGGAATCCAAGGCTGACCTGCCCTCAAGTGACCTGCTCAGCTGCTTTGCAGAAAACTCCCTTCTCCCGGCAGACAGGCCAGCAGGGTAGTTGGGAGTTTCATCACCAAGTCAAGAATTACCGAAGTGGAGTTCCCGTCGTGGGTCAGTGGTTAGCAAACCTGAAAAGTATCCACAAGGACATAGGTTCAATCCCTCCCAGGCCTCGCTCAGTGGGTTAAGGATCTGGTGTTGCTGTGAGCTGTGGTGTAGATCACAGACACAGCTCAAATCCCATGTTGCTGTGGCTGTGAAGCAGGCCAGCAGCTACAGCTCCAATTCAACCCCTAGCTTGGGAATTACCAAGTATCAGGCCTGAATCTGGAGTCACTGGAACTGACCTTAACACCCAGCAGTTTTTATTTGCTGTTCCAGAATCTTGCCTTGTCTGAGATTGATTATCTGAAGCAGAAACAGTCCCCTCCTGTGATAATTTTTTGGCCATACACATGGCACGTGCAAGTTCCCGGGCCAGGGATCAAATCTGTGCCACGGCAGTTAACTTAACCCACTGCACCACAGGGAACTCCCCCCTCCTGTGTGGAGGTGACATGGTGAGGAACAGAAACAAGATGTCCATTTCTTCTTCAAACTCCACTAAAATGACAGGAAAAGGGTCTGCGCAATAACATTTTAAAAATAAGGATAGTTTCTGAAACAGAAGCAGCTGGCCAGCATTCCACTACATAATCTTTGCAGCAAGCTTCAGCAAAAATCCTATCCTGACCCCCTAAATCCCTCCCCTTTTGACTGCTGCTAAAAATCCTCCTTTAGCCAAGGGCGCACCAGATGAGTTAATCCAAAAGCTGCAAAGGCTACCTACCATCAGAAACAAAATCGGTTGTGGGCTAGGATTATGGGCACTCCTTTTTCTGGAGTCTTTTGAAGATTACATATCTCACAATTTAACAAGCTTTAAAAGTTTTGTTAAGCATGTAAGTGAAGCATGAAAGTTATGACCCAATTAAAATAAAAATCCTCCCAAAATGGCTATGTCATTCACAGTCTAACAAATGGCACTTTTGCAGAAGGACAGAGAAGAAGACTGCTGGGGGGTCACCCTCACTTCCTCCCACCAGGAGTCCCGCCCTGTGGTTCAGCTGGCAGGGGAAAGACCAAGTCGCAAAAGGTGTTCAAGCCTCTGGACCAGGGAGACCATTCCAAAAAGAGTAAGATGATCAACAGCTAAAAAACCTCCTGAAGAAGTCCTCACTACGGCATCACTTTTTGTAAAATACACTAAAAATGGGAAAAAATCAGAAACATACAGTGACTTTTATGGGATATGGTTTTTACTTTCTAGTTTATACTGCTTAATTCCACTCCAATAGTCAGAAGCAAAGGTTAAAAACAGAAAACAAATGCTTTTTGAACAGTGACAGATTAAACCTCCAGTAAGGAATCACTGTGCTCTGCATGCCCAGACAAGGGGGGCTGAGCACCTGTGTTGAGGGAGGTGGGGAACAGGGATGGGGGAGGCGCCCCCAGGACCTCTCAGCACCCAGCTGTGCCTGAAGTTCGGGAGCCCCAACCAGTGGGGGTGCTCCCTGCCTTCCTCCTGGCACACGTCACATGGCTGAGCTCTGAACCCATTACCTCACAGCTGTTTGATAACAGGAGGAACAGCCTCGGCAACAGCGGTTGTTTCTAGGGCCACCGGGAGTGAGGCCCACGTGCATCTTGGAGAGGACTGCTGAGCTGAGATACCGTCTGGAACTTGGAAATCTTGGATCCCATGACATTCTTCTTCCTGCTACAAGATGATCCTCTGAGCAGCTCTGCAGGAACACCAGGCTTCCCCCTCAGTCACACCCAAAGAGGTCCCCTAAGCTGAGAGCAGGCAGCTGCCCTGGGTGCCTCTGCCCCCTACAGGTGGAAGGCTGATGGAGCAAGGCTATTACTTCCCAGTCTGCAGGAAAGAGCTTTCAGATGGAAACCACCTCTTACAGAGCTGGGTCAAATGAACCTGAAAACCCCCAGGATGGACAAGGCAAAGTGATCCAGGAAAAATAAGGGTGGGACAAGTGAACACATGCTGAGAGCTGGCCCACTGGCCTGTGCTTTATCACTAATGAGAAGAAGGAAGGCACAAGCTTCCTACCCAAGCTTTATAGAGCAGAGGTGGTCTTTCCTTGCTTATCTGCATGCCCTCCCTCATCTTTCTCTAAATAAAGGGCAGTACCTGACATATGCCTGTGTCTACCATAGTGTCACCAGGCACCAGGTGTCTCAAAGCAACCCTCAAACTGAACAAAAGTCTGCAGCACATAGATGCGAGCACCCCAACATCTCCTGCCTTTCCACATCAGGACACTGGCTTCCTCTTCATTCAGTTCACCAAACTCTTCAGGAGGAACACGGGTTTGCACTGAAAGGCAGCAATGGCTCTACTGACTGGTATGGGCAGTGAAGAACTAGAAACACCCCTCACCCACGCAGAACCCCATGGGTTTCATTACTGACCAGCAGACTACATTAAAGCTTTCGCATAGTAGGCAGACACAAACACACTTGAGATCACCACTGTAAAATTTACTTGAGGGGAACTTAGTTGAAAGCACTGCTACAATTTACAAATTTGTCTGGCTCAGAGAGGGTGCCCCCTTGGGCACTAAGCAGGGTCAGGGCCACAGCATTCAGCCAACAATTTCACATCCAGCAACAGACCAAGTCCAGTTCAGGTTCAATCTCCAGCCCAGGAACTTCCATATGTTGGTCAAAACAAAAGAGTGAGGAAACTTTTTACATAGTCTCTAGTTATCTTACAAATAATTACAAAGGTTAAGATGTCATAAAACTTCACAGGGGAGAAAACCTGGCAGGCACCACCTTAAGGATTAGTCACACCAATGATGGGACAGACAGACCCTAAAAACTGGTCTGTAGTCTTCAAAAATGCCAAGATTAGACCGGAGGCTAGGACAATTGACAGAGACACCAAAGCCCTCACCATCCTCAGGGTTTAGGTGCACCTGGCCTCATTTTCCACAAAAACACTCTATGGTACACAGCATGGATTACTGTTTTATTGTATACTTTATAATAAAAAGCCTCAACACACACATACCCCTACCACTACCATTAAGGAGGGAGTTCACATCTTAATGTAGATCGGACCATCTTCTAAAACAGGCCGTATTCCTTGTCTTAAACCCTTAAGATTCTTCTCTTTCCTTACATATTTATATCTCAACTACAAAAATGGAGTTGCAAAGGGTATATATAAAGACATGAGATTTTGCTTGCACTTGCTATAGTATAAAAAACTTAAGGTGACTGAAGAACCATGAGAATAAAAAGGGGGAAAATTACCTAATGATGAAGGGATGGAATGTCTGTTACCTGTAACAACAATTGAATCATGTTGTAATTGGCACCTGCCCTAAAAAACAACTGGTTTTGTAGGGACACAGGCACATGAAACAGTGAGACTACATGTGCCAGGAAACTACTCAGACTTGTCTCCAAAAGGCACATGATTCCCACACTCTTTCTTAATTACTGAAGACAAATTAGAGGAGAACCCAGTATTTAGATTCTACCCACTGTGAGGTATTAAGTGCATAAGGAAAAGATTAGTTATGTCCAAGTACATGCAATAGAAATACTTTTAAACCAACATGGTTAAATGTTAAGATTTTTTAGAAATCAAAAATTATTTATTCACATAATTTTAAACTCAAGTCAAAGGTAATAAATCTTCCGTGGTAATGATCTGAGTGCAAGTGATGCTGGCTCTCTTTACATTCGAGCCCTTTGTTCAGTTGTTCTTGAACAAGTCAATGCAGCTCTGCAGGAGGGAGACGTTGTTCTGGAAGACAGAAGTCAAGGTGGGCTAGTGAACGTTCTAGAGCTGAGACTTCCCAATTACCTAAGTACTAAACTCAAACCACTGACAGCTTTCTACAAGCCATCTGGGCTGGTATTTCCATTAAATGACAACTGAACCATAATCCTCCTCATCCCAATTTCATGTTGGTGAATTTCTCTCTTCAGAAGGTCTGGTTGCCACTTTAGCCCCCACTGCCCCAGGTTTCCTCCCAGTGCAATCGTGCCAATTCTGCTTATGTGACTTAGCCTAAATGTGATATAGATGAAGGCCTGAAAGACTAGATAAAAAGCAGCAAAGAAATTAGTTGGGTGAGATTATAAATGAGGCTTAAAATGATAAATATTCACATAGGACTTGTTTTTACCAAGTCCTCATCTGGAAGAAATTCTGAAAACTTGGAGAATACTCAGAACACTATGCATAAATAACATAAATGATACTTTAAAACTCCAATTTAAAGGGTCATATATACAACACAGAATAAAGTAAATAAACATCTCTGTTGTCTAAATAAAATTTAAAATAAGAAGCAAATGTTTGAAGTCATCCTGCTTTTTTAACTAGTGCTGATGGCCAGTGACAGTGACCCAGATGCCCTGGACCAGACAGCACCCTGGGCAATATCTAATATCTACCGCACCCAGGAACCACCCAAAATCCTTAAAAGCTCCCTAACTAGGATTCTAATGTGAACACTGTTCTCCATTTTTTTCCAGGCTAAATTACGCTAAATATTTAAGGAAGTTTCTTTTCCTTTTTAAAGCAAAAAGGAGTATCAGAAGACACTTAGCAAATTAGAAAACAGTTTATTAAAAAAAAATATTCTCCATGAAAACTCTAGATAAAAAGACCTTATAATGCTATGATAGATATTCACAAATTACTGGAACAAGTCCTTCAGAGTATGGTCCAGAAGGACCTCAAGAGGGAAGCTGGGTAACCACCAAGAAAAAGAAAGCTCATCTCAAAAAGCAGTATTTCATCAGAGTTCCCACTATAGCACAGACAGTTAAGGAACTGGCACTGCCACAGTTGTGGCAGAGGTTGCAGCTGCAGCTCAGGCTTGATCTCTGGCCTGAGAACTTACATATGCCGCAGATGTGGCAACAAAAAACAAACAAACAAGGAGCTTTTTCATCAAGACATTATGGATTTTTGGTTTGCAGTAGGTAAAAAAAAATACTCCAACAAATGGCTCTCACCCACGACAAAAACCACAAAGCAAAATAACTCCATCTGCTTGATGACACTGGAATAATAAACTGGGAATTAACTTGGAAATAAAAATCCCCAAAAGTTGAATTAATTTGATAACACTTACCCTGGCATGCTTTATTTCCAGTTCAGACATTTCAATTAGATTCTTTCTAAATGCCGCCACTCTCTTTCGTTTGAAATTGATCAGCTCTACAAAAGAAAGTTTACCAAAAAAATTGAACAATTTTCATCCTTAACTTCCAAATATTTTTTCTGGCCACACCCACGGCATGTGGAAGTTCCCAGCACAGACCAAACCTGAACTGTAGTTACAACCTGCACCACAGCTGTGGCAATGCTGAATCCACAGAACTTCCCAAATATCATCCTTAAAAATTAAATGATCTCCAAAGCCTTAGGACACAACCATATTTTCTCATTATTTTATTATCTCTGCAATCAGATTACATACCAGCACACTGTTACCAATCTGCTTACCATTAAATGACTACTACCCAGAGTTCCCGTTGTGGCTCAGTAGTAACAAACTTGACTAGCATCCATGAGGACTTGGCTTGGATCCCTATCCTAGCTCAGTGGGTTAAGGATCCATTGTTGCTGTAAGCTGTGGTGTAGGCCAGTGGCTGTTAACTCCGATTCGACCCCTAGCCTGGGAACTTCCATTATGCCACAGGTGTTCTCCCACCTCCCCCACAAAAAAGAAAATAAATAACCACCACCCGATCACTGAGTGACTACCTGGAGAATTCTGAATTGAGCAGCCTTGCCCATTCCCACTAGGATACAATGCTATGGAGTGCCGTAAGGGAGGTGGTGGGTCATGCATATTTGCACTAAGGACCTTTTTTATGGATTATTTTTAAACTCTGAAAACTGCTACTTTCATGTCCAGACAGCTCTTCTATGGCAAGACCTACAGGACATGCCACCTTTATGACTATCCTCCCCTTTCCTATCGTCGCCAACAGAAGTTCAGTATTGAGGTCCTATTAGCAATTAGGCTAAACCAAAAAAGTGTACTAATTCCTTCCATAAATTTAGACACTCCTTTGATCAAAGTCCTCCCTTAGCTTAAGCTGATGCCCCAGGGTACCCAGGAACCAACTTAACCCCTGCATCTCATCTATATAACACTGTCCAACAGAAATCTAATACAAGCAGCCACACTAAAGTGAAAAATTAAAAAATGTACAGTGGTGCAAATGAAAGTTAACTTGGATATATCAGGCCAGTCTTGCTAGATGTCAAAATAAGCTCTCCCCCTTCCCTGAGGACCAGGACTCAGAAGAACCCATCTGTCTCCCATGATTACTGCCCACTGTACTATGTTTATTTAATCCAGCCACAACCTTAGAACTTCCACCAAAGGCAAACAGGTCAAGACCCATTAATCTCTACATTCTGCAGAATATTATACTTATTAAATATCATACACCCAGGCTTACATTTTGAATAGATGACACAATCAAATGACAAAGGGATAGATCTTAGGCAATAAGACAGATCTAAATTGGCACCATTTTGAAGCATTATGGTTCTCCCTTAAAATACAATGACCAAAATCACTACACTCTGGTCTATATATAATAACCCAAGATTTTTAACTCATTAGTTTTGAATTCTTCTTCTTTCTTAAAATTTAAATTAGATGGGTGTTTTTTTTCTCTTTTTTAAGACCAGAATTTACTTTAGGTATAAGGGGCAGGAAGTTCCTCTGGGGAGTTCCTGCTGTGACCCAGCGGGTTAAAAGTTTGGCTGCAGCAACTCAGGTCACTGTGTAGGTGTGGGTTCAATCCCTGGCCAAAGCAACGGATTAAAGGATCCAGCCTTGCTACAGCTGCAGTGTAGGTCGTGACTGTGGCTTGGATTCAACTCCTCACCCAGGAACTTCCATAAAAAAAAAAAAAAAAAGAATCTGGAGTTCCCATTGTGGTGTAGTGGAAACAAATCCAACTAAGGAAACATGAGGTTGCAGGTTCAATCCCTGGCCTCGCTCACTGGGTCAAGGATCCGGCATTGCCATGAGCTGCGGTGTAGGTCATAGATATGGCTCGGATCTGGCATTGCTGTGGCTGTGGTGTAGGCCAGTGGCCACAGCTCTGATTAGACCCCTAGCCTGGGAACCTCCATATGCCATGAGTGTGGCCCTTAAAAAAAATAAAAAGGAATCCCTGTGTGTCTGCAGGCCATTTGCAAAGATTTCATATGAAGAAGCTCTGTCCCTTACAGAGAAGGCACTGTAATCCTGAGCAGAGAGGAGCCAAGACAAAGGAGCAGAATCTACTCCAGATAGAACTATGGAGAGGGAAAACTCCCAGAGAAAACGTACAATGATGGGGACTTGAGGTGGAATTCTGAGGTGAGAGTGAATCAAGTACAATGTCTCACTATAATTTACATTCACATTCTGGAAGACATGTCTTCTACTCTTTCCCCCTAAGAACTAGAAGGCAGTGAGATGCCTCAAGGAATAAACATGTTAAATGGGAATGTTACACCATCTCCCAGTAAAGTTAAACTGTACTTTAAAAGCCTCTTACTCTGGAATACTACAGAACCCCATGGAGATGGACTCATGATGCCTGATGAGCACATGTGCACATCACTACATTTCCCCACTGTCGCCTGAAGGGTCTAGGAGAAAGAGGCACCCCAGAAGCAATGAGCACACTTGGCACTCAATCCTGTTACTGTTCCCTAAGTAAAAAGAATTGGGCTCCTAGGAGAAATGGTGATTTTCAGAGCTGGAAAAACACCAGAAATGAGGGGAAAGTGGACACAACATACCCTCAGATAAATGCCCTAAGACACACTCACTACTAATATAGTATTCTATTGGCAATGCACAATCAGAATCCAATCATGAGGGAACAGACCAATCAAAAACAATGAACATTCCATTTGCAAAAAGATTATGGTCTTCAAAAAGGCAAACGTCATTTAAAATTGGGGGGGGGGGAGCCCTGAGCTAGGTTTCTTCTAAATTAAGGCAAAGTTCAAAGTCATGATTACTAAATGCTATCTAAGACTGGAAGCAATGACCGGGACAAACAATACGAGAATACAGACAGCAGACTGCAACCTAAGTTTACTGAAGGTAATAACTATATAATAAGGACGTAAGAGAAATCACAACCAAGTTGTTAGGGATAAAAAAATCAAGAAAGATACAACTTAATCTCAAACAGTTTTAAAAAAAAAACAAAAAACCCCAGATGTGTTGATAAAAATCACGCAAGTGGGAACACACATACACGTACAAGTGACAAAGTGAAAGAGGACAGTGAGGTGACGCTTAGTTGAGAATGTATTGTATGCGGGTTCTTTGCATCATCTGTGCAACTTCTCTCTGTAAGCTTCACTTATTTATTCACTCACTTATTTATTTTTGCTTTTTAGGGCCACACCCGCAGCATATGGAAGCTCCCAGGCTAGGATCAAATTGGAGATGCAGCTGCTGGCCTACACCATAGCCACATCTACAACCTACATACACCACAGCTCAAGGCAATGCCAGATCCTTAACCAACTGAGCAAGGCCAGGGATCAAATCTGCATCCTCATGGATCCTAGTCGGATTCATTCCCACTGTGCCACAATGGGAACTCCCTCTCTGTAAGCTTCAAATCATTTCCAAATAAAAAGTAAAAAGAGTGGCCCCACTCAACCTTCTCTTGCAGATTCAGAAAGCTGTTCAAATTTCTGGCAGCATTCTTGCTGGTGTGCCTCAGCCAACTTGACGTCTCTGCTTTTTAACCGGGCCTTATCCAATGCTTTGTTTGAATTCTCATAGTCAATGAGGGCTTTGGTACGTCTGTATAAGAGATCCTGAGAAGAAAATTAACAGATAAGATATATAGTTAAACCTATCCTGAAAAATCTCTAGAACAGAACAGGAAGACTAGCTAAAGTACTCTAAAAAACAGACCCTGGACCGTGGTGCCAACACACCGCCTGAAACATCAACCATCTCATGTACCTCCCCATTTTTTTTCCGCAATGTCAGTATCAGGCTGGGAATAACACTGAGAGCCTTTCCAGAATTCTTTATATGGAGTAAGAGAAGAAACCAAACAGTGAAGACTATAGGATATTTTTGCCCTAGTTGACTCAATAATGAAAACTTAAAAAAAAAAACTGTACTTATCAAAATACATAGTGCTAAGTGAGTCAGGTGATAATGCTGTGAGAAGACAACTGGTCAACCAGGTAGTAACAGTCTTAACCATACCCTGCCAACTCTACCCTGAGCATCTAAAGTCTTTGTAACCTTACAGCAAAGCAGAGGTAACCTGTCTAAAATGGAGGTTACAGTGCATGTGTGTATGACAGACGTGTACATGCAAAACTGCAATTGTATCATCAGCTCTTAAAGTAGAAGATAAACTATTAAAGACATAAAGTACATATAAAATACATATCCAGGAGTTCCGAGCGTGGCTCAGCAGGTTAAAAATCCAACTAGTATCCATGAGGATGCAGGTTCAATCCCTGGCCTTGCTCAGGGGTTAAAAGATCCTCCAGCATTGCTTTGAGCTATGGTGTAGGCTGGCAGCTATAGGCCCAAAGTGACCCCTAGCCTGGGAACTTGCATATGCCACAAGTGCAGCCCAAAAAATTAAAGTACATACCCAAATATTTTACGCTAAAATAAAACCAAGCTTAGGGAAAAGAATGAATTTCTACTTTCTGATGACATTTCCCAATTAAGCATTTTTTCTACCTAATTTTATGGCTGACTTAGTATATTTCATAGAAAAATAATTTAAACATTTTTCATGACAGTGTATAGTGAAGAATGTATGTTTCATTCCCAAAGGTCATTCAGTTACCACTTAGTCTTGCTTTTGGTTAGGCAATGCTTTATAACTCAAAGGCTGTAGTGAAACTGCAATTCAATAAAAGATCACAAACCCCAAAATCCTTTCTGCCTCAGAAGCAGCCACTTTGGGGAAGTTCCCCTGTGGTACAGCAGGTTAAGGATCTGGGGTTGTCACTGCAGTAGCCTGGGTCATGCTGTAGCGCAGGTTCGATCCCCTGGCCCAGGAACTTCCGCATACTGTGGGCGCAGCCAAAAAGAAACAAACAGCCCCTTTGCGAAGTGTCTGGTTATGTATGCATTCTAACAACATCTAATCCCCCAAACTACTGTCTGCCGACACAGAACCCACAGATATGGAGGGAGCCTATTTCTTTATTTAGGCTGATATCACTTACTGTCAAATTCCCATCTTCTTTCAACAAGAACAGTCTCTACCAGCAGACCTCTCCTGGGTTATGGCAGGAGTTAAAGAACTCTCGTCCTGCCTACCTTAGCAGCCTCAATGTTGAGCATGTAGTACCGGAGGAGCTCTGTCAACTTCAAGTCTTCATCTGAGGAGACCCGACTCTCTACCTTCTGTTAAAAAATCAAGTCACCACCATCATCTAAGCAGAAATCTCCAAGTTTCAAAATACATACTACATACAAAAACCAACGTAAAAATTCTTACCCTAAGTTTTTCAAATAGCTCAGCAACCTTCAACAGGTACCTGCAAATATACAGAATTTTGGCTTAAGGTCTTAAATTATATATGAAATATCATCTTATCAAACCTCTATGACATGAAAGGCTAAATTCAGGAGTCCTAGTCGGTGGTGCTTTAGATAAAGTAATGCTTTCCACACAACTGGCACAATCTAGCAGAGAAGACAGTTACAAAATTGAGCATATTTACAGTTCCACAGCCACAGGCACCAGCCCCTCTTGGTGCCCACTCAGCCCCCTGCTGTGCAGAACCTGTGTTAAAGCTGGGGTCTCTACTATAATATGTACATAACTACTATTTTGTCTTGGTTCTGCCATTAGCCTGACTTTCATTTTCAAGTCAGAAATACTGCTACCACCAAGCCTAAGTGTAAGAACACAGTCATCCCACAGAAACAGCCAAGGACTGGTTCCAGGAAAACACCCCCAGTCCCACACATATATTAAGATCCATACATGCTCAAGTCCCTTATACATGGCATATTTGCATATAATGCACAGACACTCTCCTGTACACACAAAAATCACCTCTACATTACTTAACATACTTAAAACTTAAATGCTATGTAAAATAGTTTCCAATGTGTAGCAAATTCCAGTGTTCTTTTTTGGACCTTCCTGGAATTAAAGAAATATTTCCCATCTGCAGTTTTTTAAGTCTGCCGACACAGAACCCACAGATATGGAGGGAGCTGATTATATCACCTCACAACAGAAATAACCAGGATGGAGAAACTGTAAAAAAAATTCATATAAAAAATGCTCAAGGACTTCCTGTGTAGCTCACAACATAACTACTCAGCGTTGCTTCTGCAGTGGCTGTGGCTCGACCCCTGGCTCGGGAACCTCCATATGCCGCGGGTGTGGCCATTATTTAAAAAAAAAAAAAAAAAAGCTCAAGATCAGACTTGGGGTCATTGCTTTATCTTTATGACCACCTTAACCAAATCTCTTTAAGTCAGTCCAGGGTACTACCACGTAAAGTAGAAGCACCATTTGCCTGAACATACAAAGCAATCTTCACTCAAAGACAATTCCAAAATCAAAATTATCGGAGTTCCCTTCGTGGCTCAGTGGTTAAAAGAATCCGACTAAGAATCATGAGGTTGCGGGTTCGATCCCTGACCTTGCTCAGTGGGTTAAGGATCCGGCGTTGCCGTGAGCTGTGGTGTAGGTCACAGATGCGGCTCGGATCCCGCGTTGCTGTGGCTGTGGCGAAGGCCGGCAGCTACAGCTCCTGTTAGACCCCTAGCCTGGGAACCTCCATATGCCGCAGGTGCGGCTCTAATAAAGGCAAAAAGACAAAAAAAAAAAAAAAAAAAAAACACAAAATCAAAATTATCATCAAGAAACAGACACACATAGTTTAACTGAACTGAAGGCTTTGACAACAGCTACCATGTTTGGTCTAGAAGACCTCTACAAATATCTTACAAGTATTTCTGTTCAGAGGGTATGAACGATTTGAGTGATGGAGACCAGTCTACCCTCAGTGGGCTTGCACTCGTGCAGAACTGAAACTATGTAGTCATTACTCATATTTCATAACAGTTTTCAATTAGGGGATTAGACAAAATGTCTTCCAACAAAAACTTACTTTTTGATGACCGTGGGCTCTTCTGAAGCGAGACTATGCAGGCAAGCTGCAGTGTGGATGTAGTCATCAGCAACATCTGTAGAAACAAGGAGAGCCTTCTTTATATCAAGAGCTGGAACATTAGCAAAGCTAAGTTGCTAATGGGTAAATGCACTTACTTTTATGAGATCTGGTCATTCTGTCAGCCTTTCCACACGAGTCCTTGATTCTATTATAATAGTTAATGAGAAAATTCTTCTCTTGCTCAAAGAAATCATCTACCTCCTAAAAGGTTAGGGGGGAAAAGGAAAGCTTTTAAGAATATGAATATGTATTTTATATTAGAGAAAAAAAAAAAACATGAAATAGGTTCATGCATAAGAAGTTTAACCTCTAAGGACCAGCAAAATACAAATAACAATCTTTTATGAAACTGGCATTTCATCTCTAAGATTAGCAAGAGTGAAATGCTGGCAAGAAATGTCAACAGAGAACATTCTGAAGGGCCATTTAGCAAAGCCCAGTAAAACAGCAATTCTACTAGAGCAGAGGTTCTGCCTGATGGATGGCTACTTGCCTTAGATACCTCATGTGCAAAAATCTGATCGTTCCAGACTGGGAGGCAATACTGGCATCCAGTGGTCACTGACCAAGGACCCAAACACCCACAATGTCTGGAGACAGAACACCTTCAGCTGCACCAGAGTTTTCAAATTCCTAACAAGGCCCGCTTCTCAGCATCTACATCCTAGGCTCCTTACTCAACCCCTCAAGAGGAAAAGTTAGATGCCAGACAACAACTATTACAGGTAACTCTTAAAGAGCTGGGGGTGTGGTGTTTAAGAGTGAAGAAATACATCATACTTATGAGTAGCAAGAAATCTGTATATTTGATGCACTGTTCAACAGAAACATGTGACCCACATGTGACATCTAAACAGGTAAAATTACTTCTATGTCTTTTCTTCCTATCAAGTCTTGAAATTCAATTTTTTTTCTTTTTTTGTCTTTTTGCCTTATCTAGAGCCGCACGCGCGGCATATGGAGGTTCCCAGGCTAGGGGTCTAAAAGGAGCTGTAGCCGCTGGCCTATGCCACAGCCACAGCAACGCGGGATCCGAGCCGCGTCTGCAACCTACGCCACAGCTCACGGGAACACCGGATCCTTAACCCACTGAGCAAGGCCAGGGATCAAACCCGCAACCTCATGGTTCTTAGTCGGATTCGTTAACCACTGAGCCACGAAGGGAACTCCTTGAAATTCAATTTCTTAATTATACCAGCTATCTACCAAGTGCAGTTCTGATGAGTAGCATGAAATACTGCACTTATAGCTTATTTTCTTCTTAAAAATAATTGAGAAGAGTTCCTGCTGTGGCACAGAAGTTTAGAAATCCAACTGCAGAGGCTCAGATCATTGTAGAGGCATGGGTTCAATCCCCAGCCTGGCACAGTGGGTTATAGGATCCAGGGTTGCCATAACTGCAGCTCTGATTCAGTCTCTGGCCCAGGAGCTTACATATGCCATGAGTGCAGCATTAAAAAAAGTAGTAATGATGATGGTGCTGAGAAACCTCTGTCCTTACAGAAAAGGAGAAAATGAAGATGTAAGTATGGGAAGGCTTTTATTTCCTTATCCAGGAAACAGGACATTTGGGAAAAATAAGTAAAAATTCAGTGAATAGATAAAAAATAACCGAAATTAGAAAAACTATCATTTGAGTAGTACCATTTGCTTCCAAATAGCTATTCTGTAGAAATAAAGTCACCTATCCACATGAAGAGAAGAATTTTCTCAAACAGCTACAGATCGCTTACCTTAACTCCTGAAAAAAGGACTTCATCAGCACTTTTCACCACACTTTTGAAAAAGCCACCAAACATCTCTTTGGTATTTTTCCTCCTAACACTTAGCTGAAGAGAAATCCACAACAGTTAGTGGTACGTATATTTTTCATCAAGTCCCGAACACATTCCAAGTAACTGTTTCCTAGGATAAGCACACACTTAAGATTACCAGATCTAAAATATCAAATAGGGAGTCTGTTGTGGCTCAGCAGGAATAAGCCCAGCTAGCATCCATGAGGACGAGGACGTGGCTTCTATCCCTGGCCTCGCTCAGTGGGTGTAGATCGCAGATGTGGCTCAGATCTAGCATTGCTGGGACTGGCTGGCAGCTGTAGTTCCAATTCAACCCCTAAGCCTGGGAACCTCCATATGCCATGGATGCCGCCCTAAAAAAAGCAAATAAATAAATTTAAAAAATAAAATACTGAATAAACAACTAAATCTAAGCACAGATTATATTCTAAAAGTGTGACTTAGATACTGTGACAAACTATCCAGGCACCAAGTTTTACTGGCTTTTAAATTCTTGGTAGAACTACTGTTCTTTTATGTTGATAACATATTAATCTTCACTGGCTAAAGAACTAAGGAAATTTTTAAGTCAGGGCTTACCTTATACCTACTAAATAAGGAGAAATATTTAAGAAAGCAAGTGAATGTCTCCTTTCTTTGAAAAAATCAAATGTGGATCTATTTAAATTCTTTGGAATAATCCCAAATTTAACTGAGCAGAAGAGGTCAAAATCTTCAAAGAACATTTTATAAAAATGTCTTGCACCTTGAATCTACTGCTAGAGATTTCCACTGTGTTGAACTGAACCCTGAAAGTCAATTTCTCATAAAACACATCAAGTTTATTTTTGCACATTTTAACTGGACCATGGAAATGGAATAAAAATGCCTTACATCTTGATCATATTCCAGGAACACATGAAAGTTTCGATCTTTACTGAGAACAGGGTGAGAGGAGAGCCGCTGAAGAAAGACCTCATGGGAGGACACAGTCTTCTTAAAGACAGCAAGATACTCACTGGAAGAGAAGCGCACGAGGCTCAGCTCAGCCGACGGGCACTGTGCTACTCCTGGCTACGCAGAACACCCAAACTGGACCCAAAGGACCCTGGTATAATTTAGTATCTAATTAGGTAGTAAGGCAGTTCTTGTTTTGGAATCTGTTTAATAACCATCAAAGGGGGAAGTGATATAACTGGGGTTGATGGAGCATGCCTGTGAAGCCCAACCCCACATACAAACACAACCACAAACACTGAAAACCCTTTAAAACAATGAAAACTCTTTAATTCTGCAGCATGTATACAGCACTAAGTCTAACAAGGCTTGAAACTACTGAAATTACAAGGAGGCTTCACCTCAATCTACACACTAAGATGACTCTACAGTGTCCAACGACAGGAACTGGAGTCAGCCATGTCTGGCACTCTATTCTTTTTTTTTTTCTTTTGCCTTTTCTCATTTTATGGCCGCACCCGCGGCATGTGGACGTTCCCAGGCTAGGGGTCTAATCGGAGCTGTGGCCACTGGCCTACACCGCAGCCACAGCAACGCAGGATCCGAGCCGCGTCTGCAACCTACACCACAGCTCACGGCAACGCCGGATCGTTAACCCACTGAGCAAGGGCAGGGATCGAACCCGCAACCTCATGGTTCC
>PVHT021183543.1:29879329-29905839 GCA_004024745.2 Catagonus wagneri | reverse complement strand
TTCTTCATTGTTCCCATCGTGGCTCAGTGGTAACTAACACGCCTAGTACGAGGGTTCAATCCCTGGCCTCACTCAGTGGGTTAAGGATCCGGCACTGCTGTGGCTGTGGTGTAAGGCTGGCAGCTGTAGCTCCAATTCGACCCCTAGCCTGGGAACTTCCTTATGTCATGGGTGACGTTCAAAAAAAGGAAAAAAAAGAAAGAAAATCCACTTACGCTTCCAGCTCTTGCTTCATCTTGGCAAATTCTTCTTTGGTCATTGACCCTTCACCCTCTCCCAATTTTTGCATCTTCTCTCGAGGCCCATCAAAGTCGGGCTTTGTAGGTGCAGGTGGAATCTGCAGCAAAGAAGTAATTCTTAAGTGCTGTGACCCTCACACTGATGTCCTAACCCAGTGCCCATGCACAAGGGGCAGGCAGCCCAGGGGGGCCATCTGAAATGCAACCTGTGCTTTTCACCTTACTGCTTCTGCTTTGGCTAAAGAAAGTATCCTAGAGTTCCTCTTGTGGCTCAGCAGGTTAAGAACCCAACATTGTCTCTGTGAGAATGCAAGTTCAATCCCTGGCCTCACTCAGTAGGTAATGGATCTGGTGTTGCCGTGGCTGTGGCACAGGCCTGAGCTGCAGCTCAAATTCAACCGCCAGTCTGGGAACTTCCATATGCTGCAGGAGTAACTGTAAAGATAAAAATAAAAATAAGTGTCCTCCCGGGAATTCCCTGGTTGTCTAGTGGTTAAGACTCCGCGCTTTTACCACTGCAGCCCAGGTTCAATTCCTGATCTGGAACTGAGGTTCCCACATCAAGCTGCTGCTTGCCGAGGCTTCATTGATGTGGGACCCTCAGTTCCTAGACCAGGGATTGAACCTGTGGCTTACCAGGTTAAGAATCCAAGTAGTATCCATGAGGATGCAGGTGCAACCCTAAAAAGACAAAAAAAAGTGTCCTCCCTACAACTGGGCACTCACTTTGCCATCATTTATTCAGCTTATCATTACAGACAACTGGTAGAATACAATAGTTTACCCTGCTTCGGTTCAATTTATATTATAATCAATGCTAAAATAAAACCATTGATAAACCATCAAGATTACAGTCTCTAGACTTACAACAAATTTTTTATTCCAGAGAATAATCAAGATTCTAATTTTGAGTGAAAATTCTGAAATATAAGCTTCAGTATTAATTTTGTGTTATTTGGCCAGATTCTTCAGTTGGCCTGGCAGAAAAAGCCATATTTATCTTTCCCTTTTATTTTCTGGCCTTGCCTATGGCAGCAACAACACTAAATCCTTAACCCGCTGCACCATAAGGGAACTCCTATCTCTCCTTTAAAATCAGCTAAGTCTCTCCCTGCAGCCACGCATTAACTCTCAAGGGTAGCACACAGACAACTGCTTCCTTGACTACACTTGGGAAGTCTTCGCATGTCACAATCAATAGAAATCAAATCCACTTGATGTCTGAAAGGAAATGCCAGAGACATGCCAAACCCAAAAGTAGACAAGACTTTTAAACTACACAACTGCTCACCCCCCTATGTTGCACATAATTTAAGGTCTGCTTCATCTTATACCTGTAACACTATTTGCGCAAACTTTAGACTTCACAAGTAAAGTCAACACACACTCTAGACGACAGGTGAAATCAGACTACTTTCACAATCCTTTTTTTTTTTTTTTGTCTTTTTAGGGCTGTACCCGAGCCATGTGGAGGTTCCCAGTGTAGGAAGGGAATCAGAGCTGTAGCTGCCAGCCTACACCACAGCTCACAGCAACGCCAGATCCTTAACCCACTGAGCGAGGCCAGGGATAGAATCTGCATCCTCATGAATGCTAGTAAGATTCATTTCCGTTGAGCCATGACCGGAAATCCTATTTCACAACCTATTACAAAAACTGGTAAAAGTTTCCTGAAACAAAATGAAAGCAAGGTAGAAGAAACTGGCTTCACTAATTATCTGATGATCCAAACTGCACTTACAATAAGTCCAGCATAGTCTGTAGTTTCAATAAGAGTGTCATGCAGCCACACAAAGTCTTCATGTTGCCTTGTAACAGAAAACTCTGGACTCTGAAATGTGGGCAGCGTGGTCTGCAATGAAAAGAGAAGTAACTGTAACCACCATTTTCAGATAAAGTGGTTTGGATTTCAGCAGCACACTATGGAAAAACTGTGCATAATAAAACATCCAGCTTTATTATGCGATCCAGTCAAGAACAAAGCAACCCGTGATCTCCCCACCATTAAGCTGAGATTCAGCATGTTCTCTAAGGAATTCTCTTCACACAATTCCACCATTCAGGTAACTCAGGCAGACCTAATCAGGCAGGCTTCACACTGCCTCCTGAGTGACAGTATGTTAATCAAGCCACCAAGGTATGAAGACAACAGGGACAATAGATAACACGTATGCTGGAGATGGCACAAACCAGGAGCTCTAGCTTCTTACTTCCCGATCTAAATGGCCTCAGCCATTTACTTTATTCTAAACCTGTACCTCAGTTCCTCACCTGCAGAATACCATCAAAGGTTATTAGAAAGGAAATTAAGTCCACAAAACCCCTTCACGGCAGTGCCTGGCATAAGACAAGTACTCAATAGATTTTAGCTAGTATGGAATAGAGAGGAGGCTGAAAATGTTCCTAAAAGAAATGATTCTGAGAAATTACATTTTTTTCAGATGGGCATACTGCTTTCGTCAAATTAAAAATCTAGAGGGAAGAGGAAAGTCTTGAATCGCTAACAGGTGGAGTGAAGGCCAAAAACTTAGTAAATATGGGAAAGTAAGCACCTCCCACGCACGCAAATTAAAAGTCAAGGTGGGGCTGTGTAGTTCCACCTATGTGACTCTGCCTGGTTTGGTTCCCAGTGGAGAAGAATACAAGTCACACTTAACACCAGCAATTCCCACAGCCCTAGGGCTCCACCAAAATGGAAAGCGCTATAATAACAGCACTTATCTGACACTTAAGGAACAAGAGGAGAGATGTTCTCACTGATGTCAGGGCAGGAAGTCTCTTCATACCCACTGAATAACAAGGCTGTAACCTGGCATTGCTTTTGTTACTGAAGTCACCCTGTCACTTACCTTGGTGTGTACTGTAAATTTGACTTTATCTCTCTCACTGAGTGCATCAGGTATGTCGATCTGAAGCGAGGGATCAACATTGAGGTCCACTGATACAGATCGCAGCTGAAATACAGTTTTTGGCTGTTAGTCACAAAGTCATTTTAGTCCTAAAAAGTATCCTTTCAAAAACAGGGAGCTAGTAATTAAAAAGCAGTCTATATCAGACCATTTAAAACTGGGGAAACTTGCCTGGGTGGGGACAGTGACTTCCTGTACTCTGAACAAAGGAACTACATTAATCTAATATTATGTACATTACATATTTTGTTTAATGAAAAATACATTTACCCAAATACTTGAACCAAACTAAGAACAAGGCTTCAACTAGATAGAACGAAATCCTGAATACATAAATGTCCAAATTACAAAAACATTCAAGAGATATTAACAGACTTAAGTTGAAACCAGGAAAACTTGGAGAGAAGGTACAGAGTATAGTTAAGCAGTATGGGATGTTGGGTGGAGAGACAAAAATCCACTCACAAATGGACCTATTTATATTCAGGGGCTGTTCAAGGAGATGAGAAACCTAGACACATTTGACTCTAGCCTGGGAACTTCCATATGCTGTGAGTGTGGCCCTAAAAAGAAAAACAAAAAAGAGAGAATTCTCTTCTCAAATATAAAAAGACCAAAGACTAATGAAAACTTAACCTCTGAAAATGGAAAAGCTGGTATAAAAAAATGGTATAAAAAGATTAACCTCCTGGAGTTCCCGTCGTGGCGCAGCAGAAACGAATCCAACTAGGAACCATGAGGTGGCGGGTTCGATCCCTGGCATCGCTCAGTTGGTTAAGGATCCGGCGTTGCCGTGAGCTGTGGTGTAGGTTGCAGATGCGGCTCGGATCGCGTGTTGCTGTGGTGTAGGCCAGCGGCTACAGCTCCGATTCAACCTCTAGCTTGGGAACTTCCATATGCTGCACGTGTGGCCCTAAAAAAGACCAAAAAAAAAAAAAAAAAATCAACCTCCTGAATTACTTCTCTCCTTTGTATCTCAGAAGTAGTCAGTAATTTTCCTTCAGCTTTGTGACTAAGAAAAAAATTTTAACTGCAAAAACCAGAGCTAGCCCTATTCTAAGAACTAAGCCTCAAGTTGTATCACCAGAACTTGACCTTAACATCAGTTTAGGATCCCAGTATACTTAACAGTTCTGACATTTCAACCTAAACACATCTTCCAAATAAATTCTTGATGAGTCCAATGAATAGTTGTTTGTTTGGCTAAATTTTCACATGTCCATTTATGATATCTCCAAAAACAAAGATAAAGTTTCAAGGTCAGGGATACTTCATTTCATCACAGCTGTGACTCTAGCTCTGACACAGTTCTGATAAAAGCTTCCTTCCCCTTCTGATAATTTAACCGCTGGACAAACATAAAATTCAAAATGACCTCAAAATATACACTAAAATCTGACTGCAGAGAATACTGGCCACGTCACTCATTTTATGTTTATATGTGTCAGAGTATTACACAAATAAAGTGGGCCAGGTTACTGGTGAAAAGTTGAGGCAGCCCACTGGCGAGGTCTAAGGTGCATTTCCCTGAGCTCAGCAACAACTGCCGTGTTTCCTGAGATCCTATTTCCTAAAAAAGGTCACAAATGCTGGTTTCTAGCTGTCTTTCAATCTCTGAACATGCTGACAATTCTATTTTAGCTCCCTACAAGCTCAGTGAGCCCATGAGCTCTCCAGACTACCTCTGGAATTAGGGCTGGAGGACCCAAAGGGAATGTCATCTAGTAGATGGGGCTCACTGAAGCACCAGTCAGAATTCCAATGGACTTCAGAGCTACTTTTGTTCCCCTGAACACTGGTATCACCTATTTTCCCACACTTCCAACAATACAGAAGTAACAGCCCAGAAATTACTATCTTCCTTTCTTGTCAGCATATTTTTTTAGTGTTAAGAGTATGATAAGGACATAAAATATCAAAAACCACTAGGGGTTTTGAAAGGCTTTGCACTATAAAAAGCACCCAAGCTTCTTCAGAAGTTATTTTTCTTGGAGTTCCCATCGTGGCTCAGCGGAAACAAATCCAACTAGGAACCATGAGGTTGTGGGTTTAATCCCTGGCCTCGCTCAGTGGGTTAAGGATCTGGCGTTGCTATAAGCTGTGGTGTAGGTTGCAGATGCTGCTTGGATCCCACGTTGCTATGGCTGTGGTGTAAGCTGGCAGCTGTAGCTCCAATTGGACCCCTAGCCTGGGAAACTCCACATGCCGCGGGTAGAGCCCTAAAACAACAAGAAAGAAAATAAAAGTTATTTTTCTTTTTAGGGCCGCACATGCAGCATACTGAAGTTCCCAGGCCAGGGGCTGAATCAGAGCTGCAGCTGACACCTACACCACAGCTTGTGGCAATACTGGATCCTTAACCCAGTGGGCAAGGCCAGGAATTTGAACCTGTACTCTCATGGAGACAGCATCTCACCCTTAACCACTGACCCATGATGGGAACTCCTCCAGTAGTAATCATTTTTGCCTGGACGTATCACTCTAGGAAGGGATTTTAAAAAAAATCTGACCACCTGACAGATAAATACTCCCCTCCCCACTGCCCAAACTCTAACAACAAAAGACCACCACAGATAACATGAAAAAGTATGCACTTGGGCCTTAAGGAACTATCTGAAATAAGTTAGTGACAAAGTTCTGAGTAGGCCACTGAGTATGCAGGCCATCACATCAACTCCCCATTCACAAATCAAAGAACTTTCTTGTACTGTAGTATACAACCCTCCATATAATGAGCTGATAAATCATCAAGGAGTAAAAAGTTGCGAAATGTTTAAAGCGTTCAAGTCAGCACTGTAGCCTCACTCCGGAAACATCAAGTTGTGACTAAAAGCTCAGCATTCCTTTTTCTGCTTGGTCAACAAAAGCATCACTCCACAGCTCTATGCCAGTGGGCTTGCTAAATAAGTAGGGGGCACCTCTCCATATACTTTTCCCCATTCACCAGACTCTACCCCTATCCTAAATAAGCATCCAGAATGCTGTCTTAGCCCTACTGGACCAGGCTGTTTGACTTGGGCCGCAGATGTCAAAATAACTAGAACGGCTGTTTACATCAATGGGGGAAAGGCAAGCTTCAAAACCACGACTGAACCTAAGCATGTTAATTTTTACATTTCCCAGTTCCCTTAGGTCACTGGTGAGAATCAAATCTAAAACATATTTTACTCTCCAATGTGGAGTATAAGTTTTAAAACAGACCTTTTGTAGATTTCCATAGAAACCACTGTATACTAGATGGAATTTCAGTCCCCAGTATACATATCAGATTAATCCTTACAGTATGGATTTCAAGCAGTTTCACTTAGAAAATAAAATTAAGAAATCTGAGGAGTTCCCGCCATAGCTCAGCAGTTAATGAACCCAACTAGCATCCTTGAGGACTGGGGTTCGATCCCTGGCCTCGCTCAGTGGGTTAAGGATTCAGCATTGCCGAGAGCTGTGGTTGCTGTGGCTCTGGCATAGGCTGGCAGCTACAGCTCTGATTGGATACCTAGCCTGGGAACCTCCATATGCCTTGGGTGTGGCCCTAAAGAGACAAAAAGACCAGACCAAAAAAAAAAAAGAAAGAAAGAAATTTGAGTTAAAGGATTTTTAGCATCGTCACTGCTGTGGCACAGGTTCCATCCTGGCCCCAGGAACTTTCCCAAGTTATGGCCAAAAAAGAGAAATCTGAGTGCATGAAGAGAAACTGAAAAGGAGAAAAGCCAATACAGAATCCCTGTGCATTCCCTCACCTGCTCATCAGCCTCCCAGCTGGGGTACCTGACACTGGCCACAGGACAAATCTGCTGAGCTCTGAGCTTAGTATTTATTTTGGTCCAGATCTCATTTACGATTCACTGTTGTACAAGACTTTTAAAACCAACCGCGAAACTCCACTACTGACATATAGCCCAATGACAGGACAAAATGAGAAGAAATCACTGCCACAGTAACTCTGATCTAGAACAGGGTCTAGTCAAACAGCCACTTAAATCTAACCAGTTTTGTATACATGTAATAAATTGCATATGCCAGCCCCTATAATCCCATCTTTATTTAAATGTTGCAAGGAAACTACTTGCTATTTCCCAGTCCCAAAGCAGAAGAAATGTACTCAGCCAGTACATGCCAACATCAGTCAGTGTCTTCCCTTTAAATTATTTCTCTCCTAAGGATTTTGCTTTGCCATCACTTCCTCCTACTGCCTAAAGACCCCTTACAAGTGAGAGGGTCAATATGACGAATCATCCATGAATGATCTGTTAGCAGCATGGAGCTAAAACAGACAAGAAATTGGGCATCTTTCAAATAGAAAGATACCAGTACCTTGCCTGACCAGTACCTTACTCATTAGTGAGGAAATACATCCAAAAAAGCTCTGCCACAGAAACACTGGATCTGTAGTAATTTCTAAAAAGAGACTCACATGATACATACTTATTAAACGACATATATTACTGTTTTTTTTTTTTTTTTGTCTTTTTGCCTTTTCTAGGGCCGCACCCATGGTATATGGAGGTTCCCAGGCTAGGGGTCTAACAGGAGCTGTAGCTGCCGGCCTTCGCCACAGCCACAGCAATGCGGGATCTGAGCCGCACGCATCTGCAACCTACACCACAGCTCATGGCAACGCCGGATCCTTAACTCACTGAGCAAGGTCAGGGATCAAACCCGCAACCTCATGGTTCTTAGTCAGATTCGTTAACCACTGAGCCAACGACAGCAACTCCTACTGTTACTGTTTTAACTTACAGAAAAGGAAGTGCTCTGTAAGAAATCCTAATACCTTATCTTGGAAGGCCTCTTTAAGATTCAAATACTGGTACTGGAATTGTATGTTACTATCACTTTCTTCTCCCCTGGCCACTCTATCCCAGCTTTTTGTTGTGGCACTGGTGTACGAACACTGTGGACTGTGTAAGCAATATGAGCTCTGCTTTTGCAGGGATCTGTTCTCATCTCCCCCACTGCCATTGTTGGCTCTCCCTTCCTGTATGTAATGCAGGCCTGACTTCTAGAAGATCCCAGTCTACTAAGTAGATAGCAGCTATAGAAATTAGTCACAGGCTAAAAAAAAAAAAGAGATAAAGAGCTGCAGCAAGTGATCAGATTTCCACCACTCATCTTAGTGAGATGAGGCCCACAGGGACCCATCCCTGCTGACGCCAACCATTCTTACCGGTAGTCCACCAACACACAAGCTGTCCACGGTAGAACACCGCAGACTGCAAGGCATTTGGAGGCTACATAGCCCAGAGTTCCTAGAACAGGAACCAAGGCTTGGAAGAAGGTCAGTGCAGCTCACTCAGCGAATGGATAAACTGAATCATCACTTCACAAGGCTGCAAGCCCATGAGCTAGTCAAAGCCCAACATGGAACCAGAAAAAGTTGAAATATCAGCTAAAATAGCATTCATTTTGAGAAATCCATCTAACTACAAAGATACCTGTATTATTTAAGAATCACAAAGTCAAAGCGTTGAAACTCTAGAACTCCTAGCACTGAAATTCTATTGGGAATCACTGCTACCACAAATGAAAAATTCTTCCCATTCAAAGCTAAAGCCCTTCAGCTACTACTTGATCTCATCAAGTCTCCCTCTCCAAAGTCCCTGGTTTATCAAGTCCGAAGCTCTTTACTACAAACCAGTCTTTATGATCAATGAACAATGAAACAGAAAAATATTTCAGAATAGTTTATCTTCACCACCAAACAAGATAACTCAGCAATATGAACAGAGCTGAGACACAAATGGCAGCATGGAAAGAAAAAGTTGCCTCCCTCCTGGTGGAACTTCTCGTGCTGAGAATTTCCCAGATCATTCAGATATAACCGTACCAGTATCTCATTTTATCACGCACCAGCTCCCTAGTACCCATTAGCCCAATGTGCAAGCTTTGTATTGCTCTCCAATCAGGTACAAGTCATAAGGTTGAAGACATCTGCATTTGCACTCCACTATTTACAATGACCGGACAGACCCAATGGCTTAGGGATCTGCCCCTCAAAAAACAGGTAAACCAGAAACTCATGCACCACGGGTTAACAGAAGAAAACATACGCCATAGATTAACAGAAGAAGCCATTTTGAGAAAATTACTTTCCTCTCCAGACAATACAGCAGTGTCTGAAAAAGTTACACCAAATCTGTAAAAGGAAAAGGCAGAACTTGGCTGTTTCTCTAAATACCACCCAACTTCACTGCATTCACCCTTTCAGCACTAACTAATTGAAGCTTTCAGGGTACTAAGGAGCTACAGAACTATTCTTACCTAATTTCCTCAAGCAATTATGACAATTGAAAGCAAAATGTTAAAAAAAAAAAAAGACTTTTAAACCAAGTTCTACCTTGCAGTACACTTCTCAGTGAACTTCAATTCTGCCTCACTACACTTGAGTGTTGTGCCATTAGAGCCTCAGGCTTCTGCTATCCAAAGTGGGCAACGGACTCCAAAAGGGTAGAACGGCCTCTGAAATTCAACTGCCCAGAACTCTACCATTTTTTGATAAGGTTCCTCAACACCAGGAGGAAGGCCAATCCTACCAAAAATAGTCAAGAATGTTTGTTTTATACAGCATATTTCCTTAGACTTTATCAAAGATCTGGGGTGAAAAAACCTTCAAACTAGCATGCTAAAGATTAGCCTCTTTAAGACAACCTGACCCACCCATATCACACCATTTTAGAAAGTTTAAATTTGTGATTCTCAACCAAGGAATATTTGACAATGTCTGCATTTATTTTTGCCTATAACTAATGAAGGGAAGGGAGCTACTGTCACTCAAGAGTCTGGGGATACTGCTACAAGGGAATACTGCTTCAACGCACAAGAAGGGTAATTCCCCACAACAAAAAATTATCAAGCACAAAATGGCAATCAATAGTCCTCATATTAAGAAACCCTGGGAGTTCCTGTCGTGGCTCAGTGGTTATCGAATCAGACTAGGAACCAAGAGGTTGCGGGTTCTATCCCTGGCATCACTCTGTGGGTTAAGGATCTGGCATTGCCGTGAGCTGTGGTGTAGGTCACAGACGCGGCTTGGATCCCGCATTACTGTGACATCGGTTGGCAGCCACAGCTCCAATCAGACTCTAGCCTGGGAACCTCCCTATGCTGTGGGTGCGGCCCTGAAAAGCCCCCCACACACACAAAAAAAAGGAAAGAAACCCTGGTCTAGGAGTTCTCTTGTGGCACAGGAGGTTTAAAGATCTGGCATTTGGGGAGTTCCCATCGTGGCGCAGTTGGAAACAAATCCAACTAGGAACCATGAGGTTGCAGGTTCGATCCCTGGCCTCCTTCAGTGGGTATGGATCCAATGTTGCTGTGAGCTGTGGTGCAGGTCGCAGACACAGCTCAGGCGTGGCGTTGCTGTGGAACAGGCAGACAGCTATAGCTCCAATTAGACCTCTAGCCTGGTAAATTCCATATGTCGCGGGTGTGGCCCTAAAAAGAAAAAAAAGGAAAGAAAGAAAAATCTGGCATTTGATGATTTAAAGATCCGGCACAGGTTGATGCTGTGACCTGTGTTTGATCTCTGGCCCAGGAACTTCTGCATGCCATGGGTATGGCCAAATTAACTAATTAACTAAAATAAAACAATGGATGGAACTAGAGACGCTCACACTAAGTGAAGTAAGTCAGAAAGAGAAAAGACAAACACCATTGTGACATCACTTATACCTGGAATCTAATACACGGCACAAATGATACTATCTACAGGAAAAAAACAGTCATGGACACGGAGAACAGTAGGAGGGAGAGGGAACAAGTTGGACTGGAAGTTTGGGCTTAGTAGATGCAAACTACTGCATTTGGAGTGGATAAGCAAAGAGATCCTGCTGTATAGCCTGGTAACTAATCGCTTGTGATGGAACATGGAGGATAATGTGAAAAAAAGAATATATATAAATGTACATAACTGGGTAACTCTGCTGTACAGCAGAAATTGACAGAACATTATAAATCAATTATAATACAAAATTTCCTCAAAAAAAAACACAAAAATAAATAAAATAAAAACAGCCCTGGGGAGTTCCCATCGTGGCTCAGTGGAAAAAATCTGACTAGTATCCATGAGGATGCGGGTTTGATCCCTGGCCTCGCTCAGTGAGTTGGGATCCGGCATTGCTGTGGCTGTAGTGAAGGCTGGCAGCTACAGATCCAATTCGACCCTTAGACTGGGAGCCTCCATATGCAAAGGGTTTGGCACTTAAAAAAAAAAAAAAAAGCCCTGGTTTAAACTAAAGCTCTATATTAGATGTCCGTCAGTCACTTACTAGGTCTCGTGCCAAATTAGAATTTGGATCTCAGAATCCACAAAGTTCTGTAACAGCCTTCCTCTGCCATTTCTTCTTACAGCCAAAAAAATGTGAGCAGATTAATCGACCTACAATAGCAGTATTCACAAACAGGAATCTTAAGACACTGTGTGCAAGTTACTGATCCAGAACTAAGGTTTGAGCAGCTCTTGTCATATTTCCCTAATCTGAAGAGGAAAAAGTGAAGTCAAACAACTAAATGTAGCAGAAAACTTCAGTCCACGAGAATTAGTTACTTTGAACTTGTGTAACATTAGTGAAAAATTCAGGATTCTTACTATACTAACACATAATGTAGGTCACTTCATAGAAGCTGGTGGGGTAGTGTCACCAGAGACAACTACAGTACCAATTAACAAAAAACTACCTGCAAACCAGAGCAGCAGCATAAACACAAGATGTTAGTGACAGGCTTTGAGAAGGAAACTCCATCCACTCAAAGTCCATGTAACCAATTCACCTAGCCCTTACAAAGCTTTTCCTGTGTTATTTACTTTAGTCTACCAACAAGTTAATCTTTTTTCTTTTTTTTTGGTCTTTTTAGGGCTGAAGCCTTGGAATATGGAGGTACCCAGGTTAGGGGTCGAATCAGAGCTGTAGCCTCCAGCCTACACCACAGCCGTGCCAGATGCCAGCGAGTCTGCGACCTACACCACGGCCAACACTAGATCCTTAACCCACTGAGCAAGGCCAGGGAGCCAACCTGCGTCCTCATGGATGCTAGTCAGATTCATTTCCACTGAGCCACAACAGGAACTCCCAATTTAAGCATCATTTTTAAAAATCCCAAGACAGAACCCACACTCCATTTGCCATGGTTCGCAAAACTAACACGACGGAGACTCATCACAACAGAAAAATACACACTGGAAAACAAAAAAGGGGGGGTGTTCCCGTTGTGGCGCAGCAGAAATGAATCTGACTGGGAACCATGAGGCTGTGGTTTCATTCCTTGGCCTTGCTCAGTGGGTTAAGGATACGGCATTGCCGTGAGCTGTGGCGTAGGTCGGCCACTGTAGTTCTGATTAGACCGCTAGCCTGGGAACCTCCATCTGCCGAGGGTGCTGCTCTAAAACACACACAAAAAAAGAAAAATACACACTGAATCTGAGTGGAAACCTAAGTGATGCCCACAGAACAAAGGACCTTTTGGCAAACAGGAAGTCTAGAGAAACTGGAAGGTGCATATGACTGAAGGCCTTAGTATTTTAAGGGAACAAGGTTCTGTATCATCTCCAATTTTCCCCCTCCACTAACTTCAGACACCTGAGAAAGTTGATCCAGCCAGTGCAGGAGGTAGGGGAAAAAGCATTGCACTGTACATGAAAATGGGGCCTAATGGTGTTATAGTTAACTTTAAACTTAAAAATTTTCAGCAGAAACAAAACATTCCAGTTGCCTAACGAAGCTATATTACAGCAAGAGAATAGTATGCCCAAGATTTGCCCTCTTGCCGAACAGGAAAAACCATCTAGACTTGATCCACATCCCAGGACTACTATCAGAGATCAGGGAAAAAAGGGAAGTCACGTGCTGAAGTAATTTTTTTATTAATTTTATTATTTCCACAATTAGGAAAAAAAAAATCAGGAAATTATTTCTACATAATCCTTTCAGGTAGCCACTAAAACCAAGAGTCAGGAAATGGCCTTCAGAATCCTATTCTGCTAGAGAATGAGATTCTGCGGTGGGGAAATTATTAAAAACCAACCAACTAACAGATAAGGAGGTCTGTTGAGCTTTTAAAAAGTCCTCTAAAATGGATTCTGAATCAAGAAGGTGCCAGGTGGGGAGAAATCAATCTACCAAAATTCCTATTCAGCCACCTACACTTCTTTACAAGGGTATACTTCTGGAATGTTCTGGAAAAAGAATCATCTCAAGTTCCCACTTCCGGCTTGGGGTGGGGGGGTGGGGATTTACTTACTTGCAACTTTAAAAGAAAAATACCCCAACCAAAAGCCCAATTTCACTTCAGTAACTAATACAGCAATGACACCCTTGCGGGAATAACCCAGCAGCTGTATCCGAGCTTTGGTACTAACTAGATAAAAGAAGTTTCTCCAAGAGCTATGGATCAAATGTGCCTTTGATCGCTAAAGTGGTATCTTCCAGGTTTCTTAAATTCGAGAGCGCCTCCGATTTTTAGAATACATTTCATTTTCTGTCAGAACAACTTTTGTTGACGATTTTGCACAAAACGTTGTGGCTCATGCCAACCTCTATGAATTTCAAAACGTGCAAAGGACCAATAAAGGCGGAAGCTGGCCTGTAAATCTTTAGTTAACTAAGGTAACATGAATTTATTGCATCAGTTACCTTTTAGACATGAAAATCTAAGAGCATGTGAGTAGTTTACATAAAAACTCAAGTCTTCAACTAATTTGAGCACCTACTAAAAATGACAGAACCCCCACGGTAACGCATTTAATGTTTAGATAGTTGTAACGAATACGCTGCATATTTGACTTGATAGAATTTCCCAAGTATCTGAGCCAAAAACAATTCTCTCGAGGGACTGAGGCGCGGATCGGAAGCAACGACAAAAATATGAAGCTGTCATTTGTCGCAAGAGATTTCACGTTCACAGTCCTGTCTCCACCGAGAAGTTCCAGGAACTTTTCCACGTCAAACACGCGCTCCCGAGTCTCCAGGGAGCGCCCCGGGGAGCCCACAGGGAAGACAGCCCTAGGGCCCCAGGAAGTACTCCGGGGCCGGGGGAAGGAGTGTGGGGTCTGGGAGGTCCCCGGGGACTCCCGTGCTTGAGCCCGAGGGCGGGCAGGGCCTCACCTTGCTGCGGTCCTCCTCCTGCTGCTGCAGTAACTCGGGAACCGCGGCCATGGCGACGCGGGCCTCGAGCGGGGCCGCCTGGCTGTGCGAGGAAAGAAGAGGCTGGGCCGCCGCCGCCGCGGAGCCTCTCAGGGGCGGCCGCAGCCCCGCCTCCGCGAGCCTCCCTGCCCGACGGCGGCGGGAGGCTTCGGGGCTCCGCCACCATCCCAGCAGCCCCGGGAAAGGCGAGCGGCGCCCCACGTGCTCCCCCTGAGTGGCCTCCCCCGTCCCCGCTGCCGTCCATCTTGGAGCCGGGCAAAGAAGTTACTCGGGGCCTACCCTCGCTCCGGGCCACGCGGAAGCCGCCGACCGCAGGGCCGCGACGGGAACGCGAAACCCCGAACACCTCCCAAGCGAGGCGCCTCTCGAGAAAGACCGCGCGCTTGTGCGGGGGGAATTTATTACTTAGCCAAAGTCCAAGATGGCGACGACCTCTGACGTAAGCAAAATCTCGTGAGAGAGGAATGGCGCGTTTCGGAGGTGCCCGCGCTTCGGAACCCCGGGGCGGTTCTCCCCACGGTTCCTTGATTGTCATTGGAGATGAACGAGGGGCTAGGGGCGGGGCGTGAGCTCCGCACTGCATGCTGGGACCGCAGTGCGTGGGGCAGGGCCTAACTGGGAACCGGAGCGCGGGACGGACGAAAAGCACCAGCCAGAAGGGTTGTTTGCACTCTGGGAGTTAGCAAATCCGGGTGGCTTTGAGGTACCTACCCCTGCCGTGGGCTGGGCTTCTGTTTAAGCTGCCTCTTCCCTCATCCTGATCGCTATCAGAACGGGAGGTCGCCTTGTGGGGGATGTATTGCTGGGCCCTGGGGACTGCCGCCCACCAGCTCAGCTCGATGGAGACCCCTCGGGAGCTTCTTGAGACGGATCTCAACAGTGCCCACCTTAGAGGATGTTAGGGGCTAAATGAGAAATCTCCACGCAGAATTAATTAGCGAAGAATCTGATACTTGGGGATTAGTGGTAAACAGTTAACTGTGACTGGCATGGCCCCTCTAGGTCCTGGTTTTTCTTTACACACGCCTCCCTTCCTAGGCGTCATACTTCTCCATATTGAACATTGGAGACATCCTGCCCCAAGTTGTCTTCTATTTCTCAATAGCTTCTGGTCCTTTAAAAGTAGTTTTGTCCAGATATTACCAAGTCCAACCTTGGCTGCAGGATGGGCTAATAAATTGACAGAGGAGTTGTTGGGTCAAGGAGTAGAGACTTTATTGGAGAGATGGTAGAGGAGTGTCCCAAAGAACCATCTTTACCAGAGTTAGTATTCAGTCTTGGTTTATACTACAAGGAGGTGAATGTGGCTGGTTGTTGCCAACTTCTTGGTGCAGGAATCCTTTGCTCTTGCTACTGCCCTTTATAGACCTGGTCACAGTGTTCCTGTAAACGTCAATAAGATAATTGTGTTGTTTTTTGTTTTGTTTTGTCTTTTTTAGGGCTGCACCAGCAGCATATGGAGGTTTCCATGCTAGGGGTAAATCAGAGCTGCAGCCACAGGCCTAGTCCACAGCTACAGCAACGCCAGCTGGATCTGAGCCTCATCTGCAACCTACACCACAGCTCACAGCAACGCAAGTTCCTTAACCCAGTGAGCGAGGCCAGGGATCGAAATTGCATCCTCATGGATACTAGTCAGGTTCCTCAATAAGATAATTGTTATTTTCTGTTCTACAACTTTTTGTCTCTATGAGTGGAAAAGTGTTACACCTTTAAAGATCAGAACCTTGGGAATGGGTTATTCTATATTTCAGGCTATAGGCAAGATTCTTTTACAAATGTGCAGAGCCCACATGACTGAGCACAGGCAGCAAAGCTCAAAGTTTAGAGCTAAAGGAATAGATTGAATATGGAGCCAGGTTTGTTCTTTCCTGTTAAACATGTCAGAGAAGCTTATTGAATACAGTTTTAATGTGTAATATCATACTGTTGCAGCTCTTAACTTTTGATGGTTCGAATATTTAACACATTTGGTATCTAACCCCACTTTTCTCTTTGATAGGAATGCAAACATTTTAAAGGCCCTCGACATTAAAGGTAGACTAGAGGGAATCAGAAAAAAAAAAATCTAAAGATGAAGGCATTTCAGACCATCTTCAGGCAGCTTAAAAGTGCAAAGGGGTTTTCTGTAGAACCAGCCTCCCGTGTGGTTTTCTCCACTTCCTCTTATTTGTGTGGCCGGAAGAAAAAAGTAAACCCCTATGAAGAAGTGGACCAAGAAAAGTACTCTGATCTAGTAAAGTCTGTCTTGTCATTCAGAGGCCACGCTCAGACTCCAGAATCATTGTACAAGGAAGACGCTTTACTCTATGGACCTGTGAGTAAGGGTAGGTCCCCAAAGCAAGAAGAGGAAGCAGGGGTTCCACGAAACTGGTTTCCTCTCTTCAATCCAGAGAAAAGTGTAAAACCAACTGCAACAAGTGATCCTACAATTCCTTTGAAAATCCCTTTGCAAAGGAATATGATACCAAGTGTGACCCGAGTCCTTCAGCAGACCATGACATCGGAACAGATTTCCTATTTGGAGAGGTGGAAACAGCGGATGATTTTGGAACTGGGAGAGGATGGCTTTGCAGAATATACTTCAAGTAATTTTCTCAGTCCTGATTCTGTATGGTTATTATGTTTTCTAGAATATAGAGGACCATTGTCAAATGAATGAATTGTTCTTTTTCTAACCTTAACTAGTGAGGAACTACTTTCAAATGATAATTAGTATTAACAGCATTTTATGTATATTAACTCACTTGTTCCTCCTTTCAACTTTATGAAGCATAGATACTGTTATCCCCATTTTGCAGATAATACTGAAGCACAGAGATCAAGTACTCTGACTAAATGATGTGTAAAATTCATTTATTTTATAAGCCGCAAACTGAAGTATTAGAATTGCCTGTTTTCTTTGATTATAGAAAAGTCAATCACCTCATAATGGAATTCTAGTTGTTTGCTAGGCATCCTGTTCAGAATCTAGTAAATAGCCTCCTGCTCTACTTATTAGCTGAAACTGTCTTGTAAACTTAAAGACTGGCAGGACTTCCCGTCATGGCTCAGCGGAAATGAATCTGATTAGTATCCATGAGGATGCAAGTTCCATCCTGGGTCTTGCTCAGTGGGTTAAGGATCCGGTGTTGCCATGAGATGTGGTGTAGGTTGCAGATGAGGCTGGGATCTTGTGTTGCGGTGGCTGTGGCATCAGCGGGAGGCTACACCTCCGATTAGACTCCTAGCCTGGGAACCTCCATATGCCATGCAGGTGCAGCCCTAGAAAAGGCAAAAAGACCAAAAGAAAAAAAATTTAAAGACCAAAACAATGGCAAAAAAAGAAAAAAAGTTACGTACTTATTTTAAGGCATCTTAGAAACAAACTGTGTGCTAAATACATTAAGCCTGTAGTCACGTGTTTTAAAGAAAAAATATTAGTACACCTATAATTGAAATAAAATTCACTGTTATAAAAAAATAAAAATTATTAAGCATTTAGTTGGCACTTGGATCCAGCAAAAAGGGTCAAGGCCCTGCCCCCTCTAAATTCCTCAGCTGCCTAGGGCAAGGAATATATATATATGCAGAGGCTAACTGCCTGCATAGGATAGTTAATGAGTAACTGCCACCAGACTATTCTCTACTCATTAAACAAGCAAATTTTTTTTTTTCTTTTTAGGGCCATACCTGCGGCATATGGAGGTTCCCAGGCTAGGGGTCCGATTGGAGCTACAGCTGCCTGCCTGCGCCACAGCTGCAGCAGGATACGAGTCTCGTCTGCGACCTGCATCCCAGCTCATGGCAACATCGGATCCCACTGAGCAAGGCCAGGGATCAAACCCGAGTCCTCGTGGATGCTAGTCAGGTTCACTGACCGCTGAGCTACGACGGGAACGCCTCTAAAAGATCTTTTAATGGCATCTTGAGTTTTTTATTTGTACCACTAGAATTTTAAAACAATACTGTTTCCTATGGGGAGTTTTTTGGATTCTCTTTAAGCCAGAAATGTCACAGCTTGTGGGAATCTAAGAAGCATTGAAGGGAGGAAACTCCTGGAACCTGGGAGCCTAGGTATGTCGTTCTTGGCACAAAGTAAGGAAGTACTTTGCTGGCCCCCTTGACCAGGAAGGAGAGGAACTCCTATTTGGAATGTGTTTGAGCCGCACTATCCAGGCAGAGAGAAAGCTAGAGTTGACTCCAATGCATCAACTTTGTTGGTCTAGATTACTACTCTGATATGTTTCTCCACCAATTTAAGATCAACCTTAATGGGCAGAATTGTTTTTTTTTCCCATAATGGCAATCACATATGGATTATAGTGTCATGGCCAAAAAAAAAGAGAGAAAGAAAGAAAAAGAGCATGAAATAACCGCTAAATTGCTTAATGGGTCAGGAAAGTCAGTTTTAGAAATAACTGAATTGATAAATTCTTTTTTGCCAAGTCTTGTCCAAGGTCATAACTTAGGGATGTGCCCAGAGCTGGCATTCTCAAACATGGGGTCAGTTCCATTTTCCAAGCATCAGTTTATCTTTTGAAGATTGCAAAAGATAAGAGGGTCTTTTTTTTTTTTTTCTTTATAGGGTCGCACCCACGGCATATGAAAGTTCCCATGCTAGAGGTTAAATCGGAGCTGCAGCTGTCAACCTATACACCACAGCTCATGGCAACGCTGGATCCTTAACCCACTGAGCAAGGCTAGGGATCCAACCTGCATCCTTGTTGATCCTAATCCAATTCATTTTCCCTGTGCCACAGTGGGAACTCCAGAGTCTACCTTTGATTCATAGTTAAGTGTTGATTGTAGTGGAAAGGAGCTGGGGTTTATTTTTTCAGTGTTTTTGCCATACTGATTTTTTTTATCCTAAAATATCCATGCTGCCAGTCAGAGTATCAGGAGACTTTTTTTTTCCTACTTTATTTTTTTTTATTGTTGAGGTTTTTTTTGTAATGATTTTTATTTTTTCCATTATACTTGATTTACACTTTTTTTTTTTAATGCACATTTATTTACTGGGACTTGAAAGCATTTCATTCTTTTTATTGAGTGAATACTCTGCTTTGATGTTATCAGCAATAAATCTTGTATCTTTTAAAATTTATTTTCACAAATTGAATCATGTTTGATGATACTAGCTTTACAATCCTAAGGGATCCTGTCACCCAGATTCCCGTGTTTGTCACCTCTTCCTATGGAGAACCTCGCCTAGCCCTAAGTACAGTGGGAAACGAACTATCTCTTTGCTTGGCTGTTGATAAAGTGATTTTTTTTTTCCCTTCCTGTTTTTAATATGTTTGTGTTCTACTTTATAAAAGCTAGTCTGTAGATGAATACTACACTTCTTTCCCCTAGGTTTTAATTCCCTGAATCTTAAATTTGTAGATCTTTTGTGAGCTAATAAGAAGTCCAATTGAGCCAAGTAAATTTGGAGTAGAATAACTTAGTTCCTCGGTTGAATTTCATTTCACTTTCCAAGTAATTTCCAGAAGCAATTCCCTTTCTTTTTTTTTTTTTTTTTGTCTTTTTAGGGCCACACCTGCGGCATATGGAGGTTTCCGGGCTAGGGGTTGAATCAGAACTGTAGCTGCCAGCCTACACCACAGCCACAGCAACTCCAGATCCGAGCCTCATCTGGGACCTACACCACAGCCCACAGCAAATGCCAGATCCTTAACCCACTGAGCAAAGCTAGGGATCGAACCAACATCCTCATGGATGCTAGTCAGATTTGTTTCTGCCCAGCCTCGGTGGGAACTCCCTCCAATTTTTGCCAATATAGAACCAACCTTTTAAAGTCTTTGTAAAAAATACTTGACAAACTGCCTCACTAGATGAATTTTCCTCATTTTCGGTGGGTCTGTCTCCAAGCCTGTATGTTTCCTACTCTGTTTCTGTGTGTCTCCAATTATGGTCCATGAGTTTTGCTCTCTGGCTGTGCCATGTGATAGACTAGAATGAATATATACTCTGGTAGCAGGCAGCCGGTCCAACATTTTGCTTTTGGGCAAATTAACAGCACTGCCATTGCCTCATTAAAATACCTTCTCTCTCCTCTCCTTATTAAGAATCAAGTGAGTATGTTTGTTTATGTCCTCTTAACTTAAAAGTGTATAAGGGAGGAGTTCCCGTTGTGGCTCAGTGGGTTAAGAATGCAACTAGTACCCATGACAATGTGGGTTTGACCCCTGGCCACACTCAATGGATTAAGGATCTGGCATTGCCACAAGCTGTGGTGTAGTTTGCTGATGTAGCTCGGCTCTGGCGTTGCCGTGGCTGTGGTGTAGGCTGTCAGTTGTAGCTTCAATTAGACCTCTAGACCCCTAGCCTGGGAACCTCCATATGCCTCAGGTGAGGCCCTAAAAAGCAAAAAAAAAAAAAAACAAGAAACAGAAAATAAAACTATTTATCACAACCAGTTAACAAGCTATTTAAGTTAAATAGAAACTGAAATTCACAGTGTGAATTCATTAGATGTGGTTCTACAGCCCCCAAATCTTTGATTCTAACTTTGGCCTAATTCTACTAGAAATACTTTGTTTTAATACCTTTTATTATCCAAGCCACTCTAGTCCCTTTTTTTTTTTTTTCCAAAGTGCATTCTTAGGTCTCATAAGAGGTTGAAATGTGCTATCTTGGGGGCTGTCACTTAAAATGTGATTCATGTGATTTTTAATTTTATTACTCAAAGTTGAATAGGGTATTTGTTCTTTAGTACTAGCTTTGTTTTGGGGGTTTGTTGTTGTTTTCCTTTTCCTCTCATTTTCTTTTCAGACATGTTTTTACAAGGGAAACAGTTTCATCAAGCCTTGGAAAGCATACTTTCACCCCAGGGGAGCTTAAAAGAGAGAGAGAAAAATCTCGCCTCTGGCTATGTCCAAAGTGTCCAGCATGTTTTGAAAGACATCAGTGGAGTGCGGGCTCTTGAAAGTGCTGTTCAACACAAGACCCTAAATTATACAGGCCTGTTGGACTGCGTGGCTGATTATCAGTAAGTATTAGACTTTTTACATCAAGTGTGGAGGTGAACTAATTCTGGGTGGCACAGATGGTTCCCTTCCAACACTACTTCCTTTTAATTCCTGCTTCAAGGTCAAAACCTCTGTGGTAGGTAAGAGCCACAACATCCCTGAAAATCAACGTTCCAAAATCAAAGTGTTTGGGGGAGGAAAGATATAACTTTCCAGTATCCTTGGGATGGCTTGTTTTCCAGCATGTCTGTGCTTTTTTTTTTACCTCCAAGCAAGGTGCCAGCCATAAGATCCAATTGAATTCCCTCATTTTCTTTCCTGTTTCCTTAAAAATACGCCCTTGATCTGTTGACACTGACGATCAACTCTTCCTGGCTTACAAGCAGTGTTTGACAAGGATAGGAACTCTGAGCTTACTAAAGCTTCCTGTGATTTTTAAATTGCTGCTGCTATGTTAGTATTTTCCCCACTTATTCCAGATTTCAAATACCCCTCTTCCAAAAAAAAAAAAAAAAGCATGTGAACAATACAGTAGGATGGAGTGAAATCTCTTTGAGTGTAACACTTGGAACCATAGTTAAAAGATATTGGGCTCTGGAGACAGGCTGCCTGAGTTTGGCTTCTGGCTTTTCTTAACCTTAGGCTACTTACTTAGCCTCTCTGTACCTCAGTTTGTTCATCTATAAATAGGACAAGTAATAGTACCTACCTCATAGCTTTATATAGAGGTTAAAGGAGACATTCCCTGTACCGTACATAAAATGTGTACCATCTACTCAATATGTGTTAGGATTATTTTTTTGATCGTAATTTCTCTCTCTTTTTTTTTTTTGCTTTTTAGGTCTGCACCTGCGGCATATGGAAGGTTCCCAGGCTAGGGGTCCAATCAGAGCTGCAGCTGCCCACCTATACCACAGCCACAGCAACATGGGATCTGAGCCACATCTGCGACCTACATCACAGCTCACAACAATGCCGGATCCCCAACCCACCAAGCAAGACCAGGGATCAAACCCACATCTTCATGAATGCTAGTCAGGTTCGTTAATCACGGAGCCACGAAGGGAACTCCCCTATTCTCTCTTTTTAATTGCTGTTCGGTATTCCTTTGTATAAATGAAGCATCTACATTTCCCTGTTGGAAACATTCAGGTTATTTCCAGTTGTTGTCGGTTTGTTGGTGGTGTTTTATGGCCACACCTATGGCATATGGAAGTTCCTGTGCCAAGGATTGAATCCAGGCTGCAGCTGTGGCAACGCCAGATCCTTTAACCCACTGCGACAGCCAGGAAATCAAACCCGCACCTCTGCATTGACCTGAACCACTGCGGTCAGATTCTCAGCCCACTGTGCCACAGTGGTAACTCCAGGTTATTTCTAGTTTTTCACAATTACAGGTTGCAGTGGTGACCGTGTCTCCTGTTATGTCATGGGAGTTTCTCTCGGCAGGTGCACAGGTTCATTTGTTTGTTTGGTGAGTGATATATTAGGGTTAGATACATTTCAGTTGATCTGAAGTAGGCCTGGGCATAAATACTTCCTGAATTTTCCAGGCACTTGTCACTTGCACCCAGGATATCAAACCATTGCCCTAAGGTACAGGACTAAAAGGGAAATTATGAGGTTGCAGGGTACCTGCATTTTAACATTGTATCTCGTCATTTCAGTCTGCATTTCAAAAAAATTAGGCTGAGCATATTTTTATTTGTTAAAGAGCTATTTGTGAACTATCTTACTGCAATTCTAATTTGGGTTTATACTATTGTTTTATTCACATTAAGTTCTACAAATTATAATTAATTGCTAGAAACAGAAATCTTTAGGGTGTTTTTATTTTTTCAAAGGAGGGGAATGGGGATTCCTTGGGGAGGTGAGGGCCCTCTCTTCATCTGCATAGACTGTCAAACTTTACAGTATTATAAAACAATTATAAAGATGATATATGACCTCTCTTCTTGCACTGTCCATTAGAATAGCCATTAGCCACACGTGGTCATTAAGCACTTGAATGTAGCCAGTCCAAACTGAGGTATATTGTAAATACACAAACTAGATTTCAGTGACTTCATACAAAAAAGATTGTTAAGTATCTCATTAATAGTTTTTTTTAGTATTAATTACGTATTGAAATAATATTTTGGACATGTTTGATTAAATATTAAATTTCACTTTTTTTTTTGGATGTAGGTACTAGATTTCTTTTTCTAATTTTTCTTTTTTTTTTTTTCAAGAACCACACCTGTGGCATCATATGGAAGTTCCCAGACTGGGGGTCAAATCGGAGCTGTAGCTGCCGGAAACGCCACAGCAATGAGGGATCTGAGCCAAGTCTAGAACCTACACCATAGCTCATGGCAACTCCAGATCCTTAACCCACTGAGTGAGGCCAGCGATTGAATCTGCATCCTCATGGATACTAGTCAGGATTGTTTCCGCTGGAGCCACGATGGGAACTCCTCTACTAGAAAATTTTAAATGATATGTGTAGCTCATATTTTACTTTTTTTTAAGACAGTGCTACTCTAGACTGATTTTATAAGTACCTTGCATAAGCTGTAACTCTAGGGTTACAGTGACAGGTAGGGAAAATACTCTGTTCAAGATCGCCCTCTAAACTGCTGATTTTGAAACTAAAGTAAAGAAAGGCAGAGCAGATGGAGTGAGAGTCCCAGTTATCAGTCCACAGGCCTTGCCGTTCTTTTGATATCTGAGTGACAAGTATAGAACCCCATCAGGATGGGGGGAGTGGGGAGGGAATGTACTGGGTATCTGACTGAAAAAGAAAGTGGCAGGAATTTTTTTTTCCCCCAGTATCCCTAATAGTAAAACCCTCCACCCTGTGTGTAAACTTTAAGGACAAGGACTTGGTCTCCTTACTTGTGTTTCTGCATTTAACTGATGCCTGTTAATTGGTGGATTTGAACTCCAGCTTTGGTTTCTGAGGTGCCATTTATGAAGGGGACTTTGCTGCACTGGTTTTTTGTGGTTCATTCTGATAGACTTTTGAAGCAAAATCAACTAAGATAGTAATAGATGAAGTTTCAAGTCTCTTGTTAACTGTTAAACCATGGAGGTCCAAAGAAATTTCTAGAAAGTTTAGAAACTTGCCCTGGGGAGGCTGTTTGCCAGCACATGCACCTGGGCCTATACCTATAGCTCTCGTCAGTGCACTTTAGGAAGGCTCTTCCCTCATACCTTGTTGCTGACCTGAATGAGGGGCTCCAGGAAAAAGAACATCACACCCCTTTAATCCTGAGCAAAGGTCAGGGGGGCTGTCTTTTTGGAAAGTGGGCAATAGAAGCACCAGTCACTGGGCGACACGCAGGAACTATATATAAGAAGAGGTTTCACCTAATAGAGTTTTCTAGTTTGAGCCATTACCTACAAGGACTTCCTTTGGTTTCTCTTTAGGGGCAAGCTGTGTGTGATTGACTGGAAGACATCGGAGAAACCAAAACCTTATATCCGAAATACATTTGACAACCCACTGCAAGTCGTGGCATATGTCGGTGCCATAAACCATGACGCCAACTACAGCTTTCAGGTCAGGACACTTGAGCCTCCACTCACTCGAAGCTTTGCTGGATGCTGGTCTCCAGCTGATTAACCTCCTTATGGCTTTTCTTTTTTTTTTTTTTTTGTCTTTTTGCCTTTATCTAGAGCCGCACCCACGGCATATGGAGGTTCCCAGGCTAGCGGTCTAACAGGAGCTGTAGCTGCCGGCCTTCGCCACAGCCACAGCAACGCGGGATCCGAGCCGCGTCTGCAGCCTACACCACAGCTCACGGCAACGCCGGATCCTTAACCCACTGAGCGAGGCCAGGGATCGAACCCACAACCTCATGGTTCCTAGTCGGATTCGTTAACCACTGAGCCACGAAGGGAACTCCTCCTTATGGCTTTTCTTCTGTTTGTGTCCCACTGCCTACTCTCTTCCTACCCTACCACTTCAAAAGGCACTTTCCCCCTCTTTCTGGGCTTGTTGCCATTGTTAATAGTTCTTTAATGATCACAGTCCATTCTTCAGTGTCTTAACTGTCATCTTTGTGTTCTTGTGTATCCTGGTACAGTCTTTCATCAGCCCATCTTAGAAACCAAGTTTAGAGCTATTACCGTAGATTGTTTTGTTCTGAGTTTGCCCCAGAGTGAGAAGGAAATGAACCTCAGCTCTGAGCTGTTACGGAGATACTGGAACTGTCCTTTGATCTTTCCTAGGTTCAGTGCGGCTTGATCGTGGTGGCCTACAAAGATGGGTCCCCCGCCCACCCACATTTCATGGACGCGGAGCTCTGTTCCCAGTACTGGGCAAAGTGGCTTCTTCGACTGGAAGAATATACGAAGAAGGAAAAGAACCAGGATATTCAGAAACCACATTAGGCGGCAGGCTGCTGTTTGGGAACGGTCAGCACTTGCTCAGAGTTTGGAGAGATGCACCACTATCTACTGTGATCGCAAAGGAGATGCCACAGGATCTAGAGCTGCATTAACACGAGTGGAACTGGTAATCTGTTGAAATGTATTGCAGCCAGACGTAAGCAGATAAGTTAAATTTAAAGAGCCAGGATTCCACACATAAAAGACCACAGAGGCTGCCTGATGGTCATTTACCTGAAAGAAAAGCCAGCAGGTTTGGCACAGTGTTGGTAGTTCTTGGAAATCACCTCCCACCCCCTTCCTGTGTCCCAGGCAGGATGCCCAGTCTTTGAACTGAGAAGCTGAGGGCAGTGAGGCTCGGTGTGCCGAGCATTTCCTCAGGGCACAGGAGAGAGGGGGCCACACAAACACACCACCACCACTGTCACCCCACCCCACCCCGGGGCGGAGGGTGAGAGGGCACGTCAGCCAACCACCACAGCCAGTGCAGTTTCCTAAAACTTGTTTTATATATTGGGGTACTTGCTACATTTGGGGGAGCAAGGTTCCATTTAACATTTTTTTAAAATATATATGCAGTTCCTTAGCCTCAGGTAAACATTGCTCCCTGGAGAGATGGAGCACATGCACCATATCGATGGCAGTACTCTTTGGCCTCCCCCCAAACAGTCCTCAGAAGTAGTCAGGCTCCCATCTGAGAACTGCAATTATAGATATTTTGGTAGCTATGTTCTGGCTTGAGTCAAGGAATTGTGTACATGGAGAAAATGTATTGTTTGTGGAATTTTCCAGCTATGGGGAACAATAGTAACATCTATTTTGTTTCTGTGTTTGATAAGTAATAAAAATGACTAGTTGTCACTGGGTTTGGGAAAGTTAAATAAAAGCCCACTATAGTCC
>PVHT021183543.1:29863484-29879229 GCA_004024745.2 Catagonus wagneri | reverse complement strand
TCTGCAACCTACACCACAGCTCACGGCAACGCCGGATCCTTAACCCACTGAGCAAGGCCAGGGGTTGAAGCCCCGACCTCATGGTTCCTGGTCAGATTCGTTAACCACTGAGCCGTGATGGGAACTCAGTCAAATTTGAGTATTTATAAGAGTAATTTTACAAACCTGGAAATTGTTCAGATTTTGTTTTTAAATTCAGAGTTTTACCACTGACCCAGCAGCTTAGGGGGTGTGTTGTATAGAAATGCACACACAAAGGGGGTGCCTTCAACCGCGGTCACCTCACAAGGAAGGTCAGTGTCAGGTGGGAGAGGGGAGGCTGGACACCATGCGCTTTCCTATTTTCCAAGTACCATATATTCTTGTAGCCTCTAATTTCCAAAGTCAAAAGCAGGTGCGAGAATTCGGAGTTGTCCGGCAGACGTGGCCACACCACTCCACCAAGGCCCACCCTTGAGTTCAGGAGCCTGGATGCAGCAAGGCCTCAGGTTAGCATAGTTCAATCGGGTTAATCTCAACATGCCTGGGACCCGTCACTCTTTTCTTTTAGGGCCGCACCCGCGGCATATGGTAGTTCCCAGCCTAGGGGTCAAATTGGAGCTGCAGCAGCCAGCCTACACCACAGCCATAGCAACACGAGATCTGAGCTACATCTGCAGCCCACGCTGCAGCTCACTGCAACGCCGGATCCTTAACCCACTGAGTGAGGCCAGGGATCGAACCCTCGTCCTCATGGATACTAATCAGGTTCGGTACCACCGAGCCACGACAGGAACTCCCAGACCCATCACTCTTACCGAGAGTCTCCCAAGTCAACCTGGTGTGAATTGCTCCACCAAAGACAGTCAGTCTGACCAGGAAGGTGTGGTTAGAATGAGAACAGTCAACCTCAGCTTGGGGCAGGCCTCCTTGACCTGCACCACTTTCTCCCTGCAGCCCCCATACTCCCAGTCTCACCAAGAGAGAAGGCTCAGCCATCACAGCGGGAGATGTTGACGGAAAAGAAGTTATTCTCTCTGCTGAGGAAGCAGAGCCTCTACAGGCAGAGAGCCAATCTCCGCTTCCAGGCGAGTCACAGCTTTTCAAGAATTACCGTGGATGTTCCCGATTTTTGGATACCACCTGTTCCCCTAAGTGATGTGGCATATTAAACTCCGCGACATGAAACACGATTTGCGGCAAAGAGAGAGTCTCTAATTGAGGATAATTAACATATTTTTAAGAGGATAAATTGCTCTTCTGCGGAGACTTGCTCACAGAAGTGCAGAACACAGCCTACCGCCCTGAGCTTGGAGACGGTCCGTGAGACTCAAAGCCATCTGCACTCAAAGCAATTCCCCTTCTCCCTGCAGTTCTACACCTTCTTAGGAATGCATTTAGCAGCTGGCAAAAGTTCCAAGCTAGCACTAAAAAACTTTTTAATTTTCAATTTTTTTCCCCTCAAAATATGCCTTTCCCCCGCTCAGACCAGGCCTCTTGCTCAGAGCCATTAGCTAATTCATCTGGGAAAGCTAACCTCTGTAAACCCCTTAGAGTTCTAGGGAAACTTGTCAACAGGTGAACTATGATTTTGTACGCGTTGACCCTGGTCAGTACAGGAAGCGGGTTACTCGTAAGTCATGTTTCTAGGTAACCAATTTGCCTACTGGCTTTAGAAAGAGTTGGAAGGGGGTAATTTGTTTTAATCACTGCATCTTTCCACCTGAGCAGTTAAAATATTTGATTATAACCGTCCCTACCCTCCTCCCACACACAAAGTCAAACCCGGGGAATAGCTGGAGCTGGAACTTTCACCTTTAAAGAAACACTGAGGTGTTTGGCACTGGTGCCCTTAGAGAAACATTCTTAAACCAAACCAGTTATTCAGTAAAAGGCAGAACAGACTCTCCCTGCCTCCCTCTCCATCACCCCCCACCTGCCGCCCCCCAGGTCAGCAGGAGCTGTGCTGAGGCTGCAGGTCTAACCTGTTGAACTCAAATCACTTCCACCGGAGAAAGGAGCCCGGGAGGCTCTCTCAGAGCACCGCTTACTTGCTGCCTTGACAATCACAGCTGTCAGGTTTTAGAAATGCATTGTGCAGATCAATCATAAAACGCTATTCTAGGTTAGAGGACGGTTTGGGTTTTTTCCTCCTTGCTCCAAAGGTAGGGAGCGAGAGGGAGAGACAGAAAATGATATCAGGCATTACTGATAAACTTAAAAGCCCTTTCCCCTGGTCCCATTTCCCTCCCCCAAGACAAACACCATCATAAATGTGCTGTGTTTTCTTTCTAGCAGGTCCTCTTATAATCTTACTGCTTAGACCCGTGTTGGTCACCATGAATAACACACAGTTCTGCTTTCTGGGTTCGGTTTTTACTGCAGTGTCTCAGTGTGACCCTGAGGTCCTCCAAGCTGACCACTGCTAAGCCCAGTTCACAGCTGCCCACGGCTCTGCAGTGTCCCTGCTCTCACAGCTCGCCGGCGGGCTATGAGACTGCTTCTCTACTCCAGACCATGCTGCCGTGAGCACCCGCATGTGTGTGCCCGTTTCCCGGAACACACCAGGTGTGGATCGCGGCTCTGCCATTTACTAGCTCTGTAACCTTGGGCAAGTGACCTGGCCTTTTTGTGGCTGATTTCCTCACTTGCAAACTGAGGGGAAATAACAGTACTTCCTGGAGTTGTGAGGATTAAATGAGGCTCAGTGCCTAGCACGCAGCAGGAACAAAATACGTGTTTACCATCTTTGTCCTCATCAAAGGATCAGACCTGGCTGTGTCTGCTGGGTCACAGGATGTGCACGGCTTCAGCCTCACTGCCCGGCTCCCCCTCCACACAACGTGATGTCAACTCACGCTACCACTAGTGGCCAAAATGTCCTACTTTCCCACATATCCATGAACAAGAGTTTTAAGATTCTGTGCCAACACGATGGAGTGAAAAGTTAATCTTTACTTACCTTCAACAGCGTTATTGCTTGAATAAAATCTGCTTTAAAACAGGATTGCCATTCCCGTTGTGGTGCAGCGGAAACGAATCCGACTAGGAACCACGAGGTTGAAGGTTCAATCCCTGGCCTCGCTCAGTGGGTTAAGGATCCGGCGTTGCCGTGAGCTGTGGTGTAGGTCGCAGACGCAGCTCGGATCTGGCGTTGCTGTGGCTGTGGTGTAGGCCAGCAGCTGTAGCTCCGATTAGACCCCTAGCCTGGAACCTCCATATGCCACAGGTGCGGCCCTAAAAAGCAAGAAAAAAAACAGGATTGCCATCTAGTGTTGGAAAAGTAGACTGCAGTTAGGGGCCAGAAGCCAAATGCAGATGGGCTATGTAGATTGCAGGGTAAACTGGGCATTTTAGTCACACACACCTCTGGTTTAATTGAAGCAACTGCATGAGACTTCTTCTCTTCTCTTCCCCCCATTTTTAGGCAACTTGTGATTTTATCCTCAGTTTTTCTGGTACAGCAAAGTGGAGACCTGTCTGGCACAGCCCTGGGCAGCCTCTGCCAGCCAGACGAATCTGGGTCACTGGCTCAGAGAAGACGATAGATTAGGAACGAGGCTATTTGCACACTGGCAGGAGGCTGCGGCCCCAGCAGGGCAGGCCTTCTTTAAGCAACCCTGATTCTCCAGGAAGACGTTGGTCAAGGGCAGGCAGATGTGAGGGATGTTCCCTCAGGCTGATCCTAAATGGGGCTATACTGGGTCTTAGGTAAAATCCTTCTAAATCGGGGCCTCGGGCTGTCTGCTGTGAGGACTTCTAAAACGAGAGCTGGAAAAGTGCATGAAAATGTTAGATATTAATTTCCAAAGAAAGAGGTACATTTTAAAAGATCGGTATAAAAATGTTCCATTAAATACAAGTGTTTAAAAAAAAGCAATGTTGCTGGAGTTCCCTGGTGGCTCAGAAGGTTAAGGGCCTGGCATTGTCACTGCTGTGGCACAGGTTCGATCCCTGGCCCAGGGAACTTTCACATGCCATGGGTGCAGGCAAAAGCAAACAAATAAATCAAAATTTTAAAATAGAAAAAGCAATCATGATGAAATGTTATATAACATAGCTTTATGTCGGTACTGTCAGTAAATTTACGGGCTGATAAGTTTAAAAAAAAAAGAAACAAAGTCTAAACAATAAGCAAAGGTTAGTTGTGATTAGAAACAACCATTCAGGCCATCCATCCATTCAGCGCCAGCCTCACGCCATCTCTGAGCTGTTGTTTGCACTGATGCTTTTGCCTGAAAAAACTTCCCTTCATCCCTTTGTTTAGCCAAGTTTTAATTTTCTAAGTGCTTGGACCTGAGCCCCAATCCTGCCCAATATCCAGCTTCATTCTGACCTACCCTTCAGGATTCAGGACGGTGCAGTACAAAAAGCAGGAGCTCAGAATCAGGCGGACATGGGCTTAGATCTCAGCCCTGCAATATTAGGTAGCCACGTCCCTCTGCTTCTTTCCTCATCAGTACCTTGGAGATAGTCCTGATCCCAGTGTTGTCGGAGAAATTAACAACAAGGAAATGTGTGCCAATGCTGGAAAGTAAATAGGTCCTGGAGAAATAGTACTTCCTTCCTCCTGGGAGCTGATGGTTCCACCCTCCCCTGAACTCCTACAGAGCCGTGCTGTTCACCATCCAATTTCATTCCTAGTTGTATTCCACCTTTTTCTGTCAATTAACTATTCCAGAGGGGTTTACCACCTCCCCAGTTCAGGGGGACACATCAACACTCTGGACAAATGGGGAGCATTCCACACAGGCATACAGCTTATTAAACCGCTCCACCTGTGACCGCACCCTTGTCCACTACCAACATCAGCACGCACACACAAGGCGTGGAGTTGCTTTTTTTTTTCAAATCCCAGACTTGGTGATAATCACAGAACATGACACAAGGTACAGGTGGTCACAAGTTGTGAAACTGGGTGCAACCTGAACGCAAGATCAAGAAAGTGAAAGTAGACGAAAGTCACACAGAGCAGTTTTAAGAGAGATAAGGGAAGGGACAGACAGTGAGTGAAGGGGAAACTGCCCCGCCTGAGACCAGCAGAAAATGAGCTGGGGCTCAGAATGGCCCCCAGAGACATTATGGTTAGTTCTGGTCAGCCCTTTGCCAAGAGGCTATGACGGGTTCACCTGTGAACTCAGCAATCTGAAAGGCACATGGAGAACTAGAGGGGTCGGTGAGTCAAGACTTGTAAAGTGGGACTTGAGAGGCAGGACACAGAAGGACGGGGTGGTGAGAAAAGCACAGGGCTGGGAGTCAGAGGCTAATTTATCCTTTCACCCATAGGTGCTTACTGAGTGTCTGTTTTGTGCCAACTTATGCAAGACATTGAGGGGACAAGACAGACATGGAATTTACAGCCAAGAGGAAAGGAGGGAAAAAAAGTGGTGAAAAGAAAACTACAAAGACGGCAGTTCCCTTATAGTGAGCGGGTTAAGGAGCCAGCGGTGCCGCACCTGTGGCATAGGCTGCCACTGCAGCGCAGGTTCAACCCCTGGCCCAGGAATTTCCACAAGCTGTGGGCGAAGCTGAAAAAAAAAAAAAGAAAGAAAAGAAAAAAAGCACACTGGTCAGAGTAGCCAGCATCAAAAAGTCTACAAATACCTTGGTGTACAGTAGAAAATTGACAGAACACTGTAAACCAGCTGTAACGGAAAAAAATAAAAATCATTAAAAAGAAAAAAGTCTACAAATAATAACTGCTGAAGAGGATGTGGAGAAAAGGGAACCCTCCTACACTGTCGGTGGAATGTAAGTTGGTGCAGCCACTGTAGAGATCAGTATGGAAGTTTCTTTAAAAACCAAACCGATAGGAGTTCCCGTCGTGGCTCAGTGGTTAACGAATCCGACTAAGAACCATGAGGTTGCGGGTTCGATCCCTGGCCTTGCTCAGTGGGTTAAGGATCCGGCATTGCCGTGAACTGTGGTGTAGGTTGCAGACACGGCTCGGATCCCGCGTTGCTGTGGCTGTGGCGAAGGCTGGCGGCTACAGCTCCTGTTAGACCCCTAGCCTGGGAACCTCCATATGCCGCGGGTGCGGCTCTACAAAAAGGCAAAAAGACCAAAAAAAAAATTTAAAAAAAAAAACCAAACCTATAAAACTAAATAAATAATACATTTTTTAAAAAGGAGTTCTCTTGTGGCACAGCAGGTTAAGGATCCCATGTGGTCATTACAGCGGCTTGGGTGGCTGCTGTGGTGCAGTTCCAAACCCTAGCCCAGGAACTTCCACATGCTGCAAATAGTAGCCCAAAAAAACTACTAAAAGTAGAACCACCATATGATCCAGCAATCCCACTCCTAGGCACATATCCAAAGAAAATTAATTCAGAAAGACCCCAATGTTCATAGCAGCACTATTCAACGACCAAGACAAAGAAGCAACGTTAAGTGTCCACTGACAGATGAATACATGAAGACGTGGTATCTGCACAATGGGCTATCACTCAGACATAAAAAGAATTCAGTAAGGCCATTTGTGGCACCATGGATGGACCTAGAGATTATCATACTAAATGAAGTCACACAAAGGAAGACTAACATATGATATCGTTTATATGTGGGATCCCCCAAAAATGACAAAGGTGAATTCTGAAAACAGAAACAGATTCACAGACATAGAAAACAAACTTATGGTAACCAAAGGGGAAAGAAGGGGGGTGAATTAGAAGTGTGGGATTAAGATAAACACACTACTATATATAAAATAGGTAACCAACAAGGACCTATTCAATATTTTGTAATAACCTATAAAGTGAAAAAGAATCTGAAAAAGTATATACAAATAAATCGCTTTGCTATACACATGAAACTAGCACAACACTGTAAATCAACTCTATTTCAACTAAAAAAAAAAAAGGAGAGAGAGAGAGAGAAAGAAAGAAAATTACAGCTTGAGAGTACCATGAAGAAACAAAGAATGCCTGAGCTATGGAGGAGGATCTCGAGTCTAGACTGGGTGCTCCGAGAGTGGCAACACCTTGCCCTAAACAGACGGCGACCCTAAAATAAATACAACAAAACCGAAACCGTGCTATTCCTTCTAACTCCATCCCCTTGCTCTCCAGAGGCCAAACTGGAGGCCCTGCTTTCTCCTGGTTAAAGAGGGGATTTGAGCAAAAGAAGGGCCCAAAGCTACAGCCTACAGAGGTTTTATTTAGAGCAGCACATGGGTGGCAGGCAAACCTCCCACCTGCAGGAAGGCCGTGGGTCCGGGAGGGGAGGGGGGCGGGGAGTAATAGGAGGGAGTCTCATGGGACGTGGGCCTGGGTGGGCCTCTTGTACTTGCCACTTCCTAGCCATGTAACCTTGGACCATCTCTTGACATTTGGGAAACCTTGGTTTCCTCAATTGAAAAATGCAGCTAATAACTTTTGACCTGCCTTATAGAGTGGCTGTAAGCAGCAATTGTGAGCTTGTCACTGTGCTTCTTAATCTGTAAAGGACTGTAAAAATAGCGCAGATCATAGGACTACTCCCTGAGGCAAGGCATGAAGCAAGGGGCACAAAGAGGCCAGAGGAAGGAAAGGAGAGTCTACTCCTTAGCCACTGGGACAGATGACAAAGTGTTGGCACCCAAGTGCTAAGCTCTTTTTTTTTTTTTAATGGCCACGCCCAAGGCATTGTGGAAGCTCCCGGGCCAGGGATTGAATCTGTACCACAGCAGCGACCTGGCCTGCTGTAGTAACAACAGGATCCTTAACCTGCTGCTCCACCAGGGAATGCCCCGGGGGGTCATAAAAGCATGGAGCTAGCAGATAAGACACAGATGAGAAGGCAGGGCCAGGGACCTCTCCAACTGCTTCCAATTCCAGGATCCTCGGACTGGTCACCAGGGCCATCAGCCTGCTGTCCCTCCCAACCAGCCCTGACGGTGTCACCCCAGGATGTGGAGATGAGTAAGGCTCCGGCCCCCTTCTCGCGCAGCTTTCCTACTAAATGCCTGGGGAACAGATCCCTAGTCAGGAATCGCAGCCATCCAACATTGCAGAAGGCAGAGGATCTGTTAACTACACTTAGGTAACCCTGACCCGCACCAGCTCTCAGGACCTCGCTCATGTTCCCTGTTCTACGCAGCTTCCCACTGCCCTCAGGGGTGATCTGCCGCCCACAGCATCTGACCCGCGCCTCTGCGCCAGAATTCACCTCATTTGCTTGTACCGCCACCTCCCCCACTAGACTGCTCTGCATTTCCTCGGCCCCCAGCTCAGGTACAGCACCTTACCTGGGGCAGGTGCACCCTGTCTCACCCTGTCCAAATCCCCTTGGCCCTCGCTATCCCAAATGATGGTGCAATGGTCTGTGTCCCCACCTCAGCCCCCAGATTCGTCTGTTGAAGCCCGAATCCCGAATCAGAAGTGGGCCTTTGGGGTGATTAGGTCAGGAGGATGGGGCCTTTGTGATGGAATTAGTGCCCTTGTAGGAATAAGCCAGAGCTGGCTCGCTCCCCTTCTGTCTGCCACACAGGGACAGGAGAATTTGGCAGTCGCCTGCAACCCAGAGGAAGGCCCTCACTAGAACCTAACTGTGCTGCCACCCTGATCTTGAACTTGCAGCCTCCAAAACTGTGAGAAATGCACTTCTCTTGTTTTTAAGCCACCCTGTCCGTGGTACTTTGTTAGAGCAGCCTGAGATGACCTCTTATTAAGAATCTCAGAACTTCTGCCTGGAGGTTTCATCTGGCTACAGGCAGGCCAAAGTTCCACGAGGTTAACGCTCCTGGGGACCACCCTTGGCCAATGAAACACAGGCGGTGGTGGATGAATAACCCAACTCCCCACCCCTTGGGCTGCCCAGACCTCCCCAGCGGGGCTGAGCCCTGATTGCCCAAGGCTGTAACATGCTCCAGGTTGACCCTTGACTTTCTTTCTCCTCTTTTTTTTTTGTGCCTTTTTTTTCTAGGGCTGCACTCTCAGCATATGGAGGTTCCCAGGCTAGGGCTCTAATTGGAGCTGCAGTCGACAGCCTACACCACAGCCACAGCAACGCAGGATCCAAGCGGCGTCTGCAACCTACACTAGAGCTCACAGCAATGTCAGATCCTTAACCCACTGAGTGAGGCCAGGGATCGAACCCGCAACCTCATGGTTCCTAGTCGGATTTGTTAACCACTGAGTCACGACAGGAACTCCTCTTGTTGGTTTTTTTTTTTAATTAAAAATTTTTTTTACCTTTTTTTTTCTTTTCTAGGGCCACGCCTGCAAATAGAAGTTCCCGGGTTAGGGGTTGAGTTGGAGATGAAGCTGCCGGCCTGTGCCACAGCCACAGCCACAACAACCTGGATCCGGGCTGCGTCTACAACCTACACCACAGCTCATGGCAATGCCGGATGCTTAACCCACTGAGCAAGGCCAGCGATCGAACCCACATCCTCGTGGATACTAGTTGAGTTTGTTTCCATTAAGCCACAACGGGAACTCCTCTTCTGTTTCACTTCCCCACAATCACGCCACGCTTCCTGGGAGCAAATCAGCCACTGCCTCAGGGCTGCTTCCTGGATAGTTGGTGAGCTGAGCAACTGGATGCCTGGTCAAGGATGCTTACCAGCAAAGAAGGACATGGAAGCAGCTTGCCCCCCATGCCCCAGCACACGCCCCTGCTCCCTCAGTGCCTCTAGACTGCGTGGAGCACGTGCTCGGCCAACAGCTCCTGCACAGGAAAAGCACTTCTCAGCTGTCCCCACCATCCTGCTATTTGTCATCCCATCCATCTGCTGTCCCCACGAAACACTCCCCCACGTCAGCTAAAATGGTGCACTGGGCTTGGAATGGGTTGAGAGAACGTCAGGCAGATGGAACCAAGGGGAGAACTGAAATAGCAACTGTGTGGACCGTGGTGGCAGCCCTGGGAACCTGGCCCTCTGCACGGAAGGCTGGATGCCCAGGGCCCAGGAGGCCTCTCTGGTGGGGGCTGCTAGGGGGTGGGGTGCAGGGCAGGCCCTGGGAGTCAGGAGCAGAGGGGTCAGCGCCCTCAGTTCACCTCCCACCTGGGATCTGGGACCTCCGCCCCTTCCCCCAGCTGGCTGTGCATCATCTGCTGCTCCTGGGCCCTCTCTGGGAACACAGGGGATTCCTCAAACACTGAACTGGATTTGTTTAAAGCTGCTGTTTCTTTTTAAAGGTTTATCTATGCGTTTTCCAGTCGGTCTTCCATGTAGCAGGAGTTCGGTAAGAATGTGTGGATTTTCATGCCTAAGGCCGCTTACAGGAGGTACTTCACAGAACAGTGCATGCCCTGGTGGGACGGGGATTGGCTGGTTTTTCTCAGAGGAAAAGGGTCATTCGAAAACCAAGGCTATTTTGGAGCTCCCGTCGTCGCTCAGTGGTTAATGAATCCGACTAGGAACCATGAGGTTGCAGGTTCGATCCCTGGCCTTGCTCAGTGGGTTAACGATCCGGTGTTGCCATGAGCTGTGGTGTAGGTTGCAGACGCAGCTCGAATCCCGCGTTGCTGTGGCTGTGGCGAAGGCCGGTGGCTACAGCTCCTGTTAGACCCATAGCCTGGGAACCTCCATATGCCACGGGTGTGGCCCTAAAAAACGCAAAAAGACAATAAAATAAAATAAAATAAAACCAAGGCTATTTTGATCTTAGAAGAGTCAATACCCATCCATTCAACAGGTATGTATGGAGTGCCTATTGGGAACCAGGCACTGTCCCCAGCTCCATGGATAAAGCAGTGAGCAGAACAAACACAATTCCCATGTCATTGAGATTACAGTGCAATAGGAGAGACGGAGAGTAAACAAATACACATAGAGTACTTCCCGTTGTGGCTCAGCAATAATGAACCCAGCTAGTATCCATGGGTTCAAAACCTGGCCCCACCTAGTGGGTTAAGGATCCGGCATTGCCGTGAGCTGCAGTGTAGGTTACAGATGGGGCTCAGATCCCGAGTTGCTGTGGGTACGGTGTAGGCCGGCAGCTGCAGCTCTGATTCAACCCCTAGCCTGGTAACTTCCATATGCTGCAGGTGTAGACCTAAAAAATATAAACCAATGCATGTATAAAAATTTTAAGTGCTGAGAAGAGAAACCATGCAGAGGAAGGGAAACAAAGAGACAGAGACTGCAATCTGAGTCGGTGGTTGGGCAGTGGTCCAGTCATCTGCTGCTACTTGACAAACTGCCTCAAAACTAAGTGATGGGGAGTTCACGTCGTGGAGCAGCGGTTAACGAATCCGACTAGGAACCAAGAAATTGTGGGTTCGATCCCTGGCCTTGCTCAGTGGGTTAACGATCCGGTGTTGCCGTGAGCTGTGGTGTAGGTCGCAGACGTGGCTCGGATCCTGCATTGCTGTGGCGTAGGCCGGCGGCTACAGCTCCTGTTAGACCCCTAGCTTGGGAACCTCCACATGCCGTGGGTGCGGCCCTAAAATGACAAAAAGGCAAAAAAAAATCAGTGATGGAAACAATACTCATTTTATCATCACTCGAGGTCCCGGGCACCAACTGGGCACAGTTGGGTGGTTCTTCTGCTCCCCGTGGAGTTTTGCTGGGGCTGCAGCTGTCTGAGGCTTCAATGGGTAGGAAGGTCCCAGGTGACTCATTCACATGTCTGAGAAGAGGGCAGACACTGGAAGGCAGCAGCAGGTGCAGGCTGCCTGGGCTGCAGGGCCAGGGGACTAGCGGGCCTGTGGGCCACAGCAGCTCAAGAAGTCATACTTACAAATGGCACAACAGCAGGCGATGTTTATAAAGTGACTAAGTCACTTGTAACAGATCGGATTGTGTTCACCATCCTTTGTTTAAGATGAGTCCTCTGTTTACATCTCAGAAAGATTTTCTTTTTTTAGTTTTTATTTATTTATTTATTTATTTATTAATATATATTTTTTAGGGACGCACCTGCAGCATATGGAAGTTCCCAGGCTAGGGGTCTAATTGGAGCTATAGCTGCCAGACGCCACAGCCACAGTGACGTCGGATCTGAGCTGCATCTTTGACTTACACACAGCTTGCAGCAATGCCAGATCTTTAACCCACTGAGCAAGGCCAGGGATAGAATCTGCGTCCTCATGGATACTTGTTACCACTGAGCCACAACGGGAACTCCTCAGAAAGATTTTTATTTGAAGCCACGAGCAGGTGTACACCAGTGACAGAATGCACTGGTCAAGGTTCACCTCCCTCACCACCTCCCACCGCATCCTTCCTTTCCGATGGTAGCTCCTTCTTAGTCTCCATCGCTGGGTCCTCCCTCGCTCCCTAACCCCCAGGGCAGCTGCCCACGTGCCCACGTGCCCTGGGCACTTCTCTTTGCTGGCACAATGGCATCCAGCTTTGTGGCTTCACGCTCTCTCTGCACCGGCAGCACCCAGATGCCCACCTCAGACCTCATGCAGCAGCACCCACCTTCCCAGACACTTGGACATCTCATAGGCAACTTGAAAAGACCCAAACCGGAACTCCCGACTCCACCCCTCCTGGACCCAGCTCCTCAAGGTCCCTCATTCCCATTTCAGGAAACGGCACCACAACTCTCACTTAAAAACTCTGGAGCCATCCTTGACTCCTCTCTTTTTCTCATAACCAGGGTACTGGCATCATTCACATATAAACTGGGACAGTTCCGGACGAAAAAAGATGTATGGTCTGTCCGTTAACCCACATCCAATTCATCAACAAACCCAGTTAGCCCTCTTTTCAAAAGCATATCCGGCATCTGGCCATTCTTGCCACCTCCTCCAGTATCACCCTGGTCCAATCATTCGTTGTGTCCTGCCCGTATTTCTGCAGTGGCCTCCTAAATGGTCTCCTCACCTCCGCCCACGCCTCCCACCTCCAAATCCGTTCCCACAGCAGCCCCGGCAAGCCTGTTCCAATGTAAGTGAGATCGTGCTATGCCTCGGCTCAAAACTCTCAATGGCTTCTCAACTCATTCAGGAGGAAGGCTGCCATCTTCGCAAACACCTACAATGGCCACCTGCTCCCCGACCTCGTCTACGCGCACCTATCTCTTCTCTCTCCTTTGCTTTTCAGACAAGTCGGGCAGAGCACACCCTGCCTCCCAGCCTTGACCTTTGTCTTCTCTCTGCCTGGAACACTCTGCTGTAACTGCAGGCTCGTGCCCTCACTTCTTCCAGACCACACGTCCCTGACCCCCTATATAAAGCACCAAAAATCCACAAACATCGCCTCTCCATTCTTGTCCCAGCCCTCTGCCTTATGTGGCAGATCCTCTATTCTAAAAAGGGCCGTAGCAACATGCATAGTCCCATAAGCTCTTCTAGAACCACTGCTCCTATCAAAAGGGAGACTCATTTCCCTTCCCTTCAATATGGATCAGTTTTAGGGACTCACTTTTTTTCTTTTCTTTTCTTTTCTTTTCTTTTTTGTTTTTGTTTTTGTTTTTTAGGGCTACACCCGTGGCATATGGAAGTTGCCAGTTTCCAGACTAGGGGTCAAATGGGAGCTGTAACCGCTGGCCTACACCACAGCCACAGCAACACCAGATCTGAGCTGCATCTGCGACCTACACCACAGCTCACGGCAATGCTGGATCCTTACCCCACTGAGCGAGGCCAGGGATTGAACCCACATCCTCGTGGATACTAGTCAGATTCATTCCCACTAAGCCACAAAGGGAACTCCCAGGTTGTCATTTCCTTTTTTTTCTTTTTTGTCTTTTTAGGGTTGCACACACAGCATATGGAGGTTCCCAGGCTAGGGGTCCAACTGGAGTTGTAGCCACCGGCCTTCGCCACAGCCACAGCAACTGGGGATCTGAGCATCGTCTGTGACCTACACCACAGCTCACAGCAATACCAGATCCTTAACCCCCTAATCGAGGCCAGGGATCAAACTTGCATCCTCATGGATGCTAGCCACAAAGGGAATTCCCCAGGTTGTCATTTCTAGCAGAAAATATGGCAGAAGTCACCCTGCAGGCCTCAGAGGCGAGCTTTTCCCAGGAGACAGAGCCTCAGCCTGACTCTCTCTCTTGGAACATTCTCCCTTGGGGCCACCCTGGGGTAGGAAGCCAGCAGAGAAAGACCATCAGGAGAGGTCGCGAAGAGGACTCGAGGTCCCAGGTGACAGCCGCAGAAACCCCCAGATGCAGGAATGAACCAGGCACAGACATTGTGTAGGACCCAGCCTTCAAGTCAGAGGCCCAGACATCCTGGAGCAGAGGAAAGCCAATCCCACTGGCTCTGTGCTGTGCCCTGTTCAAATTCCTGCCCCCATAGAGCCCCAAAGTTTTGGCACAATTTTCTCTTTTTTCTTTGTTTTTTGTCTTTTTAGGGTAGCACCTGGGGCACATGGAAGTTCCCAGGCTAGGGGTCGAATTGGAGCTGCAGCTGCCAGCCTACACCACAGCCACAGCCATGCCAGATCCAAGCCAAAACTGCAACCTACACCACAGCTCATGGTAATGCCGGATATTTAACCCACTGAGCGAGGCGAGGGATTGAACCCGAATCCTCATGGATACGAATTGGGTTTGTGGCTGCTGAACCACAACGGGAACTCCTTGGCACAATTTTTGTAGTCATAGTAACTGGAACACCAAATCTGTTTTTTTTCTATAGTAGTTAACATAGTATATATTGACTCGCTTATTTCTTGTCTGTCCCCTCCTCTGCAAGAGAATAGACATTCCTGGAGGGCAGGGACTTGTGGCTACTTTTTCTGGGTCAGTGTCTAGACAAGTACGGAGCCTACAGTGGGCATTCCATTAATATTCACGGAACAAATGAGTCTCTGCTAATTAAAGCTGTTCCTCACTCTAACTCCCAATACCTTCTGCTGAGGCAGACGACCTTTTCCTAAAGACAGCGTTCCCTGGCATGTTTTGGACCAGCTCCCTGTTCAAAAAAAATCTCTCATCAGCCATCTGGAAAATGATAAAGTTGGATCCATGCCTCCCACTATACACCAGGAAATAGTCCAAACGGATCAAAGACTTATACGTGATAAAATGAAACCATTAAAAGCCTAGAAAAAAGCATGACAATTCCGATACAACCCTGGAGTGGGAAGGCCTTTCTATCTCTGACTCAACCTCCAGCAACCTTAAAAGAAAAAGATGTCTCAATTCAAACTATATAAAAATCACAAAACTTCTGCTTGGGCAAGAAACACCAACACGAGGCAAAACTGAAGGAGAAATGACGATCAGAGAAAAAACTAGCAACTTTGCCCACAAAGAACAAAACTTCCTGATAGATTACAAATTCCTACGGGTTCTTACACAGAGTAAGAAAAATGGGAGTTTCCTGGTGGCACAGCAGGTTAAGGATCCGGCGTGCTGTCACTGCTGCGGCTCGGGTTGCCGCTGTGGGCTTAGTTTCGATTCCTGCCCCCAGGAACTTCCACATGCCAAAGGCACAACCGAAAAAAAAAAAAAAAAAGGAAGAAGAAAGAAAAAAGGAAAAAATGTGGGGGTTCCATTGTGGCTCGGCAGTAATGAATCCACTAGTATCTGTGAGGGCTTCGGTTTGATCCCTGATGCGGCATTGCTGTGAGCTGTGGCGTAGGCTGGCAGCTGTAGCTCCAAATTCAACTCTTAGCCTGGGAACTTCCATATGCTGCGCTTGTGGCCCTAAAAAAGACCAAAAAAAAAAAAAAAAAAGAGAGAGAGAAAAGAAAAAGAAAAACGTAAAGTAAAATTACACAGAGGGAGCTCCTGTCATGGTGCAGCAAAATCGAATCCAACTAGGAACCATGAGGCTGCGGGTTCGATCCCTGGCCTCGCTCAGCGGGTTAAAGATCTGGCATTGCCGTGAGCTGTGGTGTAGGTCTCAGACGTGGCTCAGATCTGGCGTT
>PVHT021183543.1:29800422-29852438 GCA_004024745.2 Catagonus wagneri | reverse complement strand
AGGCCGGGGATCGAACCCTCAACCTCACGGTTCCTAGTCGGATTCGTTAACCACTGAGCCACGACAGGAACTCCCAACTCGGGTTTGTTAATCACTGAGCCAAGAAGGTAACTCCAGTAATGGGGATTTATTACGATTTTACTATTCTGGCTTTAATGGAAGCAAACTATTAAAAGATATTCATTCAAAAAGAATGAAATTGAGCTGTAAGCACCATTACGGAAAATCTCTAGGGATACTGCTAAGTGAAGAAAATAGATTTGGAAAATATCTGTTTTTTGGCCGTGCCCACAACATGCAGAAGTTCCCAGGCCAGGGATCAAACCCATGCCACAGCAGTGACAATGCTGGACCCTTACTTAAACTGCTGAGCCGCCAGGGAATTCCCTCATCCCCCCCCCCTTTTTTGTCATTTTAGGGCCACACCCGCGGCATATGGAGGTTCCCAGGCTAGGGGTTGAACTAGAGCTGCAGCTGCCAGACTACACCACAGCCACAGCAACGCGGGACCCAAGCTACGTCTGCAACCTACACCACAGCTCACAGCAACGCTGGATCCTTAACCCACTGAGCAAAGCCGGGGATCAAACCCGCAACCTCATGGTTCCTAGTCGGATTCGTTAACCACTGAGCCACGACGGGAACTCCTCCCTCATTCCTTTTTAATAGCACTGTGGCCTTTTGTGTACAGCTGTACCCAAATCCCATCTTTTAAAACCACAGAGATTGAGGATGCACTGCTCCAGCCCACAGGTTCCCATCGCATCCTATCACCTGTACAACCTGGTACCAAGGCGTGGTCCACCTCACCTCACATCACCTAGGAGCTTGTTGGAATGCACAGCCTCAGGCCCTCACCCCAGACCTCCTGATTCAAACGAAAGCAGTGGTTCTCAAGTTTGAGCCCGAAACAGAATCACCTTGAAGGCTTACAAGACAAAGATTCACCTCTGTCGGTTCTGGAAACGAATCTGACTAAGAATCATGAGGTTGTGGGTTCCATCCCTGGCCTTGCTCACTGGGTTAAGGATCCGGCGTTGCCGTGAGCTGTGATGTAGGTTGCAGACGCGGCTTGGATCCCACGTTGCTGTGGCTATGGCGAAGGCCGGCGGCTACAGCTCCTGTTAGACCCCTAGCCTGGGCACCTCCATATGCTGCGGGTGCGGCTCTACATAAAAGGCAAAAAGACAAAAAAAAAAAGAAATGTTTTGACAACTATTCAAAAGAGCGAGGTGTGCCTACCTGTGCAGAGGGGAAACAATCTCCAAGACATACAGTACACAAAAAAAGCAATGTGGGAGTTCCTGCTGTGGCCTAGAGGGTTAAGAACCTAGCTGCAGCAGCTCTGGTCACTGAGGAGGCTCAGGTTTGATACCCCTCCCAGAGCAGTGGGTTAAAGGATCCAGTGTTGCCACAGCTGCTCAGATTCAGTCCTTGGCCCTGGAACTTTCATATGCTGAGGGTGAGGCCATAAAGCAATAAAATAAATACATTAAAAGTAATGTGTATTAAAAGCTTTGGGGGGAAAATTAATCTGTGCTTTGCTTTCAGGAGTGGAACCAGAGCTTGGTGTAGCCTGGGGGGGCTTCTATTTTCTTTCTTTCATTCTCCTCTCACCTTATTTTTCATAGCTAAAAAGTCAAAATAAAAGAGAGAGAGAGAGAGAGAGAGAGAGGAGTTCCCATTGTGGCTCAGAGGTAACGAACCTGACGAGGATCCATGAGGATGCAGGTTCAATCCCTGGCCCCACTCAATGGGTTAAGGATCTGGAGCGTTGCCACGAGCCATGGTGTAAGACACAGATGTGGCTCAAATCTGGCGTGGCTGTGGCGTAGGCCAGCAGCCACAGCTCCAATTTGACCCCCAGCCTGGGAACTTCCATATGCTACGGGTGAGGTCCTATTAAAAAAAAAAAGAGGAGATGAGAGATTTTGGTGAGTGAAGGAGGCCACCCCACAAGGCAGTATTCAGCTCCATAATCAAGGTTGCACCATTTTTTCTCCTCCACCTGCCCCACTCCGAACTTCTCCTAATCTGCATTTCCCCCAATCTAATCAATCCATCCCTTTAGGCTCCAAACACACAGCATTGTTTCCTCTTCTTCAAGCAGGATGGGATTTGTTTGCCTTCTCCTCCTTCTCAATGAGGATGGATGATAAGGCCAGAGGGCAGGGCGATACTGCAGCTCTGGTCAGCCCCCCCCTCCCCCAACACCCTGACCTGATTCTGAACTCTTCAGCCTCCCTCTACAGAACTCAAGCTTCCAAGGGGATGGGATGGCAGGCACCTTGAACCAACACCTTTACTGTCGTCAGAGTCGTAAAGTTACAACTAACCTGGTTATACCCCCAGGATCGCCTCCCCCAAAGATTGAGAAGGGGACCCCACAGATGGGTGTGCCCTTTTCAACTGGTTATAGTGGATTCCTCTTTCTCCACTATAGCTTTTATATGGACTGCAGGCTTTTACAGAAAAAATAAAATTTTTATTTACTGACAAAGGGGGACAATAAAATGCTTTCAAAAAAGCTGTACTTGTCTGATGAGCCTGACATATGTGGTTTAGAGTGGCAATCAATGCCCAGACCACACCTGACAGCTCAGCAGACACGCCCCCAGGTGCGGCTGGTGCTGGGGTCCACTTGGTGCTGAGTCTGGCATGTGCCGGTGATTCTATTTTACTCTACATGACAGACCTCCCCCCACCAAAGGCAAATCATCTCCTTCCGGGGATGGCCAGCTGGTTCAACCTAAAACACTTACATCCAAAAGAATATTCTCTAAAAACAGGCCCTTGACATTTGTCACGGGCTGGGAACTTGAATATACACTCATTCCTCGAAAGCTCATCTTCCATCCCCATTTTGACCCGAGGTAGGTCAAGAGCCATAATTTCCTGTCAACTCCACTCAACAGTTTCCTCTGTTGTGTGTACAGTGGCTGGTCTTGGACCCTCACCCAGACGCCCTTGGCTGTGCCAGGGCTTCACTCCCCACCTGCCACCTGTGTTGACAGCTAACAGCTCCTGGTTGGCCCTTCTCTGAGGAAGGACCCTGGGCAACTGACCTCCCGGCCCAGGGGAAAGGCAGTCCCTCGGCCACAGTCTAACACGGGCACAGAAATCTTTGTTACTTGCCCAGGGACAGGACAAGCTTCTAGTGCAATTCACAATCCAGAGCCTGGGTGGAATCAGGCTGGGGCCAGAGGCCAGCTGAGGCCACATCCCTGCCACACTGTCCCGTGTCTCCTGAGAGCCATCCCTCGATCAAACAGTTTAGAAGCATGACCATCTAAGGGAGCTCCCGCTGTGGCCCAGTGCGTTAAGATTGCAGTGACTCAGGTCACCGCAGGGGTGCGGGTTCGATCCCTGGCCCAGCGTAGTAGGTTAAAGGATCTGGCATTGCCGTAGCTGTAGCTCAGATTCAATTCCCGGCCTGAGGACTTCTATGTGCTGTGGGTGCAGCCATAAAACAAGACAAAACAAAACAAAACAAAACAAAAAGAGTTGCCATCTTAGAATGTGCTTCTGGGGAAGCTGACCTAAGACAATTTGACCTGAAAACAGCACCTTGTTTACTGATACGTTTTCATAAAATGTTAACCGAGTTTTTTCTGTACCAGTTTCTCTCTTCCAATCTGGAGTCAGATGTCATTCATCTCATTTATCTACTCACCCCCACCCCCGCCACACACACACACACACACACACACACACACACACACACAAAACACCCTCTGATTTACGCTTTCCTTGGTGAAGTCACAGCTAAAAAAGAAGTCCTAATCTTTTCTTTCATCTGCTTGGATATTAAAGTAAGATGCTTTCAGGCTCCAGTTTCCTGGATCTTTTCCAAGATGCTTCTTTGTGTTTGGCGTCTTTCCTCAGCTGCCCTGTTCTCTCAGTAGTTGCAGGAGGAGATGTGGGGGAGGGGATGAACCCTGACCCTCGTCCCACCATCTTTGCCCACCTCGTCAGTATTGTCACTACAATTCTCAGAAGAAGGGCAGTGGGATCCCAGATACATTTTTTCTTTCTTTTCTTTTTCTTTTTTTGTTGTCATTTTAGGGCCACACCTGCAGCACATAGGAGGTTCCCAGGCTAGGGGTCTAATCGGAGCTGTAGCCATCGGCCTTCACCACAGCCACAGCAATGCTAGATCTGAGCCGAGTCTGCAACCTACACCACAGCTCACGGCAACACCGGATCCTTAACCTACTGAGCGATGCCAGGGATCGAACCCACAACGTCATGGTTCCTAGTCGGATTCGTTCCCGCTGCGCCATGATGGGAACTCCCCAGAAGCCATTTTTATTCACCAACTTCAGTGATTTTTCAGCCCCTCCTTTAGGAATCACTGGAACACACTTTTTTTTTTGTTTTGGTCTTTTTTGGGGCCACACCTGCGATATATGGAAGTTCCCAGGATAGGTGTTGAATCAGAGCTACGACTGCCGGCCTACACTGCAGCTCATAGCAATGCTGGATCTTTGACCGAGGCCAGGGATCAAACCCTCATCCTCATGGATTCTAGTTGATTCATTACTGCTATGCCACAATGGGAACTCCAGAAGTCATATCTCTGAAGAGCAGGAGACAAAGGAGCCCAGGGGCCTGAGAGGAACAAGGTGTGCAGGCCAACCCTTTTCTGCCCAGGCAGATAAGCTGGCAACACTCAACACACACTCAGGCCCCTCTGCCACCTTCTGAACCCCAGGCTGGAGGGTACAGTTTGTGCTGGGCCCAAATTCCTCTTTGTCTCACCTTTTTTTTCTTTTTTCTTTTTTTGCTTTTTAGGGCCGCACCCGCGGCATATGGAGGTTCAGGCTAGGGGTCGAATCAGGGCTATAGCCACCAGCCTACGCCACAGGCACAGCAACGCCAAATCCGAGCCGCGTCTGGCAACGCCGGCTCATTAACCCACTGAGCAAGGCCAGGGATCGAACCTGCAACCTCATGGCTCCTAGTCAGATTCAGTAACCACTGTGTCATGACGGGAACTCCTATCTCACCTTCCTGCAGAGCAAGCTGGCTTCTAGAAACTGCAGTGGGGCAGGCTGGTAAGGCCTGGCCTCGGGGAGAAGGTTGAGTAAGGATAGCACTTGGGGGCATGGGGGCAGAGAAGGGGACACTGCAAAAATGGGAGACCACATACATGTACTCCAAAGTTCACTGCAGCACTCTATACCATAGTGAAAACAACCTAAATGTGCGACAGAGGAGTGGATAAAGATGTGGTACTTATGGAATATTACTCAGCCATTAAAAGGAAAGAAATAACGGCATTTGCAGCAAACTGGATGGACCTAGAAATTATCACGCTAAGTGAAGTCAGTCAGACAATGAAACACCAACATCAAATGCTATCACTTACATGTGGAATCTGAAAAAAGGACACAATGAACTTCTTTGCAGAACAGATACCAACTCACAGACTTCGAAAAACCTATGGTTTCCAAATGAGACAGGTTGAGGGGTGGATGAGCTGGGGGTTGGGATGAAAATGCTATAAAACTGGGTTGTGATGATCGTTGTACAACTAGAAATGTAATAAAACTCATTGAGTAATTAAAAATATATACTTTTTTGGCTTTTGTCATTTTAGGGCCATAGCTGCAGCATATAGAGGTTCCCAGGCTAGAGGTCGAATCAGAGCTACAGCTACCAGCCCACATCACAGCCACAGCCACAGCCACAGCCACATGAGATCCGAGCCATGTCTGTGACCTACACCACAGTTCACAGCAACGCCGGATCCCTAACCCACTGAGTGAAGCCAGGGATTGAACCCACTTCCTCATGAATACTAGTTGGCTTCGTAACTCACTGAGCCCCAGTGGGAACTCCCCAACAATAAAAATCTTGCTCGTCCTTCAAGGCCCAGCCAAAAGGACACCTCCTCTGAGAAGCCTCCTCAGTGCCCCACCAGAATTCTACAATTCACGTTCCAGGCCTCCCCACCAGCATTCGCCACTTTTTCCTCTGTCTGGCACACCTGCTGATTTTCTTGTATCACCGTCAGGGGTTTGGGCTCTTTCTCCCTATGCTGGCTGAGCTCTCCGCAGTCACAGAGGTGAGTCTTTGGCCTGTCACACCGCAGGTCCTCAAGACCTCAAGAAAACGCTGCCAACTATTTCAACATTTACTACCACTAACAGTTCATAGGTACTAAGTGCTCACTTTATATGCCATTATCTCCCTGAAACCTCACGACCATCACTTAGGTGACAGGTAATAAAACCAAGCCCATTCTGGAAGTGGAAAAATAAGGCAAAAATAGATAATTTGGACAGGGTTGCACAGTCATCCAACTCAGATTCAGAGTTCTCTACTGTGTGACCAACTCAATTCACAAACTCTTCCTGGAGAGCAGTCAACTCCTAATATTTCCACTAGCGGAGAGTGGTGTAGGTCACAGACAGATGAGGCAGCTCCACCAGCCACAGAGCCCACTGTGCAAAGAGTTTCAGGAGAAAGATGCCATGCCCACAAGGACATCCTCAGATGGAGATGAAAAAAGCTGAGAAACTCTCCAGGACGACCAATGACCCATGACTGAGTGAGCGACTGGTCCCCAATTTCCTCCTGCCCCCTTGGGTCTGCTGCCTACAGGATAAGTGTTGTTTTTTCGGGTTTTTTTTTTTTTTTTTGCTTTTTAGGACCACACTTGCAGCAGATGGAGGTTCCCAGGCTAGGGGTCGAATCAGAGCTGTAGCTGCCGGCCTTCGCCACAGCCACAGCAACGCAGGATCTGAGCCGCAACTGTGACCTACACCACAGCTCTCGGCAATGTCGGATCCTTAACCCACTGAGCAAGGCCAGGGATAGATCTTGCGTCCTCATGGATGCTAGTCAGATTCATTAACCACTGAGCCATGACAGGAACTCCTATAGGCTCAGCTTTGCAGCCACCTGATGGGCCATCGACAGCCCTACGCGCCCCCAACCACTTGTAGGACCCACCAACCCCCGACAAGATCCTCTGCTACTCAAAGGATCCTCCCACCCCTCGCCACTCCCAAAGCACTGTCCCTGCCCCAACCCAGGGTGCCAGTCTGGCCACAGAGAGGCCAAACTTCTACTGAGTCACTGGTGCTGGGAACTAAAAAGAAGCCAGATCCCAAAGAGTACACTCTATGCGATTCCATTTCTACCCCACTCAAAACCAGGCGACGCCAGTGGTACTGCCTGGAGGGGAGGAGATCGTGACTGGAGGGGCTGGAGGGAGGGGGCAGCTAGACATACGGGTGTGTTCACTTTGTAAAAATTCCTGAATTCTCAAACTATGCACTTATGATTTGTGTGTTTTTTCTGGATGTACAGTACATTTAAATGAAATTTTCCTGTTATAAAAGCTTTGTTTTTTTAAGGTAAAAAAAATCTTTTAGTATGCCAATCCACCCTCTAAGGTGGAGGATACACTTCTCAGGCCAGGGAGGCAGCTCATGGCCAGTCCTCTAAAAACAAAAGAGTGGGATATGGGTTATAAAAGAAATCTGAACACAGAGGATGTGCGATGGGTCCTGGGTGGGGGATGGGGAGGTGGAGGCCCCACTGGGAGTGAGGAGTGGACACTTTCCCATCCCCACCAAAATGCCAGGGGAAACCCGACACCGCAAAAGGGCTTGCAGGACTATAAATGATAAATTCTGAGAGGCTGTAGGGAGAGTGAGTGGGACCACGATGAGACTGAATGGTTAGGATGGGGTGGGATGGGGTAGGATGAGATGGGATGGGGTGGATGAATTTAAATGAGGTGAAATGGGAGTTGCCTTCATGGCTCAGTGGTTAATGAATCCGACTAAGAACCATGAGGTTGCAGGTTCGATCCCTGGCCTTGCTCAGTGGGTTAAGGATCCGGCGTTGCCGTGAGCTGTGGTATAGGTTGCAGATGCGGCTTGGATCACACGTTGCTGTGGCTGTGGTGAAGGCCGGCGGCTACAGCTCCTGTTAGACCCCTAGCCTGGGAACCTCCACATGCCGCAGGTGCAGCTGTACATAAAAAGGCAAAAAGATAAATAAATAAATAAATGAGGTGAAATGGAATGGGACGGGTTAACATGGAATGGGATGGGGTGGGATGGGTTAGGATGGGATGAGTTTAAATGAGATGAAATGGAACGGGATGGGTTAGGATGGAAAGAAATTAGGTTGGGATGGGATGGGACAGGATGGGAATTTGAAGATGGGACCCAGATTGCAAGCGAAGTTTGGATTTCATCCTGCCCAGAGTTGGGGAAGATATCTCTCTTTTTTTTCTTTTTTGGTCTTTTCGCCTTTTCTAGGGCCACACCTGGGGCATATGGAGGTTCCCAGGCTAAGGGTCTAATCGGAGCTGTAGCTGCCTGCCTACGCCACAGCCCCAGCAACGCCGGATCCTTAACCCACTGAACGAGCCCAGGGATCAAACCCGCAACCTCATGGTTCCTAGTCGGATTCGTTACCCACTGAGCCATGATGGGAACTCTGGGGAAGATTTTTAAACAGGGAAATGGCATCTTAGAATTCTCTTCAAGGTCTCACTCCAGAAAAGGTGTGGACTGTGGGCCTCAAGGAGGAGCCTGGAGAGGCTACTAAGAATCAGAAAGGCCAGCGGAGAGGACAACGGGACAGGCCCTGGGTTGTCTGTGGAAGGGAGCTGGTGAAGCCCCAGACCCGCACTTCATTAGAAGGGAACCTAGAGGAAGGTTCAGGAGGTAGACACTGGCCTGGCCGCCTCCCCTAGGAGGCTCCGCCGCGGTAAGTCAGCCGACTGTTTCCCTCTCTTTCTGAGCTCTCAGCAGGAACCAGCGTGATGCTATTTTGAGACAGGCTCACTTCCCAAGAATGGAGCACAAAACACCACCAGCCAGACCACAGGAACCACATTCTAGCCTTCAACCTGGCCTGAGGGCTGCACTTGACATAGCCCTGCTGCCAGAGTGTCAGCAGCACAATCCCCAGGTCCCTTCTGCCAGTGACCCTGAGTCGCTAGAACTCGCATTATCCCCATCTCGCAGGGGACAGGCTGCCACCATGGGACACGGCTGGCAAATGGCAGAGCCAGGATGGTCTGGCCCCAGACGCCCCGCCCTGCGGGATCTTTCCAGAAACACAGCACCGCCCGCCCAAGGCTCCCAACTCTGAGCCACGGCCCCCTCACCTGTGTGCGTGCGCACGTGCCGCTTGAGGTCGAAGGTGTCGTTGAAGCCTTTGCCGCAGAAGCTACACAGGTGCCTCTTCACCTGGTTGTGGCACTTGAGGTGCCGGTTGAGCATCCGCTGCAGGCGGAAGGCCTTGCCGCACAGATCGCAGTTATGAAGCGCCGCGTCGCCACACGTGCCTGTGGTGAACTGGGCGGGGAGACAGAGAGAGGCGTGAGCAAGCACGTAGTACGTGGCGCGGCTGGGCTCCACCCCCCCACCCCTCAAACTTCCAAGGACATGTTAGTTTTGGGGGAGGTGGGACATGGACGGTTCCTCCCCACGCTCCTTCTCCCCGTCCTTTGATTCCAGCCGGGCGCATCACCCCCAGCCAAGCGCCTATTTCCCAGCGTCACAGCCAGTCCTATCGGTGACTTCGGTTGATGAAATACACTCTGTTAAGGGGAAGCATGGTGCCTGCCCTCTCCCTCCTTTACTCCTTCCTGCTAGCGAGAGCGCCAACAGCATCTTGGATACCAGGTGGAGGCCTGGGCTGATGGAAGAGCAGGAAGAAAAGAGAGTCTGGGTCCTGATAACATCACTGGAGTCCCCAAAGACAGCTGCAATCAATTTCTTCCTCCTGCCAGCACGCTGCTGTATCCATCAAGAGAGGGGGCCGGAGTTCCCATCCTGGCTCAGTGGTTAACGAATCCGACTAGGAATCATGAGGTTGCGGGTTCGATCCCTGGCCTTACTCAGTGGGTTAAGGATCCGGCGTTGCCGTGAGCTGTGGTGTAGGTCACAGACGTGGCTCAGATCTCGTGTTGCTGTGGCTCTGGCGTAGGCCGGCGGCTACAGCTCCGATTAGACCCCTAGCCTGGGAACCTGCCTGTGCTGCGGGTGCGGCTCTAGAAAAGGCAAAAAGAAAGAAAGGAAGAAAGAAGAGAGAAAGAGATGGAGCCTATTTCTTCTCCCCTTGGACCCAGGCAGAGCCTGTGTCAGTTTGTGGTCTGAAGAGACCTTGCAGCTTCTCCCTCTTAGAAGCCAGCTGCCACCAAGAAGCCCAAGACCACCATACCAGGAGGAAGCACAAGCAGCTTTGTGGAGACTCAGGGGCCACCCAGAGCAGCGATGAGGTGGCAGGTATGAAAAGACTCACTGGACTTTCCAGTCCAGCTAGGGCTGCCACCAGCGCAGTGAACAAGGCCAGCCCAGAGCAGACCCGCCTAGCTCAGCTGTGCCCCAGTTCCTGACCCAGAATCATGAACAAATAAAACAGTCGTCTTGAGAAGTGACTTTGTCAGGATCCCATAGCTTTGTTATTGGAAAAACCATAAACAAATCCCAGATTCTGGACTGCCTGGTCTATTCTCTTAGCTATGTTTGCTGCCTCTAAGGAAGAAAACAGAACCTTTAACTATGTGATGAAAAATACCAGATCTGATATAGTCATCCAAGCTTTCCTAGTCCTAGTTATCAGATTCTTTAGAAGAAGGATCCAATTGTTCTGCCAAAATTCTATTCATAAAAGGACCAAAAGAACTTATTTTCAGACAAACATCATTAGCAAGAAGAGTTGGTCCTTTCCTGGCTTAACGCTTTCCTCGTTTCAAACCTCCTCTTCCTTTCATCCACCCTGGAAGCTGCCCTCTGCCAAGACCCAACTCCTGAAGTTCCTGTTGTGGCTCAGCAGTAACAACCTGACTAGTATCCATGAGGACGTGGGTTCAATCCTTGCCCTCATGCAGTGGGGTTAAGGATCCAGCATTGCCATGAGCTGTGGTGTAGGTCACAGACATGGCTCGGATCCTGCATTGCTGTGGCTGTGTGTAGGCTTATAGCTGCAGCTCCGACTAGACCCCTAGTCTGGGGACTTCCATATGCCACAGGTGCGACCCTAAAAAGCCAAAAAAAAAAACAAAAACCAAAAATCCCAGCTCAACTGCTCCTTCCTGATGCAGCTTCTCCAACCACTGCAGCCTCTACCCAAACTGTTCCCTGTACCCCTAAGACCAGCGCCTCTCAAACACATGCATCCTCTAGGGGTCTTGTTGAAATGTGGGTTCTGATTCAAGAGGTCTGGTGGGGTCTGGAACCAGTTCCCGGGAGATGCCACACGTCTGAGAAAATCAGAGCCTGACACAGCCTAAGGAAGACCTGGCCATGCCCAGGGCGTTCCTATCAGCAAGACAGGTCATGGTCTCCTCCTAGTCCGCAGTCCCCATTCTGGTCACTGCCTCCCTTGAAGGGATGTGAGAAGACTAAATATGGCCCAAGTCTAACCAGGATAAAGGTCCCTTGAGAGGTAGTGGCTAATAAAACAGAACATAGGCAATCGAGCCTCATAATTCAAATTTTTTACGTGAAGCTAGAGCTGTCTTTTGAAAGCCCTGCGAGATGTGCCCATAGGCTCGCCAACTACAGTCCCAACCTCAACTCTTGTTTATTTTCATCCTTTTGGTAAATCCCTATTTTTAAAACACTCTGCATGTAACGTGGATACCTCCTATTACAGTCCAGGATGGAAATCTCAAATCGCTGGCAGGATTTCGTTTGAAAAGAATAAAATGTTGAGGGCAGAGGGAAGGAGATCAGTTTAGGGGAACGCAGGCCAATAGATCATCTGACCAAGATTCAGAAGGCTTTTAACCACAGGGAGGAAAGGGGGTGGGGGTGGGCTGCAGACTGAGGGCACCCCGGTCCCGGAGGGAACTTATCCCTGATTTTCTCAGAGTGCAAACAAGTTCTCCAATATGCCTCACTCAGCAAAGGCCATGTTCCCATTTCTCCACTTTAATATACGTCCCCATTTCACAGCATGGAAAATTGAGTCACCATAAAATGTTCATTTAGGAATAAGATGCACCCTGCAGCCCACGAAGTGCTGCTTGCCACTTGTATGTCTATCTCTGACCAATCCAGCTCCCAGACATCTATGAGTTAAATTCAAAGCCTCTGAAAGAGGCTTTTTGAAAGATGTAGGGTTAATTAAATGGCAAAAGCTCATGGCTGATGAAGCCAGCTCCTGCCAGACCATATCATTTCTCAGAAAGGAAGGGAAAATTCCTTCCTTAGAAAGGAGAAACTCCTTATTATTTAGCCATCCAAAAGAATGAAAATATTGCCATTTGCAGCCACATGGCTAGAACTAGAGATTATCATGCTGAATGAAGTAAGCCAGACAGAGAAAGACAAATACTATATAATATCACTTATGTATAAAATCTAGAAGATAATACAGATGAACTTATTTACAAAACAGAAACAGGCTCACAGACATAGAAAACAGGCTTATAGTTACCAAAAGGGAAAGAAGAGGTGGGGAGGGATAAATTTAGAGGATGAGCTTTTTTGTTTTTTCGGGTTTTTTTTAGAGCAGCACCCACAGCATATGGAGGTTCCCAGGCTAGGGGTCAAATCGGAGCTACAGCTGCCAGCTTATGCCACAGCAACATGGGATCTGAGCCATGTCTTCGACCTTAGACTATGAGATTAATATATGCACTACCATTTATAAAATAGATAAGCAACAAGAATTTCTATATAGCACTGGGACCTATATTCAATATCTTGTAGTAACCTATAATGCAAAAGAACTGGAAATATGTATAACTGAATACATATATATATCTGAATCACTTTACTGTACACCTGAAACTAAAACAATATTGTCTCTATTTTTTTGCTTTTTAGGGCCTCACCCGAGATATATGGAGGTTCCCAGTCTATGGGTCGAATCAGAGCTACAGCTGCAGGCCTACACCACAGCCACACCAACACCAGATCCTTAGCCCACTGAGCGAGGCCAGGGATCAAACCCACAACCTCATGGTTCCAGTTGGATTCGTTTCCGTTGCACCACGACTGGAACTCCTACAACAATATTATAAATCAACTATGCTTCAACTTAGAAAGAAGAAACTCTAATTCCTCTGATAAACATTTGGAGAATAAATTGCTAAACAGGAAATGTATCCCACAGAGTGTATTTCACATTTACCTTTAAATTTGTTCTGTAGGAGTTCCCATCATAGCTCAGCAGAAACGAATCTAACATCCATGAGGATGCAGGTACGATCCCTGGCCTCGCTCAGTGGGATAAGAATCCAGCATGGCTGTGAGCTGTGGTGTAGGTCACAGACAAGGCTCAAATCTGGCATTGCTGTGGCTGTGGTGTATGTAAGAGGCTACAACTCTGATTCAACCCCTAGCCTGGGAACCTCCATATGCCGCAGGGGCAGCCCTAAAAAGCAAAAATAGCTAAATAAATAAATAATAAATTTGATCTGTAATGTAAAATGCTTTTTTTTTTTGTTTGTTTGTCTTTTTGCCTTATCTAGGGCCGCACCCTAGATAACAGGAGCTGTAGCTGCCAGCCTTCGCCACAGCCACAGCAACACGGGATCTGAGCCACGTCTGCAACCTACACCACAGCTCACGGCAACGCCGGATCCTTAACCCACTGAGCAAGGCCAGGGATCGAACCCGCAACCTCATGGTTCCTAGTCGGATTTGTTAACCACTGAGCCACGACAGGAACTCCTGTAATGTAAAAGGCTAAAAACTACTTACATACCCACCAATAGGGACTTGTTAAAAAAAAAAAAAAAAGATGGTAGACTCATATAATGAAAGCATCTAGAAAAAGGACAGAGTCCCAACTGTCAGCCATTTGAGTTAGCCCTCCCGAAGGTCCATCCCAGTCAAGCCCCCAGGAGGCTCCAGCACGCTGTCATCTGCTTGCACCCACGAGAGAAACCTCAGGCAAGACCCACCTGGCTGAACCCAGTCAGTCCACGGAACTAGATGGTAGAAGGTATCGTCATAAATTACTACAAGCTGCAGAATGTGAGGTTATTTGTGAAGCAGCAGTGGATAACTGAACTGGTAATAGACATATCACATTCTCTCCAGAACACCAGATCTGCCACAGTTCAGAGTGTTCTCCCGCAGGATGGGTGCAGGCTACAGAAGACACCCTGGTTCCCGAAGTGATGGATGTCTGGGGGATGGAATACAAGCGTTCCCTCCTCCGATCACCTGTCTGCTCTCCGGACCATCTTTGTTATGTTTCTGCAGGTTTATACCTACCACTCTACCTCCTAAAAGTTCAAGATAGGGGTTAACCACCTTACCCCGTGACTTGCTCCGCACGTGGTTAAGCTAAAACTATTTACATCTTATCATCATCTTGGTTATGAGTGGGTTGGAGAGACAAGAATGCTGAGGACCAAATAAAAACCTAGACCTGGGTGGCTGTGTGAGGTCATTGACTATCCCTGGGCCACACTTTCCCACACAGGAGAGTAATAAAATGTGATGAAATGAGCTCTGTTCCTAAATTCAAATCCTGCTCCACTACCCAGAGCTGGGAAATAGGCAAGTTATTCAACCTTGCGAAACCTTACTTTTATCACCCCTAAAACATGGGCATACAAAATAATCATACTTGCCTCTTGGGATTGTTAAGGTATTAAATAAGAAAATCAACTACTTAAGGAGTTCCCCATTTGGCACGAGAGACTGGTGGCATCTCTGCAGCCCCAGGACGCAGGTTCAATCCCCGGCCCAGCACAGTGGGTTAAAAGGATCTGATGTCACAGCTGCAGCATAGGGTCTGATCCCTGGTCCGGGAACTCCAAATGCTGCAGGGCAGCCAAAAAAAGAAAGGAAAGCTGCTTAAGAGGGACGGGTTGCTGGGTAAGTCCTCACTCAGAGTTAGATCAGCTCCAAAATCCTGTGATCCTAAATAAAAAGTAATTGGTCAAAACCCCTTGTTTCCCTATTTGTCTTTTGAGTTTTTCTCTCACTGATGGGAAAAAAAGGGGGGGAATAGGAACTAACCTTCAGTTCAGGTCACCAGCCCCCAGCCCCTCATCCCCAACTCTGAAATCCAAACAGCTCTGAACACCAACATTCTCTCCTAACTCCCTTAGCAACAAACCCCAACCTGAGTGGACCAGAAGCTACCCCTCTGTAGCTTCAGTGTCAGTATTCATGTTTTGGTACTGACGTTTGATATTCATGTTTTGAAATTATTAACGTCTTCAATTACAGGGAAACCCTCCAGACACTTTACTTTCTGAAAAAGCGTAACAGTCTCACTCTTTTTTTTTTTTTTTGTCTTTTTTTGCCTTTTCTAGGGCCACACTCGCAGCATATGGAGGTTCCCAGGCTAGGGGTCTAACAGGAGCTGTAGCTGCCGGCCTTCGCCACAGCCACAGCAACGCGGGATCCGAGCCGTGTCTGCAACCTACACCACAGCTCACAGCAATGCAGGATCCTTAACCCACTGAGCGAGGCCAGGGATCGAACCCGCAACCTCGTGGTTCTTAGTCAGATTTGTTAACCACTGAGCCACAATGGGAACTCCATAACAGTCTCACTCTTAACGCCATTTAACACCTCTCCAAAAGGCTTATTACCACAGAGGGTGGGTGATGACATCAGTCTGGAGATTAATTTCTTTTTGTCTTTTTAGGGCCATACCCACAGCATATGGAGGTTTCCAGGCTAGAGGTCAAATCAGAGCTGTAGTCACGGGTCTATACCACAGCCACAGCAACGCCAGATTCAAGCCTCATCTGCAACCTACACCACCGCTCACAGCAGGGCCCGGTCCTTAACCCACGGAGTGAGGTCGGGGATGGAACCTGCATCCTAATGGATATTAGCTGGGTTTGTTAACCACTGAGCCACGACAGGAACTTCAAAATTAATTAATTAATTGGAGATTAATTTAGGGCAAGAAAAATGAAGACTGACTAATTCTCCAACCCCGCAGCTTGGCACTTTCTTGTTTGCTGTCCTGTTTTCGGCAGGATCTCGGCTTTCATTTTAAAAATCACACAGACTCCCCTCCAGTTCTTCCAAAAAACAGGCCTCTGCGGCCGAAACAAACCCATCATTGTATCAGAGCTGCCGAGGACTCTGGGAGCGTGCGAGGAGGGAGCGACTTTGGCTGGCCCTCTGACCAACTTCAAAGCTGGCAAGGTCACTTACCTGTCAACTTCTAAAGCGAAAAAAAAAAAAAAATCCTTTATTTTCTGTGGATGCTTCTACCAGACATGTTCCTTAAATGAATGGTCCTCTTTCCTGTGGGAGGCCACTGTGTGTCCACGCTCTCTTCTGGTGGCCATTTGGACTAGATTTCCACTGACACCTTGGCTTATGCTTAAGAGCTCAAAACAGGCTAAGCGTATTTCCCCAATTCTTTGGAGAATAAAAATTCCCTTCTTGCTCCCATGTACCCGTTTCTTAAGCTTCACAACTCCACTATGTGGGAGAAGGTAGAACCTTCTCAAAGGCAGAGATGTTGCCAGGAACCTATCCTTCTAATTCAGAAGAAATGGAGGCTCAGAGCACTGTAACTACCCTGCGGCCACATGCCTTATAGGTACCCACACTGAGATTTCGATGCAGCTTGTTGTCTGCAAAACATGTGCCCACACTTCCCCAGGAGAGGCCCCTGGGTCTGGGCATGATGGGTGGGCAAGGGAGGGATAAGCCCTGTTGTTTGTTTCCTATCATGGTGAGAAATAATTTCTGATTCCTTCATGTCACACACGCTAAAGGCTAAAGTGTCAAAGGGGGAGTTCCCATCATAGTTCAGTGGTAATGAGCCTGACTAGTGTCCATAAGGATGTGGGTTCAATCCCTGGCCCTGCTCAGTAGGTTACCGATCCTGTGTTGCCATGAGCTGTGGTATAGGTCGCAAACTCGGCTTGGATCCCACGTTGCTGTGGATGTGGCACAGGCCGGCAGCTAAAGCTTTGATTCGACGCCTAGCCTGGGAACTTCCATGTGCCACACGTGTGGCCCTAAAAAGAAATATATAAAAATTTTAAAAAGTAAAGCGTCAAAGATACCTTCGACAATGCACTACAACAATGCCAAAAAAAATTAAGGAGCCTTGGAATTCCCATTGTGGCGCAGCAGTTAATGAATTCGACTAGGAACCATGAGGTTGCGGTCGATCCCTGGCCTTGCTCAGTGGGTTAAGGATCCGGCCCTGCCATGAGCTGTGCTGTAGGGTGCAGACGTGGCTTGGATCTGGCGTTGCTGTGGCTGTGGCATGGGCTGGCAGCTACAGCTCCGATTGAACCCCTAGCCTGGGAACCTCCATATGCTGCAAGTGCGGCCCTAAAAAGCAAAAAAAAGGCAAATACACACACCAAAAAAGGAGCCTTAGATTGGCTTTGCCACTAATAACTGTGAGGAACTCAACAATATGTCTCTGGCTTTATCTTTATCCCTCTAAATATAAGGAGATTGGACCACACAAGCATTAAGGGCCCAGTAGTAGAGCCTACAAGTGGACAGGCTCAGCCTCTATTCCCACTCCCTTGGTGGGCCTTCCTGCACAGCAGAGGCTAGAAGGCTAGATGCTACATTTCCCAGAACAGAATCCCTGGCACCTGTGGTTTTTAAATGTGACTTGGGTGCCACTTGTTATATACACTATTGGGAGATTTGAATTCGGGTCTGGGTTAATTGAGCAGGTACATGGCAACTGTTTCACACTCTGCATTAGCAGAAGCGTTGTGATGCATAAACAACAGCCACAAAGACAGCGGCTGCAGCTCCCTCGGTAGCCCAGTTCTGCAGTGTGGCTCTGGGAGTCATTCCTGGGAGCTCAGCCTGGTCTTTCTTTAGTCACTTAGTACTCTATAATAACCATTCTCTGCATAAGCTGGCTATGGGGGATTCCATTTCTTTCTCTTTCTTTCGTTCTTTCTTTCTTTCTAGCTGCACCTGTGGCATATGGCAGTTCCCAGGTTAGGGGTCAAATTGGAGCTACAGCTGCCGGCCTGTGCCACAGCCACAGCAATGTAGGATCCAAGCCATGTCTGCAACCTCCACCACAGCTCATGGCAATGCCGGATCTCCAACCCACTGAGCAAGAGCAGGATTCGAACCCGAATCCTCATGGATACTAGTCAGGTTCATTTCTGTTGCGTCACAATGGGAACTCCAAGGATTCTGTTTCTGCAACAAAATCCAGGCAGACCCTTCCAATGACAAAAACCCACTTCACCTACATTCCAATTAAAAGCTGGTGCAGTTAACACTTACATTGTCCTCCTATTCCTACTCCCCCCAGCCCTGCCTTTAAATTAAGCTTTTCCAAACATTCATTCCATGCATTTTCTCCTTTTTTTTTTCCTTGCTTGTCGTTTCCCCCTCCATGTTGCCACTTACACTGAGGGGCTGCTGACTCCCTCCCTGCCTGTATTTCTCTTCTGTGGTGACTTACATCCTATAAGTCAGGCATTACTGCACCAGGTGCCAGAAACACAAGCCCGGCAGGAACACTCCCTGCCTTTGGTGGGTCTAGAGTCAAGAATAGGAGTCTGGTCAGCGAAGGAGATGGTGAGTTACAATATTCGTGGGGGGAATGCATCTAATTGTGTCTTGGGAGTCTGAAGACAATAGGCAACGAGTTAGGGAGGGGGCTTATGTTCCCTTCCAACTATCCAACGTGACTTTTGAAAAAATACTTAAATTCAACCAAATTGGTAAATCCCTTATCTCTACTGTAGGCAACAAAATACTGGACCTTCACAAACCTACTATGCCTCACTATCAGCTAACTCCCGGCTCCCTACTGGGCAGTTTATACCTGCACAAAGCTGATCAGCTGTTCTGCACCCATTACCTCATTTAATCTACTCAACACTCCTGAGAGGCGAGGCCGATTCTATTATTTCTCCCTTTTACAGATCAGGGAACTAAGACTCAGAACAGATAACACATCCCCAACCACCCCTGGTAAAATGGACCCAAATGAAGTTTTCCTTCTCGGCAACCTTCCAGAGCCTTCCCTCTGCCCCCACCGGGGCATCCATACTTCTTGGCTTGACCCCTTGACCATCTCAGCTTGTTCTGACTACATTTCTGGCTCCTCATCCTGACTTTCTCCTGACCCCAAGCCTGGTCCCCATCCTCCCTCCAGCTCTGAGTCCTGTCCTTACTCGAGTTTCAGGCTCAGCCTACACCACCCTAAAACCTGCCTCTCCTCCCTAACTGCCCTCCAATCCACACCAAGAAAAACCCTCCTCTGCTCTGAATTTATCACATCTTTGCTTGTGCTTCTGATTTAACATCCACTTTCGTGTAACAGAGTTAACAATGAGTATTTGTGTCTCCCCACCAACCCAAATAATTCTAACTGGAGTTACTGGGCACCTACCATGTTTTCTGCTTAACTCATTTATCCTCACATCTCTATAAGTATCATTACCATCCCCATTTCACAGACTGGGACACTGAGTTCCAGAGGGATTAGCAACTGGCCCAAGGTCACATAGCTAAGAAGTGGGGAAGCCAGAGCCTAGAGGCTTACAGTCAGATGATTCTGGAACACCAGAATGGCAGAATCTTCATCTCCTGACTCTCTTAAACACAGCAGGCACTACATACGTGAGATAGGATGTTGCCTCTCTCTGCCCTTCTCTGGTCCTAAAAACCAACTGCCTAGTGACTGTCTTTAAGTCACTCAAAGTGTCATGCTTGAGTGGCTTTCCCATCTTTTGATTAGCAAACTAATTATTAGTTCAGGGTACTTAGCAGAGAACTTTAAAGATACACAACGTGCTAAGTGCTAATTCCACAGCTGATAATTCTGTAGGCTTGGAGCATCTTAGCATCAAGATGTCTCCTATTGGTGAGCAGAAGCAGAGAGGGAGAAGGAAGCAGAACTCCTCAGTAAACAAACAAAAACTCTGCTGGAAACTTTGTTACCCTCCCAGGAGCAAACTCTATACCCCACCCCCCACCCCTGGGGGTAGCTTTACTACAAAGATCACAGAAATAAGATTGGTTTATTCATTCGTTTAATCCAGGGCTCCAGTGGCAGCAGAGATCTCCTAAAACGGTGGTGAAGGGGCTGGCTATTTTTCTTCCAACTTTCTCTCCAGGGAAATCTGGGCAACTGGGGGACAGGGGGGTAAACTAACTAGGGACGGTCCCAAAACAACGTGCAATTGTCCTACCAGCACGGAGATAAATATGCAAGTGGGACACTGTAGAATTTCCTGGAGGGCCGAGCTACCAGCCTTAGGCAAACTGTCCCTCCCACTTAACCCCATCTGGCCTAGAAAAGCCTCCCACCAGCTGACTTTGAACCTCTGCGGCGCACTTAACACTAAGCAGGATGCCCTCACCCAGTCAGGCGCATCCTTTACAGCCTAAGGATTCCAGCTCCAGCTTCCAGCCTCAATTCATAACCAAATGCACCCAGAGCCCACCCGGAGTCAAGCCCCAGGACTCAGTAATATGCATAGAGGAGGGAAGACCTCTCCCAGGAAAAGTAACGGAGGCTTTCCCAATCCATAGCGAACCCTAGGGTTTCTCCTTCCCAACCCCCTGCCTGGGCAGCGGGGTTGCGGGTCTGCCCCGGAGCGCGCAAGAATGAACACCCACACCAAGGGTCTGGAGCCCGCCAAGGCCCACACCAAGGACCACCTGGCTAGGAACTGGGGTCACGTGACCCCTGGCTCCAGTGGTATGGGACTGTTGAATCTTAGAGGTAGCGGACACCTTCGAGCGGGCAATCCTGCAAGTTCCACCCAGGAAAGCACAGAGGGGCATTGCGATAAAATGTTGGCTACAATTCGAGGAGGCTGGGTGGGGGTGGGGGCTGAAGCGCGATAATAAAGGGAAACAAGCGCTCCAGCCGACTGGGGGCGGGGCAGTGGAGCAATTTGCAGTTGAATCCGCTTGTCCGTCAATTTGATTCAAGAAGATTCGACAAACACGAATTTAAAGTGCTCGGCACATGTGACCTCGTGTCTAACAAACACAAGTTTAAAGTGCCCGGCACATGTGACCTTGTTCTAACGGGCACTTCGTAATTGGTACTGGGAAGAGTGGTTACTGTGTGCCAAACAGCCACCACTGTCTCCAGAACGCAAGGGAGGGCGTGAAACTCAAAATTCACCATGGGCTAGGAAATGTGCTCCAGGGGAGGGGGTTCCCGGGCCCAGGGCCCCTCCTTTCCCATCCCGGGAACTCCGACGGCTTTGTTGTTCTTCAGGCCCTGCGCACAGGGCTCTTAGGGGGAGGAAGCTGTGCCTGAGCCTTTTAGGCAGTTCCAGAAGCCACGCGGGCGGACTGCGCCCGCTCGGGGAGCCAGCCTCCGGGTCGCAGCGGCGCTGACGGCCGGCTATACCACAAGCGGGAGGACGCGCGAAGGCGCCCTGGCGGCGGCCCAAGGGCAGGTGCAGGAGCTGCGCTGCGGGCGCGCTGGGTGCACGGGTGCCCGGGTGCGCGGGCAGGCGCGGCAGGGAGGGGCGCCGGCCCCGGGATCCCGACGCCAGGGCGTGGTGCAGGTGGCGGCGGGGGCAGAGTCGACACCGTACCTTGATTTTCGACCTGGCGACCGGGCGCTGCTTCGCAGCCAGGTGTCCACCAGGGCCCTCGCCGTCGCCCGGCTCCGGGATTTCGCGCTCGGGGGCGCGCGGGGACGAGCTGCTCTCGGCGCCTCCAGGCTCCCCAGCGCTGTTGCTGCCGCTGCCGCTGCTGCTGCCGCCGTCGCTGCGGCAGTCCTCGGGGGGGTCGTGGAGCAGACGGCCCAGGCCCACTGCGGAGGGAGGGCCGCGCCCCGACACACAGACACGCGGCGTCAGGCCCGGGCGCCCGCGGCAGTTTGACCTGCGGGCGGTGCCGCCGCCGCCGCCCCGCCCCGGACCTGGGCACCTAGCCAAATGGGCAACGCCGCAGGGGTGGGCGAGCGAGCCCCCGACTCGGCCTCTCAAGTGAACACCGGGTTCTGGGGTTAGCTCCTCCGCCCCAGTTCCCCTGCCCACGAGGAACGGAGGGCCATGAAAGGCTAGGGACCCCGCGCGCCAAATTTCCTCTCCCTGGAATGAGGAGAGGGAGTCTGACCTCCACCCACCTAGTCCCAGAGAGGGTGACCGATCCCTGTGCAACCCCCTGAGGACGTGAGACTAAGGCTTACTCCCACTGGCCTCCAATCCCCCCCCCCCCCAGGGCCACCTCCGCCCGCGCTGCAGCCAACGGTCCCCGCCGGGCAATTAGAGGCGCCCGCTAGGGGGAAAGGGGCGCAGGGCGTCCGGCGTTTCCAGGTTCTCACTCTCCGTCCTCCCGCGCCTCAGTGACCTCCTCCTCCCCCTGGAAGAGGGGCATGGGCAGGCGTGGGGGGTGGGCATGTCCAGCCACAGCCACTGAGAAGGGACCCAGCCACCCCTTCCCCCACCCCGGGAACCCGGCGTCCAGGCCCGGCCCCCGCGCGGCGCTCACCTGGGATGTAGGTGTCTGCCCTTTCCTCGTCCGGGAGCTCATCCCAGCTGCGGACCGAGACCCCCGGGCTCCTCCTCTTCACCAGGAAGACTTTGGGCATCTTGGGGCCCCCTCCCCGGACTGCGGCCCCCTCTTCCCGGCTGCTCCCCGCTAGGGGCGGCGGCGGTGGCTCGGTCCCTGGCTCCCGGCGGCCAGAGCCCACCTTCCCGCCCGGCCTGCCCTCTCCCTCCGCCCCCCGCCGCGGCGCGGCCCGGCCTCTCCCCCGCACTCCCTACGACTCCCAGCCTCTCGGCTCTGCGACACCTATGCCTTAAATCGCGGGTGAGACCACGCCGAGGAAAAAGTTTCATAAGGTGGAATAGAAAAGGCACCAGGAAACTTGGGAGTGAGCATGCGCCCTGCAACATAACGGTGTCAACAAGCTCGCTACCTGTCCGACCGGTTCCGGCGGCCGGGGCTGCCTGTTCCAGCCCTTCCTTAGGCATGAATGTTTGCAAAAGAATTTAACGTCTGATTCTTTTCCCCCTCCCCTTTTTAAAAAATGGAAGAACGTCTTTCACTCAGCCCCCTGCCCCATTCCCCATCACAGTCACCTCAGGCACCTCTTTGAGGTAAGCCCCAAGTCCGCTTCCCAGGGCATCCCTGCTGAGAGCTAGTGCCCCCGGCGAGTTGCCCCCCGCCGCCCCCGGGTGCATTCGTGTCCGACCTGCAAGCTAGAAAATGTTTCAGTTCCCCTGGACTTTGTGGATCATTCCCGGGGTTTGTTGAAATCTCGGTGTGCGGAAGGGGGAGGCCACAGGGAGATTCCCCAGGATTCTAATCTGGTAAAGAGGGAACTTGGGGCCTTCAGCTCCGTTTCCTCTATGACGGTCTCCCAGATAAACACAGTAAATATAAATTTTAAAATATAGCATCTTCAGAACCTCTTATTTTGTACGGCACAATCTAAGAAAAACAGGTCCGCTTGCATCGGTCCGCAAAAGCCCCCTCACCCCAAATAAACAATGGAAACAAAAGTCGAGTGCTGGTTATGCAAATGCAGCTTCGAAATTTCTTATTTTCGCCCACTCCCATTATTGCTTCCTCTAACCGCTTGCTCCCCATATTCTGAAGCGGGGAAATACTTTCCAGGAAGCCAGTAAAGATGGACTACATCGCCTTACTGCTCCTCCCGGGGAAAGGGCTGGAGAACTTTATATTTATTTTTGTTTTTTTTTTCCATATCTACTTTTATACCTGGAGGGCCAGGGATGGAGCGGGGTGAGGGAGAGAAGGAAGGCAACTTGGTTAAAGAAAGATGCCAAGTTTCTAAAAAACAATCTGGGGGATTCGGGGGGCGCGCCGCGGGTCCTACAGCCCCAGCTCGGGGGTGCCCAGGGACGCACGGCGCTGACTCCACGGCCGCGGCGGGCAACCCCTTCCTGGGGTCGCTCAGACGTGTGGCAGCTCCGGTGGCTGCAGGGACGCGGCTGGCCAGGGGTGCCCTGGCGCCAGCAGCTTGCCCATCCTCCAGACTCACCTGTCTGTAATCTGACCCGTTGTGCGCCCAGCCCACAGGGCGGGAGGGTGATCGCAGCGGTTTTTCCCCGTCCTCTTCCGCCCCGACATGGCCCTTGGGGACACAGCAGCCTGGTAACGGATTTCTCGGTTTGGGTGGAATACTCTCCCCGCGCTCGGAGAAGCAGCGCGGCTCTGCCCCGACTGCGGAGAGTACGGAAGCGCCCAACCTCCGGGTCTCCCCTCAAGGGGTCACCCTCTCTGGGCTCTTCCCTGTTTGGACTCCAGATTTTCTCTGACATCACCCAACGAAGAAAGAAAAAGCCTTTGAGCCAGGTGAGCCGGGGGCGGAGGAGAAAGACATTTATACAGCGGCCCCGGAAAACCAGGCTTCTTTCTCTTCTATGAGGCTGATGGCGCAGCTTCTGGGAGACTCTGTGAATGTATTTTTATCTGCCAACAAACTGGAGCCTTGCTAGAAAGAAGGAGCTTGGTTGAATGAAAGTAAAAATAGAGTAAAACTGTGAAATCACGAAAGTTTGCCCCATCTCATAAAAAAATCTTAAAAACTTCATTTACAAAAAAGATCCCATTAACAGAGCTTTTTCCCCCCTTCCCCTTTCGCTGGATTTCAAATCACCGAGTGCATGAAGCACTATGTCCATTACTTGAAAATAGTATAGAAGGATAGGCTCTAAGGCTAGAAACCTCAAAATGCAACAACGTTCTGGAAATTGGTGGTGAAAATAACAGGTATAATTACTTTTTTTTTTTTCCAATTGATTGTTGGATGCATGCCTGTTCTGATATTTGCTGGGTGTTTCTTTGAGAGGAATTCTAATGTGTTATTTATTTATTTGGTGGTCAGATCTGAGATGGTTTTATCGACATTATTAGCATTTTCAAAGAACCAGTTTTGCCTTTGTTGACTTTTCTCTATCATAAGGTCAGTTTTCTAAGTATTTTTTGTTGTTGTTCTTTTTCAGATTCTTTTCCCATATAGATTATCAGAGAATATTGGGTAGAGTTCGCTATGCTATACAGTAGGTCTAGTTGGCCATTCTATATACCACAGTGTGCATATGCGGCTTTGTAAGTCTTGTGAAAGGTACTGATAGAGCATCACCTCAAAGTAGGACAAGAAATGAAAACGAGAGAGAGTTCCCTGGTGGGCTAGCAGGTTAAGGACTTGGCATTGTTACTGCTGTGGCACCTGTTCAGTCCCTGGCCCGGGAACGTCCACATGCTGCAGGCAAGGCCAAAAAAGAAAGAAAGAAAGAAAGAAAGAAAGAGGAGAAAAGAAATGAATTTGATTCTTTGAAAATTTCAAAACTTGAAGTTGGAAGAGATGGAAGACCTGATGTGGTTCACAGCTCACCCAGTGTTTGGAGAGGCAGTGACCCTGCAGAGTGTACTTGGTATAGACAGCTCTGCTTGAAAACCTCCAGTATCAGAGAGCTCATTTTCCCCCAAAGCAGCCTATTCTCTGGTTAGCCATCACTGATGTTAGAAGGCTTTTTCTGTTTCCCTACATTTCCGTCTGCCCTCCCCATTCTGCCCACAGACTCTGCCTTCCTCCTCACCCCCAAGCACCATCCTTGCTCTCACTTAGACCTCTTTTCTGCAGTAATGTAAGCTCAGGCTGAAACAGACAGGTGCAAACCTGCTCAGTGGCATCCTTAGAGCATACAGTGATGAGGGGACGTCAGGATGTTCGGGAAATATTCCTTTAGAAATTAAAAACAAAACAGGTTTCCCATTGTGGCTCAGCGGAAATGAATCTGATTAGTATCCATGAAGATGCAGGTTCAATTCCTGGCCTCACTCAGTGTGTTAAGGATCTGGCATTGCCGTGAGCTGTGGTGTAGGTCCCAGATGTGGCTCAGGTCTGGCATTGCTGTGGATGTGGCATAGGCCAGTGGCTACAGCTCCAATTCAGCCCCTATCCTAAGAACCTTCATATGCAGCAGGTTCGGTCCTAAAAAGACCAAAAAAAAAAGAAATTAAAAAAAATGTTTTTATTGAAATATAACAAATGTTAGAAAAATGCACTAATCATAAGTCCAAAGCTTGATAAATTTTCACAAACTGAACTCACCTTAAAATCAACACTGCAGAACAAGACAAAGCTGCCTGCTTTCACCATTCCATTCAACATTAGACCAGCTTCCTTACAGGTTCAATAGGTAAAAGAAGAAATAAAGGTATAAGGATTATAAAAGTAATAACAAATGATAATTATCTGTAGTCAGTATGATTGTCTAGGTGGAAAACTCAAAAGAATCATCAGATAAATTATTAGAGTTAATAAGAGAGTTTAACAAGTTTGTTGTATGGAAAAGCTGTGTGTGTGTGTGAGAGAGAGAGAGAGAGGGAGAGAGAGTGTGTTGCATCAATTGCATTTCTACATGTCAGTAACAGTAAGAAATATTAAAAGTCTAATGAAAAAAAATGACTTACAACAGCAACCAATTACAAAATGCCTTGAAATAATTTTTTAAAATATATTGTACAAGTTCCCCATGGATAAAATTAGAAAAGTTTTTATTGGAAGACATTAAAGAAGATACTAATCAATGATTTACCATAATTGGAAGACTCTGAGTCAAAAAGAGATTTTAAAAAATCCCTAAATTCATCTATAGATTTAATACTTGAAAACAATTCTTAAAAATACTTGGGAAAAAAAAGATCTTTTTGTGGGACCTGACAAAATTGTTCTAAAATTTATATTAAAGAATAACCAACACATTCCTAAAGAAAAACATGGCATAAAGATTTGTTCTATCATATGCAAACTATTGCATTTGGAGTGGATAAGCAGTGAGATCCTGACGTACTGCACAGGGAACTATATCTAGTCACTTGTGATGGAACATGAAGGAGGATAATGTGAGAAAAAGAATGTGTGTATGTGTGTGTGTGTGTGTGTGTGTGTGAGAGAGAGAGAGAGACTGGGTCACTTTGCTATTATGGTACAAAACTGACAGAACACTGTAAACCAACTACAATGGAAAAAATAAAAATCATTAAAAAGTTAAAAAAAATTTAAATTTAAAAAAGATTTGTTCTATCAGGCATCAGTAGTAATTAAAATAGTGCCCATTGGTGCACAGGTAAACACTGATACACAGGTAGATCACCAATACAAAACAGAGAGCCCAGAAACAGACCCACACATATGGGGATGCTTGATTTGTGAGAGAAGGCATTGCAGAGCAGTGGGGAAAGAAGTGTTATTCAACGCTGGATTCTTAACCCACTGAGTGGGGCCAGGGAGTGAACCAACATCCTTATGAATATTAGTTGGGTTCATTACCACTGAACCACAGCGGGAACTCCAGAAAATATTCTTGAAAGAAAAAAGCAAGTTACAGAAGAATTGCACTATAAGATTCAAATTATTTTTTAAAATAGATCAAAGTAAACAATATCTAGTTTAGGAATACAGACACGTGTTAAAAGCATTAGGCAATAAGCAAGAACTTGGAAGAATCTCTAGAGACTATGCTGAGTTTAAAAAAAGGTGATCTCAAAGTTTACACATTGTATGATTCCATTTATGTAACTTTCTTTTTATCATTTATTTTTTAAAAATTTCATTTTCACTTCTAGTAAAGATATACAGGAAGATAAAATTTCAGTTGTTCTAGGGAGTTCCTGCTGTGGCTCAGCAGAAATGTACCCAACTAATATCCATGAGGATGTGGGTTTGATCCCTGGCATCGCTCAGTGGGTTAAGGATCCCACGTTGAGGTGAGCTGTGGTATAGGTTGAAGATGTGTCTTGGATCCCACGTTGCTGTGGCTGTGGCTGTGGCACAAGCCAGCAGCAGTAAGCCGGCATCTGCAGCTCTTGTTCGACCTCTAGCCTGGGAACTTCCATATGCCATAGGTACAGCCCTAGAAAGACAAAAAAAAAGGATTTGAAAAGGGCAAGCAGATGGAAGTGGTGTGTGATGGAACTGATCAGTAACTGTGGTAGCTGATTATATGAACCTACACTTGTGATACATTGTATAGAATTAAACACACACACACACACACACACATGCTCATACACCAAGGAACACAAGTAAAACTGGGTAGACCTGGATAAGACCTGTGGGTTGTCTCAATGTCAATATCCTGCTGATGGAGTTCCCGTTGTGGCTCAGTGGGTTAACGAATCCGACTAGGAACCATGAGGTTGCGGGTTCGATCCCTGGCCTTGCTCAGTGGGTTAAGGATCCAGCGTTGCTGTGAGCTGTGGTATAGGTCGCAGACGCAGCTCTGATCCTGCATTGCTGTGGCTATGGCAAAGGCCGGCAGCTACAGCTCCTGTTAGACCCGTAGCCTGGGAACCTCCATATGCCACGGGTGCGGCCCTAGATAAAGCAAAAAGACAAAAAAAAAAAAATCGTGCTGACAATACCTCTCTCTCCTGCAAAATTCACCCTTGGGGAAACCTGGATGAATGGAGTGGCATAGAATTGCACATGAGTCTGCATTATCTCAAAATTTAAAGTTTAGTAAAAAACAAAACAAAAACAGGAGTTCCCATTATTGGCTCAGTGGAAACAAATCTGATTAGCATCCATACGGACACAGGTTTGATTCCTAGCCTCGCTCAGTGGTCCAAGGATCTGGAGTTGCTGTGGCTGTGGTGTAGGTCAGCAGCTGTAGCCCCTATTCCACCCCTAGCCTGTGAACTTCCATATGCCAGAGGTGTGGCCCTAAAAAAAACAACAAAACAAAACAAAAACAAACATTGAAAGCTGTTAAAAGAGATGATCTTAAAAAGTTTTCATCAAAAGAAAAAAATTGTAATGATGTATGGTGATGGACGTTAACTAAATTCTTTTTCTTTTTATAGCACTACATTTTTTTCCCTTTTTATAGCCACACCTGTGGCATATGGAAGTTCCCTGGCCAGCGGTCAAATCAGAGCTACAGCTGCAGGCCTACGCAGGCAACACTGGATCCGAGCTGCATCCTCGACCTAAACTTCAGCTTGCAGCAACACCTGTTCTTTAGCCCACTGAGCGAGGCCAGGCATGGAACCCACGTCCTCACGGAGACAATGTCAGGTCCTTAACCCACTGAGCCACAATGGGAACTCTAGATGTTGACTAAATTTATTGTGGAAATCGTTTTTCCATATCATATATCAAATCATTATGTTGTACACCTAAAACTGACACAATGTCATATATGTCAATTATATCTCAACTTAAAAAACATTAGGCAGGAGTTCCTGTCGTGGCTCAGTGGTTAACGAATCCGACTAGGAACCATGAAGTTGCGGGTTCGATCCCTGGCCTTGCTCAGTGGGTTAAGGATCCGTCGTTGCTGTGAGCTGAGGTGTAGGTTGCAGACGCGGCTCAGATCTTGCATTGCTGTGGCTGGGTGTAGGCCGGCAGCTACAGCTCCTGTTAGACCCCTAGCCTGGGAACCTCCATATGCTGTGAGTGCGGCCCTAGATAAAAGGCAAAAAGAAAAAAAAAATTAGGCAAAGCAATAAAATGATTGATACAAAATCAGACGATTGCTGCTCATCTGGAGAGAGGAATGGGTATAAAATTAGGGAGGGACAAATGGGTAGAGGTGGGGTTCCAAAGTACTGGTGAGAATAACTGTTGTGGTTATTTAAACATGCATATATATTATACACACTCTTATCTAATATATTCAATGACATTTTAAAAAATAGAAAACCAAACCAGCAACTTGGCACACCTTTGCTTTTGGGTAATTTCCCCCCAGGAGTCTCACCTTCTCACAAGGGAGCCAGAAAATTGCTTTCCCAGACTCCCTTGCTGATGGGTGCAAGCATGTGACCCAGGATCTCCGACTGGGATTTACCTACACACTCCCTTTTGCAAGGCGCAGAGGTCAGGCTGGTGGAGGTGGGTTTCTGTGTGGGATGATGGAAGCTGAGGTGCCCCCCAACCCAACCCGCACAGGGACGCCTGCAACAGAGCCCCTACTGGAAGAAGCCTGAAACTGCAATATGAGCATCCTGTCAGGCCAGTTTTTTTCTGAGACTGATTCTGTGGTCCCCTGGACACTCCATGAGCTACCCAACATCCTTTAATAAATTCCTTTTGTGATTAAACAAGCCACAGTGGAGTCTGTTGCTGCATCCTGGGCCACCTACTGTGACTGGTGTTGTCTCCAGGACCTTTTTATGTTGTCTTCCGGTCAAGGAGAAGATTTTGGTGTCTCATTATCCCCAGGATACTGTAATTCAAAACAAAAGCAATGCTAAACCACAAAATTTGCATACTTATTTAATATATTTATTTTATGACCACATCTACAGCATATGGAAGTTCCCGGGCTAGGGATTGAATCTGAGCTGTGGCTTCGACCTGCATCGCAGCTGCGGCAATGCCAGATCATTTAAGCCACTGCACCAGGCTGGGGATAGAACTCATGCCTCTGCAGAAACCAAAGCCGCTATGATCGGATTCCCCTCTTTTTTTTTTTTTTTGCATTTTAGGGCCGCACCTGAGGCATATGGAATTTCCCAGGCTAGGGGTCGAATCAGAGTTACAGCTGCCAGCCTACACCACAGCCACAGAAACGCCAGATCCGAGCCGCATCTGCAACCTACACCACAGCTCATGGCAATGCCGGATCCTTAACTCACTGAACGAGGCCTGGGATCGAACCCTCAACCTCATGGTTCCTAGTCGGATTCGCTAACCACTGTACCACCACGGGGACGCCTACAGTTGGATTCTTAACCCGCTGTGCCACAGCAGAAACTCCTATTCTATTTTATTATGCCCTTGCCTGCTGCATGCAGAAGTTCCCAGGCCAGGAATAGAACCCAACCCGCAGCAGTGACCCACACCACAGCAGAGACCCAAGCCACAGCAGTGACGATGCCAGATCTTTAAACACTAAGCCACCAGGGAACTCCCATATACTTATTTTAAATTTGCAAGATTCTGGAGTTCTGTTGTGGCACAGTGGGTTAAGGATCTGGCATTGTCACTGCAGTGGCTAGGGTCACTGCTGTGGTGTGGGTTCGATCCCTGACCCAGGAACTTCCACAAGCCGCTGACATAGCCAAAAAATAATAATAATAAATTTGCAAAGTTCTGGTTAAACTCATTGAGGCAAAATCTCTCTCTCTTCTCAGCCCTTCTCATGCTATTGCTTTTCCAGTGCCCTAAACTGATATCTAATCTGCCTCTAGTCCTGCACTGTCCAATAGAGAACCACTAGTGGTCGTACGTGGCTGCTAGGAATGTGTAAGGTGGCTGGTCCAAATTAAGAAGTGCTATAAGTGTAAAATACACATTGGACTTTGAAAACTTACTATAAAAAAGAAGTTGAACAATATTTCATTGATAGTTTGGTATATTGATTTACATGTTGAAACAATAATATTTTGGAAATATTGGGTTAGATAAAATGTATTATGAAAGTAGCTTTCAGAGTTTTGTTTTGTTTTTTACTTTTTTTTGTCTTTTTACCTTTTTCTAGGGTCGCACTCGCAGCATATGGAGGTTCCCAGACTAGGGGTCTAATTGGAGATATAGCCACTGGCCCACGCCACTGCCACAGCAACACGAGATCTGAGCCTTGTCTGCCACCTACACCACAGCTCACGGCAACGCCGGATCCTTAACGCAGTGAACAAGGCCAGGGATCGAACCTGCAACCTCATGGTTCCTAGTAGGATTCGTTAGCCACTGAGCCGCGACAGGAACTCCTATTTTTCACTTTTTATTGTAGCTACTAGAAAATTTAACGTGACATCTGTGGTTTGAGTTGTAATTCTGTCTCACAGTGCTGATCTAGACAGTTAATGACCAGCATGAAGAGCCTATGTGATTCTGGAAGGCTGTCCTTCAGTGTCCCCACATTTTCCTAGTCAGCACTGTGATTGGGGGGGTGGGGTGTCAGGGAGGTTGCATTGAGAGGTCAAGGACTTGGCTTTGAAACACGGTTCTACCACTGACCCATTCCAGGGACTTGGCAAAATCATTTAAATTCTCTGAGCCTCAGTGTCTTCATCCCTAAAATGGGACGATAATGTCTTACCTACTTCACAGAGTTACTATGAGAATCAAATAATCACATTCATGAACAGGCATATAGGAAGCAGTTTCCTATTGTTCAAATAATGATGACTAATGTTTTTTTTTTTTTTTGTCTTTTGTCTATTTAGGGCTGCACCCCCGGCATATGGAGGAGGTTCCCAGGCTGGGGGTCGAATCAGAGCTGTAGCTGCCAGCATACGCCACAGCCACAGCAATGCCAAATCCGAGCCATGTCTGTGACCTACACCACATCTCATGGCAACGCCAGATCCTTGACTCCCTGAGTGAGCCAGGGATTGAACCTGCATCCTCATGGATCCTAATCGGGTTTGTTAACCACTGAGCTGAGACAGGAACACCAACAATGACTAATATTAATCAAATGCCTCCTCTAATCTAGACACTGAATAATATGCACCAGCTATATTGTTTCACGAAGCAACTGTGGGAGAGAAACACTCCTGTTTTGTTTTTTTTTCCCACACCTTCAGTACATGGGAATTCCCAGGCCAGGAAACAAAACTGAGTTGCAGCTGAGACCTATGCCACAGCTGTGGCAGTGCTGGATCCTTAACCCACTGAGCTGGGCTGGGGATTGAATCCATGCCCCCACAGAGACAACTCCAGAGCCTTAATGCTGCATCACAATGGGAACTCCGAGTACTCCTTTTATACCCATTTCACAAGTGAGAAAACAAAGGGCCCCTACTCATTTAGGAAAGCACCAGATGCCAAGAATGTCTATCCTAGAGAAAAGAAAGAAAGAAAGAAAGAAAAAGAAAATAGAAAGAAAAAGAGAGACAACAAGGAGTTCCCTGGTGACTCAGTGGGTTAAGGGTCCTGCATTGCTACTGCTGTGGCTCATATCACTGCTTTGACACAAGTTCTGTCCCTGGCCCAGGCACATCGGCATGCCACGGGTACCACCAAAAACAATTTTTTTAAATTTAAATAGAAAAAAAAAAAGAACATCCATCTATGCTTAGCAGAAACCATCAGCGTGTCCTTCAGGGCTCCCAGCCGGCCCAGGATGCGCCATGTGGGGGACCCCCTCAGCTGAGGGTTACTCAGTCTGTAAACACACTCTGAATCTTCCAAGATCTCAGCGTCTCTTCCACACTGACGAGCTCTCTCTGCTTCTGGGCGCACCTGTGTCTGAGGAAGGGCAGCGTCTACCTGTGGAGGCCACCTGGTGTTTTCACTTGCCCTCCAGCATCCATTCCCCCACCTCCCAGTAACTGAACGCGCAGTTCTGAACAGGCTGACTCCACCTCTTCCAGGGGGGAGGTGGGCATTGAACGTGGCTAATTAGAACCTTCTACTGGGCCACAGCGATTGCTCTGAGGGCCGAGATTCAAGCTGAACCAGCACTGGTAAGGAGACTCCCTTTCCCCTGAGGCTGAGAGAGGACGTGACACAAGCCCAGGGCAGGCAACCACCTTCGCCACCAGCAGCTGCCTGAGGATGTTGCCAACACCAAGGCAAGCAAAGCCAAGAGGTGGAGAGAGCCAGACACAGGCCTCAGAACAGGGTGGGATCTAGCCCGGCCTGAAGCAAACCTACCCCTGAAACTATTGAATAAATTCTTACTCTCTTGCTCAAGCCAGTGGGCACTGTGCATTCTCACTTTCTACCAAGAGTTTCAATTAAATACCTAATAAAATGACACTGGCTCACATCTCTGCTCTCCTGTGACATGTGGAAAAGGCAATGGGTCCCTTCCCCATGAACCACAAGGTGGATCTCGCAAGGCCACCAGTTACTTGCTAGCTCACTCCTGTAAGACGAAGGCATGGTTCTGTAAATCAACAAATCTCCATCATTTGGGACACCATTAATATATAACTATAGGAGTTCCCGATGTGGCTCAGCAGGTTAAGAACCCAACTAGTATCCATGAGGATGCAGGTTCGATCCCTGGCCTTGCTCAGTGGGTTAAGGATCTGGCCTTGCCACAAGCTGTGGCTTGGGTCACAGATGCAACTTTGATCTGGCCGGCACAATTGCAGGCATGGCCAGCGGCTGCAGCGCTGATTCCACCCCTAGCCTTGGAACTTCCGTATGCCACAGGTGCAGCCCTAAAAACAAACAAACACCACAGCCACAGCAACACAGGGATCCGAGCCATGTCTGCGACCTACACCACAGCTCGCGGCAACACTGGACCTTTAATCCCGAGTGAGGCCAGGAATGGAAGCTATGTTCTCATGGATACTAATCAGGTTCGTGACTGCTGAGCCAAGACAGGAACTCCGAGTCTAGGCTTTCTTTAAAGACGGCAAGAGAGCTGCCCTCAGAAGTTTTTGCTATTTCAACCCAGACCTACCCAAAGCCTAGAGAGCAAGAAGGAACATCTACCTGACTGGTACTTATGGGGGAAAATTACTACTTGCACATAATACTTATTAATATCTCAATATTTTTCTCTGCAAGCCTTCCCAGCAATGAACTCACCATTGTTCCTTGTTAACAGTGCAAGTCTCTGTGGCTCTTTGAGGCATATTTACTGGTCTCTGGTAAACACCACATGGAAGCCTCAGGGAATTCCTTGATGGCAAAGTGGGTTCAGGATCTGGTGTTGTCATTTCCATGGCTCGGGCCACTGCTGTGGCTCAGGTTCAATTCCTGGCTCAGGAAATTTTGCATGTTGCAGATCCAGCCAAGAAAGAAAACAAACATGGAATCCACAGGTGAAAAAGTTACTCTTTTTTTAATTCTATTTTACACACCTGATTAAGTCAGGAGGAAGTCTCATCTTGGCGCTAACAGGACTTTAACACCTTTCTGAAATCGGCTAGACTCCCTTTAAGGAGCAAGCCAACCTCAGGCTTTGATCCTCTGTCAGGCAAGCCATAGGTACCTGGTTAAACCTTAAAAATATTATTCTGCTGGTTTATATCATAAACCACAGCCTACACCACAGCCACAGCAGCGCTGGATCTTTAACTCACTGAACGAGGCCAGGGATCGAACCAGAATCCTCACGGATATTAGTCAGGTTCTAACAAGCCATGAACCATGATGGGAACTCCCTTTTATATATTTAATCTTTGAAATTGAAGTATATTAAAGTGAATATTATACTAGTTTCAGGAGTACAGCATAGTAATTCAGTATCTTTGCAAATCATACTCCATTGAAAGTTATTACGCGGAGCTCCCGTTATGGCCCAGTGGGTTAGAACCCAACTAGTATCCACGAGGATGCAGGTTCAATTCCTTGCCTCACTCAGTGGGTAAAGGACCCGGCATTGCCATGAGCTATGGTGTAGGTCTGGTGGCTCAGATCTGGTGTTGCTATGGGCTATGGCCATGGTGCAGGCTGGCAGCTGAGGCTCCGATTTGACCCCTAGCTTGGGAACTTCCATATGCCACAGGTGTGGCCCTATAAAGAAAAAAAAAAAACAAAAGAAAATTACAGCTTGAGCATACCATGAAGAAACAAAGACTGCCTGAACTATGGAGGAGAATCCTGAGTTTAGACTGGATGCTCAGAGAGGGCTCCTCTGAGCGGCAAGATTGTGCCATAAACAGAAGTCACGATAAATACAACAAAAACAAAACAGTGCTAATGGAGTCATTCTAACTCCACTCTCTTGCTCTCCAGAGGCTGAACTGGAGGCCCTGCTTAAAGACTTCTGAGGAGTGCTCTTATGGTACAGCAGGTTAAGGATCTGGCATTGTCACTGCTGTTGCTCTGGTTACATCTGTGGCGATCATCTGGTTACATCTGATTTCTGGCCTGGGAACTTTTGTATGCCTCGGATGTGGCCAAAAAGGGGGAAAAAAAGCTGCACACTTAAGATTTGTACTTTTGCTTATATAAGTAATACCCCGATGGCTTTTTTTTTTGTCTTTTTGCCTTACCTAGGGCTGCACTCGCTACATATGGAGGTTCCCAGGCTGGGGGTCTAACAGGAGCTGTAGCTGCCGGCCTTTGCCACAGCCACAGCACTGCCAGATCCGAGCCGCGTCTGCAACCTACACCTCAGCTCACAGCAACGACGGATCCTTACCCACTGAGCAAGGCCAGGGATCGAACCCGCAACCTCATGGTTCCTAGTCGGATTCATTAATCACTGAGCCGTGACGGGAACTCCTGGATGGCTTTTTTGTTTGCTTATTTTTTTCTTTTTTAGGGCCTCACCTGCAGCATATGGAAGTTCTCAGGCTAAGGGTCCAATTGGAGCTGCAGCTGCTGGCCTGCACCACAGCCCCAGCAACACTGGATCCAAGCCACATCTTCGGCCTACACCACAGCTTGCAGCAATGCCAGATCCTCAACCCACTGAGCAAGTCCAGGGCTCAAACTCCCATCCTCACGGGTACCAGTCAGGTTTGTAACCCGCTGAGCCACAATGAGAACTCCCACCTCAGTGTTTTTAAATGCTTAAGATTTAAAAATTATTTTAATCTGATTTGTATACGTGCGCATGGTGGTGTAGAAAGGGCTTAGGAGCAGGCTCCTTATCTCCATTCAACAAACACGAACAGGGCTCTGTGCTATGTTCGGGGGACAGGAGAACAAATACGCAGACCCTGCCCTGGATAAATATTTGCTGTTGATAGCAAAGGTGCTGATGATATCTGGGATCCACCAAATTCAGGCTTACTTTTTGTCCCACTGGTGAAAAGGCAACTGCATGAGAAGAACACGTGACCCCATTTTCCTCAGGAGGAAAGAGGTTTCTAACCGTACCTGTCACCCCATAATGGCCTCGGGAGAGGATCAGGCATTATTTACTGCAGACCACTCCCGAAGGGAAACCTGCCAGGGAATGTAAAAGCACAGATCCAAATTCATATCGGAATGCTCCTGGCACAGGGCTGCCTCCAATAGTCTTGCTGGGGGACACACCGTTCTTTCCTTTCGTCCCCACGGTGGTTTGATTTATGCTGTCATTGCCTTCTGCCTTCACATTCCTCACAAAAAGTTCCCAAAGAAGTAGTTCCCATCGTGGCCTAGCGGAAACGAATCTGACTGGGAACCATGAGATTGCAGGTTCAGTCCCTGGCCCTGCTCAGTGGGTTAAGGATCTGGTGTTGCCTTGAGCTGTGGTGTAGGTCGCAGACGCAGCTCGGATCCCACATGGCTGTGGCTGTGGTGTAGGCCGGTGGCTACAGCTCTGATTTGAGCCCTAGCCTGGGAATCTCCATACACCCCTAAAAAAAAGCCAAGAAAAAAGTTCCCAAAGAAAAATAGAAGTCCATTTCCTGCAAGAAAAATACTAAACTTTGACTCCTTTATTTTAGTAGGTTAGTTACACACATTAGGTTTTGTTTCATTTTGTTTAGGGCTGCACCTGCAGCAACGTCAGATCTTCAACCCACTGAGCGAGGCCGGGGATCGAACCTGCAACCTCATGGTTCCTAGCTGGGTTCGTTTCTGTTGTGCCACAATGGGAATTCCAGTTCCACTTTCTTCAATATCCAACATGGTCCCCAGTAGCCAGCTCTTCAGTTTACATGATGGCCCCTGGCTGTGGCTGACTGGTCCAATGTAGACCTAAGATGGACTATTGAGATTCTCTCTTCTACAAACCTGATAGTTGAAACAGAGACACAGGCAAAAAGAAAAAAGTCATGAGCTGAGTTCGTTCAAGGGCGGTAACAATTATTGTCCATACTTGATTGTCCAAAATGGTAGCCGCTAGCCGTGTGTGGCTAGGGAACACTAGATTTGTGTCAGGTGTGAACTGAGATGCACTGTAAGTGTCAATTACACACCAGATTTTGAAGACTTAGTACAAAAACTGTAAAATACCTCATTAAAAATTTTTTGGGAGTTCCCATCGTGGCTCAGTGGTTAATGAATCCGACTAGGAACCATGAGGTTGCGGGTTTGATCCCTGGCCTTGCTCAGTGGGGTAAGGATCCGGCGTTGCCGTGAGCTGTGGTGTAGGTTGCAGATGTGGCTCGGATCCCACGTTGCTGTGGCTGTGGCGAAGGCCGGCGGCTACAAATCCTGTTAGACCCCCTCGCCTGGGAACTTCCATACGCCGCGGGTGTGGCCCCAGATAAGGAAAAAAAAAGAAAAGAAAAGAAAGAAATTTTTGTATTGATTACACATTGAAAGAATATTTTGGGAGTGCCCCTGTGGTGCAACAGGATTGGTGGCGTCTCTGGAGCACTGGGACACAGGTTTGATCCGTGGCTCGGCACAGTGGGTTAAGGATCTGGCGTTGATGCAGCTGCAGCTTAGGTAGAAACTGTGGCTTGGATCTGATCCCTTCCCTGGGATCATGCCACAGGGTGGCCAAAAAAAAAAAAAAAAAATCCACGAATTGGAGCTACAGACCCTCCCCACACAACCTTCTAGTTCACTGCCTTATACCTCCACCCTCACCTGCACATCCGTGCCCACCATCTGTTCCACTTTGAACCTGTGCCTCCCTATTTACAGCTCCTGCTAGAGCAGGTGATTAATATTCCCAAAGACAAAAGTGACTTGGAAACCCAACTCTCCCACAATAGCTGCAAAGACCTGGCTCTGATTCAAGCCCACATAAGAGACGCCAAATTATACACTCAGTGGTGAAGGCATTTTTTCGAATCCCGCCCTTGTATGAGTGAATGTGGAATAAGCATCGGGTGACCACATTGTTCAAACACAGGGAGGTGACTGTACTCCCTTCCACTTAGTTTCCAGGTCTTGGTTCCTCTCCAAGCTGTTGATTTCTAACTGTACCTCTTTCTTTTTTTTTTTTTTTTTTTGTAGAGCCGCACCCCGCTAGGTTCCCAGGTTAGGGGTTGAAACGGAGCTGTAGCCACTAACTTATGCCACAGCGACAGTAACACCAGATCTGAGCCTCATCTGTGACCTACACCACAGCTCAAGGCAATGCTGGATCCTTAATCCACTGAGCGAGGACAGGGATCGAACCTGCATGCTCATGGATACCAGCCAGATTTGTTTCCACTGAACCACGACAGGAATTAGCCCCAGCTGTACTTCTTTTTGATGTTTCCTCTTACTTTGAAGAGCCTGCAGGGAAGGGCAGAGAGTAGTATGCTGTTCTAAAGAGTTTGGGGCTTTATCCTAGAAGAATGGGCAGCCACCGAGAGGTTTTTAAGAAGGTCAGATTCATATTTTTGTCTTAGAAAGCAGTGGTTATGTCTCCCAGTGATTTTACTTAGGAAGAAGTATCAGGCAAGCAATGAGTTTCAAAGGGACTTTAAGGTTTGGAAACAACTGCAATGGGGTAGGCTGCAGCTCCTGGGCTTCCAGAGCACCTGAGCTTCGCCAGATTTGCTCCCAAGGCTTCCTGTTTTCCTGTCACCACTGGCCTCTTCTCCAGCTCTAATCAGAGCTGACATTAAAAAGACAGGAATTGTGGAGTTTCTGATCATGGCGCAGTGGAAACAAATCCGACTAGGAACCATGAAGTTGCGGGTTCGCTCCCTGGCCTCTCTCAGTGGGTTTAGGATCCACTGTGTATGCTGGAGCTGTGGTTTAGGTTCCAGGCACGGTCAGATCCTGCATTGCTGTGGCGTAGGCCAGCAGCTGTAGCTCTGATTTGACCCCTAGTCTGGGAACCTCTAGATGCCACAGGTACAGCCCTAAAAAGCAAAAAAAAAAAAAAAAAGGGGGGGGGACAGGAATTTTGAATGGAGCACAGTGTCCCTTCCATCCCCTCCAGGAGAGCAGTGGTCACTCTGGGCGTGTCTGGCTCTGTCCAAAGCTGAGAGGGATAGGAGCTGATGACACAAGACACTAGAATAAAAGCCAATACACAAGGTTCTGAAGTTGCCTACATAGCAAATTGTGTTACATTAGCCATGCTTCCTAATCTTTTTTTTTTTTTTTTTTGTCTTTTTGCCTTTATCTAGAGCCGCACCCGTGGCATATGGAGGTTCCCAGGCTAGGGGTCTAACAGGAGCTGTAGCTGCCGGCCTTCACCACAGCCACAGCAACGCGGGATCCGAGCTGCATCTACAACCTTCACCACAGCTCACAGCAACGTCGGATCCTTAACCCACTGAGCAAGGCCAGGGATCGAACCCACAACCTCATGGTTCTTAGTCGGATTCGTTAACCACTGAGCCACGACGGGGACTCCCATGCTTCCTAATCTTTGTCCCATTGATAAACATTTTATACTGTTGTTTTTCATTATTAAAGTATAATTGATTTACAATAATTTTTTATTTTTATTTATTTATTTATTTTTAAGGACCACATATGTGGTATATGGAAGTTTCCAGGCTAGGGGTCTAATCAGAGCTGCAGCTGCCAGCCTATGTCACAGTCACAGCAATGTCGGGATCTGAGCCTCGTTTATGACCCACACCACAGCTCACAGCAAGGCCAGATCCTTAATCCACTGAGCAAGGCCAGGGATCGAATCCATGTCCTCATGGATGCTAGTCAGGTTCTTACCCCACTGAGCCACAACGGAAACTCCTACATCTAGCTTTCTTATATCAAGTTTTATGTTTAAAATGTCTGCACACAATTCCCAGTCGAGACATTTTAAATGATAATCTCTTCAATTCTTTTTTTAAAGTATAGTTAATTTACAATGTTGTGTTAGTTTCAAGAGTACAGCAAAATGATTCAGTTATACATATATATATTCTTTTCCAGATTCTTTTCCGCTATAGGTTATTACAAAATGTTGAGTATAGTTCCTTGTGCTATACAGTATGTCCTTGTTCTTTATCCACTTTATATATATCAGTGTGCGTATGTTAATCCCAAACTCCTAATTTATTTCCGCCCCCACCCCGCCGTCCTCTTTGGTAACCATAAATTTGCTTTCTATGTCTGTGAGTCTATTTCTGTTTCGTAAATAAGCTCATTTGTAGCATTTTTTTCCATTCCACGTGATTTCATATATTTGTCTTTGATCTCACTTAATATGATCTCTTAAATTATTATTATTATTAATTTTTGGATTTTTAGGGCCGCACCTGCGGCATGTGGAAGTTTCCAGGCTAGGGGTTGAATCGGAGCTGCAGCTGCCAGCCTGTACCATAGCCACAGCAACCAGAGATCTGAGCCGTGTCTGCACCCTACACCACTGAGCGAAGCCAGGGATCAAACTCACCTTCTCGTGGATACTATTCGGATTCGTTAACTGAGCCACAGATCTCTTCACTTCTTGATGTTCATCACAGAGAGTAAACTTGGTGTAAGAAGTGGTGATAAGATGTGAAGCCATTTATTTTTAGTTCATAATTTTATATAATATTTTGCATAGCATAAGTCAGACATATAGATATGAGCACAAAATCCATGTACCACTGGATAAAGCTTCACAAATACCCAGTACTAACACCCGGATCAAGAGAAGATGGAGAAGGAGTTCCCATCGTGGCTCAGTGGTTAACGAATCTGACTAGGAACCATGAAGTTGTGGGTTCGATCCCTGGCCTTGCTCAGTGGGTTAAGGATCCGGCGTTGCCGTGAGCTGTAGCATAGGCTGCAGACACGGCTCGGATCCCACGTTGCTGTGGCTGTGGTGAAGGCCCCTAGCTCCTGTTAGACCCCTAGCCTGGAACTTCCATGTGCCCCGGGTACAGCCCTAGATAAGGCAAAAAGACAAAAAAAAGGAGAAGATGGAGAAGCTCTATTCACACCCCATTCTCCCGGTAAATACTTTCCACTGCTCCCTCCCCTAGCGAGGTAACCCCCTGCCAGCTTCTCCAAGTCAGGTTTATATAGATGTCTTTGGAGGTTCATGTGCATGCAGTTCTGGGGGGCCTCCACCTGGGGCTGAAGTTGCTGGGTTACGGCTGCATGTGCGTTCACTTCCAGCAGATACAGCTGAAGTGGTTCCAAGGGCCATTCCCACCAGGAGTACAGGGCGTTCCAGCTTTGCCAATGTGTGGTATAGTCAGTTAAAGCCATTATTATTTTTTTTTAACAATGATTCATAAATTTACAGCACTTGAAATTACGTGGAAAGGATCTAACAGCTCTTTCCTTCCCTTAACAACAGTAACGTTGACATTTTTCTCTGACGATGTGCCTGGAGTTTGAATCCAAAGAACTAAGCCACACTAAGTATTCTGGAACTACAAAATGCTAATCGGGTTTGGGCAGGTGCCAGGAGCGCATTCACGATGCTGTCAGCTTGGGTGTCCCCAAAAGGCCCTCTGAACTGCAAATGAACAGACTTCTCCTGAGGGTGTGAAGACAAGGATTCCCCTCCCTGCAGGGCTGAGGGGGTCCCTGTCTTATGTCTCAGGGGGACCAGTGAAGTCTCACCAGCTAGGGCACGACATGCCTCCTTGCCACATGCCTGGCTCAGTGCTGTCACACTACTAACTCGTGGTCTCAACCAGCAAGCTCAGGAGGTGGCAGACAAAGCATTGTCCCCATAATACAGGCAGGGAAACTGAGGCCCCAGAAGGCCAGGGACTGTCCCCTGAAAAGCCAAACGCTCTTTGTTGCTGTAGAGCTTCAATCACAGAGGCCACCTTCTGAGAACGATTTTCCACTGGAGAGCTCCTGGGAAGGGAGGGTCAGAGATGGGAAAACTGAACCCCAAAGGGCCACGTGAAGGAGGCAGGGATATCAGAAGTCCAGTAAACATTCCCAGAGGTCAATGCCACGACCTCAGAACCCAGGAGGAGTTCCTGGTGATTTTGTTCTCTCCCATTTTCTCCTCTCCTACCTGAGCATCTTGTCCTAGTTCCCCGCTTTCCTCTCCTCCTGTTTTTTAAGCAGCTGGGATAGAGAATTGGAACATTCTACATATATACATTCTCCTTGTCTATTGACTGAAGACACATGTTCACTGGGTTAAACTTTATTATTATTATTTTTTGTCTTTTTAGGGTCTTACCCAGGGCATGTGGAAGTTCCCAGTCTAGGGGTCGAATCAGAGCTGCAACTGCCAGCCTATGCCACGGCCACAGCAACACGGAATCCATCTGAGCCTCGTCTGTGACCTCCACCACAGCTCACAGCAATGCCGGGTCCCTGACCCACTGAGTGAAGCCAGGGATCAAACCCATTCCTCACAAATACTAGTTGGATTCATTTCCGCTGCACCACATTGGGAACTCCCACATACTTTACCACTTTTGTCTGTGGTGAGAACACTTAAGGTCTACTCTCAGCAAATTTCAAGTCTATAATAATTAACTATAGTCACCATGATGCACAGTCGACACACAGAATTTATTCATCTTAGAATTGAAATGGTCAACAGGCACATGAAAATGTGCTAAAACATCATTAATCATTGTGCAAATCAAAACCACAAGGAAATATCACAGACACCTGTTAGAGTGGTTGTCATCAAAAAGATAAGAGTTAACAAGTGTTAATGAGGATGTGGAGAAAAGGGAACCTCTGAGCCCTTGGTAAGAATGTTAACTGATGCAGCAACTAAGGAAAACAGCATGGAGGTTCTTTGAAAAATTAAAAATGAACTACCATATGATCCAGGAATCCCACTTCCGGGTATTCATCCAAAGGAAATGAAATCAGGATATCAAAGAGAGATCTGTACTCCCCCATTCACTGAAGTTTTATTCAAAATAGTCAAGACATGGAAACAACCTGAGTGTCCATTGATGGATGAATGGATAAATAAGTTGTGGTATTTGTATATTTGTATATTTGTGGGGCGAGGCTAACTAAGACCTGGTCCAAATCAACACTGTCTATAGTCCTTTGCACAGGAGGTTTGTTTTTCATGAATTCTAGTGGGAAAGAATGACTTAATGATAATACCTCTTCATTGGAAAGCCAAAGTCTGAACCTCGCATAGTATCTTATGCGGTTCTCAAGGCACAACTTTAATCATTTATGTTTCTAGTAATGTGAGCAACAATCCTGCCTACTGATGTTGGCACCTGGGTGCAGAAGTGATCTTGCAAGGATTGCGGGCAACGTGGTGACCTGCGCTTTTCTTATCAACAGGCAAGGAGGTGCCGCTTCCCAGCAAACATGCTCTCTAGCCAGAAGGCTTTTCGTTTCTTTGTCTTTTCAGGGTTGCACCTGAGGCGTATGAAAGTTCCCAGGCCAGAGGTCAAATCGGAGCTACAGATGCTGGCCTATGCCACAGCCACAGCAACGCCAGATCCCAGCCGCCTCTGCGACCTACACCACAGCTCACGGCAACGCCGGATACTTAAAGCACTGAGCAAGGCCAGGAATCAAACCCGCATCCGCATCCTCATGGGTACCAGTCGGGTTCCTTACAGCTGAGCCACAACAGGAACTCCCAGAAGGCTTTTCGATTTTAAGAAAAAACTGACGCAGACTATGTTCTGGGGGCACCTCCCGCCAATGGGGCAATGAGAGCTGTGCTTGGTGAAGCTGGCATTGAGCAAAGCAGCCCCGCGCTTGGAAGGGACGCGCGTGGTAGACGGGTCAGGGAGTTACCCCGTGGGTAATCCAGCCCCTAGACCCTCACGCCGCTGGCGGCGGGGGATGAAATGAGGTGGTTCAGGCCTGGAGCCCCCGTCCTGTAAGGTGCAGGGGCCAGCTTTGGGCTGGGGCTCTTTAGAGTTTGACTTTGGAATATTCTCACCCGGCCGCCCGCAGAGAAAAGAGGAGAAATCCTTGGTTTTCTGGGCCGGGCTCTCTGCAGGGCAGGAGCGCCACTCGGCGCTCGATTGCTCGTGTCTGGCGGTGAAAGGCGACTCTCACGGCACCAGGGCTCTGCGCTCGTAGGGTCGAGCCTGGCGCGCACCCGTTGCGACGCGCACTTGGCGTCGACCCCGGGACCCCGAGGGCTGGGAAAGGAGGTCGTAGCGGCTGGCGCGGGGATGTCGAGGAGCTCGAAGGTGGTGCTGGGCCTCTCGGTGGTGCTGACGGCGGCCACCGTGGCGGGCGTGCATCTGAAGCAGCGGCAGGACCTGCAGGTCGGTGTCACGTGACCGTCTCTTCCGGGCTCGCGCAGCGGCGGCCTCGGGGCTGGGGTCTGTTTCCGCGTGGCTTCCCGCTTCCTCTTCGCTTTTCCTCCCTTTCTCTCCCCTGCCTCCTCCTTTCTCCCGTGACCGCGTGTCCCTGAAGCCGGGGGACCCTCTCCCGACTGGCTCCCGCGGAGCGCTCAGCGGCCCTGTTCTCGGGTTGGAGCTCGCCTATAGGCAGCTGGCCTCTCGAGCATCTAGGAAGTCGGGTCGGGGAAGGGGTTCTCCTAGGGTGCATTCGGCAGGGTACCGCCTCTCCCCACCCCCACGCGAAGGCTTCGCTCTCCTTAAATGTTAGTGACACTTTGCCCACGGTAAAGAAGGCACCCACGCACCGCCTTCATACTTTTGGCCAAGGGAATTTGGTGAGATACTTGTGTGCGCTTTTTTACTTTTTAAGAAAGAGTTTGCTATGGAAACTAGGTTTTGGGAACGAAAGACATAACAGCCTCCAAATTTTCTTTTTTTGGTACTTTTATTTCTGGAAGCATCCGTGACTTAACTGCTCAGTGGACTTACCGTCCATGCTGTGTCTCTCAGTTCATATTTTCTTCATTTTTCAAGTTGGCAAACGTTTAATGACTCATTTCTGTACGCCGCGCTCCACACTAGGCACTTTGGGAAACAACTATAAGGAAGCACAGCTGCTCCTGAGACTGTAAATGATGGGAAACCGTGCTGAAGGTTGGCTGTGGGAAGAGGCAGCCAGGTGGGTGCGGAATTGGGGTTGAGCCTCGTTTGCAGAGCATAGAAGAAGTGATCTGATGAACCAAGAGTAACCAGGCTTGTCTTGCGTTGGACCGTGCGGTGTGCTTGGTGAACAGAGATGCACCGAATGAGGCCTTTGTTCTTGGTATTCACACTGTAGAAATCAGAGGAGAGGAGGCTTGTGATGATACAAGAATTGGGGGGGGGGCACAATTAATGCTGATAGGGCATGAAAGAAATTAGAGATTAGGGATTAAAGGAGGAGTTCTAAGGGGTTTTGGAACAAAGGCAAGACACTTCTTCCTCTAAGAAGGAAGAGATAGTGACTAGGAGGAAATTTGGGATGGATTAGAGACTGGTGTATCAGATGTATTTCTGAGGTCCATGAACAGGAGTTTTCTGAGTATGGAGTAGGGCCAATAAAAGCTTGGTTCTGACCTTTAGCTACAGGTGTGATTGTTCCTGGAACGTTTTTACCATGTGATGACCTGAGCCCTGCTCCAGACCTTTTAAATCAAGATCTCTTGGGAATGGGAATCCCACTTTGGTATGTTGTAAAAGTGATCCAGAGGGAGTTTCTTGTGGCTTAGTGGGTTGAGAACCCGACTAGTATCCATGAGGATGTGGGTGCAATCCCTGGCCTCACTCAGTGGGTTAAGGATCTGGCGTTGCAACAAGCTGCTCCGTAGGTCACAGATGCTTGGATCTGGTGTTGCCATTGCCATGGCTGTGGCATAGGCTGGCGACTGCAGCTCCAGTTCAGCCCCTAGTCTGGGAACTTCCACATGCTGCGGGTGTCCATAAAAAGCAAAAAAAAAAAAGTAGTGCAGAGATTCTAACGTGCAGCCAGGGTTGATAACTACTGTTAGAGCAAGATTTAGGTATTTGGAAGTTGGAGGTGAAGATTGACCAGAATAACCTGTGTGTTTTACATCCAGTCACTCATTGTGGGCTTACCTTCTATTAGTGGGAAAGAGGTGAACCAATGATTTGTTGGAAGGTTCAAGGAAACAAGAAATAAAACTGTCGTCCCCTGTTGTTTCCTGTTTATCACATACGAGGCACTGTGCTAAGCACTTTGTATACATGGTCTTTAATCCTCACAGGAAGCCAGCAAAACCAGCAGAACTGCATGAGGAACCAGAGTTGTAGGTTTCAGAGCTGTAATAGTAAAGAGATTTTGGTCAGTAAGGGTCATGGTTATTAAGGTAGTTAGTGGACGTTGCAGTAAGGATGTGCAAGGCAGTTAGCATAGACCTTGAAACTTGGAGGAAAGTAGCAAATGATGGATGGAAAATAAGATCCTCAGCCATGTGCTAAAGTCTCTGAGAAAGGAAGGGAGGACCTCAGAGCAGGTATGGATTCCAGTGGGCTTGGGGGATAGGTATGTCCTGATGCACAGGGGACAGGAAGAGCTGGTGAGGGAGGAATGGATGTCTGGAGATCTTGCCAAGGGCACAGAGTTCAGGAAAGTTAGTTTATCAGTCTGAGAACTCCTAAATTTCGTAGTTCCCCCCGTAATGGGGGCTCTAGGCCGAGAGGAGGGCCAGCAAGCAGGTACTTGGTGAGTTTTTAAAGTAGACCTAATAGTAATTAAAAAAAAACTGTATCTCTGCCCCAGGTCCTATTCCTATCATTCCGCCTCACAAGGCCACTGTAAAAAGTTATGAGTATTTTGAAGTTCCCATGTGGCTCAGTGGATTAAGGATCTGGTGTTGTCGCTCTACAGGCTCGGCTCCGATCCCTGGCCTGGGAACTTCCGAATGCCGTTGGTATGGCCAAAAAAAAAGTTGAGTATTTTGTGACTTATAACGTATAAAATGTTAGTTATTAGTAATGACTGAATTGACGCCAGCCTGGTCATCTCATCTTAGATGCCAGGTCCATGTTCTGGAATATTCTCCGTGTCTTTTTAGAGCTTATCAAAGTCACAACCATTGATGGGCCTTTATTTTTACCTCTGCTGGTAGTGTTCTTTTTGTCCCCTTCTCTCTCCATTATGTAATTTATACTAATACCGTATAATTTTTACTTTTTCTCTTAGCCTAATAGAAGAAGCTGTATCTTTCTTCTACATGTAAAATGTAAAATGTTTGTTTACATTTTATTTTTTTATTTTTTATTTTTCATCTTTCTACAGTTTGTTTAAATTTTAGTAATTCTTTTATTCTGTGATATTTATTACTCAGCTTGCCAACAGGAAGGTAGTTCACAGTTACTCAAATAACTCTCATCAAGTTTTTTTTTTTTTTTTTTTTGCCTTTTGTCATTTTAGGGCCGCACCTGCAGCATGTGGAGGTTCCCAGGCTAGGGGTCTAATCGGAGCTGTAGCCACTGGCCTACACCGCAGCCACAGCAACGCAGGATCTGAGCCACGTCTGTGACCTACACCACAGCTCACGGCAACGCCGGATCGTTAACCCACTGAGCAAAGCCAGGGATCGAACCTGCAACCTCATGGTTCCTAGTCGGATTTGTTAACCACTGCGCCACAACAGGAACTCCTTATCAAGTTTTAAGAGCATCATATATCAACTAAACTTGTAAAATTCAGGTAGGGGCAGTTTTTCTTTTAAAATAATTTCTTATTAAATTATTTTTAATTTAGTTTTTCGTGCTAAATGATGAGGAATCTCTTAAAATATGGCAAGAGGTCTGTGATAATACTGTAGCACTCTACCAGACTAATTTGATGGTTTCTTTACTACATTATACCTATGTAGAGGAGTTCCCGTTTTGGCTCACCAGAAAGGAATCTGACTGGTATCCATGAGGACCCAGGTTTGATTCCTGGCTTCGCTCAGTGGGTTAAGGATCCGGTGTTGCGGTGAGCTGTGGTGTTGGTTACAGATGCAGCTCAAGTCTGGTGTGGCTATGGTTGTGGCTGTGGCGTAGGCCAGCGGCTGTAGTTCTGACTTGACCCCTACCTTAGGAACCTCCATATGCTGCAGGTGCGGCCCTAAAAAGACAAAAAACAAAGAAACCACGTTACATTTATGCAGAAAATTAAAATAGTAATTGGGTACTTGGAATCTAAAAGTTTGAAGTGTATTTTGGTACCACTGTTTTTGGATTTGAATGGCACAGGGATGGGAACCACCTGTTCAGAGTTTTACTGAAATCTGTTCCTTACGCTTTTAGAGGCTTCGTGACGGAGTGATCAGAGACCTTGAGAGGCAAAATCGGAAAAAAGAAAACATTCGTCTCTTGGGAGAACAGATTCTTCTGACTGAGCAACTTGAAGCAGAAAGAGAGAAGATGGTGTTGGCAAAGGGATCTCAAAACTCATGACTTAAAATGTGTGCGAAATATGGATGGAATAGACAGCATTAAGTGTGTGTGTGTGAATGATGGAGAACAGCTTATTGAAATCTTCCGCCTGTTTTTTTGGTCACTATCCTTTTAAACTTGATTAGAAAATGGACAATGGATCCTGTGTTCTAAATAATTGCTTTAAGAGCCCTTTGTATCTGAGGTGGGCACATACTCTTCTGAGAGTTTCTGTTTGTGTGGTCAGCCAGGAGCCCATTTAAGCTTGGTGTCCAGAGCTTCGGATTGTTCCTGAAAGCACTCTGAATCTTCTAGAAGAGGGGGATGGAGAGTAACATCCACCTGGGCAGTTTGATCAGTCGGCACGATGATGAAGCCACGAGAACGTCCACATCAGAAGGGCTGGAGGAGGGGGAGGTGGAGGGGGAGACCCTCCTGATTGTGGAGTCGGAGGACCAGGCATCCGTGGACTTGTCTCACGACCAGAGTGGGGATTCCCTCAACAGTGACGAAGGGGACATGTCGTGGATGGAGGAGCAGCTGTCCTACTTCTGCGACAAGTGCCAGAAGTGGATCCCGGCCAGTAAGGAGCTTCTCAATTCCTTTGCGTTGTCAGTTCCTGTGGGAAGGTTTGCTTTCCTAACCTGGGAAAGTAGCGTGAATGTAACATAGACCTAAATAAAAAACTAACAGTTATATTTGTTATTAGTTTAGCTGATTAACTACAACTTTATGTAAAACAGACTCATTTGCCAACCTCTAATCACGTTGTTAATTTAACGTTCTTGATTGTAACCCAATAAAAATGAGAAAATGGGAAATCCTGTGTAACTTACAGAAATAGACACATTTTTCTATCAAGATCATGTAACTGTGTTTTGGGGCCAAATTTTAAGACCAGGGTAGAGCTAAAGTTCAAGCTCATAAAAATGACTCTGGTGATATTTAACTTACACGGCCAGTGACTGCTATTGTATGCTGATATAAGGTGGGAATTAGCAGATTGAGTGTTTCATGCCTTTTTCCAGGGCGGTTCGAGTTTTCTGCTTGCTGGCCTTCTTGATCTGCTGGCAGTAGATGCACACACATGCTTTCCTAACAGCTCACTTTTTCAGCTATGAGCTTCCAGCTCTCAAGGAGTGTGCTTTGTCGGGCATCAGAGCTCTTACCAAACAGGATTTTCCACTAGGCCGAGACTAGTGAAGACGTACGTACTAGAGGAATACTTGTGCAATGGAATTTGTAACTAGGTCAGAGAAGTTTATGTATGTGCATGTATGTCTGTATCATCGTGAAGCGGGCCACTTTCTGGTATGTGGAAATGTTTTGGATTCAACTCTTCCCATTCATAGTTACTGTTAATAAATTGATAACCATTTTCACAGAAAGCAAACCTAAAATTGACTACCCTTCAGCTAATTTCTGCTTTTGAGCTGTCTCTGCTTATACATTCAAGATTCTGCCTAAGAATGTTTCCCCTGGTCTTCGCAGCATTTTTGACTGCCCTTCCTGAGGGGGTACCTGCTAACTTTTCCAGCCTTGCTCCTTCGTGTCCACCTCTCTGCACACAGAAATATGACTTTGTAGTTAGAGCAACCTTTTAATTCCCTATGTGCAGTTGCAGTTCTTTCTTCTCCCTAGGACTTTGCACACATAAGCTTCCTCTGTGGAGTATGTCTCTGCAGCTTCTGTGTCCCCCCCACCCCCAGCTCTGCCCAGTCTCACACACACAAGCACCTCTTTTTACCTGTCGCCTCTGGCCACCCTTCAGGTCCCTGTCGGCCCCCCTTTTTCCAGCTCTCCTGTGTTCCTGATGCAGGTGGGCATCTCTTATGTGTCCTCCCGCTGCCGCCTGTCAGGGTTTACCAGTTCTCCCAGAGCCCCAGGTCGCCTGGGGAACTTCAAAGACTGCACCGCTTCCAGGGCTTGATTTGTTTTGTGTGCAGTAGGCCCTGGGCGTATTTAAAACAAGATAACCCCTTGGGCGGTTCTGATGTGCAGTGAGGACGGAGCCCGGCTGAGCTGCTATGATTCCCTGCTTGCTCCTGCGTAGCCCTCAGACTTTGTAAGCCTCAGGGGCTGTCACCATATCTGTGTTGGGTGTTGTGTTCCAGGCTCCTAGCCAAGCTCAGATATTTTCTGGAAGAATGTGTGAAGAGACCTTTAGGAATCGGGAATGTTAATGGTTGGAACAGCCAGTGAGAACAAGCCTACTTGCTTTTCCAGGCTCTTCTGAAAGTTGGGGAACCACAAAAATACCTAAGTGGACATGCACCAGCTGTTAGAAGAATAAAAATCTCCCTTCCCCACCCTGCCCCTGCAGGAAAAAAGGGAAAAACACAGCCGGGAAACTTGGAAAATAGTTGATAAATTGATTCAAGCTTTGGGTTACCTCTGCTCTGGACAGACGTGTGATGTGCCTTTTGTTTTTCTCCTAGGTCAGCTGAGGGAACAGCTCAGTTACCTTAAGGGCGATAATTTTTTTAGATTTACTTGTTCTGATTGCTCAGAAGACGGCAAGGAGCAGTATGAGAGGCTGAAGCTGACCTGGCAGCAAGTGAGTAAAAGCTCTTCCTTGAGTATTTGTGAGGTTGGTCCCCAGATAATTTATTGGACTAAATAAATATGTAGAGAATGAGTTTAGGGATGAACTTTTGAGTTGTTTTGAGGGTCAGTTTATTTCATGGTGAAAATCACGTAGCAAATATGTGAAGAAAGGGGTTCTTAGTAAAAATGCTGCTAATTTAATGAATCGGTTTTGAGATTCTCTTTTTTTTCCTTTTTAGGGCTATACCTGTGGTAAATGGAGGTTCCTAGGCTAGGGATCGCATCGGAGCTGTAGCTGCTGGCCTACACCACAGCCACAGCAATGCAGGATCTGAGCCTTGTCTGCGACCTGCACCGCAACTCACGGCAACGCCAGATCCTTAACTCACTGAGTGAGGCCAGAGATTGAACCCGCATCCTCATGGATACTATTCAGGTTTGTTAACCACTGAGCCACGACAGGAACTCCAGTTTTGAGAGTCTTTTTTTTTTTTTTTTTGCCTTTTTGTCATTTTAGGGCCGCACCTGCGGCATGTGGAGGTTCCCAGGCTAGGGGTCTAATCGGAGCTGTAGCCGCCGGCCTACGCCAGAGCCACAGCAACACAGGATCCGAGCCGCGTCTGCGACCTACACCACAGCTCACGGCAACGCCGGATCGTTAACCCACTGAGCAAGGCCAGGGATCGAACCCGCAACCTCATG
>PVHT021183543.1:29778573-29799422 GCA_004024745.2 Catagonus wagneri | reverse complement strand
TTTGTCATTTTAGGGCCGCACCTGCGGCATGTGGAGGTTCCCAGGCTAGGGGTCTAATCGGAGCTGTAGCCGCCGGCCTACGCCAGAGCCACAGCAACACAGGATCCGAGCCGCGTCTGCGACCTACACCACAGCTCACGGCAACGCCGGATCGTTAACCCACTGAGCAAGGCCAGGGATCGAACCCGCAACCTCATGGTTCCTAGTCAGATTCGTTAACCACTGCGCCACGACGGGAACTCCAGTTTTGAGAGTCTTAAAGAACTCATCCACGTGTTTCATTTATATGTATAATACCAAACTCTGATTTTATTTTTTTGCTTTTTAGGACCGCACCCATAGCATATGGAGGTTCCCAGGCTAGGAGTCAAATTGGCGCTGTAGCTGCCGGCCTACATCACAGCCACAGCAATGCCAGATCCGAGCCATGTCTGTGACGTACACCACAGCTCATGGCAACGCCGGATCCTTAACTCACTGAGCGAGGCCAGGGGTTGAACTCGCAACCTCATGGTTTCTAGTCAGATTCTTTTCCACAGCGACGACAGGAACTTCTTGTATTAATGTCTGTATAATAAGGCATGAATGTATATGCAGCCTCTAAGTTCTAAAAATGAATGAATTAGACATCACATACTGGGTTTTTATGTTTATTCATTCAACAAATATTGAGTGTCCATGATGAACCAGACACTGTTTTAGGCCTGGAGAAAAATAGAATCTAGCCGAGACCAACTGGTTCTCTTTTTGATGAATAAGACAGCCAAGACCCCAGCCCCAGGCAGCTGACATTCTAGACATTTATTCTAGACAATAAGCAGACAAATAAACAAGTTAATTACCCCAGCACTTCTTGAGAACAAGATTTTAAATTATGCCCTTTAAGTCATTTAAGATGTTCCTTGTAAAGTATAGTGGTGTTAGCAGCCTTAGGCTATTGTTTTAATTATCAGTGCTTTGTTAGGACATCTGATGAAATCTGTCGGTGGAGCTTGTTGGAGCCTTTTTGACTTGCCTGAAAATATCGAAGTAGAAAATGAAGGGAAGTTTGTATCGAGGATACAGTCTCATGAATATTACCACTGGGATTTTTTTTCAAAGTGTACATAAGATACTGTGTCTAGGCAAGGTCAGATTACTATTAATAGGTAATTCTTACATGTGCATGCAAAGGCAGATGTGCATTTGGCCTGCAAGTAGCTTCTCATAAAGCTGTAAAATGGAAGAAGGACGGATATATGTAATTTGTTTCTTGCAAGATTATGAGTTTTTGGGAGTTCCCGTTGTGATGCAGCGGAAATGAATCCAGCTAGTATCCCTGAGGATGCAGGTTTAATCCCTGGCCTCACTTAGTGGGCTCAGAGATCCGTTGTTTCTGTGCTGTGGTGTAGGTCATGATTGCAGCTTGGATCCCGAGTTGCTGTGGCTATAGTGTTAAGCCTCAGGTGCAGCTCCAATTTGACCTCTAGCCTGGAACTTCCATCTGCCACAAATGTGGCCCTAAAAAAGCCAAAAAAAAAAAAAAAAGACTACAAGTTTTCTGTGGAGGTTCTTTTTAAATGAAAAACTCTTTTTTTCTTTTTTTTGGTGCCAGGGATCAAACCTGTGCCACGGCAGCAACCCAGGCTGCTGCAGTGACAACACTAGATCCTTAAGCCACTGAGCCGCTAGGAAACTCCTGCCATTTTAAATCTTAAACTTTGTTGATTTATCAAAGTAAGAAGTAGAAATGCTTGTGATTAAATATTAGCAGTAAAGAGATGGCTAAAAGATTCTACTCTTTTTTAAAAAAATTTTACCGGAGTATAGTTTACTTACAATGTTGTATTAGTTTTAGGTGTATAGCAAAGTGAATCAGTTTTACATATGCATATATACATTCTTTTTTCGCATACAGGTTATTACAGATTATTAGGTATATTTCCCTGTGCTCTACACTAGATCCTCGCTAATTATCTGTTTTATGTACGGTAGTGTGTTTGCATTATTCCCATCCTCCTAATTTATCCTTCCCTGCTCCCCCACCCCACGGTTTCCGTTGCTGTAACCATAGTTTGATTTTGAATCCACTTGATTTCTGTGTCCTCTCCTCTTCCTTGGAGACTTGTGAACAAAAGTCTGGAAAGTAGGGGAAGCAATCAGGTCTTTGAGAGGGATAGGGCAGTTTTTTGCTTATTTTAAAATTTTTTCTTTTTAGGGCCGACCCCGAGGCATGTGGAGATTCCCAGGCTAGGTGTCAAATGGGAGCTGTAGCCTCTGGCCTATGCCACAGCTACACCAACATTAGATCTGAGCCTCATCTGCGACCTACACCACAGCTCACTGCAGTGCTGGATCCTTAACCCACTGAGTGAGGCCAGGGGTTGAACCTGCATTCTCATGGATGCTGGTCAGATTCTTTTCCACTGAACCACGATGGGAAATCCCGGGATAGGGCAGTTTTACATTCTTGTTCTGGGTGCTCTTCAGACATTTGGGAGGTTCCCGCTGGACAATGCCAGACTCTTACTGTGAGCTGGGACTGGTTGTGTGAGAGCAGAAAACAAAACTGGGCTTCGTTCTTTTAAGATTGCAAGTGGTGGAAAACCACGTCCTTAATGTTTTGCATTTGTAGTTTGCTCAGTAAATATGTTAATAGGAAAAGTTATTTTCAAGTAAATATGTGAATCTTAATTTTTTAAAAGTCATGAAGCGTTTCAAATATTTCAAAAAAGTACCAGAAATGGGACAACACACTTATGCCTGTACCACTGAGGTTAACGTTGAATACATGTTTCCGAGGAGCCTGAGAGTGGGCAGAAGAGTTCATTGAATTTTTTTTTTTTTTAAAGCAAAAAAGCCCAGTGTATTTGCCATTATTTCTCCAGTCATAAACATTTTAATAATTAAGTGATTGTACCTTTGTTATTTATTTTTATTTTTTCATTATAGCTGGAGGTAGTTCTTAAACAATTGTTAAAATTGTAGTAAAATGGACATAAAGCTTTATGTAGTAAAATAGACATCACAAAGCTTACCAGTTTAATCATTTTTAAGCGTACAGGTTCTATGGCATTAGGTCCATTCGCAGGGTTTTGCAACCGTCATCATGATCATCTCCAGAACAGGCTCATGTTCTCAAACTGAAATCCCGTATCCATTTAACAGTGACGTCTGTGAATAGTAATTGTTTAAAGGGAGAGGCATGTTGACCATTGTCGACCTGATGCAAAAATAAGTGGTTATTTGTTTGGCAGAATCCCTTCCAGTTTTGCAAGCTGAAGGATGTTGAAAGAAACATCAGAATCCCCAGGCCCCTTTGAGGTGTTCATTGTAGGTCTTCCCCGTGGACATCAGGATTTCTTGCTGATGGGGAGCAGGAGCTGCAGTTTATTAGACTCTTTACAGTTGTGGGATACTCCTTATGGAAAGAAGAATCATATAAGGATTTCAATTTCACTGGCCCCGAATTTATCATTATTTTATTAAGCTGAAAACATCGATTTGAATAGCTTGTATTTTTGTTGTTGTTCATTTATAATTACAAAATTGCATTTAGATGCAAAGAGAAATATTTGAAAGGACAGTCACTGAAAATGTTAAAAAGGATGATTTCCTTTTTTTTTCTTAGGGCTTCACCTGTGTCCTATGGAAGTTCCCAGGCTAAAGGTCAAATTGGAGTTATAGCTGCCACCTTCCACCACAGTCACAGCAACGTCAGATCCGAGCCTCGTTTATGGCTTATACCACAGCTCACAGCAATCCTGGATCATTAACCCACTGAGTGGAGCCAGGGATTGAACCCACATCCTCATGGATGTTAGTAGGGTTGGTTTCCGCTGAGCCACAACGGGAACTCCCAGGATTATCTCTTTTTTAAAAAAGTTTTTCTTTTTATGGCTGCACCCCCGGCATAGGTTAGTTCCTAGACTAGGGGTTGAATCGGAGCTGCAGCTGCTGGCCTACGCCACAGCCACAGCAATGTCAGATAGGAGCCGTATCTGCCACCTACACCACAGCTCACGGCAGTGCCGGATCCTTAACCCACTGAGTGAGGCCAAGGATCAAACTTTCATCCTCATGGATGCTATGTCAAGTTCTTAACCTGCTGAGCTTCAGCAGGAACTTCAAGGATTATTTGATGGTGGATTGAAAGTGATTTTTACTTCCTTCTTTGCTTATCTCTATTGTTGAAGTCTTTTACAGTGAACATGTGTTATTTATCTTTCCGAAAAATTTTCTCATATTTGGGGCTGTAAATTCGTTATTCATAAAATTTGGATAATGAATTTACATCCAGATGTGTAGTCTTTTAATTTTTTTGTCTTTCGTCTTTTCAGGGCACCTACGGCATATGGAGGTTCCCAGGCTAGGGGTCGAATTGGCACTGCAACCGCCGGCCTACACCACAGCCGCAGTAATGCGGGATCTGAGCCACGTCTGTGGCCTGCACCACAACTCATGGCAATGCCGGATCCTTAACCCACTGAGCGAGGCCAGGGATCGAACCCGTAACCCAGTGGTTCCTAGTCAGATTCGTTTCTGCTGCATCACCACGGGAACTCCCAGATGTGGAGCCTCTTGTGGAGGCTTATAGGTTGGACCAGATGTGGCACATCTTGTGGAGCTGGGGGTGTGTGTGTCCACTTTCACATCCCTTGTCTCTGCTGATTTCATCTCAGTAAAGGTTTCTGCTGCTGAGAAAGGCTAAACCCAGAGTAGGTTGTACCTCATGTTATCTTTAGCTATGAAATTCTGAGTCTTTTGTTTTTGCCCTCTGAAGAGCTTAGAAAAGTATATGTGCAGGGATGAAGTTCCAAATATTTAATAAAGATCAGCACCGCCTGTCAGAAATGTAGGTTGCAGCAGCCCTGGAGCCTCTGGCCGCCAGTAGCCAGCACATTATTTTGTGCTGCCTTGTATGTGATGGAGACTGGTGTGGAGGCTGCTTAGGGCAGTAGCCACACATCAGCCTGGCATATGTAACACATGAGATTGAGAAGATCAGTGCTACTCATTTATTGAAAGCAAAAAAGAAAATACAATTCTGTGCTAAGAATATTCCAAAATATCGTTCTTCCTTTTCCCGCTCCATTCCTCGCTATTCCTACTCCAAATGCAGAACAGCCAACATTGTCCTCGGAAGTTGATTATCCCCGTTCGTGTTTTTCTTCAACCCTGTTTCTTTGTGTTGCAGGTGGTCATGTTGGCGATGTACAACCTGTCTCTGGAAGGCAGTGGAAGGCAAGGCTACTTCAGGTGGAAAGAAGATATCTGTGCGTTTATTGAGAAGCATTGGACTTTTTTACTAGGGAATAGGTAATGTGGTTTTTAAAAACCTTACACTTGAATAAAGATGCAAGGAAAAGTGTGTGAGACCTGAGGCACTCTAATGCAGACCTTTAGAGGATTAGAATGTTTACTTGTGGCAGTTACTGAGAATTTTTTAATTCGGAAAATTTTGATACTTTAAGTTAAAAGAGTGGAAGTGTATAAAGTTACAAATCTGGATTTCCATAGTTATGAATCCTGCTTTCAGAGGAAACTGCTGCTTTCTACTGAGCAGGAAGATATTTGAATAAATTCTTAGGATGTTAAAAAATAGTTTGATTAAATGAGGCCGTTGTTGTTGTTTTTGGCTGTTCCCATGGCATGTGGAAGTTCCTGGGTCAGGGATTGAACCCATGCCATGGCAGCAGCTTGAGCCACTGAAGTGACAGTGCTGGATCCTTAACCTGCTAAGCCACATGGAAACTCCAAATGAGGCTCTTTAATAGTTGGTTGATGGAGTTTCTTTTGTGACTTAGTGGGTTAAGAATGTGACTAGTATCCATGAGAATGCAGATCCGATCCCTGGGTTAAGGATCTGGCCTTGCCACAAGCTGTGGTGTGGGTCATGATGCAGCTTGGATTTGGTGTTGCTGTGGCTGTGGCATAGGTTGACAGCTGCAGCTCCAATTTGACCCCTGGTCCTGGGAACTTCCATAAGCCACAGGTACGGCACTAAAAAGAAGAAGATAAAAAATGGTTGAATGACTAACTAGAGCATAGACGATTATTATGTCCTTTAAAAATCAGTGCTTTGGAGTTCCCTTCGTGGTGCAGTGGAAACAAATCCAACTAGGAACAATTAAGTCGTGGGTTTGATCCCTGGCCTCGCTCAGTGGGTTAAGGATCTGGCGTTGCTGTGAGCTGTAGTGCAGGTCTCAGGTGAGGCTTGGATCCTGTGTGGCTGTGGCTGTGGCGTTGGCCAGCAGCTGTAACTCCGATTGGACCTCTAGCGTGGGAACTTCCATATGCTGCGAGTGCGGCCCTAAAAAGCAAAAAAAAAAAGGTCAGAAGAAGAGAAGTAGTGGCAGTTATTGACTGCACTCATTCCAGTCGCTCTTCATTAATTAATATTTGTCTTTGTTAATTCTGGCAGGTAGAAACCGTTGTGTACTCTTTGATCTTCACAGTGCTTCCCCAAGCCTGGGCATGTTAACATGCACACGGTTTATTCATTCATTTCTCTTTTCATCCTGATGCTTTGATTTTCCTCCTGAGCGCTCCACCTCTGTGACCTCTCCCTGGTTCATCAGACCTAGGGACTCGGGGGCGCAGACATCCAGACCATGTGCATCTAACAAGATTTTGATTGCTCTCAGGGCTTATTGAGCTTGCACTTGCATTGGCAGATGGTTTGAGATTCTGATTGTTAATTGCCTTCTGAAGTCCTGTGTGGGATTCATAAATCTTGCCTAAATGGGTCACTGTGGACACCATAAATATCAGAACAGGGAGTTGGTACCCATCCTTACTCTGAACTCTCTGCAGCCAGTTTCCTTGGGTGCCAAGAAGTCATAGCTCTGCTCAAGTTGCTGAGGAATCAGAGAGGGGTGACCTTCTGCAGGCCACAGTGAGGAAAAAATAGAATAGATGCAGTGCAGTTTTACAAAAGGAGTTATTTTTGTTCGTGAGTTATTTAGTGGTACTAAGAAAGGAATTGACAGTCTAACTGGTTCTTAAACAAAGGAAATCTGTTGTCTTAGTTTAATGATTTAGCTCTATTTATGGAACTTAATATACCCCATTCATAAGGGACAAGAAAGGGAAAAAACTGATAAAATTAGATCTTGGAAGGTTTTCATGATCTTTGAGTGCTATTCTGTTTGGTGGATTATCTTCTGGAAGTTGGATTTAAATTGCCTGTTTTAAGGATGTTGCTGTATTTTAACAGCAGTTGTCAGTTGTTTCATTTGTTCATTTGTAGAGCATGTTCTGAGAGGCATCAGCTGAGGCTTTTTTCTTTTTATTACTACTGAAAGGCATTAATTACTCTCCAACTTCTTATAGTTTAATCGTTAAACTAGTGGCCTTTGGTCATATTAGTATATCACTTGAATCAGGTCACTTAAAAATACATTATTTTTAAAAAGAAACGTCACACTACTATGCTAAGTGGAAAACCCATATGATTTGCCATAAATAAAATGAAGCTATAAAAATAAGTGCTTTAGAGTTCCTGTCGTGGCTCAGCAGTTATGGAACCTGACTAGTATCCATGAAGATGCGGGTTTGATAACTGGCTTCCCTCAGTGGGTTAAGGATCTGGCATTATCGGGAGCTGTGGTGTAGGTTGCAAACGTGGCTCGGATCTGGTGTGGCTGTGGCTGTGGCTGTGGTGTAGGCTGGCAGCTGTAGCTCCAATTTGACCCCTAGCCTGGGAATCTCCATATGCTGTGGGTGCGGCCCTAAAAAGTCAAAAAAAAATAAAAAAAAAGAGGATGCTTACTTCTTTTGCTTCCCTAGCAATATTTTCCATGTGTTAGTGTAACCTTTGGGGGGAGGCGGTTGCTTTTTTTTTTTTTTTTTTAAAGTGCCGCACCCCCGGCATATGGAGGTTCCTAAGCTAGGGGTCTAATCGGAGCTACAGATTCCAGCTTACACCAGAGCCACAGCAACGCCAGATCCTAACTGCGTCTGCCACCCACAGCATAGCTCACAACAACACCGAATCATCAACCCACTGAGCAAAGCCAGGGATAGAACCGATGACCTCATGGTTCCTAGTCAGATTCGTTAATTCGCTGTACCACGACGGGAACTCCAGATTGACCTTCTTATGAGAGTCTGTTCTTTAGGATTTCTGGTCCTTGATTTATGTTTTTGAGGTGGAAACAGAATAGTTTTCTTAAAAAGAATTTTTAATAGGGACCTGAATAGTTGACATTTTACATGTCATTTAAAAATTTTGGTGTACATGCTCTTGTATGGTTATTTTGAAATGCTTGCTGTGTTTTTTGTGCGGAGGTGGGGCTCGGAGTTGGTTATTCCCCCAAGGTTCAGTTCTGTGTTTGTGGGATGTACCATATAGTTTTATATGAAGGCAAGCAGCAGACTGAGGGTTGCCTTTGACCTGTTCACCAGGGCTGATGACCCTCTTGTGTTTTTTCTTGAGGGCTGTGTAAACTCATGTGTAAAAACAGTTCAAAGTGAAGTAAAGTTAGCCTGTAGAACTCCATAATCACGGTGATTGTTGTAAGAAGTGCTTTACAAGCTTCAAGTTGTCTCATTTATTTATTTTTTTTTTGCTTTCTTTTTTGGGGAAGGGGTCACACCCGTGGCATGTGGAGGTTCCCCTGCTAGGGGTCGAATGGGAACTACAGCTGCCGGCCTTCACCACAGCAACACAGTATCTGAGCCGCAGCTGTGTCTAACACCACAGCTCATGGCAACACGGGATCCTTAACCCATTGAGCAAGGCTAGGGATCAAACTGGCAACCTCATGGTTCCTAGTTGGGTTGTTATTCCGCTGAGCCTCGATGGGAACTCTTGAGTTGTTTCATCTAATCCCCACAGTAGCCTTGCAGGTTCTGTTATTCCGATCTTATTTAATTAATTTGTTTGTTTGTTATTCTGCTTTTTAGGGCTGCACCTGCGGCATATGGAAGTCCCCAGGCTAGGAGTCCAATCAGAGCTGGAGCTGCCGGCCTATGCCACAGCCATGCCAGATCCCAGCCGCGTCTATGACCTGCAGCACAGCTCACAGCAATGCCAGATCCTTAACCCACTGAGTGAGGCCAGGAATTGAACCCACATCCTCATGGATACTAGTTGGGTTTGTTACCGCTGAGCCACAACGGGAACTCCGTCCTGATTTTAAAGATGAAGCAACTGAGGCAGCTGGAAGGTGATGGAGCCGGGATTTGAAGCCACCCAGACCCCAGAGCTTTTCCTTTCTCTCACCGTGCTCTGTTCCTTCAAAGAGGGGAGGTGCTGTACCCTATCACAGACTTGGAGTCAAGAGACTGAGCTTTCTGTATAGGGATAGAGTTGAAAACCAATAATTTTTTAATTCTTGGGCTCTTCAGGAAGAAGACTTCAACCTGGTGGAGCACGGTGGCGGGCTGCCTCAGTGTCGGGAGCCCCATGTACTTCCGCTCAGGCGCGCAGGAATTTGGGGAGCCGGGATGGTGGAAGCTCGTGCACAATAGGCCCCCGACCTTGAAGCCCGAGAGTGAGAAGCTGGCCACCTCTTCTCTGAAAGTGAAAGGTACTGTCGTGACCGCCAGACCAGGCTAAGAAGTGCCAGGGTAGACAGTCCGCTTTCACCAGGCCCATCCCCTCTGCCTCCCTGCGGCTGCTCTGCAGCTTCGTTCTGATGCAGTTTTTTAATACTATAAATAAATACACAAAAAATATTTTACTCCTTCCGATGAAGTTACCAGTTTTATAAATTTCCTTTAGTATCGGAAAGGGTCTCTATTTTCAACCTGTTTTAAGTTTTTAACCTTTTCATTATGGACAATTTTAAATCTATAAATATGAAGAGAGTACAATGAATCCCCAGTACCTTCACTTCCACAATTTTTTTGCTGGCAGGTTGGTTTATCTCAGCCCCTGGGCACTCTCTCCCCTCCCAACCCTCCACCCACTGGTCACCACCCTTGGATTATTTAGAAGCAACTTCCAGGCAACAATATTTCCTTCTTAAATTTTTTTTTTTTTAATCTCTTAGCCATAAGGACTCTCTCTGCCTAACCATAATGTATTTTCACACTTAAAAAAAATTTGCATAACTCTTTACTATTCACACATTGATCTGATTTTTTTTTAATCTAAAAAGTTTTTAATGAGCTTTAAGGAATTTTAAAGAGGTGGCTTTTAAAGAGGTGGCTTTTAAAGAGTGGGTTAAGGATCTGGCTTTGCCGTGAGCTGTGGTATTGGTCACAGATGCGGCTTGGATCCTGTGTTGCTGTGGCTGTGGCATAGGCCGGCAGCTGTAGCTCCTGGCCTGGGAACTTCCATAGCCACAGGTTCAGCCCTAAAACGCAAAAAAAAAAAAAAAAAAGAAAGAAAGAAAAAAATAGGTGTTTTATTCTTTTCTCGCAGCCTCAAAACCAACTTTAGATCCCATCATTACTGTTGAGGGACTTCGGAAACGGGCGAGTCGGAATCCTGTGGAATCTGCTATGGAGTTGAAAGAGAAAAGGTCTCGGACTCAGGAAGCCAAGGACATCAGAAGAGCCCAGAAGGAGGCGGCTGGCTTTCTGGACCGGAGCACCTCTTCCACACCTGTAAAGTTCGTAAGCCGAGGCCGCAGGCCAGAGATGATCCTGGAAAAAGGAGAAGTGATCGACTTTTCTTCCCTGAGCTCCTCTGACCGCACCCCGCTGACAAGCCCGTCTCCTTCTCCGTCTCTGGATTTCTCGGCCCCTGGGACCCCTGCCTCCCACTCAGCCACGCCCAGCCTGCTCTCAGAAGCTGATCTGATTCCAGACCTGATGCCACCACAAGCCTTGTTTCACGGTAAGACTATCTGTTCTCGGGTTCTGTGTTGTGTGTGGGCCTCCACGTCGGTGTGTCCGCTACCCCTCGTGGGTGGTGGGCCTGCATTTCCCCTCCTGCTTTCTGCTCCACACAGATGATGATGAGCTAGAAGGCGATGGTGTCATAGACCCCGGGATGGAGTACGTCCCGCCCCCTGCCTGCTCGGCTGCCTCGGGGACAGGGGTCGGGGGAAGAAAGAAGGTCAGGGCCCCCGAGAAGATAAAGCAGGAGGTGGAGAGTGAGGAGGAGAAGCCCGACAGGATGGACATCGACAGCGAAGACACAGACTCCAACACATCCCTGCAAACAAGGGCTCGAGAGAAGAGGAAGCAGGCGCTGGAGAAGGACCGCAAGCCCAAGGGGCCCAAGTTCACCCCCGTGAGCATCTACGAGGAGAAGCTGCTCCTCAAACGCCTGGAAGCCTGTCCCGGTGCTGTGGCCATGACTCCAGAGGCCCGGCGGCTGAAGCGGAAGCTGATCGTCAGGCAGGCGAAGCGGGACCGGGGATTACCGCTCTTCGACCTGGATCAGGTGGTCAATGCCACGCTTCTCTTAGTGGATGGGATTTATGGGGCCAAAGAGGGAGGAGTTTCCAGGCTTCCAGCTGGACAAGCCACATACAGGACGACCTGTCAGGACTTCAGAATCCTTGACCGGTACCAGGTGAGTGTTGGCCACGCTCTCTGACTCCTAGGGCTGCCGCTCCACGGAGCACATGCACGGATGCAGAACATAGCAAGGGAGAGAAGTGCAGAAATGGCTGGGCTTGGGAGTTCCCTGGTGACCTTGAGTTTAGGGACCTGGCATTGTCACTGCCGTGACAAGGCACTTCCCCATGCCAAGGGTGTGGCCCCCCAAAAAAAGAAATGACTGGACTGTTTTTTTTAGGGCCGCACCTGCGGCATAAGGAGGTTCCCAGGCAAGGGGTCTAATTGGAGCTGCAGCTGCTGGCCTGTGCCACAGCCACACCCACACCAGATCCAAGCCATATCTGCGACCTACACCACAGCTCATGGCAATGCCGGATCCTTAACCCACTTGAGCGAGGCCAGGGATCGAACCCGCAACCTCATGGTTCCCAGTCGGATTAGTTTCCACTGCACCACAGTGGGAACTCCTGGACTGTTTTTTTTTTAATTGTCCAGTGTCCCTAAGTACATCTGAGTTTGGTTCTTTTGTCTTCGTTTTGGGGGTTTTGGACAGAACCTAGACGATTTCTTTGTATCTTTTAGTTTCTGAGGGTGACTGTACGTGGCCTTGATTGACAGGTTTGTTAGGACAGTGTTCTGGACACAGCCGAGCAGGAGTGAAGACGTGCGGTCATCTGTGCAGTCAGGAGACACCCTGGGAAAACAGTAGCCGGGGTCAGCATGGCTGGAGGGCCTTAGTGGTCTCCCTTCTGTGCTCTCGGAACAGTTAATTCCACCCAGAAGTGCCGGAATCTGCTTTTCCCCAGCAGGCAGGAGTGAGCCGTCTTCTCTCCCTGATCTTTGCTTGCTACTAACCAGTTAGTCTCATTAACTCGCTTTGCTAATCTGCCTAATCTGTTTGCTGTAAAATGAAATCTTGTTTTTTATTCTTGTTTCTTTGATTATAGGTGAAGTTAAACATTTTTCCTGTTTCCTAGTTGTCTGAGAATTGCTCGTTTTGATTATTTCATATTTTCCTACCTTCTTTGGAAGCTAGTTGGATCTCGTCTCATTGCCTGTCTTTGCTGCCAGTGTTCTGACATTGTTTTGTGATGTACCGTGTGAGGCTTTTCTTTGCTGCTGGGCTTTGACGTGTGGCTCTTTCCATTTGAAATGCTCCTAGCTTCTGAGTTTGGAATTTCCTAGCTTCCGAGTTCCAGAATTTCCTAGCTTCTCTTTGCTCCATCTCTTAGGAGCACCCCTCTTATTTGGATGTTGGACCCTCTGGGGTTGGCATACCTTTTCTGCAGAGGGTCAGGTAGTAGGTAGTTTCGGCTTCGCAGGCTGGTGCTGCCCTGCGGTGTGAAAGAAGCGTGGATGGTAACAGTGAGTGGGTGGATCTGGCCCATGGGCTGTATAGTTTGCTGAAGACCCTTGCTCTAGCTGAATCCCATTAATTTTCTCCCCTGCCCACATTTCCCAACTTTCCTTTCTTGGGAAGCTGTGACCTGCCTGCCTGCATCCAAGGAGCCAGGGAGGTGGGCAGTCGCTGATCATTCAGTGGTTAAATTTCCACTGAGTCCCCTGCTTCCAGGACTGAACTTCCTCTCCTGGCTGTACCAGAATCTCTCTTTGGAGCCTCCAGAGAGTCTAGCCTGCCATCGAGGGAGAGGTTGTTTCTGGGTGTGGGCAGCAGAGGTGTAATTGGAGGCTCTACTCTCTTAACCACAGACGCTGCTTCCCACCCTCAACTTTAGCAGGACCTGATGCCCCCATTGCTGCACTTTCCTGAGTTCACTCTGGTGTGTGAACTGCTGGCTCCTGGCCAGGCTTCGCTGCTGCCTTAGGTTTCGGCTCTCTCTGGTCTTAGTCTTCTGGCACTCATTCATATGCTTTTGTTGCCATCATCTATTCACCTGTTCCTTGTCCTCATAAGCTTGTCTTTTTAATTCCTGCGCTTCATTTTTTTAAATTATGAAATGCGTCTTACCTGTAGAAGAATGCATAGACCATATGGGTGTAGTTTAGAGGTTAGTATGGTGAATACCTATGAATCTAGCTCCTGGATTGACGCAGGGCGTTATAGACACCTCAGCGATCCTTCTGCTCACTGCCTGCTCCCCCCAGAGGGAGTCACTCTGACTTTTAGTGTTAATCATTCCTCTGCCTTTGTAATGTCTTTATCCCTAAACAGTGTGCTTTTAGATTTTTTTTTCTTTTTTTGTCTTTTGTCCTCTTAGAGCCGCACCCGCGGCATATGGAGGTTCCCAGGCTAGGGGTCTGATTGGAGCTGTAGCCGCTGGCCTGCTCCACAGCCACAGCAACGCGGGATCCAAGTCATGTCTGCAGCCTACATAGCTCACGGCAACGCCAGATCCTTAACCCACTGAGAGAGGCCAGGAATCGAACCTGCAACCTCATAGTTCCTAGTTGGATTTGTTTCTGCTGCGCCACGACGGGGACGCTAGGTTTTTTTTTTTCTTTGCTTTTTAGGGCTGTACCCATACGGAAGTTCCCAGGCTAAAGGTTGAATTGGAGCTGCAGCTGCCAGCATACACCATAGCCACAGCAACACCAGATTCGAGCCACATCTTTGACCTACACCACAGCTTATGGCAACGTCACTCACTCACTCAGTGAAGCCAGGGATTGAACCCGTGTCCTCATGGATACTAGTCGGGTTTGTTTCTGCTGCACCACAACGAGAACTCCCTAGATATTTTCCTAAAAACCAAGTAGGAAGCACAGATGGAGCTGTGTAAGGAGGTTTGCCACTGTCTCCTGAAGGTTTCTAGAAAATAAGTTTAGCAGGCTTTGTGGGTCACTGATGTAGATTGAATTGTATCCACAGGAGCGTGTGTTGAAGTCCTGACCGCTATTACCTGTGAATGTGATCTTGATTCGAAATAGGGTCTTTGCAGATGTAAGTAGCTAAGATGAGATCTCACTGGGACATTAATCCAGTGTGACTGGTGTCCCTATAAGAAGAGAAGAGACAGACACACAGGAGAGAAGGCCATGTGATGACTGAGGCGGAGATGAGAGTGATGTGTCTGCAAAGCTAAGGGACGCCGAGGCCTGCCAGCAATGCCAGAAGCCAAGAGCAAGAGCCTCAGGGGAAGGGTGGCACTGTTGGCATCTGGATGTCTGACTTTTCCAGAACTGTGGGGGAGTCAGTTTCTGTTGTTTCATGAGCCCCCTGTTTGTGCAACGTTGATACAGCAGCCCTGGGAAACTGACAGGCGTGTTCTGGCTTCAGCTGCCGTGAGCCTCTCCTGGGGAGGTCAGTGGTCAGGGTCCCTAGGAAGTCGTGGGAAACACGAGGCTCTCCACTGTGTCACTGTCGGCAGGCTGCAGTGTGTACCAGGGAACTTGCGTGGATCTGATCGGGGGCATGGCGCAGGGTTCCCCATGTAGCCTCAGGGCTGAGGTGCGTCCCTCCAGCTTGTGGGAGGTCAGTGTGGTCATCTTTGGGGTGAGCGGGCTAGCTGAGCCCAGAGCACGTGTTGGGGGGAGTGGGGGAGTCTTGTGCATGGTGAGCCAAGCTGAGCACAGACGAGATGCTGGCTAATGACTCCTTGGGTATAAAAGATGGTCCAGGGGGCAGGGACTTAGTGATGGTAGCCTCAGATTATCTGCCCCTTGATAGGAGTCACACTTGTCATTGAACTGGGGTCTCCCCTCACTGGGGCCACACTTTCCCCTCCACTGTACTGAACCTTTCTTCCTGCACCCTCTCTTTACCTTTTTTGTGGGTTGATTCCCTTCTTTAGTGAAGCACACCCTTTTCAGCTTCCTAAGGAAAGTGCCTGGGAAGTAGAATTTGAGACCTTACGTGTCTGAAAAAGCCTTGAATTTAAAGCCAGAATCCCTAGTCAGCACTGGGTAGAGCTAAGCGCCAGCTTAACAGCAATGAGACACTTTCAAATTCTGAGGGAAAACAGGATTGAACCTGGAATCCTGTAGCCACCACATTGTCTAGGTGAGTCCTCTGTGCAGAAATCTCTGTGTCATTTTAGATTCTTCCTCCAGGCTAGTCAGAGACCCCATGGCAGAGTCCTCTGTTTCAGGACCCTTGTTGCCGCCTGGAGAGGGGCGATTTTAGCCTTCAGCTGGCCCCGTCGGAGCCCACTTACACTTCTTTACACAGCTTTGACCTGGTGCTGTCTTCCTGCCTCCTTCATTCCCAGTTCCAGAGGAATCTGCTGCTGCCACCTGGGCTTTAGGAGGATTCTGCAGTACAGATTGGGCTGCTTCTCACTTCACCTGATGAACCCAGCTCGGGACTTGGGCTTCATATCTGTTGCTTTTTGTCCATTTCCTTCCCAGTTACTGTTGTTTCTTTTCCTGATCTTTTTTTTTCTTGTGTGCTTGTCTTTTTTTTTTTTTTAATCTATTTTTATAGTTGTAGTAAGATTTGGGGAGGAAGTAAAATTGGATACTTGTGTTTAATCCCCCACCCTAACCTAAAATTTTAGTATCCTAAATGCATTTGTTCAGTTTATTCTCTTTTTTGTTTTCTGATGAGTATAGCCATAGCTATGATATTCTAGCTATATGACTCATGACTTTTGAAATGATGCAATTTTTTTTTTTTTTTTTTGTCTTTTTAGTGCCATACCTGCGGAACATGGAAGTTCCAGGCTAGGGGTCAAATTGGAGCTACAGCTGCCAACCTGTGCCACAGCCACAGCAACACGGGATCCAAGCCTCATCTGTGACTTACACCACAGCTTCTGGCAACGCCAGATCCTTAATCTACTGAGCGAGGCCAGGAATCGAACTTAACATCCTCATGGATACTAGTCAGCTTTGTAACCTACTGAGCCTCAATGAGAACTCCCTGAAATGATATGATTTTTATTTATTTATCTATTTATTTTTTTGTCTTTTTGCCTTGTGTAGGGCTGCACCCACGGCATATGGAGGTTCCCAGGCTAGGGGTCTAACAGGAGCTGTAGGGGCCAGCCTTCTCCACAGCCACAGCAACGCGGGATCCGAGCCGCATCTGCAACCTACACCACAGCTCACGGCAATGCTGGATCCTTAACCCACTGAGCAAGGCCAGGGATCGAACCCGCAACCTCATGGTTCCTAGTCGGATTCGTTAACCACTGAGCCACGATGGGAACTCCATGATGTGATTTTTAAAATCAGTACTTAGCGGAGTTCCTGCTGTGGTGCAGTGGGTTAATAATCCGACTTGTCTCTGTGGCATTGCTGGTTCAATTCCGACCCAGCACAGAGGGTTAAGGATCTGACCTTGACCCCAGCTTTGGCTTAGCTTGCAGATGCAGCTGAGATTCCATGTGGATGCTGCCGGGGAGGGGGCGCAAAATCAGTACTTAGCGTTTTGTAATCTTTCTCAGCATTTCCTCTTTAACCCAGGTGTTATTTAATTCCAGATAACTCTTAATTTTCAGATACATGAGAATTTTTAAGGTATCTTAGTAAATGGTTTAATTTCTAATCAAATTACATTGTAGTCAGAGACAATAGTGTATGTGATGTTGGTTCTTTTCTAGAAAGACAATTGTATCGATACCGTATAAGTTGTTACCAGAATTTGGGTTCTTGTTTGCACAGCCGAAGAATGAACTTCTCCAAGACACAGGCAGCAAGCAAGCAAAGTCTTTATTACAGGAAAGCAAACAGCTCCCAGGACAGGCTGGGACGGGGGAGAAGAGCCCCCCCCACAGCCATAGTCCTTTAGGGGTTTTTATCCCTTAAAAATGGGCGGGCTACCACCGTGGGGTCCAGAAGTGGTTTTCCCCCACTGGCCTTGTCCAGTTACTTGTCCAATAGGAGTCTTAGAGGTGGAAATGTCCATTTTAAGTCTCATGGTTTCTTTGCCCTTTTCTTCCCGTAAACTGAGTTACTGGGGGTCAGGGATTAATGTCCATCTGGGTGAGGGTACACTCCCTGTAGTAAACAAGGCCTGTGGGGATGTTACTCCCTGGAGCCCTTAAGCCACAAATGTTAATCAACAGCCACATCAAACAATGCATCGAAGCCAGTGCTCCTACACTGACTACCTCAGTTATTGTTCTGCCTCAGTGTGTTCTATTTTTATTCTTTTTATAGGTCCTGACTTAAGACATGTATTTATTTTTCTCTGTTAATTTTGTGATGATATCACATGGTCTTCTCCCTGCAAACAAAAAAGTACCTCTGCCCTGTGCATGCTCGTTTGTCTGTTTTCTTTATGTTGCTTAGATAACGGTAAACCTCACTAAATTGTCTATCTAGCCTTTTTTTTTATTAAAGTATAGTTGATTTACAATATTGGGCCAATTTTTACTGTACAGAAAAGTGACCCAGTCATATATATATATATATATACACACACACACACACACACACACACACACACACACACACACACTTTTTTTTTGTATTATTTCCATCATGGTCTGTCCCAAGAGACTGCATATAGTTCCCTTTGCTGTACGGCAGAACCTCATTGCTTATCCATTCTAAATGTAATAGTTTGCATCTACTAACCCCAAACTCGCAGTACACCCCACTCCCTCCTCCCTACCCGTTGGCAACCACAAGTCTGTTCTCTCTGTCTGAGTCTGTTTCTGTTGCATAGATAGGTTCATTTGTGCCATATTTTAGATTCCACATATGAGTGATATTTGTCTTTTTCTTTCTGCATCTAGTCTTGCTTTCCATTGTTTCTTCCCAGATTAATTTCTTGCTAGAGCATTTCCTGTAATAGTTCTTTAAAATATCTTTTTAAGGTTAATTTTAAAAACATGTATCTTGGAGTTCCTGTCGTGGCTCAGTGGTTAACAAACCCCACTAGTATCCATGAGGATGTGGGTTTGAGCCCTGGCCTTGCTCAGTGGATTAAGGATCTGGCATTGCTGGAAGCTGTGGTGTAGGTCACAGATGCGACTGGATCCCACATTGCTGTGTCTGTGGTGTAGGCTGGCAGCTATAGCTCCAATTTGACCTATAGCCTGGGAACCTCCATATGCCATGGGTGCTGCCCTAAAAAAATCAAAAGACCGAAAAAAAAAAATCTTCACTTTATTTTTGCATTTGAATGGTAGCATAGCTGGATATAAAATTGCAGTTTGTTTTTCCTTTTGACATTTTAATATGACAACTCCATTATCATCCTGCAGATTGCATTGTTTCCGAGAGCTGTAATGACAGTCTTGCTCTTATTTCTTTGTAGGTGGCCTCCTTCCCAAGTCCTGGAAGCTTTCAGAGTTTTCTCTGTTTTTGACTTTTATTTACATTCATGCATTTTAAGTGCTTTTTTGTTCTAATTTATCTTGCTTGACCCCTCTGCTTTTTTTTTTTTTGTCTTATTAGGGCTGCGCCCACGGCGTATGAAAGTTCCCAGGCCTAGGGGTACAGTCAGAGCTAGAGCTGCTAGCCTACGCCACAGCCACAGCCACGGGGAATCCAAGTTGCATCTGCGACCTACACCACAGCTTATAGCAACGCCGGATCCTTAACCCACTGAGCGAGGCCAGGGATCAGATCCACAACCTCATGGTTCCTAGTCAGATTCATTTCCACTGTGTGCCACAGCTGGAACTCCGACACCTCTGCTTTTTGAATCAGAGTATCTGGTACACTTCTTGGCATTTATCCTGCCTGTTCTATGGATCTGTGATTTGGGTTTGGTGTCTGACTAACTTGGGGAAATTCTTAGTTCCTATTGCTTCAAGTATTTCTTCTGTTCCTTTACCTCCTCCTGATGTTCGCATTATGCATATATTATACCTTTTGTAGTTGTACCACAGTTTTTGGATATTGTTCCATTCTGGTTTTTATTGGTCTTTTTTCTCTTTGCTCTTTAGTTTTGGCAGTTTCTGCTGACGTGTCCTCAAGCTCAGGGAGTCTTTCCTCAGCCATGTCCATTCTGCCTGCCAGTCAGCCCATCAAAGCCATTCTTCATTCCTGCTACAATGGATGGTTGTTGTTTTTGTTTTGGCAATGCCCATGGCATATGGAAGTACCCAAGCCGATGTAGTGACAAATACCACATCCTGAACCTGCTGTGCCACACAACGCCTACATGTTTTTTGTTGTTTGTTTTTCCCTCTACAGTGTTTTCGATCTCTAGTGTTTTTTATTTTTTCTTGGCATTTTCATTTCCTTGCTTAAATTACCCATCTGTTCTTGCATGTTGTCCACTTTGTCCATTAGAGCCCTGGACTTATTAATCATAATGCTTCCCAGGTCAATAATTGCAACATCTCTGCCGTATCTGAGTCTGGCTCTTATGCTTGCTGTCTCTTCAGTCTATTTTTTTGCCTTCTAGCTTTCCTTGTAATTTTTTGTTGAAAGCCAAGGATGACGTCCTGGGTAAGAGGAGCTGTGGGAAATAGGCTCCTTATTAGTGAGGTGGTGACAGCGTGGGGGGAGGGGCTGTTCTAAAGTCCTGGGATTAGTCCTCTGTCTAAGTGAGCAAGTGCCCCTGGGCTGTGACTTCACAAGGGCTTCTCAGGTTTTACCCCCAATTTAGGTGGGACAGGGTGGCTCGGGGGCGCTGGGGTTGGCTGTTCCTTCCCACAGGCAGGTTAGGCTCTGATGAATCTCCAGTGGGTCAGGCTCTGGCAAAATAGTTTCTCCTGAGGGCAGTCCTTTGGGGAAGCATAGAAGCCGGGACCTTTCACAATGGAATGCGCCCCACCGAAGCGGGAGGGAGGAGTCTTCTTTGATCTTCAGGGTAAGAAGCAAGCTGATGAGGCTCCCAGTGGTGGCAGTTTCTTAAAATAAGTCAGTGATGAAGTTTGGCTTCCTTTTACAAACAATTTCTCTGTAGCATGCGATGCTGTTTGATAGCATTTTACACACAGATGCAAACGCGGGGCCTCCCTGGGGTGCGTTCTCCCTCTCCCCGCAGAGAGCAGAGCCTCCAGCAGTTCAGCAACTGCAGTTAAGTTTCCCCTCCAGGCCCTGTTTCCCCGAGGCGTCTCACCCCATTGGTTCTTAAAACCTTTGTACCCACTCCTCTGACTCCAGCCCGGGGGGCAGCGGTGTGCCCTGTGACCTTACTTCTCTGACGGATCTGAGAAGAGTTGTTGACTCTCATTTTGTTCAGCTGTTCACTTGTTAGGATGGAGTGGTGACTTGCAGGCCCCTTATGTGCGGGCCTGGAAACCAGACATCTGCTCGTGCTTCTTTGATTTGGGAAATGCCTCATCATTACTTCTTTATTTTTATTTTTTATTTTTTTTGCATTATAGCTGGTTTACAGATTTCTGTCAGATTTTCCAGCTGCACCATGTGGTGACCCGATTACATGTGCATATATGGATTTGTCACATGTAATTAGATATAGTTCCCCGTGCATTACAGTTGGAGCTCCTTGCTTTTCCATCATTAAAGCAGTAGTTATCCCCACTCCCTCCCACCCCTCCCCCGCCCCCTTGGCAACCACAAGTCTGTTCCCCAAGTTC
>PVHT021183543.1:29612224-29767596 GCA_004024745.2 Catagonus wagneri | reverse complement strand
AATATTTCATATCCAGCCACGTACTTTTCACGTCTTTTCTGATAGGACTAGGAAGGGAATTTTTGTGATTCCCTTGCAGGCGACACCTAGTTTTTAAAAGCAGAACATCTCATCCTCTTTCTTCAAGATTATCATATTGTTGGCGTCGATGTGATTGATCTATTTATTTTTGGTGGATCTGTTAAATGTAATTGATGTATAGAGCAGTTGATGATGAAATATCCTTTTGGTTCCTTGCTCCAAAGAGAAAAAGTGCACCCAGCTTACTGTTGTTTCCTGGGTCTTGATGAGTGTTCAGATCAGCAGCAGAGCAGTGCTGGGCCTCCCGCTGTTGCCGGGCGTTGCAGTGTCTCAGCTTCAGGCCCCGGTTTCTCCAGTTCCCATAACTGCCTGTGCTTAAAAGATTTCCTTCACCCACTCATTTTCCCTCTGGCATTTTCATTTTCACCTTGTGTTTTTCCACTCTTTTTGGCAGACCTGCATGGGCAAGGACGTAACCCTTCACGTCTCAGCAAGCAACCCCGCCATGCTGCTCTACCAGAAGTTTGGATTCAAGACTGAAGAATATGTTTTAGATTTCTATGATAAATATTACCCCTTGGAGAGCACCGAGTGTAAACACGCGTTCTTTCTGAGGCTGCGACGCTGACGTGAGTGCCGCCCCTCGCAGGGGGACGGCGTGCTGGTTGGGCAGGTTCTCGAGTAGACCTGACGGCAGCTCCTTTCACTGTGGGTTCTGTTCTCTGCAGTGGCACGTCCCTTCCCAGCTCTGAGCCGAGAGGAGAGAGGCCTGGGCAGTGGAGCGAGTAGTGGGCTCAGCTTCAGTGGAGGCTGTGCCCAGCCCTTTCTGGACAGGCCTTCTCCCCACACCTTGGACTCCACAGTCAGTAAGACTGACAGGTGTGCTGACCTTCACCCGACAGCCTCTGGAGCCAGGAATGTCTAAGCTGATGTTCCTGGGGAGAGAGGACCTGTCCAGGTTAAAGTGTGAGAAGTGTGATCGCGGTTAAAGAATCCTCCCTGAGAGGCACGTCCTGTCCTGAGACAGTGAGAGGAAGTGACAGTGGTTGCCAGCCCTCCCCCAGGCTTGCTGTGCTGTCACTGAGTCCAGGAGGACCCCGGGGCCCTGAGGTTCCGCTGTCTCGCCGACTTTGGTCAAAGTCAAAATAAACTCAGTGTATTTGTGAGTGACGTCGCTTCACCTGTTGTCCCGTGAGCATGTCCTGCCAGGGCCGGGCTGGGAGGCGGGATCTTGTTCTCCCGGCCTGTGAGGTTGGTTGGGGTTGGTTCTGATCATGCAGGACAGAGGTGAGTGGTGGCAGGAGGGGAACTGGCCATGGGCAGAGCCTGTCTGCAGGATGAAGGTGTTTGCTGTGTTTGGGGAGGTTGGAGGTGGACTGTCAGGTGTTTTTGGATTTAGCAGGAACATTTCCAAAAGTATCCGGTGTTCTCAAATAAAAATCTTTCCTGTGACAGCCTAGGGCCAGAGCTTCAATCTAATCAGTTTGCTTTCAGACTCCCTTTAAGAGCTGAGGTTCTTAACTTCTGGGGACATGAATCCCTTTGAGAATCCAAAGAAAGCTGAATACTCTCTGGAAAATTGTTTATATGTGTTTAGGATTTTGCATCTATGGTCCGTGGACCACAAGCACTTCTGTTTCAGGGGCTGTGCTTAGAGCTCAAATCCTTTTGTTTAAGGGGAATGTGTGTCACTCTTGGGAAGAGTCTGGAAGCTGTCCTGTCGCTTGTCTCTGTGAACCGGGATCAGGACGACAACTGCCGTTCCCTCCCCTGTGTGGGGCCCAGGGCTGGACACATGGAGTCACTCAGTTGCCAAGGTCCACAAAGCAGTGATGGGCAGCAGACTCTGAGAAGGAGTCTTCTGGGCTCCTCATCACCTTTCCCCCCTCCCAGAGAGTTAAAACCAGCATTTCCCAGCCTAACGCTGCGGGGAGCCCTGTGCACCTGTCACCTGACAGACGCTTTTAAGGTTCAGGTTCTTAAGATCACAGGTATGTTACATTCTGCTGAGCATAATCTGTTTTATGTTAAAGCAATGGATTTTTTTCACTCCAAAGCTCCAGGTAGAGTTAACACTTGAGGGAAATGGGCAGGTGGAGCCTCTGCACAGACCAGCCCCGAGGTGGGTGTTTGTGTTCACAGACCTGCAGTCTCGTACTTTCCTCAGCAGTGAACCAGCCAAGGGTTCAAGACAGACTGACCTGCGCTCTGAATGATACCTTATAATTTGTTATTTTGAAGTGAAGATGAGTGTTGGCTGAAAAGCAAATATATACCGCTATTATGTTCATGGTTGGCCAAAATATCTAGTATTCTAGTTACACTGAATATGGCAGAAGGCTAAGTTAAATCAGAAGGTATGTCCAGCAGGAGTTCCCACTGTGGCTCAGCAGTAACGAACCTGACTAGTATGCATGAGTCGCCGTGCTCAGTGGGCTAAGGATACAGCATGGCTGTGGCTGTGGCGTAGGCCAGCAGCTGCAGCTCAGGTTCGACCCTTAGCCTGGGAACTTCATATGCTGCGGTGAGGCCCTTAAAAAAAAAAAAAGGTCTGCCTAGCAAAAGGCAGTAAGCTCCATGTGGGATGAAAAGCACAGACTCAATCTCAGAGGTTCTTGCAGAAATAGAGTTGCTGGCAAGTTGGAGCCTCTGGGGCGAAAGCCTCAGGTGGGAGTGGGTATATGGCTGGTCGCTTGCTCTGAGCAGCACCCAGCATTCAGCCCGGTGGGCTCTGGTGGAGGCAGCAAGGTCCCTGGGGAATAGAGCAGACAACGTTGTAGGTGCTAAAAGTAGGAAAAGCCCCATTTCTGAGCTCTGAATCCTCCCAGAGACTCCATGAGGTGGTGTTACTGTTGGTTGCCTCTGTTTTATGGGAGAGAAAACATACCCGAGAGGCCAAGTAACTCCGTGCAGAGGGTGCAGGTAGACAGCAGAGAGCAGGACCCCAGCCCAGGCCCGGGGCTCCCTACCTGCTGAGCCTGTGACGTGGAGGAGGAGCTCTCCCCAGGCCTAGGCCACACAGGAGGGCTTCTTAAGGTTGAATGTTGGTGTACATGGTTCCCCAGGGGCCCCCAACTTATAGCCAACCTCAGAGGCCATTATAGAAAAGCCAGAGCGCAGCTGCCCAGCTTGGAACTGTCCCACTTCGGGGTAGCCAAGTGGGTGGAAGCTGGTGGATCCCTCATCTATGCCGGGAATTACAGTGAGGGCATTATTAGTGGTGCTCTGGAAGGCCACGGTTTGGGGTTTTGTTTGTTTATGGGACAGTCTGTGGAGAGCAGGAGGGGGAGACTGTCTCAGGTACACTTCAGGTGAGGCCTTGCCCTGGGCCCCGGCTGGAGCTCCCCCAGGACCCGGGAAGGCCTTGCCTTACCTCCGCCCCATTTTGCAGTAAGTTTTTCCCCTCTCCTTGTAAAGCTTCATTGAGGTGTTATTTGCATACTATAAACTTAACCAATTTTAAGTGTACATACAGTTCAGTGATTTTTTGAAGTCAGTTTGCAGAGTTGTGCAACCATCAGTCAGTTTTAGAACACAGGGCCTGAAAGGTCCCTGGTGCTCTTTTGCAGTCAGTCCCCACTCCTACCCCAGCCCAGTCAGCTACCAGTCTCTTTTCTGTCCCTCGAGATTCGCCTTTTCTGGATGTTACATGTCACATGACCCCTTATTGCTTGCCTTCACATTGGCGTCCTCTCCCAGCTACCAGATGGACTTCTCTAACCCGGCAGAGCCGATTGCTTTGGGTGTTTTGATATAAATCCTCCAAGGCCTTTTATGCACATACACCTGCTCTCACATGTACTCATTATTTTCATATACTGATTTTTTTTGTATTTTCATAATGATTTTTATTTTTTCCATTATATCTGGTTTACAGTGTCCTGTCAGTTTTCTACTGTACCGCAAGGTGACCCAATTACACTTATATGTATACATTCTTTTTTCTCACATTATCATGCTCCATCGTAAGTGACTAGATATAGTTCCCAGTGCTATACAGCAGGATCTCATTGCTTATCCATTCCAGAGGCAATAGTTTGCATCTATTAACCCCAAATTCCCAATACATCCCACTCCCTTGCCCTCCCCCTTGGCAACCACAAATCTGTTCTCCATGTCTATGAGTTTCTTTTCTGTGGAAAGGTTCATTAGTGCCATATATTAAATTCTAGATATAAGGGATATCATATGGTATTTGTCTTTCTCTTTCAGTTAGTATGAGATGTTGCTGGAAATGGCATTGTTTTGTTCTTTTTTAATGGCTGAGTAGTATTCCACTGTGTATATACACCACATCTTCTGAATCTCATCATCTGTTGATGGACATTTAGGTTATTTCCATGTCTTGGTTGTTGTGAATAGTGCTGCAGTGAACGTATGGGTTCATGTGTCTTTTTCAAGGGAAGTTTTGTCAGGATATATGGCCAAGAGTGGGATTGCTGGGTCATATGCATATACTGATTTTTAAAATGAACTGTGATCATATTGTGTATCCTGTTCTGTACATTCCTAGAAGTGGATTGGAGGAGATACAACATCTTGAAGGGTAGGGAGTGGTACTCCTCGTAATCCTTGTTGTTTACTGAGTGTTTTTGTTGTGCAGAGACCGTCCTGAAAGCCTTTAACAACTCAGAAATGTATTCATATCTCACAGCAGCTTAGTGAGGCGGGTACATGATGATTCTCATTTTCCCTATGGAAAAAAACAGGCACAGAGTTAGTAACTTGCCCCAAACCTCACAGCTAGTGACTGGCAGAACCTGGAAGTCTGGCTCCAGAACCTTTACCTTTAACCACACACGAAAAATTTAATTTATGATTCAATCCCTTCCATTACATCTACAGTTCCTACTTTTGTTACTGTTGAATAGACAGCTTGTGATGTTCTAGAAGAAATTCCGGAGCAAAGTGGGAGAACGTACACGTCACTTTGAAACCTTACCACAGAGCTGCAGCAGGTGGTCACGGCAGTGTGGTAATAGCATAAGGGACAGACGTTACCGAACAGTGGAAGAAAGAATTGGAGAGCTCAGAGATAAAGCTTCATGTTTGTCATGAACCAGTCAATGAGAGATTTAGCAGCTGGTGCTGGGACAACTGGATATCCAAATTCAAAGAAACAAATTTGTATCTCTGCCTCACACCACACAAAAATTAACTCAAAATGTATCCCAGACCTAAATAGAAGAATTAAAGCAGAGTTCCCGTCGTGGCTCAGTAGAAATGAATCCAACTAGTATCCATGAGGGTGCAGGTTCGATCCCAGGTTTCTGTTAGAGGTCGGGGATCCAGCGTTGCCGTGAACTGTGCTGTCAGTTGCAGATGCGGCTCCGATCTAGTGTGACTACGGCGTAGGCTGGCAGCTACAGATCCAATTTGACTCCTAGCCTGGGAACTTCCATATGCCACGAGTGTGACCCTAAGAAGCAAAAAAAAAAAAAAAAAAAAAAAAATGAAAGCAATAAAACTCATTGGAAGAAATCTTAATGGTCTTGGGTTAGGCGATAACCTGACGTGAAATGAGAAATTGGATTTCTTAGCTACAACACCAAAAGCACAAGTGATAAAAAGATTGATAAATCAGACTGTAAAAAAACATTTACACTTAAAAAGACACCATCTAGAAAGCAAAAAGATAACCCACACACTGGGCAAAAATACTTGGAAATTGGGTATCTGAGAAAGTATTTATATATAGAATATATAAAGAATCTTACAACTGAACAAATAAGAAAACTACTCACATGGATTCACTTTTAAATTCTATGAAACATTTAAGGAGATGGAGGCCACCATTGCCCTAATGCTGGAACCAGACAGACTAATGAAAACTACAGGCCAGTATCTCTCATGAACATAGATGCAGAAATCCTCACCAAAATATTAGCAAATCAAATTCAACAATTATGGCAAGAATTATACACTATGACCAAGTGGGTTTTATCCCAGGTGTGCTAAATTGGTTCACCATTAGAAAATCAGTTCATGTAATCACACCGCAAACTGAGAGCAAAATCTTTGCAAAGCACTCATCTGATAAAGGACTGTGATCCAAAATATACAGAGAACACTTAAAACTCAATAATAAGGAAATGAATGACTTGATTTTTAAATGGGCAAAATACCTAAAGAGTCACGCTACCAGAGAGGATGTACAGGGAGTGTGTGAAAAGATGCTCCACATCATCTGTCATCAGGGAACTGCAAACTGAAACAATGAGATACTATTCCACATCTATTATAAGGCTCAAATCCGGGCACTGACTGCACCAAATGCTGGCAAGGAAGTGGAGCAACAGGAACTCTCATTCATTGCTGGTGAGACTGGGAAATGGTACAGTCACTTTAGAGGGCAGTTTGGTGGTGTCCTACAAAGATAGATATATTCTTATCACATGATCCAGCAGTCACACTCCTCATATTTACCCAGATGATGTTAAAATGTTTGTCTGCACACACACCTGCACATGAACTTTTTTCGTAATTGTCAAAACTTGGAGGTAACCAAGATGTCCTTCAGCAAGTGAATGAATAAATAAACTTGTATGTCTAGACAGTGGAATATTTTTCAGCACTAAAAAGAAACAAGCTATCAAGCATGAAAAGACGTGGAGGAACCTTAGATGCACATTATTAAATGAAATACCCAGTCTAAAAAGACTATATACTGTGTGATTCCAACTATATGACATTCCGGAGTTCCCTTGTGGTGCAGCGTGTGAAGGGTCTGGCATCACAGCAGAGGCTCAGGTTGCTGCTGTGGCGGGTATTAGGTCCTACACCACGCCTGTGGCTGAACTTCCACGTGCCACAGGCGTGGCGAGAAAATTAAAAATAAAAATTGTCCAATTATATGACACTCAGGAAAAGTTGAAACTGGAGACAGTGAAAGGGTCAGTTTCTGGGGGTTAGTGAGGGAGGGAGAGATAACAGGCACAACACAGAGGATTTTAGGGCAGTGAAAATACTCTGTATGATAGTGTAATGATGGATATATGTCATTATACTTTCATCCAAACCCATGCTATCTGTGCACGGTACTAAGAATGAACTGCAGTGTAAACTATAGGCTTTGGGTGACAGTGTGCTCATGTAGGTTCTCCTGTAACCACTGTACCACCTTGGTGGGGAATGTGGGTAGTGGGGGAGGCTGTGTATCTGTGGGGCAGGGGTATATGGGAAATCTCTGTACCTTCTGCTCAGTTTTTCTGCTCTAAAAATTGAAGTGTAAATGAAAAAGCTAACCCAATTAAAATAGGCAAATGATTTGAATAGATAGTTCCGTGAAGGTGTACCAGTGGCCAATAAGCACATGAAAAGATGCTCATTAGTCGTTAGGGAAATTCGGACTGTATTCACAGGGCTGGCTAGAAGCAAGAAGACATAGTCAAGATGGACAAGGCTATGTATGCAGAGATGGGTGCCCCCATATGTTGCTGGTGAGAGTGTAAAATGGTGTAGTCCTGTTGGAGAACAGGTTGATAGTTTTTCAAAGTGTTAAACATAGAACCATATGACCCAGCAGTTACTCTCAAGAGTAATGAAAACGTATGTCCACACAAAGACTTGTACGTGAATGTTAATTGCAGCATTATTCACAATAGCCTCCAAATGGAAACAGCCCAAGTGTCCAGCAACCGATGAATGGATGAACAGGTGTGGTAAGTGCATACAGAGGAGCGCTACTCATTAATAAAAAGGAGTGAAGCAGTGATAAATGTTACTGCAGGGGTGCAACCTCACTCATCAAAAAGTTTCAAAACGTGTTCGGTGAATGAAGCCAGGCTCAAAAGAACACATATTGTATGACTCCTTTTATATGAGAAGTCCAGAAAAGGCAAGTTAATAGAGACAGAAAGTAGATTAGGGACTACCTGCTTTTATCACTTTACGGTCATTTTTTTCAAGTTGCTAAATGGTTTTCATGACCATTCTTTAGTGGTTCTGTTTTCTTAGTTATTCTTCCATTGCTTCTCAGTAAGACTGCTGCTTTTATATATAACACTGCAGTGAACATATTTGTGCTTAAGGGGTGGGTTGGTTTGTTTTTGTGCCTTGAATTGGATTTGTTTACTTATGGATAGATCTGAGAAGTGCAATTCTTAAGTCAAAGGATGTGAACTTTTTCACTGCCAGTTTCTCGTTGCCAGCTCTGTCATTAATATGTGAAGGCTCTAGACCCACCTCAGAACTCCCAGGATTAAGTATTATCACCTAAAGTACTTGATGCTCATTTTAAAATAGGCAATAATTTGCCATTTAGCAAATTATTAATGTGGTTGAACATTTTTCATTGTTTGTTTTCCTAGTATCATTTCTTCTTTTTATTAACTGTTTGCAGCCTTTGTTTCTTAATCTCGATGAAATATGGGAATCTTGGTGCTTCTTATTATTTATTCACAGGAGCTTTTTCCCCAATTGAAGTGATTTTCAACCAAGTCTAACTATCTGGTCCCACCTGGGAATTTGTGGAGGGGTTTCCTGGAAAGTCCCCTTCCTGTGGTGTGAAGGAGGAGGATGGAGCGGGGGAAGGCAAGAGAAGGGAAGCCCTCAGCTGGTCCTCAGCCAACAACCCCTCCCTGTTTCTGAGTCCCAGGAGAAGGGGCTGCACGGAAGGATCGGGCATATGGGGCCCTTTGCCCCAGCTGCTCAGCCTAGTTCCCTCATCAGTCTACCCCTGTCAGGCCACGAAGTCCATCTCAGAAGACCTGCTCCCTTCTCGGCTGCCCCAGGCCAACAGCAGACGACTCTTTCTGCCCGCCCAGCCCGGGCCCTCTTTTGAGCCTCTTAGGAACGTCTGTCCCCTCTCCTAATTCTCAGGTCATTTGAATCCCTGAGGTGTGTGGCATGGCCGTAAAAAGTTTGGCCTCTGGACTGTTTGTTCCTGACTCCCACACCTGCCGCTGGCTGACCGTGCCTCAGTTTCCCTTTGTTAAAGACCCATCCTGTGTTGTGAAGAGGACATGTGAGAGCGTGTGGCTGGCGGGGTGGGATAATGATGGTTACCCTCAGGGGAGTGGAGAAAACCCTAGTTCAGATGAAGCTGGAGCTTCATGTTTCTCAGCCTTGGCCACAGAAATGCCCAGACTTGGGTCCCAGCCTCAGAGAGCTGGTCTGGAGCATGGCCCAGGAATGGGGACTTTTAAGAGTTTCCCAGCTCTATTGGTGGCCAGGGTGGAGACCACAGACTGGAGAGCCTGGTCCAGGTGAAAACCTGCCCTTTGTCTCCCACGATTCCAGGCTTGGCTCTTCACCTCCCCAGTGGAGGCTCCTCGCCTCACTCTCCAAGATGCGTTCCTTCTCCAGGCCCAAATGTTTGGTGCCCGAGCAGGTCCCACTTTCTTGCCTGACTCAAGAGTTAATTCCATTTTATTGTCACACCACTTTTTCTTTTGTATGTATTGGTGTTTGTTCTTTTGTACATACTGGTTTTTCTTTTGTACATATTGGTGTTTGTACATATTGGTGTCTGTCCTCCCTGCACGTCTGTAGGCAGAAAGGCAGATGCATTGGCTTTTGTGACTGTGGGGCATCTTGGAAGAGCTGAGTGTCAGCTAAGGTTTTGGAAAAGCATGCCTTTCTCCCCAGGCTCTTCAGAGGTTCCCTGTGGCTGGGGAGGGCGAGGCCAGGAGAAGGCTGTGCAGGTGGACGAGGTAGGATGCTTTCAGCTGCAAGTAAGGTAAGGCCCAGCTCAAACTACTCAAAGACTGATTATTGTCTTACCCAGCAGATGTCCAGAGGTAGTGTGTCCTGTGGTCATACAGCTATTTTTAATTATGTGAGCTTGGACAAGCAGCTTCAACTCAGTCTCTTCGTGAGTTCCTCTTGTGGCTCAGTGGTAAGAAATCTGACTAGTATCTGTGAGGACGTGGGTTTGATCATTGGCCTTGCTTAGACGGTTAAGGATCCGGCGTTGCTGTGAGCTGTGAGGTAGGTCGCAGACTCGGCTTGGATCCTTCAATGTTGTGGCTGTGGTGTAGGCTGGCAGCTGCAGCTCCGATTCGACCCCTAGCTTGGAACCTCCATATTCCGCAAGTGCATACCTAAAAAGGCAAAAAAAAAAAAATTAAAAAACCCCAAAAAACTCAGTCTCCTCATCCATGAAGAAGGACTGTTGCAGGTACAATGAGTTAACATAAGTATAGGTCTTATAACAATCCCTAACATTAAGAGAATCTTCTGTGCATGTTGGTTACTGTATCGATAAGTTGTTGCTGTGTAAAAAAAATGCAAAACTGGAGTTCCCGTCGTGGCTCAGTGGTTAACGAATCCGACTAGGAACCATGAGGTTGTGAGTTCGATCCCTGGCCTTGCTCAGTGGGTTAAGGATCCGGCGTTTTTGTGAGCTGTGGTGTAGGTTGCAGACATGGCTAAGATCCCGCGTTGCTGTGGCTGTGGTGTAGGCCGACAGCTACAGCTCCGATTAGACCCCTAGACTGGGAACCTCCATATGCCGTGGGTGCGGCCCTAGATAAGGCAAAAAGACAAAAAAAAAAAAAAAAAAGCAAAATTCTCAGTGATCCACAGCAATAAACATTTCTCTCCCCCGCAGGTTGGCAGGGGTTGGCTTGGCCCCTCTAATTCAACCTGTGCATACAGATAGCTCAGGTGTGTCCCATGCATATTCCCTCTGGGTCCCAGGGCTGCAGTGCAGCAGGCACGGGGGGTCGATGCTCTTTACATGATGAGGATGGTGATACAGGATAGAGGAGAAGAAACCCAAGCCTTGGTCAGAAACTGGCACATTCTCTCTGCCCCTTTTCCTTTGACCCTAACGAGTCACACGTCCCAGCCCAGTTTCAGCAGGGATGGGAGAGAAATTCAGCTTATGCCAGTGGGTGGTAGTATCAAGTCATGTGGCAAAGAACAGGAAGAATTATAAACTGTGTAACTGGTCGATGAGATCATAGTATTTTATTATTTACCATTGTTAAATTTGGAATGTTTTCTGATTTCTTTTGGATTTCTTCTTTGATTCATGGGTTATTTAGAAGTGAGTTACCTAATTTCCATGTCTTGGGGGGTTATTTTCCTATATCTGTCTGTGATTGATTTCTAGCTTAATTTTCTTATGATCAGAGAACCTACTTTGTATCAGTGTTAAATTTCTTTTTTTTTTTTTAGGGCTTTGCTCACAGCATATGGAGGTTCCCAGGCTAGGGGTCAAATCAGAGCTGCCGCTGTCGACCTACGCCACAGCCACGGCATTGCCAGATCCAAGCTGTATCTGTGACCTACACCCACAGCTCACGGCAACTCTGGATCCTCAACCCACTGAGCGAGGCCAGGGATCTAACCCACATCCTCATGGATGCTAGTGGGGTTTGCTAACCGCTGAGCCACAAAGGGAACTGCAATACTTCCCTTAATTTTAAACAAAGCTGCAGTATATCCATAGGTGTGTAAGTATCACATTTTCTCCGACCATCTCCCTATTGTTGGATATTCTGGCAGTTTCCGGTTTTTTGTCACCACAGGCATGGCAGCAAAAACCATCCTTGTACACGTCCTCCATGGTCTTTGTGCCAAGTCCGTGATCACTGCTGGAATTAGAATTTCAGTCAGAGTCAGGTGGCACCACAAATGCTTCGTGATCCTCTGTGTTTAGAGCTGTCGCAGTGGGAGTAAGGCTGGTCTCCAGACGCCATCTGCTCATACCTCGTGTCCAGTTGCACACAAGCCTGGCATTTCCAGAGGAAGGCCGGAATGTGCTCCAGGGAGGTGGCTACACTGCGTTTCTCTCAGGACATGGGGGACTGCTGGAACCAGTCTGCTGTCCTGTGGCAGGTGCCTCATGTTGTTGTGACAGGTGAGCTCAGCATCACACGTCACCCTGTCTTCACACGTCCCTCCTTAGCTGGTTCATGCACCTGCACATCATGTAACTTTACAAAGCCTCTGCTAGAAATTTTAGGCCGAGCCCAGGCCTCTGCGGCCCAAAAGTAGCTGGTTGGATGCTCAGGTGGAGACAACTTCTAGCACAATTTTTTTTTGTCTTTTTAGGGCCACACGTATGGCATATGAAGGTTCCCAGGCTAGGGGTCAAATTGGAGCTGCAGCTGATGGCCTACACCACAGCCACAGCAACGTGGGATCCAAGCCATGTCTGCGACCTATACCACAGCTCACAGTCACACCAGATCCTTAACCCACTGAGTGATGCCAGGGTTCAAACCCACATCCTCATGGATACTAGTCAGATTCTTAACCCACTGAGCCACAACTGGAACTCCCACCTTCTAGCACAATTAATGCGGCTCAGATCTCATTTTTGACCTTCACATGGGACAGTGACCCACACCAAGAATAAGAGTGAACACCCATGGCATATTGCCTCTTGCTGGGCACTGAATTAAAGCACATTACATACAGAACCTCATTTCACTCCCTCCATGACTTTGAGGTATAAGGGTCATGTAATCCTATTGCCTGACTCACCTGCAGCTGTGGTAGTTTTGCATAAAGCCACTCTCCAAAACTTAGGGACCTGAAAACCATCACCAGTTATTTGCTCGTGGTTCTGTGAGTGGATGATTTAGGCTGGGCTCTTGTAGGCAGTCCCTCTGGTTTCAGCTGGGCTTCCTCATGGGTCTGTGGTCACCCATAGATCAGCTCGGCTTCTGGGAGGGGCTTGCTGTTGGCTGGAGCAATGGGGATTTTTGGTCCATGTGGTGTCTCTTCCTCCAGCAGGGTAGCCTGGGCTTGTTTTCGTGGTGGGGGCAGGGATGAGTGTGGGAAACAGGTGAAGAGGCGGGAGAAAGACAAAAGGCACCCAGGTTTTTTGAGGTCCAGCCCAGAATCGACACAGCATCACTTTTGTCACATTCTATTGGCCAAAGCAAAGCAGGTGGTCAGCCCAGATCAAGAGGCAGGAAAATAATTCCACTTCTGGATGAAAGGAGCCACAGTCAGATTGCCTGGGGCAAGACTGAAGGAAGGGTGAAGGGCTGGGGCCATTCTGGTAGTTTGCCTCACGGGCTTTTCCAGGTCAGGTTGGTGAAGGACAGAGAGGTTATTTAATATTGCCCAGGTTTACAGAGCCAGCTGTGGTGGGTCTGAACCTGGGTGGGCAGATGCCAGCGCCCCAGCATCAGCCGCCCTCCCATCCGTCTGGGTCTGTGACATCTTCCTGCCGTGGAGACCACCCTCAGTGATTTCGCCATCTCTGAAAACCCCCAGCACAAAGTCAACCTCCAGAATATCATCCCCAAAGACCCTTTGCTCCTGGAAGGACAGGTCACGTGTGGCAGAAGTCTCAGGTAGCATATGGATGGATGGTGTGCTGGGTGGTTGAGTGGACCAGTGAGTGGATGAATCGTTGGCAAATACATGAGGATGTGAGAGGGCTGAGAACGGCTCTAACCTCATCTCTGTCCCATCACTGAAGTGGAGGGACAGGAAATGAAATCTGCGCCTCCAGGTGGCCTTTCTTGGGGTCTTCAGACTGAGGGCCTGAGGCGTGGGGTGAGGCAGCCTGTCCAGTCAGGGAGACGTGAGCAGCTGCGGCCTGTGAGCCGGGAACGGTGAGTGCAGAGTCTTCCTTCAGAGTGTGGGTGCCCAGAGCAAAGCTGGGAAGGTGGTCTGCAGTGCCAGGGCTTGGGCTGATCATGTGCCTAGTCTCTAGCCCTGTGCAAGGCACCAGGGTTCCCAAGAGGATCCTTGTCTTCAAGGAGTTTACAGTCTGAACCTCCTCATAGGTCTTCGGGCAAGGTCAGGGACACAGTCTGCAGGCTCAAGTCCTGGCTGGTGGGGGTGGTCCTGTTGTGGCTCAGTAGTAACGAACCCAACCTAGGATCCTTGAGGATACAGGTTCAGTTCTCGGCCTCACTCAGTGGGTTCAGGATCTGGTGTTGCTGTGAGTTGTAGTGTAGGTTGCAGGTGTGGCTCAGGTCCTATGTGGCTGTGGCTCGGCTGGCAGCTGCAGCTCCAATTCCACCCCTAGCCTGGCAACTTCCATATGCTGCACATGGGGGCCTAAGAAGCACCCCCCCCAAAAAAAGTTGGGGGTTGCCTGCAGGACTGCGTTGTGGACCCCACATCTCTGACCAGGCTTCATGTTGAGTATCCTAGCCCATCCCAAACGGGAAGGTCTTGAGTCTGACCTGGACGACATCCCCAGGCGTCCTTCTGCCCGGTGACGCAGCAGTGTTGTCCCCAAATGTCCCCAGATGCTGGTTCATAGTCCATCATGGCATCATCCATGACACCACCTCCCCCCACAGAACCCCGAGGAGTGGGCCTGGGGCTGAGAGCCCCTCAGCACTGGGGCGGGCTGCCGTGGTGGCCTCTCAGGCGAGGCCTCAAAGAGCAGCTGCTTGATCACCTGCCGGCTTCTACCCAGCTCCGCCAGGCTCTTTTTTCTTTGAATGTGTACATTTTATTGGGTCAGCTTGATGACTTTTTACCTGGGTACATGCAGTGCCTGCCTGAAGACACCAGCCTTCTCCAGTGCTGCAGGTCACTCGTGCCCTCCTCCGTCACTGCTTTTCTGACTTTTATCTGCACAGAGGAGTTTTTTTTGCTAGTTCTTGACATTCATGTGAGCAGAGTCATCCTGCATCCATGCTTTCCCATGGTTGCACCCACTGTGAGTCTGCACTAGTCTGTCCCTGCAGGGCTGGAGCTCTGTGAGGCTGGGACTATTACCGAACTCAGGTCCAGCTGCTTACCAGTCAAGACTAGGTCAAGTGTTCATAGGAAGAGAAAGTTTGCTTTGCTTCAAAGTCCAGCAACTGGGGGAGAAGGTGGACTCACGTCCAAAGGCCAACTCCCTCATCAACAAGGGCTTTTAAAGGGGAGTCTCAGGGGTGGATCACTGGAGGGAGGGGGCCACATGCAGAAACAGCACCATCAGCTCTGAACAGTTATCTCAAAATTGGTCATGCAGTGGTCTGATCAGCATCATCTTGACTGTTTTAAGTACAGTCAGTCCTCAGTTTCAGGGTTGGTTAGTTCTCATTTCTTTGAGGCCAATTCTCAGAATTGTGACAGCTGATGTCATAGCTACAGCCTGATCGTCATGTAGTGACTTTGTTCACCTGGTGGGGGTTTCATTGTCTACAAAACAGCTCACAGGATATGGCTCAGAATATTACCTGTAGCCCTTGAGGAGGAACTAAAGGTTCTTGACTTCGCTCAATGACTGAACTCTCATTAGTTTGTCCCGTTTGACTGCTTTCCTTGGTTTCTGTATTTTCTCATTTTTCTGATTAAATTTATACTTTGGCTAGCTTTTTTCTACAGACAAGAGGCAGGTGAAGGACATGGGGGCTGTCCTAGGAAGACCCCACAGGGTCCTGTTTCATTTCAGGACTGGGTCGTTGTCATCTCTGTCCCTATTCTCCTCCCCCCGCCCAGGCTAGCGCAGAGCAAGGTGCCCAGGGGATGGTCCTTCCACGAAGGCCATCCCACCTTTCCACAGCACAGGGTGATGGGGAAGAGCACAAGCTGCCTGCATCCGAGTCCTGACGCTCTCACGTACTGCTGTGTGACCTTGGGCAAGTTACCTAACCTCTCTGTACCAAACCAGGGAGAATAATAGTACATGCCTTATAGGGTCACTGCAGTAATTAAGTGCATCAGTATTTATAAAACTTTTCCAGATGTCTGGAACATTGTGAGAATATTTAAGTGTCTGTTAAATGAAGACATGACAAAATGATATTTTCCACCGGAGCAGCTGAGGGCAACGCTTAGTCCTGTTTTTTTGACCACCATCTTCTGAGTCAGGAGTCAGCAGATTTTGTAAGTGGCATTTTTGTGTGTGTCTTTTTTTAAGGGCTGCACCTGCAGCATATGGAAGTTCCCAGACTAGGGGTTGAATCAGAGCTGCATCTGCCAGCCTACACCACAGCCATGGTAACATGGGATCTGAGCCACATCCGCGACCTATACCACAGCTAACGGCAGTGCCAGATCCTTAACCCACTGAGCGAGGCCAGGGATCAAACCTGAGTCCTCATGGATACTGGTTGGGTTCGTTATCACTGAGCCACAATGGGAACTCTGTAAGTGGCATTTTATTGGCACACGGCCACACTCACTGGTCTGTGTGTTGTCTAAGGCTCCTTACATGCTGCAGGGGCAGAGTTCTGTGGTTGCAACAGAGACCACATGGCCCACAAACCCAGAACATTTACTGTCTGGCCTTTTCCAGGGTGAGCTTACTGACCTCTGCCCTGAGTTTTCACAGGTGCGGCTCCAGCTTCAGTGCAGCCACTCCAACCTGGGAATAGTGGTTGCTGTGGATGTTGCAGGTTCACGTGCATCAGCTATCCTCTGCACAAACCCCCTTGGCTCCCAAGGATTTCCTTGGCCTCCGTCCTGGTCCTTGAGAGCCCCTGTGGGCCGAGCCTCTGACGGCCCCTTTGGGGCTGTGGGGTAGGTTTGAATGTGTGGGGACAGGTGAGGAGAGAGGTGCAGACACGCCCTCCGGGGACTGAAGTTCCACCCAGAGCAGTGGCCTGCTCCCTCCTGCCACAGGGGCACAGCACAGTCCTGTTTGAAGTAGGCAATTAAGTGGTGGCCCCGGGGCCAGCTCTGGCAAGCCTGCCATTTCCTCCAGCACTTTCAGCCAAGCTTGCGTGGCAGAGGACTCAGAGAACAGGACTTGAGATGCAGTTTATTGCAGAGAGCTGGGGCTGGTGTTCTCAGGCCATGGGTTCACTGGGGTCCCCTCAGGACCTGGCAGGGGGTTCCGTGACTCCTGGCCACAAACCCACCCGCAATTCATGGTCTTACTGAACAGGCCACCTTCACAGACTCACCTGGCTCTGCCCCATTTCCTGGGTCTCCTTGCCAACAGGAGAACAAAGCAAAACCAAGAAAACCCAGCACAAAGGCAAAACTTACTGAGAGGAGACATGCAAGGGGAAAGGACAGAGGACCTTAGCATTTCAGTAAGAAAAAATCTCCTCAAATATCCCTGGGGGTGGGGCAGGAGTTACATTGGAACCACCTTTCTGGAAAGTAAATTAGCATTATGTGTCAGGAATTGAAAATAGCCCCAGGAATTCCCGTGGTGGCGCAGCAGAAACGAATCTGACTAGGATCCATGAGGACGCAGGTTCCATCCCTGGCCTTGCTCAGTGGGTTAAGGATCTGGCCTTACCATGAGCTGTGGTGTAGGTCGCAGATGCGGCTTGGATCCTGTGTTGTGGCTGTGGTGTAGGCCAGCAACTGCAGCTCCAATTCACCCCTTAGGCTGGGAACCTCCATATGCCCAGGGTGCAGCCCTAAAGACACACACAAAAAGGAAAATAGCCCCAGCCTTTGACCAGCTTTGCCCAATTACAGTAATGAAGCAACCCCTCCGGGAGTCCACTGTCACCTGTAGCTAACCACCCCCAAAACTGAGATGTATTTATTTATTTATTTATTTAAAAAACTTTTCTTTTTTGGCCGCCCCGAGGCATATGGAGCTCCTTGGGCCAGCGATCAGATCTGAGCCGCAGTTTCAACCTACACTGCATCTACAAGCAATGCCAGGTCCTTAATCCACTGTGCCAGGCCAGGAATTGAACCCATGCCCCCCGGGTTTCAGAGATGCTGCCAATCCCATTGCACCCCAGTGGGAACTCCAAACTCAGATTTACAGTAATGAACAGTTTTCTTGCACACAGGTGTCAAGAGCTGTGAAGCGTCTAACGTATTATCCTATTTCCAAGTTACTGAGTAAGCCAGCTGGTTTCACAGGGGCTGGGAGGAGACATGCATCTTCTGGGTCCAAGAGGAAGAGCCATTTATTAATTTCAGCAGTGACAATCATCAGAGCACCAACATGTGCCCCAGTTCTTCACATTTTGATTCTCACTTGGCAATGCATTTGGGGCAGGGGGTACCTTAACACACAGCAGGTTACACAAAAACGCACAACAGTCCATTCAAGGTGGATCGTGGACATAAATGTAAAAGGCAAAATAGTAGAACTTCCAGGAGAGCATCTTGAGTTAAAGAAATTAACAATTTGGAATTCCCGTCGTGGCTCAGTGGTTAACGAATCCGACTAGGAACCATGAGGTTGTGAGTTCGATCCCTGGCCTTGATCAGTGGGTTAAGGATCCGGCATTGCTGTGAGCTGTGGTATAGGTCGTAGATGCGGCTCGGATCCCGCGTTGCTGTGGCTGTGGTGAAGGCCGGCGGCTACAGCTCCTGTTAGACCCCTAGTCTGGGAACCTCCATATGCCGCGGCTGTGGCCCTAGAAAAGGCAAAAAGACAAAAAAAAAAAAAATAACAATTTGGCCTCGATTCCCAGTCCAAGCAGCTGTTCAAGAGGCCAGGCCAAGACAAGACCGCCTCACTGAGCAGCAGAGCAGCCTGGGGCCCCTGGGTCTGTTCATTCCTTCATTGGGTCATTCATCCCAAGTTTATTGAGAGCCAGCTATGGCCAAAGCCAACAGTAATGAAAACAAAAACATGAACCATTGAGGAAAAATGGATTAATTAGACTTCATTAAGAGTCTATGTGGTGGCAGAGCCTCCTTGCCTGCCTGCTTGCATATCTCACAAGCATCTTATTTTACTAAATCTATTTCTTGCCTATCAAAAAAAAAAGTGTATTTGGGAGTTACCATTGTGGCTTAGTGGGTTAAGAACTCGACACAGTGTCCATGAGGATATGGGTCTGATCCCTGGCCTTGGTCAGTGGGTTAAGGGTCTGGTGTTACTGTGGCTGTGGTGCAGGCCTGCAGCTGCAGCTCCAATTTGACCCCTAGAATGAGAAATTCACATTTGCTAAGTTTTACTATGCCACTAAAAGTTTTGGAATCTTGTGGCTGAAGCTTTGGTCCCAGATCAGTGACGAGGATCATCAGTAGGGCTGGTTTGAGTGGCATCTGGAAGCAGCTTCATCTTCCAGGTTCCTTGAGCCTGCAGGCACCATTAAAAGCTGCAGTTCCCAGAGCATCTGGCTAATCAAAGCCAGGCATGGCCATTCCTCTCCCTGCCCCAAGCTTACCATGGCTGATCTCAAGAGTGCCCCCTAACCAACCATGCCAGTGCCATATGCTGCAGGTGTGGCCGCAAAAAAAATAAATAAACATAATTTTTAAAAAAAGGATGAAGAAAGTTTCAGAGAGATTTTGGAGCTCGTCCAAGGCCACACAGCTAGTGAGCTGTGCAGCTAGAATGTGTACACAAGCCTGTGTCTGTCAGGCTGCGTGCGTCCTAAGGACTTGCTGGGGAAACTGCTGACTGTCATGAAGTCCCAAACTCTTATCAAGAGTCTGGAGACTCTTATCAACATAATGGCACAGCAGTGAACCTTCAGCCTTGTAACGCCATAGCCGTGTTAGTTTCCCAAGGCTGCAGAAACAAAACACCACAAGCTTGGTGGCTTGAAGCAGCAGAAATTGATCATCTAAGTTCTGGAGGCCACAAGTCCAAGATCAAGGTGTTGTTGGCAGGACACTCTGAAGCTCTAGAGAAGGAACTAGCCACTTTCCTGTCTTCTGGTGGCTTCAGGTGTTCCTTGGCTAGTAAACGCGTCCATACAGGCCTCCTCCCTCACCTGGCCTTCTCCTTGTGTTCCCGTGTCACCTTCCCTCTGGTGTGTAATGTCCAAATTTCCCCTTTTTATAAGGACAGCAGTGAACCTTTTTTTTTGTTGTTTTTTTAGTACCACACTTGCGGCATATGGAGGTTCCCAGGCTCGGGGCTGAATTGGAGCTATAGCTACCAGCTTACACCACAGCCACAGCAGTGTGGTATCTGAGCCACATCTGCAGCTTACACCACAGCTCACGGCAATGCTGGATCCTTAACGCACTGAGCCAAATGGGAACTCCAAAAGCCTATTTTTTTTTTTGAACCAGAACATTTATTGTAAAATATGGAACACTTCACAAATTTGTGTGTCCTTGCACAGGGTACAGGCTAATCTTCTCTGTATCATTCCAATTTTAGTATAAGTGCTGCCAAAGTGAGCACTCTATAATTTTTTATGTCTTTGCTTCCGGGAAACTGGAAATCAGATGCAAAAAAATGTACTGAAACCATGGGAAGAGTGAACAGTTGAGGTGGATTAAGTTATGCCTCCCGCCCCCTGCCCCAACCCCGTACCCGCCAAAAAAGATATGCTGGAGTCTTAACCCTTAGTACCTCAGAACGTGACCTTTAGTGGACATAGAGTCTTTGCAGATTTAACCAAGAAGAGGTCACTGGGAGTTTCGTCGTGGCTCAGCGGAAACAAATATGACTAGCATCTATGAGGGTGCAGGTTCGATCCCTGGCCATGTTCAGTGGGTTAAAGGACACGTTGTTGCCGTGAGCTGTGATGTAGGTTGCAGATGTATCTCGGATCCGACGTGGCTGTGGCTGTGGCTGTGATGTAAGCCAGCGGCTACAGCTTGAGTTTGACCCCTAAGCCTGGGAACTTCCATATGCCGTGGGTGTGGCCCTAAAAAAAAAAAGGAAAAGGAAAAGAAAGAAGAAAAAGACGTTAGAGATGTAAAGAAACACAAGAGTTTTCTTCTACTCCTTCAAAAATTGTTTTAAAATAATATGCTGGGAGTTCCCTGGTGGTCTAGCAGGTTAAAGATAAAGCATCGTCACTGCTGTGGCTCAGGTTGGATCCCTGGTCCAGGAACTTTCACATACCGTGGGCGTGGCCAAAAATTTAAAAATTAGAATAACAAATACATAAAATAATACTTCCTTTGCAGAAAGCTTTGTCAGTGCTGTGAAAACAGTATCTGGACCAGAAGCCCCAGGTTTAAGTCTGTTCTGAACCTGGCCTGACTCTAGGAATTTCTGTCATTGCTATGGGACTTTCTATCAGCCAAGAGAACCAAAAAAAAAAAAAAAAAAATCACTTCCAGGGACCTAAAAATATGTGGTCTCAGATTTCCCACTGTGCTGCAACAGGATTGGTGGCATCTTGGGAGCACTGGGATGCAGGCTTGATCCCTGGCCCTGCAGAATGGATTAAGGATCTGGCGTGGCCACTGCTGTGGCTTAGGTTGCAACTGTGGCTCAGATCTGATCCCTGGCCTGGGAACTCCATATGCCGCAGGGGGGCCAAAAAAGAAAAAAATAGGTGGTCTCTTTGTATCAGCCTCTCTGAACCCAAGGGTGACTCATGAGGAGGGTTCTCGAACCTCAGTCTTCTGGTTTTTAATTTGCTTTGCTTTATTTTGAACATCCCCTGGCTTTTCTACTGGTTTCCACAGGCAGCGTGCCCAGCAGTGCCCCGTCTCATGCTCAAGGCCAGCTGACATAGCTGCTAGCTGAGGAGCCTAGGGACTGAGATTAAAACAGCCTCTAAATTCTTCACCCCTGCCTGCCAAATAAGAAAGCCTCTGAGTTGAAGAGTGGCAGGTCCCATCCCGGCTGAGTGATGATTCTTGGATGATCTATGTTTCTCTTGGCTGGATGCCAGAGCCAACATATCCAGGCAACATTTGTAGAGAAAAACCCTTATGTTTGCTTACTTTGCTTTCTTGCTCTTTCTCATCAGGATTTAAACAATGCTGGGGCTGAGAACAAGCAGTTTCAGGGAAAAACAGCAACAAAAACTATAACAACCTGGAAAATGAGTTGTCAAGGCCTATTGGCTGGGCTGGCAGTCTCGGAGGCCCTCTGGAGGTGGTGACTTTTGGCTCTCACTTGAATCCCTGCTGTGTCCCGCCATCTTTTCCCTTAACTTTCCCAACCTGGGTTATGCAGTTAAGGGCCAGAACTGAGGGCTGATCTCAACATGAGACCTGGGGTGAACAGAGATGTGATGCAACTGTTTTCCCCAGTGTCCAAAGGAAGAGACACCCAAATTCAGCCAAGTGGATAATCCTTCTGAAGCTGAGAGAGAAAAATGCATGTGTGGAATATGCGTTCTCAGAGATGTTGTTATGACCCACTGTGTGTCCTGTACTGTTCTAGATGTTACTTAAGTGAGCAAAAAAGCAAAACAAAGCCATAGTATCTAAACTAACTTCAGAGTTTCTAAATGGTGGTGATAGAGAGGGTCTGGGATATTATTTTAGTCCCATCATGCAAATACCAATAAGTATATATTGTTTTATTCATGATTAATTAGATAGCAATATCATTTGTGCTTCTTTTCTAGGACTGAGACAGGAAAAATACAAGATGGGCCTGAGGCATCCTTTTTTTTTTTTTTTCAAATTAACGTGTAGTTGATTTGAAGTGTTATATAATTTTCAGGTGTACAACATAGTTATTCACAATTTTTAAAGGTTATATTCCTTTATAGTTATAAAATTTTGACTATATTCCCTGTGCTGTACAGTATATCTTGGTAGCATGTTTATTTTATACATAGTTTGTACCTCTTACTACCCTACCCCTATCTTGCCCCTTCCCCCGTCTTTCTCCCCACCTGGTAACCACTAGTTTGTGCTCTATATCTGTGAATCTGTTTCTTTTTGTTATATTCACTATTTTATTTATTAGATTCTACATATAAGTGATATCATACCATATTTATCTTTCTCTGTCTGACAATTCACTTAGCGTAATGCCCTCCAAGTCTATCCACATTGTTGCAGATGGCAGAATTTTATTCTTTTTTATGGTTGAGTAATATTCCATCACATATAAAGGTATAAAATCTTCTTTATCCATTCATCTGTTGAGGGACCCTTAGGCTGCTTCCATATATTAGCTATTGGAAATAGTGCTGCTAGGAAGAATCTGAGGCATCTATGGTGCCAGTAAGTAAGGCAGGACTTGAAAAGGATGGGGATGTGTCCAAAGGCTCAGGAATCAACTTAGCAGAGCTCCTAATGGCCAAAGCTGGAGCAGCCGGAGCCATGAAATAAATGACAGTAATGTTGGATTATAACCCATAGAATAAAGTAAACATCCTTGAGTACATACTGATATAAAGAAGTAAATTTTTAAAATGAATAGAAAAAGGGAAAAAAGACAGCTCTTCCTTATAAAAGAGTTTTTTTGTTTTGTTTTGTTTTCTTTTTTTAGGGCCACACTGACAGCATATTAAGGTCCCCAGGCTAGGAGTCTAATCAGAGCTATAGCTGCCAGCCTACGCCAAAGCCACAGCAACACCAGATCTGAGCCGCATCTTTGACCTACACCACAGCTCATGGCAACGCCGAATCCTTAACCCACTGAGCGAGGCCAGGAATCAAACTCGCAACCTCATGGTTCCTAGTCGGATTCATTTCGGCTGCATAACTATGGGAACTCCGAATTCTAATTAATAAGGTTAGAAAGGCAGAGAAAAACCGAAAATCACCTTGAGAAAACCAATCTAATGATTATTGGATCCACTGATGAATGCTAATATAGTTGGCAAAAGTTTGAGGGAAAAACAGGATGTTTGCAGTCTCAGATATCTCCCTGAAGATATATATTAATTACAAAGAAGAAAATAGTCATCTTCTCCCCCTCCCCCCTTTTTTTGTCTTTTCAGGGACACACCCGTGGCATATGGAGGTTCCCAGGCTAGGGTTGAATCGGAGTTGTAGCCACCTGCCTCCACCACAGCCACAGCAATGAGGGATCCAAGCCGTGTCTGTGACCTACATCACAGTTCAAGGCAACACCAGATCCTTAACCCACTGAGTGAGGCCAGGGATTGAACCTGCGTCCTCATGATGCTAGTTGGGTTCATTAACCACTGAGCCACGACGGGAACTCCAGATGGTCACCTTCTGGTGCATAACTCTAGGAGACAGCACCATAACCAAGTGGCCAAAGGCAGCATCACTATGAAAAGATATGACAAATTGTTGCTCCCTCTTGGCGGCACTGAAGAGGGCACAGTCCCCTGCATCCGATGCCAAGATGAACCCAAACTGAGGGAAATTCCGCAAACTAACCAGTTACTAAACAGCCAACCAGGACTTTTCAATAATGTTCGAGTCTTGAGAGACAAGGGAAGACAGAAACGGTCCCAGATCTGAGGAGATTAAGGATACATGATGTCCAAACGCAGTTATGGGAAAAATACTGAGGTCCAAATAAGATCTGCAGATTGGTTAATGGTACTGTACCCACGACAGTTTCTTGACCTTGTATGGTTATGCTATATAGTAACATTGGGGGAATCTGGGTAAAGGGTAGCCAATAAACTTTTCTCTAAGTCTGAAAAAATTTCTTTCCATTTTTTTTTTGTGGTCTTTTTAGAGCCACACCAAGGCATATGGAGGTTCCCAGGCTAGGGGTCAAATCGGAGCTGAAGCCACCAGCCTACACCACAGCCACAGCAACACAGGATCTGAGCCATGTCTGCAACCTACACCACAGCTCAAGGCAACACTGGATCCTTAACCCACTGAGTGAGGCCAGGGACTGAACCTGCGTCCTCGTGGATGCTAGTCATATTCCTTTCTGCTGAGCCACAACGGGAGCTCCTAAGTCTAAAAAATTTTCTAAAGGACAGAATACATTTGAAAGTAGGTCTGGTTTGTGTTTCATAGGAAAAAGATTGATCTTTTGGTTCAGAATAGTCTGGTTATACAAAGCACCTGTTCATTTTGGACTTGAGGTCATTGAGAGAGACAAATTGGTGTGCCTAGGAAGAAGGAGCCAGAACCAGTGGTCAGGGTAGCTGAGGCTTTCCTTCTTGCTTTGTCCCTTGTGAACTCGGTCTTTCCAGGTCATTTTGGTTTTCCAGATTTGTACAAATGAACCCCTGGCCCACAAGTATTACAAATGACTTCAATTCTTTACATGGTGTAATGTGGCTTATACAATACTTTGTTCTTAAAAAAAAAAAAGGCAATACAAAGGCCACTTGGTGTGAATTTTGTTTACTGAAATTGGATGTCATGTTGACCCTGTGACTTCTCCTGGCCCCACATGGGTGCGTTGAAGTCTTCAGACCGTATCCAGAAAGACCACATCTCTTTTAACACAATGCTTCTTCGGTTACAGGGACCCAATTGATAGGAAGCAAAATAAAGAACAAGGGACTTTTCCCTACTAACCAATCAATTAGGACCTTCTTAGAGGGGAAAAAAAATCAAATTTCAGGTAACCAGGAAGTTTCACTTCACAGGTTGTGATTATGAAAAGCACAGCAACCAACAATTAGCAGAAAATTTGGATGGTACTTTTGTTCTGCATCACTGAAATAACCGAAAAGAATGGAATATTCCCCCCTTTCTACCTTTTGTATGATTTCCAAAGAAATATTTATTTTTAAGGAATTTGTATTTTTAACAAAGGTGGTACGTGTTCTTTCTTGGTCTATGAACAGTAACACTGGTCAAGTAGGAAAAAAGTAGCTCCAGACACAGCCCCCATAAACAGTTGTGGATGTTGTGCACTGCAAAAAAGCCCAGCTGGAGGGTTAGTGGGGCTGAAGTCCAACCTCCTCTCTGCTATCCAAGCTTCATGTCTACATGGCCATATCCACCAAGAGAAATGGTTGCTTTATTCTACTTACACAAAGGTACTGAGCAGATTGGTGTTGGCTCTAACAGCAGGTGTGCTGTGACTAGTATGGAAAGTATAAGTTTGGTGTGGCAAAAGGGATTTTGATGACCTGTGACTGCTTAAAACTCTTTACTATTTTATAGCAAATATTTTTCCTAAATCCAGTGTTTTTGTTGAAAAAGTAAGGCTCTCTGCCATCCCAGAAATCCAGCTATTCTTCTTTTATCCTTCAGAAATTTCCTACCCACACACAATACACATATACATTTACGCAAATGGCAGCTTATTATTATACCCTTCACTTTTTAAAAAGTTTAAAATAGTATTCTTTGGCGTTCCCGTCATGGCTTAGAGGTAATGAACATAACTAGGATCCATGAGGACGCAGGTTCAATCCCAGGCCTTGCTCAGTGGGTTAAGGATCTGGCGTTGCCGTGAGCTGTGGTGTAGGTTGCAGACACGGCTCGGGTCCCCTGTGGCTGTGGCCAGCAGCTGCAGCTCCAGTTTGACCCCTAGCCTGGGAACTTCCATTTGCTGTGGGTTCAGCCCTGAAAAGCCAAAACAAAAAGTTCCAATTTTTCTACATTGTCATCAGCATTTGTTATTTTCTGGTTTTTTGATAGTAGTCGTCATTATAGGTGTGAGTTTGTATTTCACTGTAGTTTTGATTTGCATTTCCCTAATGCTTAGTGATGTTGAGAATCATTTCTGTGCTTATTTGCCACTTGCGTATCTTCTTTGTTGAAATGTTTTTCCAACACCATTTGTTGAAAAGACTGTCCTTTCCCCATTGTACAGTGTTAGCTCCCTTGTCAGATATCATTTGACCGTATATATGAGGTTTATTTCTGGACTCTTTTTGCTGTTCCAGTGGTCTATATGTCTGTCTTCATGCCAGTACCACCCAGTTTGGATTACTGTAACTTTTTTTTTTTTTTTAATGGCCACACACATGGCATATGGAAGTTCCAAGCCTCAACTGTGGGATCATTTAACCCAGCTGCACTGACCAGGGATTGAACCTGCACCTCTGCATCGACCTGAGCCTCTGCAGTCAGGTTCTTAACCCGTGGCCCCACAGCAGGAACTCCTGGATTACTGTAGCTTTTGTAGTGAGTTTGGAAACCGTAAAGGATGAGTCCTCAACTTTGTTTTTGTTTTTTCTCAAGATTGTTTTAGCTATTTGGGATCCCTTGAGATTCTATATGAACATAAGGATGGATTTTTCTATTTCTGCAAAAAATGTCGTTGGGATTTTGCTAAGGATTGCATTGACTCTGTAGGTCATGCTGGGGAGTATTAACATCTTAATGGTGTTAAGTCTTCCAATCCGTGAACACAAAATGTCTTTCCATTTATTTGTGTCTTCTTTATTTTATACTTTTCAATATACAAGTCTTACGCCCCCTTGGTTAATCTCTAAGTATTTTATTCTTTTTGATGCAGCTGTAAATGAAATTATTCTCTTGATTTCCTTTTTGCATTGTTCATTGTTAGTGTATAGAAGCACAACTGATATTTGTATGTTGATTTTGCCTCCTGCACTATCTCTTGTGTTTTGAAATGCACTGCGGCTTTTTCACATAATTAATATTTAGACACACCTCATCATATTCTGGAGAGCATTTCATTGTGTGGATATTCTAGATCTGAGACCGAAGCTACTTGTTTTCATACCTGAACTGAGAATAGTGTTAAAGTAGAACTTACGTAATAAACTCTTATATTGCTTCTTGGCCCCAGAAGCCCGAAATATTGTCTGGTCCTTTAAGAAAAAGCTTATCAATCCCCATTCTCAAACACACTTGGCCAGTCTCTTCTTGAAAGGCCTTTTGAATGGTTTCTAATTTAGTGCTGTTATAAACGATTCTCATTTACTGAGTTTTGCCCTCAGGTACATCTATCTAGGGGTAAATCCTAGTAAAGAAATGCTAGATGAAGAAGTACATGAATGTTAGTTTTTGATAATTAACACGAAAGGGCCCTGGAAAGAAACCAGAGCCGTTTACCTCTCTCAGCAATGCCCCTTTCTCTGCATGTTTACAATGTGAATTATCCATTTTTTAATATTTATTGTCTCATTGGAATTTCCATTTCTTTCGTTGTAAGTTAGGTTGAGCACCTTTTTGTTTATAAACTATCTGCTCTTGTCTTTTGTTCACTTTTGGGTGTTGGATTATTGATGTTTACCAGCACTTTTATTTTGCTTAACCACTTTTTTGTTTGTTTCTTTGTTTTTTAGTGCTGCACCTACAGCATATGGAAGTTCCCAGGCTAGGGGTCAAATTGGAGCTGTGGTTGCCAGGCTTTACCACAGCCACAGCAATGCCAAATTCTTAACTGTGAGCAAGGCCAGGGATCGAACCTACATCCTCATGGATACTAGTCAGGTTCATTACTGCTGAGCCACAGCGGGGACTCCTTTTAACTGCTTTTTTAATTTTAATTCTTTATTATGGTTGATTTGCAATGTTCTATCAATTTCTGCTGTACAGCAAAGTGACCCCGCCACACAGACACACACATGTTCTATTTATCTTCCATCATGTTCTGTCACAAGAGACTGGATACAGTTCCCTGTGCTGTACAGCAGGACCTCATTGCTTATCCATTCTAAATGTAATAGTTTGCATCTATGAACCCCGCACCCCCAGTCCATCCTACTACTCCTCGCATCCTCCTTGACAACCACAAGTCTGTTCTCTGTGTCTATGGGTCTGTTTCTTTTCTGTGGATAGGTTCAGTTGTACCATATTCTAGATCCCACATGTAAGTAATAACATAGCTATTTGTCTTTTCTCTTTCTGACTTACTTCATTTAGTATAAGAATCTCTAGCTGCATTCATGTTGCCGCAGATGGCGTTATTTTATTCTTTTTTATGGCCAGGTAGTACTCCATTGTGCTTGTGTACCACGTCCAATCCATTCATTTGTTGATGGACATTTAGGTTGTTTCCTTGTCTTGGCTATTGTGAGTAGTGCTGCAGTGAACATATGGGGGCATGTACCTTTCTGAATGAAAGTTTTGTCCAGATATATGCCCAGGAGTGGGATCCAGCACTTTTTGTTTTTAAATAACATTTCTTTCAGTATTAAGGTAAGTGGGTCTTTGCAGTATGAATAGCAAATGTTTCCTTTTTTCCAAGCTTACCATTTTAGAAACTTTTTTAAAATAAGTATTTTCCCTAAATAAACTTTTTCCTTAGAGTATTTTTTTTTATTTATTTATTTTTTATTTTTTGTCTTTTTCCCTTTTATGTAGAGCTGCACCCTCGGCATATGGAGGTTCCCAGGCTAGGGATCTAACAGGAGCCAAAGCCGCCGGCCTACGCCACAGCCACAGCAACGCGGGATCCGAGCCGCGTCTGCAACCTACACCACAGCTCACAGCAACGCCGGATCCTTAACCCACTGAGCAAGGCCAGGGATCGAACCTGCAACCTCATGGTTCCTAGTCGGATTCGTTAACCATTGAGCCACAACGAGAACTCCCTTTTTCCTTAGAGTATTAATCTGCTTTTTAAAAACGTTTAGTTGGAGTTCCCTTCGTGGCTCAGTGGTTAACGAATCCGACTAGGAACGATGAGGTTGCAGGTTCGATCCCTGGCCTTGCTCAGTGGGTTAAGGATCCGGCGTTGCCGTGAGCTGTGGTGAAGGTTGCAGATGCAGCTCGGATCCCGCGTTGCTGTGGCTGTGGCGAAGGCCGGCAGCTACAGCTCCAGTTAGACCCCTTGCCTGGGAATCTCCATATGCCGCGGGTGCGGCTCTACATGAAAGACAAAAAATAAATAAATAAAAATAAAAATAAAAACGTTCAGTTGATGTACACTATTATGTAAATTACAGGTATACAATATAGTGACTCACAATTTTTAAAGGTTATGCTCCATTTATAGTTATTTCAAAATACTGGCTATATTCCTCTTATTGAATAATATATCCTTATGGCTTACTGTATACATAATAGTTTATACCTCTTAATCCCCTATAAATAAACTTCATATGTACATAAATGTAATAGTCTTTTCCTTTATGGCTTCTGGGTTTTATGTCTCATTTAGAAAAATCTTACCTATTTGGAGATGATTTTCAAAAAAACAACTCTGAAGTTTATTCTAAAAGTACTTACTTTCTTTTAAAAGTTTTATAAAGTACTTTTATCCATCTGGAACTGACTTGATGTAAGGAGTATGGTATGGCTCCAGCTGGCACTCAGCTGTCCCAAAGTCATTTATTGAATAATCCATCTTTTTTTTCACTGCTTTGAAATGCCATCTCTCCATGTGTATTTGGGTCTATTTCTGGACTTTCTTATTTGCCCCACTGATATGGCTATACATTCGCATGTTATTTCCTGATCATTTAATTCAGTATAGTTTTATAATGTGTTTTATTATTTAGAAGGAATAGTGTCCCCTATTAGCCTTCTTTTTTTGAATTCTTAGCTATTTTTGCATGTTTTACTTTTCATGTGAACTTTAGAATCAGCTTGTCTTATTAAAAAGCAGATGTTTTCATTGGGATTGCCTTAAATTTTTAGATACTGGTTGGGTTCGTTACCACTGTGCCTCCACAGGAATTCCACCACTCCTAAATTTTATACTCAAGAGAAGTGAGTGCATAGAGCCATCCACAGTCATAGGCAGGAACATTCTCAGTATTTCTGTTGGTAGCATCCTCTAACCAAAACCCACTCAAATGCCCATCAACAGAAGGGCAGATAAATTGTGGTTTATTCACTGAACATAATCTTCTATAGCTGTGAACATGTCTGATCTTCACATGAGAATGAACATATTCTTGCTACACTCACAGCGTGAAATATTTCTCACAAAAATGGTGTGAGCCTAGAGTTCAACGTTGTGGCTCAGCAGAAATGAATCCAACTAGGAACCATGCGGTTGTGGGTTCGATCCCTGGCCTTGCTCAGTGTGTAAGGATCTGGCATTGCTATGAACTGTGGTGTAGGTCACCCAGGCAGCTCAGATCCTGCGTTGCTGTGGCTGTGGTGTAGGCCAGCAGCTGTAGCTCTAATTTGACCCCTAGCCTGGGAACCTCCATATGCGGCCCTAAAAAGCAAAAAAAAAAAAAAAAAAATGTGAGCCCAGAGGCCAGACCCGTCACAGTGCACGCCACTTTTGTGTATCTTCAAAATTCTTCATAATAGAGGTTTTTTTCAAGCTCTGAAATGAAATGTAAAGAGAATATCTAAAGCACTTTAGAAAATTTTCCATCAAAATTGCTAAAGTAAAGCCTGGCAGTTGAAGGAGGAAAAAAATGCAAGAAAAACAGTAATGTAGGTTACAAAAATGTTAATCCAAAATATCATTTAAGGAGTTCCCTTTGTGCCTCAGTGGGTTAAGAATCTGACTAGTATCCATGAGGATGTGGGTTTGATCCCTGGTCTCGCCGAGTGGGTTAAGGATCCCGCAGCGTCTTGAGCTGTGGCGTAGGTCACAGATGAAGCTCGAATCTGGCATTGCTGTGGCTGTGGCGTAGGCCAGCAGCTGCAGCTCTGATTTGACCCCTAGCCTGGGAACTTCCATATGCTGCTGGCGCAGCCCTAAAAAGCAAAACAAACAAACAAACCCCACAAAATATCATTTAAGAAGTTTTTAGCAGTTCCCTGATAGCGTGGTGGGTTAAGGATCCAGCATTATCACTGCTGTGGCTTGAGTTGCTGATGTGGTGCGGGTTCGATCCCTGGCCTGGGAACTTCTATATGGCGCAGATGCGTTAAAAAAAAAAAAGGTATTTGCCATAGGGAGGAGTAGGGTGATGTCATCAGTGATCTAAATTGGGCAGCCCTGAATTTGCCTATTCACCCACTAGAGGTTTGCTGGTCACCTACCGTGGTGGACCACAGGGACCTGGGCTCTGGGGCAGGGAGACTGTGTGCCCTGCGTCTGCAACTCACCTGTGCCCACATGGGCAACCCCCTTCTAGTTCTAGATCAGTACTCACTTCACCATGTCGTGGGGAATAGAGAGAATCATGGATGTAGATGTTCTCACTTATAGGAAACTACAAGGGGTGTGGGAGGCAGATTTGCTTTTGGAATGATGTTCTGAGCAGGCAGGGTGAGCAGATGGCAGTTCTTTTAGGGAAGCACGCAGAACCCTAAGGTAGCTGAGAAAATGGGCTCATAGGGTGGCTGCGGTGCCCCAGAGCCGAAGCCCTGGGACCTGTTGGGGCTGCAGCTGTGACATCCGTGAAGGCAGTAAGACCTCAGAGACCCACAGTTGACAAAGTTAGTAGTTGGGAAGGTTGAGAATACTTGGCCTGCAGGAAGTGCTTAATGCAGCTGCTCAACAAGCCTACTTTTTTTACTATAATAATGCCGCTGACCGTTTATTCTGATGCCCCTTGGGCCTCTTTTAAGCATTTCTGGGGCCAGCCTATATGTGCAAAATGACAAGACCCTGCCAAGGGTAGCTTGATCATATTTTTGCTAAATCTGTAATTGATTCAGGCTGCACTTAATCAGCTTAGCCAGGAACTCAGAATTTCAGCATGGCCGAAGAAACCTTGAATAGCGCGTTTATAGGTCACGTTCAAGGTCACGAGCCACTGTGACCCAATCCTCGGTTTTCCTCTCCTGGGAAATGGGTGCAAACCCTCAAGGTTCAAGGAAAGAGAGGCTATATTGTTAGTATGACTAGATCCTTGCATAAGGGTAAGACTGAGAGGTCCCAGGAAGGGGGTCCAGGTAATTCCTCTTCTCTCTGGCTTTGCCCCAGACGCTCCTGCTCTCGCCTTCCTCACCGTGAGATGCTGCTGACTCACCAGGTTCAGTCTGGAAGCAGGTGCTGAGGGTCTTGCCCATCTTCCCCGCCATGCAAGGCCCCAGGTTTCCTTCTCCCAGTCTCGCTGCCTTTGCCAAAGATCCTGGGTACCGACTGCAAACCGTGGGAGAGAGGAGCGCCCCCGGCTCCTCCCGGTGGGGCATATCGAGGGCATTAGTCACCGAGTAAGCCCTCTGCGCATTTGTTTAGTCTCTGCAGCAATTGAAACGTTCCACGCCAGTAAGTTCTCTGCTATTCCGACTTTGTCATCTAAGAAGGTCTCATCAAGCCAGAGCCATTTACTGCAATGCACAGGGCCCATGAAAGCGCAATACCAGAACTGTGGGCTACATGCCTGGCTCCACACTCAAACCGCCCTTTATTTCAAAAGCCCTCTGGCAGCCCCTCCCAGAATCATCTGGGCTCAGGATGTCACTCCCTGGTCACGCCCAGATTCTTAACTGATTTATTAAGTTTCATGGGGAAAGGTCCTTCTCTGTTATTTGCTTTGCAAAGACTTTTTGGCTGCCGTTGGGAAATGATTACAAGACATGCGTGAAAAAGAGGTAGAAGCTCCAGTTCCACGTAGTCCCCGGATCTGACCCACAGTTTTCCAGAGACCCAAGGGGCTGGGGCATGTGTGGCTGGATGGGGTGAGTCGCTCACCTAAAGATCTGGACACACAGATGAGTGGAGAGCAATGCTGACCGTGCCCACAAGCAGTCACAAATGCCCAGGCCCCCTGGGTCAGGCAATAGGGAGTGGTGGGGACTGTGGTAAACTCGAGAGTGGTTACCCCTTCCAGAGAGCAGCCCTTCCCCCTCTGGCTGGCTTGCCTTGTGGGAATGAGGGCCCAGCTTTGCCAGACCTTTTGATTTGTGAAAAGAGGCCAGAAGTTTGGAGTTATGAAATTTCCTGATTGTTTGTGTTGGGAACTACTTTTTTAAAAAATAGTATAAGCACATGAAAAGATGCTCAACATCAGTCATCATTAGGGAAATGAAAATCAGGCACAGCGAGATACCACCTTATACCCATGAGGGTGGCTCTTAATTATTTTTTTTTTAAAAGGAAGAAAAGTAACATCTTGGTGAGAATGTGGACAAACTGGGACCCTTGTACACTACCGGTGGGAATGCCAGATGATGCAGCTGCTGTGGAAAACAGTGTGGCTATTCATCAAAAAATTAAAAATAGAATTATCTTATCCAGCAATTCCATTTCTGGGTATATGCTCAAAAGAATTGAAAGCAGAGTCCCAAAGAAATGTTTGTATAGTCATGTTCATAGAATCATTCATCATAGCTAAATGTGGAAGTACCCCAAGTGTCCATTGGTGGGAAAGTGAAATATCATATATTCATATGATGGATTATTATTCAGCCTTAAAAAGTAGGATATTCTGGAGTTCCCGTCGTGGCTCAGTGGTTAACGAATCCGACTAGTGAACCATGAGGTTGCGGGTTCGATCCCTGGCCTGGCTCGGTGGGTAAAGGATCCGGCGTTGCCGTGAGCTGTGGTGTAGGTTGCAGACGCGGCTCAGATCCCGTGTTGCTGTGGCTGTGGTGAAGGCCGGCGGCTACAGCTCCTGTTAGACCCCCAGCCTGGGAACCTCCATATGCTGCGGGTGCGGCTCTACATAAAAAGGCAAAAAGACAAAAAAAAAAAAAAAGTAGGATATTCTAATACATGCCACAATGTGGACAACCTTGATATCAATGCTGTATGAAATAAGCCAGTCCCAAAAAGACAAATACTATACTGTTCCATTTATAGGAGGCATTTAGAGTCATCAAATTCATAGAAATTCTACAGAAAGTAGAATTGTGGCCATCAGGGTCTGGGGGAAGGGAGACTGGGGAGTAAGCGTTTAATAGGGACAGATTTTCAGTTTTATGAGATGAAAAGAGTTCTGGAGATGGATGGTGGAGACGGTTGCTCAACAATGTGAATATATTTAATGCCATTGAACTACACACTTAAAAGTGGTTAAGGAGTTCCTGTTGTGGCTCAGCGGGTTAAGAACTCGACATAGTGTGCATGAGGATTCGGATTTGACCCCTGGCCACGCTTAGTGGGTTAAGGATCCAGCGTCAGCGTAGGTGGCAGATGCAGCTCTGATTTGACCCCTAGCCTGGGAACTTCCATATGCTGCAGGAGCAGCCATAAAAAGAAAAAAAAAGTGGTTAAGATGGAAATTTTTATATGTATTTTTCCCACCAAAAAACTTTTTTTTTTTTTTGGAAAAACATTGTAAGGACAGCACAAGCTAAAGAAAGCTTCTCTTTGGCCCAGTGGGGCCTGAGGCTGCTGCCTTGTCCCCTCTGCTGTACATGACCTTCCACATCGGGCTGTTCACTGCATCCACGTTCCTGCCTGGTCCAGCCCTGCGCAGTCTCTGGAGCTGGGCACACCTAGCTTTGAATCCTCGCTCTGCTTCTTACCAGTCATGGGATGGTACTCTCCTGTGAATAGATCGGGGATTACAAAAGCTTTGTTGCTCTGTTCGTTTCCTACCTGAAGGTCTCCGGAAATGCTGACCTGAAATACCTCGGCCCAGGTGACCTGGGTGATGGCAAAGCTGAACTCAGCTCCTGGCCAAGTGAACTGGTTACCAGCACACTGGTTTGTTGTGGTGCTTGAGAATTACAAGCGCTCTTTGAACCTGGGCTTAACAGCTGAGGAAGAGGGCAGCAAAACCACCGAGGCATGCCGAGGGCAGGAGTGCCAGTGAGCTGAACTAAACATGGTGCAGGGAAGAGCAGAGAGTGGTTGCATCAGCAAAACAAATTTTTTTTTTTCCGCTTCTTAGGGCCACACCCGTGGCATATGGAGGTTCCCAGGCTAGGGGTTGAATCAGAGTTACAGCTGCCAGCCTTCGCCACAGCCATTGCAACTTGGGATCCGAGCCTCCTCTGCAACCTACACCCCAGCTCATGGCAGCACTGGATCCTTAACCCACTGAGCGAGGCCAGGGATTGAACCCGCAACCTCATGGTTCCTAGTCGGATTTGTTAACCACTGAGCCACGACAGGAACTTCCTCAGCAAAGCAGTTTTTAAATAACTTCCCCTCACAGTTTTCTTGTCGAGTTTAAAAGGTTTTATGGTTGCCTGTTTTCTTTGAAGGATTCCAACAGACTTGCTTTTTCTGACAGGGTAAAATTTAGTAAAAGTCAATTAGAACTTTTTTTGGTAAAAGTAAATTTGTGAGTTACAGTCTTAACATGTACCATTTTTTCTTGGACCTTTGCTGTGAATGTGAAAATATAAGGTGTGCAAATTCCTTGTCCTCAGGAAGTTTATATTGTAGAGGAAAGACAGAGAAGTAAATGTCCCTTTTTTTTTTTTTTAAAGCAACCAAGTTCTCATTACAGGAAAGCAAACAGCTCCCAGGACAGCTGGGAGGGGGGGAGAAGAGCCCCTCTCTCTATCGTACTATAGGGGGTTTTATCCCTTAAAGATGGGGGTCCAGAAAGATTTGGTTTTATCCCATTGGCCTTGTCCAGTTACCTGTATCAGTCCTGTCCAATAGGAGTCTTAGAGGTGGAAATGTCCCCTTAAGTCTCATGGTTTCTTTGCCCTTTTCTTCCCATAAACAGTCACAGGGGGTCAGGGATTAGTGTCCATCTGGGCGAAGGTACACTCCCTGTGGTAAACAAGGCCTGTGGGGATGTTACTCCCTGGAGCCCTTAAGCCACAAATGTTAAACAACAGCCACATCAAACAATGCATCGAAGCCCAAGCTCCTACACTGAGGACCTGAGTTATTTTTCTGCCTCAACCCCCCCTTCTAGAGTTGGAGATTCTAACTGTGAGAGGTAAATGTACTTTTTTATCTTCTGGGCAGAGGGATACCATGAGGATTACTAGGGACAGGTAAGTGACCAGCTGGAGGGGAGCGGTCAAGGGCAGTATCCTGCTGAACAGGAAGCTGACAGCACAGGGGTACCAGGACTGAGCCAGACAGTCAGTGGGCGGGAAATGGAGAAACACAGAGATGAAGTTCTTGAGCCTGAATGATGTAAAGTCTAAACTTAGGGCCCAGTATAAAGGCTGCCTCGACATATGGTGAAACCTGCAGAGCCTCAAATGTCCTGACCACAGGCTCCCTCCCCACCCTGCTCCCGAGGATGAGCATAAACCCCCCAAACAGCCCACCATGTCAGGGAGTTCCTGCTTATCTCTGGGTAGCAGCCTGTGGAACGGTTCAAGTAAGTCAACCACCTCCTTCCACGTGGGCCTGAGGTCACCCCCACCCCTTGACATTACCACGCTGCCCCCACAAAAATAGGCTGTCCTTCTGTCTCCATGTACATCTTCCGTGGGGCCCTGTGTGGCACCAGGTCCTCTCTCTGGCTGTGAGCGCGAGTGACTAAACTGCTGGTGGTCTTGTCTGTCCAGATATTTTTTAATGTTTTCATTATAGTTGATTTACAATGTTCTGTCCATTTCTGCTGTACAGCAAAGTGACCCAGTTATACATACACACGCATTCTTTTTCTCACATTGTCCTCCATCATGTTCCATCACAAGTGATTAGATATAGTTCCCTGTGCTGTACAGCAGGACCTCATTGCTTATCCACTCCAAATGCAATAGTTTGCATCTCCTAACCCCAAACTCCTATCCATCCCACTCCCCGCCCCCACCCCCACCCCTGCAACCACAAGTCTGTTCTCCAGGTCCACGAGTTTGTTTCTTTTCTGTAGATAGAATAATCTGTGCCATATATTAGATTCCAGATATAAGTGATATGGATTTATGGTATTTGTCTTTCTCTTTCTGAATTACTTCACTTAGTATGAGAGTCTCTAGTTCCATCCCTGTTGCTGAAATGGCCTTATTTTGTTCTTTTTTATGGCTTAGTATTCCATCATGTATATGTATCACATCTTCTTAATTCATTCATCTGTTGATGGACATTTAGGTTGTTTTCATGTCTTGGCTATTTTGAATAGTGCTGTACCACAGAAAAGTAACTCATGGACTTGGAGAACAGACTTGTGGTTGCCAAGGGGGAGGGGGAGGGAGTGGATGGACTGGGATTCTGGGGTTAGTAGATGTAAACTATTGCATTTGGAATGGATGAGCATTGAGATCCTGCTGTACAGCACAGGGAACTATATCTAGTCACTTGCAATGGAGCATGATGAAGGATAATGTGAGAAAAGAAAGTATATATGTGTGTGTGAGAGAGAGACTGGTCACTTTGTTGTACAGTAGAAAATTGACAGAACACTGTAAACCAACTCTAACTGAAAAAATTAAAATCATTAAAAAAAATTAAAAGTGAACAGTGCTGCAATGAACATGCGGGTGCATGTATCTTTTTCAAGGAAAGTTTTGTCCCCATATATACCCAAGAGTGGGATTGCTGGGTCATATGGTATTTCTATGTATAGTTTTCCAAGGTACATCCATACTGTTTTCCATAGTGGTTGTACCAATTTTCATTCCCACCAACAGTGCAACAGTGCAGGAGGGTTTCCTTTTCTCCACACCCTCTCCAGTACTAGCTATTTGTGGACTCATTAATGATGGCCATTCTAACCGGTGTGAGGTGGTACCTCACAGTAGTTTTGACTTGCATTTCTCTAATAGTGATGAGCATTTTTTCATGTGCCTGTTGACCATCCATATGTCTTCCTTAGAGAGAAAGAGGGAGTGTGTGTGTGTGTACACGTGTACGTACTTGGCCATCCCCCCGACCCCAGGACCGGAATCCCTCCCTCGCCAGCAGGATGAGTAGGAGGTGGTTGACACAGTGGGCATAGGGATGTGCGTGTGGAGCCGTTAAGCAGCATCACTGGAAGCTTCGGTGAGGCGGGAGAGCTGGGCTGCCTGCAGAGGAAGTGGGCAGAGACCAGCTCATGACAGTTCTAGCGCCTTTCACCACTTGGTGTGGATCTTAGCGGCAGGATAACTGGCCGCGTCTGAGTAGTGAACAGATGACTCTGGGCAGCGTGTGGGCTGGGTTTGAAGGGATGAGGCTAGAGGTAGAATGTCTGATTAGGGAGCTACTGCTGACGCCCGGGTAGGGGATGATGAGGACCTCACCCAGGATGGGGGCAGAGACCTCAACCAGGATGGGGGCGGGGAGGAAGGGAGCGCCTGGGGAAGAGTTTAGGATGTAGGAAATGTAACCAGTCGCTCGTGCCCCGCCGCCCCCCCCCCAACACGCTTCCTCGCACAATCAAAAGGCATCAGGGATGTGCTGATCTGATAGTGAGTGAATCTGATAGTGAGTTACTGGAGCGCTTGCGAAGCCCAGCAGGACCGTAGGGTAAGGCTGTGCAGGGTGAGGGGGCAGCCAGCCTGAAGACGTGAGGGCTGCGGGGACCCACCCTGCGCCCCACCCACCAAGCGTAGTGCGGAAGTTTGTAGGTCACCAGGAGATCTGAGCTAAGGTCCCCCAGGTGACGGCTTTGATTTATACACCCCAAAGGTGATGTGACCTCATGCTCGGGTGCTGACTCAGGCTGGGCGTGCGCAGTTCTGAAAAGGCAAATAGCATCTCCCTTTTCCCATGTAAGATAAGAATTGGACTTCTTAAAAAAAAAAACCAGAACCCTTTTATTTCTTTCTTCGGGGTAGGATTAACCTTCAACATGTTGACTCAAGTATGAATTAAGCAATGGATCCAAATTTAGGGTTTGTTTTTTTCAAGGCTAGGGAGTATTACCAGGGTCCTCTGGACTACAATTTTGGGAGAAAATTTAGGAAGATGAGAAACTCAGTGAGTCAAACACTAAAGAACTTTCTGCCAATGGTTCTCAACCCTGGCTGCATGGTAGAAATATCTAGTTTTTTTTTTTTTAATTCAGTGAATTTTATTATATTTATACAACCATCATCACAATCTAATTTTAGAACATTTCCATCCCAAGCCCCTCCCCCCCCCACATCTTCTTTATTCACTGCTCTGTTGATGGACATTTAGGTTGCTTCCATGTCTTTGCTGTTGTGAATAGTGTTGCAATGAATACTGGGATGCATGTATCTTTTTGAGTCATGGTTTTCTCTGGAATTTTTAAAAACACTTAAACCCGGGAGTTCCTGTCATGGCGCAGCAGAAACCAATCCGACTGGGAACATGAGGTTGCAGGTTCGATGCCTGGCCTTGCTCAGTGGGTTAAGGATCCGGCCATGCGTGAACTCTGGTGTAGGTCACAGATGCGGCTTGGCGTTGCTGTGGCTGTGGTGTAGGCTGGCAGCTGTAGCTGATTCAACCCCTAGCCTGGGAAACTCCATATGCTGTGGGTGCGGCCCCCAACCCCCAAAAAAAGCAAGGAAAAGAAAAAAGAAAACTTAAACCCAGCTCCACATCTGGAGGTTGTGATAATAACTAAAGGGGCAGGGCCCTGCATCTGTTTTTATGTTATCACCCCCAGAACAGCCCAGGCACTGGCGGAAGAGAAAATGCACATTATGAGACCAGCAAGAAATGCTTCCTGTTAAAGGGCTCACACAATCACTAGCCTTCACCACCTCCTTTTACTCACGTATTACACTAAGTTAGTGCTCAAAATCCTTGCTGGTTAAATGGTTCTCAGAGCAAGCATTTAAGTACATGAAATCTCCAAGGTGGGAAAAATCGTTCAAGAAGATTCCACCTTATTGATTCAAACTTAAGCACATTAATCAAGCACTTTGGAGGATTAGTTGTTATCCAGTGTGTTAGCTGGGTCTGAGGAACCACCCAGTAATTAAACACATCAAATGCTGTACCTGAAAGCTCTGATCCTTAGGTTGCTGTCTTAAATTCAGATGACAGTTTTTGTTTTTGTCTTCTCCCTACCCCAAAGCTAACCATAAATCAAGGTTTACAAGGACTTAGAAGATTTTTCTTTTTCTTATTAAGTCCCCAAAAAGGTGTGGCGAACTCCAGAGAAACCTGCTTTTCATATGCTCCTGGGCTCAGTTACTCATTCCTCCTGTAGCTTTTAGCAATTTCTTCTCAGTTTTTAGCTCCATGCTGCTAGGTGGTAACTGTACAAAATGAAACACAAAGCTGCAAGACAAGAATAGGTGGAGAAACTGAAATTGTAACAACATAACTTGTATCTTCCCTTTTTCTTAGTCCATCAAGAAGCTGTGCTGAGAATAGAAATGACCCCTTTCCCTATATTAACTAGCTGCTCCCTAAGCTGCTGGGAGCCTGAGTTCTCTCTGCTGAGTGCTCCCCCCACTCTGTGGGCTGATAAACCTGCTTGGGATCTCAGTGCTCTCGCCTCTGCCTCCTTCTTCCCTCGCTGTTTCTAACAAGTGCAATTAGTGCAAGGCATCACACCCCATGCATGACACCCACAGCAATGTGAGAGTCTACAAAGCTTTTTTGTTTGTTTGTTTTGTTTTGTTTTGTTTGGCTTTTTAGGGCCGCACTCGTGGCATATGGAGGTTCCCAGCTAGGGGTCCAATTGGAGCTATAGCTGCCGGCCTATACCACAGCAACGCAGGATCAGTGCTGCATCTGTGACCTACACCACAGCTCACGACAACGCTGGATCCTTAACCCTCTGAAAGAGGCCAGGGATCGAACCCGCATCCTCATGGATACTAGTCAGGTTTGTTAACCACTGAGCCATGACAGGAACCCCCTAAGTACTTTCAAAAAAATAGAAAAGACACCTCCCCACCCTCATACAGGCTTAACATTAATTTACATGTTAGTGTGCTAAGCAAACGGAGAGAATCACAAACTCTCAAGTAAAACCTAACTAATGATATTTGTATATATATAAAAGGGGTGGGATTAATTATCTATAGCAGAGGTCCCCAAACTTTCTTTACTCACAATGCCCTGAGCTTCTCAGTAATTTTTTCTCTCTCCTTTTTTTTTTCCTTTTTGTCATTTTAGGGCCACACCTGTGGCATGTGGAGGTTCCCAGGCTAGGGGTCTAATTGGAGCTGTAGCCGCTGGCCACAGCCACAGCCACAGCAACGCCAGATCCTTAACCAACTGAGCAAGGCCAGGGATCGAACCAGCAACCTCGTGGTTACTAGTCAGATTCGATTCCACTGCACCACAACAGGAACTCCATCTCTTTCATTAATTTCTGATCTTTGTTTTCTTCCTCTATCTGCTAACTTTGCCTTAGTTTCTTCTTTTTCTAGTTCTTTGAGGTGTAAAGTTAGGTTGTTTATTTGAGCTCTTTTTTCTTTTCTTTTCCTCTCTGTTTTGCTTTTTATAGCAGCACCTGTGGCACATGGACATTCCCAGGCTGGGGCCTGTTGGTTTGCGGTTTTCTTATGATGTCTTTGCCAGGCTTTGCTGTCCGGTAACACGGGCTTCATAGAGTGAATTAGGAAGAGTTCGAGGAGTTCCCTTGGTGGCACAGAGGGTTGAGGATCCACTGTTGTCACAGCTGTGGCTCAGGTTTTAGCTGTGGTGTGGGTTCAGTCCCTGGTCTTGGAACTTCCAGCTGCCACAGGTGTGGCCAGAAAAAAAGGCCTGAGAAGAATCGGTGTGAATTCTTTAGATGGTGTCATCGGTGACGCCATCTGATCCTGGGCTTTACTTAATTGAAAGGCTTATTCATATTGGTCCGTTCAGATTTCCTATTTATACATGTTCAGATTTTTGTGGTATGTGTGTTTCTAGCTATTCATTTCATCTAGGTTAACTAATTTGTTGGCAGTTAGTCATGGTATGCTCTTATAATCTTTTTCATTTCTGTAAAGTCATCAGTAATGACCCACTTTCTTTTCCTTCTTTTTTGGCTGTAATTTTTTTTTATTAAACTACTGTTGATTTACAGTGTTGTGCCAATTTCTGCTATAAAGTGACTCAATCATATACATATATATATATATATACACACACACACATACACATTCCTTTTCTTATATTACCTTCATCATGGTCTATCCCAAGAGACTGGATATAGTTCCCTGTGCTGTACAGTAGGATCTCATTACTTATTCATTCCTTTTTTTTTTTTTTTTCATATGGAAGTTCCTAGGCCTGGGATTGAATTGGAGCTGCAGCTGCCGGCCTACACCACAGCCACAGCAACAGGGGATTTGAGTCACATCTGCAACCTACACCACAGTTCATAGCAATGCCAGATCACTGACCCACTGAGCAAGACCAGGGATGGAACCTGCATCCTCATGGATCCTAGTTGGGTTCATTCCTGCTGTGCCATGATGGGAACTCCTCCATTCTTTTGTTGTCGTTGTTGTTTATTTTCCTTTTATGGCCTCACCTGAGGCATATGGAAGTTCCTGAGCCAGGGACTGAATCCGAGCCTCAGCTGTGGCAGCACTGGATCCTTTAACACGCTGTGCCAGGCCAAGGATCGAACCTGAGCCTCCACAGCAACTTGACCTACTGAAGTGGTATTCTTAGCCCACTGCACCACAGCAGGAACTCCTGCTTGTCCGTTTTAAATGCAATAGTTTGCATCTACTAACCCCACACTCCCAGTCCATCCTACTCCTTTCCCCTCCCCCTTGACAACCACAAGTCTGTTCTCCATATCTCTGAGTCTGTTTCTGTTTTGTAAATAGGATCATTTGTGCCATATTTTAGATTCCATACACAAGTGGAATCCTATGGGATTTGTCTTTCTCTTTCTGACTTACTTCATTTAGTATGAGAATCTCTAGTTGCATCCATGTTGCTGCAAATGGCATTATTTCATTCTTTTTTGTCACTGATTAGTATTCCATTGTATGTATGTACCACAGCTTCTTAATCCATTTCTCTTTCAACGGACATTTAGGTTGCTTCCATGTCTTGGCTATTGTGAATAGTGCCGCTATGGACATACAAGTGCTTGTATCTTTTTGAATGAAAATTTTGTCCAGATATACGCCCAGGAGTGGAATTGCTAGATCATATGGCAGTTCCATATTTGGTTTTCTGAGGATTTTCCATAGTGGGTGTACCAGTTTACATCCCAACCAACAATGTAGGAGGGTTCCTTTTTTTCCACATCCTCTCCAGTGTTTGTTATTTGTAGACTTATTAATGATGGCCATTCGGACTGGTGTGAGGTGGTACCTCATTGTAGTTTTGACTTGCATTTCTCTAATAACTAGTACTGTTGAGCATTTTTTCATGTGCCTGTTGGCCATCCGTATCTCTATGTAAGATATTAAAAAATAATGCACCAAATTCAAATATACCTAGGTATCACTATGAGCATATTTTGTTTCTAAACGAAACCAGCAAGCAAAACTGGAAGAGATGTGGTTGCCTCTAAGAAACTGTCAAGAGATTACAGCAGTCACAGGCGGGGCTTATCCTTTTAGTAAGCCTATTAGTACAACAGTAAATTTTATCTTCCTGCACATCTTTAAAGTAAGTAAAAATGAAATTTTTTTAAATTAAAAATAAAAAAGTGATGAAAAGAATGTTACGTAGATGGAATCATACAATGTGTAATGTTTGAGATTGCTTTCTTTTTTTTAAACTCAAAATAGTTTCTGGAGATTCTTTGAAGTTGTTGCCTATTACCTAATGGTTTTAACATGGATAAGCGATTAGTTTAACATGAATAAGTGTTGTCTGCATACTGCTAGACTCCTCACATTAACCCCGTAAGAAAAGCAGTGTCATCAGCTCCATTTTACAGATGGGGAAACTGAGGTTTCAAGAGGTGACAGAGTTGCCCAAAGCCACCCAGATAGCAAACAGAAGCACTGGGATTTATCTGGCCAATGGTTCTAGTACCTGGGCCACTCCCCTCGGCCCCCAGGATTTCAGAGTGGCTTTGAGGACAGTCCCCAAGTGTCACCAGCATCCCCTCTCAGCTCTGCTGGAGCCTCTTTCCACTTTCCTGTCTCACGGTTTCTAAAGGCTTGAGATGCAACAGAGTTGATGGGCACAACCCCCAGGAGGTAGACCCACCAAGGGAGTTCATCTGAAGCACATTCTATGCTTTTTTTTTTTCCTTTTTAAGTTTGCACCCACAGCATAGCCAAGTTCCTAGGTTAGGGGTCGAATTGGAGCTGTGGCTGCCAGCCTACACTACAGCCACAGCAATGCCATATCTGAGCCTCATCTGCAACCTACACAGCAAATTGAGACAATGAATCCTTAATCCATTGAGCAAGGCCAGGGATCAAACCCACATCCTCCTGGACACAACCCTAGGTCAGGTCCTTAACCTACTGAGGCACAGCAGGAACTCCTGAGCTCTTTTTTCTTAATGTAAGCATTTATTATTGTAAATTTCCCTCTTAGAATTGCTTCTGCTATATCCCATACATATTTTTCTCTTTTTTAATTAACATATAGTTGGTGTACAATATTATATAAATTACAAGTGTACAGTAGAGTGATTCACAATTTTTTAAGTTTATACTTCATTTATAGTTATTATAAAATAATGGCTATATCCCTCATGCTGTACAATATATCCTTGTAGCTTGTTTTATACATAACAGTTTGTACTTATTAATCCCTTACTCCTATATTGACCCTCCCCACTCCCCGCTCCCCACTGGTAACCACTAGTTTGTTCCCTATAATCAAGTCTGCTTCTTTGCTGTTATAATCACTAGTTTGTTGTATATTTTAGATTCCACTCATAAGTGATATAAAGCATTTGTCTTTGTCTGGCTTGTTTCACTTAGTGTAATGCCCTCTGAACATATCATGTTGCTACAAATGGCAAAATTCCATACTTTTCATGTTATATTTTCAATATCATTTGTTTCCAGATTTTTTTTTTTCTTTTTTAGGTTCACCCATGGTATATGGAAGTTCCTGGGCCAGCAATCAAATCTGAACTGTGGCTGTGACCTGCGCCACAGCTGCAGCAATGCCAGATCCTTAACCCCTGGTGCCATAGCAGGAACTCCTCCAGATATTTTATTTCTTCTTTTACCCATTGGTTGTTCAGAGTGTATTGTTTAATTTCCACCTATGTGTAAAATTTCCAATTTTCTTCTTGTTATTGATTTCTAGTTTCATACTATCATGGTCAGAAAAGATACATGATTCTATTTCACCCTTTTAGAATTTGCTAAGACTTGCTTTGTGACCTAACGTATGATCTATCCTGGAGATTGTTCCTTGTGTGCTTAAGAAGAATGTATATTCTGCCCCTTTCAGATGGAATGTTCTGTGTATGGCTGTTAGGTCCTTGGTCTAAAACGTTTTTCAGTTTCGGTGTTTCCTTATTGATTTTAAGTCTTGATGATCTATCCATTGTTAAAAGGGAGGTACTAACGTCTCTTGCTATTATTGTATTGTTGTCCATTTCTGCTTTCAGATCTCTTAGTATCTGCTTAATAGATTTAGGTGCTCTGATGTTGGGTACATATAAATTTGCAGTTGTTATATCCTCTGGATGAGTTGAATCCATTCTCATCATCTAATAATCTGCTCTGTGTCTTGTTATAATTTCTCACTTAAAGGCTATTTTGTCTGATATTAGTAGAGCTACCCCTGCCCTCTTTTGGTGTTCTTTTGGTGTGGAATATCTTTTCCATCACCTTGCTTTGCTCTTATAGGTGTCCTTAAAGATGAGATGAGTTTCTTCTCTTTTTTTTTAATGGCTGCATCTGTGGCATATGGAAGTTCCCAGGTTACGGGTCAGATCAGATTTGCAGCTGCCAGCCTATGCCATAGCCACAGCAATGCCAGATCCGTGCTGCATCTGCGACCTACACTGAAGCTCTTGGAAATGCCAGATCTTTCACCCACTAAACAGAGCCAGTGATCAAATCTGCATCCTCATGGATACTAGTAGGGTTCATTTCCACTGAGCCACAATGGGAACTCTCTGAGATGAATTTCTTATAAGCAGCATATAGTTGACTCTTGCTTTTTTTTTTTTTTTTGGTACTTCTTTTGTTCCTGAGCATCCCATCTGGGGAATGGTATATTGTGGCAAAATGAAGCTGCTCTTCCTGTCCCTTTTTTGCCTTTTTTTTTCTTTGCCTGTGCTGCAGCATGTGGAAATTCCCGGACTGGGATCGAACCTACACCACAGCAGCAACCCAGGACACTGCAGTGACAATATCAGATCCTTGATCCACTACACTACAAGGGAACTTCATTCCTACTCTTTTTATGCAGTTATTCTCAGGTTTTTTGTTCCATTCTATTTTTGAAGGTTCTTAAGTGGATTCCTGAACTCCCCCAGAGCTGTTTTCATTCATGGATGGCTATCTAATTGTTTATCTTTGTTGGGGGATGGGGCTGGGGTCTCCTACTCCACCATGTAGGTTACCTATGCATATACTTTTTAAGAAAGAGGAGTTCCTGTTGTGGCTCAGCAGGTTAAGAACCTGGCTAGTGCCCTAGAGGATGCAGGTTTGATCCCTGGCCTTGCTCACTGGGTTAAGCATCCGACATTGCTGCAAGCTCTGGCATAGGTCACAGATGTGGCTCGGATCTGGGCATTGCCATGATTGTGGTGTAGGCTGGTGGTTGCATCTCCGATTCGATCCCCAGCACGGGAACTTCCATATTCTGTGGGTGCAACCCTAAAAAGAAAGAAGGAAGGAAGGAAGGAAGGAAGGAAGGAAGGAAGGAAAGAAAGAAAGAAAGAAAGAAAGAAAGAAAGAAAGAAAGAAAGAAAGAAAGAAAGAATATACCTACTGACTCTCTCACTTTACAAATTGCAAACACAAGGATTTAATTTCAGATGAAATATTAATTCAACATATATTTCCATATTTCTTATATATTACTATGTAAATGTAGAATAAAGAAAGAAGAGATGATTAGTATACAGGTACCAAAAAGCCTAAATTCCCACACAAGCTTGGTCCTTGATTTGCTGTGAATCAGGGTAAATGACCTCATGTGAGTACTTTTAGTGCTTATTTTATAGCGTCTATAAAAGGCTTAATTAAAAACATTAAAGTAATTATGTTACTTACCCCTTAGTGCCTCTTTCTGAATAATCACTATTAGGGCAGAATATCTTCTTCAGGGCATGATAAAAGATAAGCAAAAGATAGATAAAAATGCAAGATATAAAATGCTCAAATAATTAGGTTTCAGACTTCAAATTTAAGACTTTCATACCCATCTTGGCATTTACTTGGGAAAGCAACAAGGTGCAGTTAAAAGAGTAGCTTTGACCCGGAGCCCTGTATTTGAATCCAAGGTTAGTCCAGTACTCTCTTCGGCAGCACATATACTAAAACTGAATCCACGGTTAGTCCCAACAACCAGCTGGGTTGTTTTTTGTAACCTGTTAACATAAAGGATTCTTTGGCTGGTCTGGGTTTCCTATGTAATTGTGCGTGACGGCCTGTTTTATGTGTCCTGACTGGGAGTTTCACTTGTGTCCAGGGCTTACTGATGAGCAGTTCTCCTCCAGGGCATTTGGACTACAGATGTGCCGTGTGCTGAAGTGAGGTGAGCTCTGCCCCCAGACAGGAGGAGTTTTGGCTTTCCCTGGACAGTATCTTGATTCTTTTGGGAGAAGAGGGCAGGCAGGCCCATATCCCTTGGTTCCTTATCTGAGGTGTCAACCAACAATGGATCAAAAATATCAACCCCCACCCCCAATTCCAGAATGTTTCAAAGAGTAAAACTTGAATGTTTTGTGCAGTGGCGTCTACTTACATAGCGTTTACATTGTATTAGGTATTATAAGTAATCTAGAGATGATTTAAAGTATACTGGAGAATAAAAACCATGTAATCATCTCAATAGATGTAGAAAAACTTTTGACAAAATCCAATGCCCATTCCTAATGATAAAAGAAAACCTCCAGAAAGCAGGCATAGAAAGCCCAGAAATAAAGCCACGTACCTCAGGTCAACTAATTTATGAAAAAGGAGACAAGGACTTCCCATTGTGGCTCAGTGGTCAACAAATCTGACTAGCAACCATGAGGTTGCGGGTTCAATCCCTGGCCTTTCTCAGTGGGTTGGGGATCCAACATTGCTGTGAGCTGTGGTGTAGGTCGCAGACGTGGCTCTGATCCCACGTTGCTGTGGCTGTGGCATAGGCTGGAGGCTACAGCTCCGTTTAGACCCCTAGCCTGGGAACCTCCATATGCCGTGGGTGTGGCCCTAGAAAAGACCGAAAAAGGAGACAAGACTATACAATGGAAAAAAGACCATCTCTTCAATAAGTGGTGCTGGGAAAGCTGGACAGCTACATGTAAAAGAATGAAATTAGAACATTCTCTAACACTATACACAAAAATAAACTCAAAATGGATTTAAAACCTAAATATAAGACCAGATACTATAAAATTCTTAGAGTAAAACTCTCTCTGACATAAACTGTAGTAGTATCTTCTTGGATCCACCTCCCAGAGTAATGAATAAAAACAAAAATAAACAAATCGGACTTAATTAAACTTAAAAGTTTTTGCACAACAAAGGAAGCCATAAACAAAACAAAAAGACAACCTATAGAATAGGAGAAAATATTTGAAAATGAAGCAACTGACACGGGATTAATCTCCTAAATATAAATATACTAACAATTCATGCAGCTCAACATCAATATCAATCAAAAAATGGGTAGAAGGAGTTCCCATTGTGGCTGAGCAGGTTACAAACGCTGCTAGTATCCATGAGGATGCAGGTTTGATCTCTGGCCCTGCTCAGTGGGTTAACGATCCGGCGTTGCCATGAGCTGTGGTGTAGGTCACGGACGTGGCTCGGATCTGGCGTTGCTGTGGCTGTGGTGTAGGCCGGCAGCTACAGCTCCGATTTGACCCCTAGCCTGGGAACGTCCATCCTGCAGGTGCAGCCCTAAGAAGACAAAAAGCCAAAAAAAAAAAAAACCAAAAAAAAAAAAAAAGGGAATCCCTCTACAATATTGGTAGGAGCATAAATGTGTGCAACTGCTATGGAAAATAGTATAGAGGTTCCTCAAAAAACTGACAATAGAACTACAATATGATGCAGCAATCCCATTCCTGGGCATCTATCTGAAGAAAACCATAATTCGAAAAGATACATACACCTCTATGTTCATTGCAGCACTATTTATAATATCCAAGACATGGAAGCAACCTAACTGTCCATCAACAGAGGAATGGATAAAGAAGACATGGTATATATATAAAATGGAATAATACTCAGCCATAAAAAGAATGAAATAATGCCATTTGTAGCAATGTGGATGGACATAGAGATTATCATACTAAGCGAAGTAAGCTGGACAGAGACAAATATCATATAATATCCCTTATCTGTGAAATCTAAAAAAAATGATAAAAATGAACTAATTTACAAAGCAGAAACAGACTCACAGAGTTCACAAACAAATTTACTAAAGGGGAAAGGTGGGGAATAAATTAGGAGTTTGGGATTAACATATACACACTACTATATATAAAACAGATAATCAGCAAGGACCTACTGTATAGCACAGGGAACTCTATTCAATATTCTGTAGTAATCTAAGTGGGAAAAGATTCTGAAAAAGAATGGCTATATATATATATATGTATAACCGAATCACTTTGCTGTACACCTGAAACTATCACAACTATATTCCAATATAAAAATTAAATTTTAAAAATAAAAACATAATAACATTGTGAATCAACTATACGCCAATATAAAATAAAAATTAAATTTTAAAAATAAATAAAAATGTAATAAAATTTAATTCAAACCATGGGGGAAAAACAATTAGACTCTTGACTCCTGTAATCACTCTGGCTCTATATCATCTTCTATCAAGGAGCTGGGGATCCTGTGCAGACATCACCTCATTGATTTCTACGTTAAACTTTCCATAGGTGGGTTTTTTCATCCCAGTTATGCCTTAGGCAGTTAGGACTGTCTCAAGATCACTTGGAAAGCTGGCTACAAGGATGAAACTGAAAACAGGCTTGCAATTTTCACTTTCGTTCTGGGCCTGTTGGAGCTTGTTGCCACTGGCTGGAAGGCATGAGAGACCTTCAGAAAAATGCATATGCATTTTGCCATCCAAAGTGAAAACAGCACTATCCAACCCTTGATGCTTGAAATACTTCCCAAAAGGGAAAGTGAAAATGGTTCTAACTTGTCCCCCAAAGAAACTGTAGAACATCTCTGGCTAACACACATGTCAAAAGCACTTAAGGCTTCAAAGTGTCACATCATGAAAATAAAAGGAAAAAAAAAGGAAAAGAAATAAAGAATAGATGAAATCAAGAAATTCCTTTTGGAGTTCCCGCTATAGTGCAAGGGGATTAGCGGTGTCTTGGGAGCATCGGGATGCAGGTTAGATCCCCAGCTGGGCACAGTGGATTAAAGATCTGGCATTGCTGCAGCTGCGGCTTTGGTAGCAACTGCAGCTCCAGTCTGATCCCTAACCCTGGAACTCCATATGCTGCCAGGCTGACAAAAAAGAAAAAGAAGGAAACAGTCTTTTTACAGAACAGTGCAAGAGGGAGGAAAGGTTTCCTTCTGGAGCCTGTTGAAATACTCACATGAGAGGGAATCCCAAAAAGGGAAAGAGGGAGTTCTCCAATGGCCTACTGGGTTGAGGTCCCTGCGTTCTCACCGCTGTGGCTCTGGTTCCTGCTATGTGCGTAGGTTCAACCCCTGGCCCAGGAATTCCCACATATTGCCCGTGTGGCAAAAAAGAAAAAAAAACCACAAAAAAAAACAAAACAAAACAAGAAAGAACCTGAAATAAATGTTGCAACTCTCATTTTAAAAAAGGAAAAAAATACATTGACATAATTTGTCATTTTAAGACATCTAATTTTTTGCCCATTCACTGCGCCCATAGGTGGGTTTTTTCATCCCAGTTATGCCTTAGGCAGTTAGGACTGTCTCTAATTGCCCATTCCAGTCTTCTTCCAACCTGGTGTGTCATTCGGTGATGACCACAAATCTGAAGCGTCTTGGGATCTTCCCAGTTTGCTCCCAAAACATGTGATGTACTTATGACCATGTGTGGTTGACATAAATGTCTATCCTTGAGCTGAAAGCATCCCAGCCTATTGGTAACGGGAAGCTTATTTCCTAAATCAGCAAATGAACTAAAACTATAACAATATGATCTTTTTTTTCTTTTTTGGCTGCCCAGTGGCCTACGGAGTTTCCAGGCTAGGGATCAGATGTGAGCCAAAGTTGTGACATATGCCACAGCCACAGCAACACCAGACCCTTAACTCTCTCTGCCAGGCCAGGGATAGTACCTTTGTCCCAGAACTCCCAAGATGCCACCAATCCTGTTGCACCATAGTGGGAACTCCCAGAATGTGATTTTTAAATAAAATGGAAAGTACCTCTCTAAAGCACAGAGCTTAAAGTTTGGTTCCCACCTCTTGCAGTAACACCAAGCTTTCCTAGAACACACTTCATAACTTAGGGCCCCCTGTGAAGTGGGATGAGGTCCTAGACTTGGCCTGGGAGACTGGTGCTCTTTGGTGACCTGGGTGACCTTGCACAAACCATAGCTCCTATGCCTCAGGCCTTCACTATAAAGAAACAGGCCCTAACTGGATGACTTTGGGAGCCTCTTTTTTGAGCTACCATTTGCTTATGTGTGAATTTGCTTGATTAAACTGCATGCTTTAACCAAAATGTCCATCGACAGAAGAGTGGATAAAGAAGATGTGGTATGTATATGCAATGGAATATTACTCAGCCATAAAAAGAATGAAATAATGGCATTTCCAGCAACATGGATGGACCTAGAAATTATTGTGCTAAGTGAAGCACAACAAACAATGAGACACAAACATCATATGCCGTCACTTATATGTGGAATCTAAAAAAAGGATACAAATGAACTAATTTGGCAGGCTCACAGACTTTGAAAAACTTACGGTTACCAAAGTGGACAGGTTGTGGGGGCAGGGATGGGCTAGGGGTTTGGGATGGAAATGTTATAAAGTTAGATTGTGATGACAGCTATACAAATATAAAATAATAAAATTCATTGAATTAATAAAAAATAAATTGCATGCTTTTTGGGCAACACCTGGAGTCAGCTTGTGTTCCCCTGCGATGTGTACCCCAGCATTGCCAAAGAATTATCTGATGGAACTTTGTGTCCCAACAGGATGTTAAAGACCTTTAGACACACAATACGTTGATGTATTTCTTGACCTCATCCTCTCCCCAATGAGACTGGGAGTGTCTTGGGTGTAGGAGCAGGATCCTCTACTTTGAATCCCAGTAGCCAAGTAAGGATCCAGTACCTGGCTTTAGCTGTGTATATGTTATACCATGTTATCGAACTGTATAGACACACAGCTTATTTATCAAACTAATGCAAGTGTGTATATTTTTGGGAGGTGTATATTTTAAAAATTACTCTACTTAAATATTCATAATCTAAGGTGATCCTTTTGTTTATTAAGAAATTCTAGGAGTTCCCGTCGTGGCGCAGTGGTTAACGAATCCGACTAGGAACCATGAGTTTGCGGGTTCGATCCCTGCCCTTGCTCAGTGGGTTAACGATCCGGCGTTGCCGTGAGCTGTGGTGTGGGTTGCAGACGCGGCTCGGATCCTGCGTTGCTGTGGCTCTGGCGTAGGCCGGCGGCTACAGCTCCGATTAGACCCCTAGCCTGGGAACCTCCACATGCCGCGGGTGCGGCCATAAAATGACAAAAGGCAAAAAAAAAAAAAGAAATTCTAGCAGTGGCTCCTAGAATTTCTTGTGGCTCAGCAATAACGAACGCAACTAGTGTACATAGGACACGGGTTTGATCCCTGGCCTTTCTCAGTGGGTTAAGCATCCAACATTGCCGTGCGCTGCAGCTCTGATCCAGTGTTGCTGTGGCTGTGGTGTAGGCCCACAGATGCAGCTCCAATTGGACCCCTAGCCTGGGAACTTCCATATGCCCTGGGTGCGGACCTAAAAAGATTAAAAAAAAAAAAGAAATTCTGAAAAAGTCTATTTTTAGACAAAAAGAAAATCAATTTGACATTGCATCAATGAACTTAATAATCAGGCAAGATGATTCCCAGTAGAATCTTGAATTCCATGGAATTCAAAATATATATTTAGCTTTTGTAATATTTTTGAACAATGAATTGGAAGGAGATAAAAAAAAGATCAGGAGTTCCCTTCGTGGCTCAGTGGTTAACGAATCCGACTAAGAACCATGAGGTTGCGGGTTCCATTCCTGGCCTTGCTCAGTGGGTTAAGGATCCGGCGTTGCCGTGAGCTGTGGTGTAGGTTGCAGACGCGGCTCGGATCCCGCGTTGCTGTGGCTGTGGCGAAGGCCAGCGGCTACAGCTCCTGTTAGACTCCTAGCCTGGGAACCTCCACATGCCGCGGGTGCGGCCCTAGATAAGGCAAAAAGACAAAAAAAAAATCACCTTTTAATATCTGACCCCTTGCTAGAGCCCGTGAATCGATTGTAGAGCTCTGAACTTGCAATTCACTGATACAGTGATTATTTTTTTCTTAGTTTTTTTCTTGCTAAAGACAATCACTCTATAGCCAACATCTCTTTATTTCATTTTGTAAAGACGCAGTCTGATAGAACCCTAGAATGTCAAGTGGACAAAACAGGAGTACATTCGGTTACAGGTTCTGATTTTACCCAAACTGAGTGTTCTAGCTTTCAGCAGCAGTGGCCCACTAAGCCATCCGCGGTCTCTTCCCTTTTATCCTTGAAGCTTATCAGAAGCTGCTCAGCAGGATATGTATGTATGACTGTGTCACTTTGCTGTACAGCAGAACTTGGCACAACATTTATCAACTCTAATAATAATAATAATCACTCCTGGGCATCTATCCAGAGGAAACCATGACTCGAAAAGACACATCTACTCCAGTGTTCATTGCAGCACTCTATGCAATAGCCAGGTCATGGAAACAACCTAAATGGCCATCAACAGAGGAGTGCATAGGGAAGATATGGTACATACACACAATGGAATATTACTCAGCCATTAAAAGGAACAAAATAACATTTATAGCAACATGGATGGACCTAGAAATTATCATGCCAAAACCTTTGGTTTCCAAATAAGACAGTCTGGGGGATGGGGGGATGCACTGACGGTTTGGGACGGAAATGCTATCAAATTGAGTTGTGATGATTTTTGTACACCTATAATTATAATAAAATTCATTAAGCAATGGAAAATAATAATAATAATAATAATGGTCCTTCCATGAGCTCTGATATGATTGGCTGGCGAGAAATAGCCCTCTTTTCCTCCCTGGCTTCTTGAAGACCAGCTGCCATCATAAACGACACAGTAACTATCCTGACCAGGAAGTTCATGACCAACCGACTACTTCAGTGGAAACAAATGGCCATCGATGTCCTTTACCCTGGGAAGGTAACAGAACCTAAGACAGAAATTTGGGAAAAACTAGCCAAAATCTACAAGACTACACTAGATGTCATCTTTGTCTTTGGATTCAGAACCCATTTTGGTGGTGGCAAGACAACCGGCTTTGGCATGATTTACGATTCCTTGGATTACACAAAGAAAAATGAGACCAAATACAGGCTTGCAAGACACAGCTTGTGTGGGAAGAAAAAGACCTCAAGAAAACAGAAGAATGCAAGAACAGGAGGAAGAAAGTCAGTACAAAGGCCACTGTTGGTGCTGGCATGATGGAGGAGTAAAGACTGCAGTGACTGTGTCTGTGGTGATTGTGCAAAATTTTTGTGAGGTGCCTAATAAACTAAGAACTTTAGTAATAATAATAATAATGTGACTCTCAGCAGTCCATGGAGTCGCCCGCCGTCCCGTTATTTTTATTTCCATTTCCAAGGGTTTAGCCAACTCTTGAGTACTTTCTGAATGTTAGCTCTGAGAATGACAGGAGCTAAAATGAGACTGGGAAACTACCTGGGGGGAGCTCACTCCTGATGGGAGAGAAAACAAGGAGAAACATAACACAACACATCATAATAAACACATCATAATAAAAAAATATTAAGCCAAGGAATTCCCTGGTGGCTCAGCGGGTTAAGGATCCGGAGTTGTCACTGCTGTGGCACGGGTTTGATCCCTGACCCCGGAACTTCCGCATGCCACAGGCATGGCCAAAAATTAAAAAAAAAAAAAAAAAAAAAAAAGGCAGAGGTTTGTAAGATGTCCTAGGAAAGTCACATGATGCGGGGGTGGGGAAGCTTCAGAGAAGAGGTGACACTTGAGCTGGACCTTGAAGGATGAATAAGAGTTTGCCAGAGGTGGGGGCGGGGAGGAGGGGTGATATTCAATCCATGGGGTCCTGGAAAATGAGGGGCTAGAAGCACAGTGTTTTGAGAAAATTCTAAGGAGACTGAAGTGGCCAGAAATCCCATGAGGAGCAGCAGGGAGCAGAGAGAAGGCCAGTGCAGGTTAAAAGGAAGCATGATTGGGGCAGACAGGATCAGAGCTGAGATTTTATCCTGAAGGCAACAAGGAGCCGCTGGCGGTTCATAAGTGGTCAGCACTCTATGGAGATAACAGGAAAGCAGAAAATTACAAGGCGGTGAGGAGCTTTCCGAAGGCCAGGACACGCCAGCTGAGCAGAGAGAAAGGACAAAGGGCCCAAGGCTGCACCCAAGGCTGAGGCAAGGCGACACACAGATCCCAACAGATTTAAGAATCTAGCCCAGGCGGGGCGTGAGCGGTAACTGACTTGATGTAGGGAGGTTTCGGGGGTGGGAGGTGGGGAAAGGGAGATGTTGAGAAAGACTCTAAGAAGGTGGGTAATCATTTGTGAAACTGAGAGCAGAGTAATGGAATCAGTTGCCATTAAAGGACCAAGGAGGAGAAAGCAGAAAAAAAAAAGGAATAAAAGTTAATTCCAAAGAAAGAAATATAGCTTACACTTATTACACCTTCACTTATTTGTTTACTTTTTAATGTATTTATTGCCTGACATCCCCCTAGAAATTGTAAGCTCCTGAAAAGGTACATTCTTTTTTTTTTTTTTTTTTTTTTTTTTTTTTTGCTTTTTATGGCTGTACTCGCAGGATATGGAAGTTCCCAGGCTAGGGGTCCAGTTGGAGCTGTAGCTGCTGGCCTTTACTACAGCCACAGCAAACGTGGAATCTGAGCCACGTCTGCAACCTACACCACAGCTCACAGCAATGCCAGATCCTTAACCCATTGAGCAAGACCAGGGATTGAACCCACAACCTTATGGTTCCTAGTCGGGTTTGTTTCCGCTGCGCCACCACGGGAACTCCCACTCTGTCTTTTTTATTGTTGGATCCTTAGTGCCTAGAACAGTGCCACACACATAGTAGGTGCTCAATATAGGTAGATAGGTAGGTAGGTAAATAGGTAGATAGATTTTTTTTTTTTTTTTGGTTACCTGACTAAGCAAATTTATTCAGCCCTTTAAAAGTAAGGTTTAAAAGAATTTAGTCCAGATGAAAAGAAATCAGGAACTGGGCCAATTTAACACTGTAATGATAATCATGTTGATGAGTAAGGTGAGTATTTATTGAGCAATTACTAAGTACCAGACCACTGTCCTAATAGCTTAAATATATGGACCTGTTGACTCTCTCATGAGCTGCTGAAGATAGATTAAGAAATTTCCCCAAACTTGGCCAGTGGGTGATTGGCAGAGTTGGCATTTAAACTTGGCAGCTGATTTCCAGAACTTGCACTGTTGAGGTGTTTTAGCACCATGGTTCGTCTGAACACTAATATCCTTCTACCCCATTTTCCTACCTGATAAATGCAGACAAACTGAGCTGGTGTATCTATATATTTAACAGCCATTTTCTCCGTGATCCCATTTTTGCTGGTGGAAAAATTCCTGAACAAACAGCAGATTTCCTGCCCTCTGGGCAGTTTCATTGGACACTACATGGGGTGTGAGGGCCGCATCTGTTATCTCAAACATGGCTCCATGTCTTTGTTCTGAGGCCTGAGCCCCCCTTGCAGCCCACCATCTCGAAATGCTCTTACAATACAAGCCTTAACAGGCACAAGGGCATTGTTTTGTAAATGCTATAAACAAACAGTGGCTGCCACATAGCAGACCCTCAGTGATGAGTGAATGAATGGATCCAGGCTCTGAGAACCTGGGAGATTCTATGAAACTCTCTCTTTAAAAAAAAAAAAAAAAAAAAGAGGGAGTTCCATCGTGGCTTAGTTAACGAACCTGACTAGGATCCATGACAATGCGGGTTCGATCCCTGGCCTTGCTCAGTAGGTTAAGGATCCGGCATTTCCATGAGCTGTGGTATATGTCGCGGACGTGACTCGGATCCCGAGTTGCTATGGCTGTGGTGTAGGCAGGCAGCTGCAGCTCTGATTTGACCTGTAGCCTAGGAACTTCCATATGCAGCGGGTGCAGCCCTAAAAAGACCAAAAAAAGAAAAAAAAAACAAAGGAATGGCCTTATTATGTATCTGCGTTTGGCTTTGGAGCAGTAAATTACCATGGAATTTTAAGAATATGTGCCATTATTTCCATCACCTTCAGTGATATCTATACTTAAAATACAATGAAATATTTCAATCTCACAAAACTTGGAAAGATACAAAATTAGTGAATTCCTCTGAGGCCTTGGTTACCTCTGTGGTTCAGGGAAAGGGCTGGGTCTGGACAGCTGAACCCTGATTTTTGAGAAGCTGGCCTGTCTCAGTCTCCCCCTGGATGACCAGCAGGGCCTGCAGGGGAGGGAAGGGCTCACTGTGTAGAGGGTGCCCCCTGCTGTTCAGTGATGCTGAGGCCACTTGGAGAACGGGGGTGGGGCTTCCAGGGGGATGAGGATCTCAGGTCAAAGGTCAGAGAACCATGGGCTTTCCTGGAAAGGAACATAAAGGTGATTAGTTCAAACTCACGTATTACAGATGGAGAAACTGAGGCCCAAAGATGTCAGATGTCTTGTCCATAGTCACACAGATGGTTAAACCTGGGCTTCCCGACTTTGCCTCCCATCAAGAGGAACCAAGTTCCCATCGTGGCTCAGCGGAAACGAATCTAACTAGCATCCATGAGGACGCAGGTTGGATCCCTGGCCTCGCTCAGTGGGTTAAGGATCTGGCGCTGCCGGGAGCTGAGGTGTAGGTCGCAGACTCGGCTCGGATCTGGCATTGCTGTGGCTGTGGTGTAGACCAGCGGCTACAGCTCCGATTGGACCCCTAGCTTGGGAACTTCCATATGCCATGGGTGCGGCCTTTACAAAAAAAAAAAAAAAAAAAAAGACAAAAAAAAATAGTAGCCTGTACCTGAGATTGAGTCACATCTGGGTCATCGGGCCAAACCCAAATCCCAAAGGGATCACTAGGTGGTAACTCTTGCTTCACATCCAGGCTAAGATACCTTATCAACCCATTTCCAGGACTGACCTCATTCAGCCGCTCCGCTCCTGCGTTGTTCACTTTACCCTTGTTCACTTTACCCTCCCGTCACTTGAGAGATGCCTCCAGGAGACTGAGAGCTCTGCTTCCTGCCCTGGAGCATCTCCCTTACTGGGAGCTCAGGTCCCTGAACTGCACTCAGCATCTTATCAGAATTCCCAGCATTTTCAAGTTTGAAGAGTCCTTACCTGCATTAGATGGGTTTTCTGATTGTTCATGGATAATAAATCTCCTTTGTCTTTACCAGTGCTTTACTCTCTCTATATTACTTCTTATTGTCCCTAATCTCTTCATTCTTCAGGATCTGCTTTTCCCTGCTGTTGGCATTATTGTCAATAGAAGAAAAAATCTGATCATGATGCTCAGTCTTGCTTAAATAGGGTTTAAAAAATTAACTTATTATGGGACAGATTTTCTAAAATATTGAATATACAGGTACATGAATGCATTATTTAAATTAAAAATTAACATATCATGGAGTTCCTGTCGTGGCTCAGTGGTTAACGAGTCCGACTAGGAACCATGAGGTTGCAGGTTCAATCCCTGGCCTTGCTCAGTGGGTTAAGGATCCAGCATTGCCGTGAGCTGTGGTGTAGACTGCAGACGTGGCTCAGATCCCGTGTTGCTGTGGCTGTGATGTAGGGCGGCAGCTACAGCTCTGATTAGACCCCTAGCCTGGGAACCTCCATATGCAGCGAGTGCGGCCCTAGAAATAAAGGCAAAAAGACAAAAAAAATAAAAATATAGCAGGAGTTCACACTGTAGCTTAGTGGGTTAAGAACCTGATTAGTATCCATGAGGATGTGGGATCAGTCCCTGGCCTAGCTCAGTGGGTCAGGGATCCGGTGCTGCTGCAAGCTGTGACATAGGTCACAAATGTGACTCAGATCCGGTGCTGCTGTGGTTATGATGTAGGCTGGCAGCTTCAACTCCAATTTGACCCCTAGAGCCTGGGAACTTCCATATGTCACAGGTATGGCCCTAAAAAGAAAAGAAAAGAAAAGAAATATATATATATATATATATATATATATATATATATATATATATCAATGAAGTTGCTTTTCTCAGCAATTAGATATGGTGCTGTTATGGTTTTATAAGATCACCAGCTGGCAGGATTGAGTATGGACACCTCAGCCAGGCAGGCGAGAAAATCCATGGAGCCCCATCCTCCCTCACCAGCCCTCTCCCACTCCCTGCCTCACGCTTCATTCTCCAAGCTCTCCCAGTTCTCTGCACCTCCAAAGCGCCCTAGTGACACTGGGATCAGGGACTTTGGGCATCCATCTCATTGCTATCTGGAAATTCTGTATTTTGTCTTTTAAAATGGCATCCTATCGAAATGCCTAGTGCCGACTAGAAATTCGCAACTTGGGGAGCTCTCATTGTGGCTCAGCAGTAATGAACCTGACCAGTATCCATGAGGGTGGAGTGGGTTTGATCCCTGGCCTCACTCAGTGGGTTAAGGATCCAGCATTGCTGTTGCTGTGGTGTAGGTCGTAGATGTGGCTTGGATCCCATGTTGCTGTGGCTGTGCTGTAGGCCTGTAGCTACACCTCCGATTTGTGCCCTTGCCTGGGAGGTTCCATATGCTGCAGGTGTGGCCCTAAAAAAAGAGAGACAGAGAGAGAAGAAAAGAAAATCATAACTCGGTAACCATCCACAGTAAAGACTGGTTTAGGCAAGAATTATCAATGGGTGCATGGTCTTAAAGAATCTCCCCAGAGATGGTCTCTGGTTCAAGGCAGAAATCAATCAGCACCAAATGTGATGCCCTATGAAGGACACAATTCCACTCCAGTCACTGCTTGGACTAGGACCCAAAACTTGGATCCAGCCATGTGAGAACCTCAGGCAAACCCCAGTAAGAAACAGCTACCAAAAGGAAGCCCCGACTCTGCAAGAATTTGTTGTCATGAAAACATGAAGTTCTCCTGTGGCACAGTGGGTTAAGGATCCAGTATTGTTACTGCAGTGGCTTGAGTCGATGCTGTGGCGCAGTTTCGATCCCTGGCCCAGGACTTCCATATGCCACGGGTGCAATCCCCCCCCCAAAAAAGCAAAACAGAAACACCAGGAGTTCCCATTGTGGCTCAGCAGGTTAAGAACCTGACTAGTATCCATGAGGATGCAGATTTGATCCCTGGCCTCACTCAGTGGGTTAAGGATCAGCATTGCTTTGAGCTGTGGTGTAGGTTGCAGAGGCAGCTTGGATCCTGCAGTGCTGTGGCTGTGGTGTAGACGGGTGGCTACACCTCCAATTTGACCCCAAACCTGGGAACTTCCATATGCCCCAGGTGCAGCCCTGAAAATCAAAAAATGAAGTTCCTTATGCAGCTATGGCCATACTAATTCTTTCCCCTCCAAATTCACTGAGTTAGGTTGGTATACAGAAAAGCGCATATAATTAATATATCCAAATTGGTGAGTTCAGACGTATGTATACCCTCATGTTTCTATCACCACGATCCACGTCATAAACATATCTAGTATCTCCAAAAGTCTCCTTGTGTCTCTTTGTGCCTATGTCTCATAAGAACACTTAACATGAGACTTACCTTCTCAACAAATTTTAAAGTACAGGCAGACCTTGGAGATACTGTAGGTTCAATTCCAGACCACTGCAATAAAGCAAATATCACAAAGCGAATCACATGATTTTTTTTTTTTTTTGGTTTTCCAATGCGTATAAAAGTTATGTTGATGCTATACTCTAGCATATCAACTGTGGAAGAACATTATTATGTCTTTAAAAAGCACATACCTTAGGGAGTTCCCGTTGTGGCTCAGTGGTAACGAATCTGACTAGTATCCATGAGAACTCAGGTTCGATCCCTGGCCTTGCTCAGTGGGTTAAGGATCTGGCATTGCCATGAGCTGTGGTGCAGTTTGCAGATGTGGATAGGATCTATGGCTATGGCTGTGGTGTAGGCAGGCAGCTATAGTTCCGATTTGACCCCTAGCCTGCTGTGGGTGTGGTCCCAAAAAGATAGGAAAAAAAAAAGTACATAACTTAATTTAAAACTATTCTATTGCTAAAATATGCTAAACATCACCTGACAATACAGAATTGCCACAAACCTTCAATTTGTAAAATACACCATTATCTGTGAAGCACAATAAAGTGAGGTGTGCTTGTGTATAACTTTTTCTTCTCAGTTTCCTTATACCACAACTAACTACTACAAACGTAATTCTGTAAGATACGAGTTCATAATGGATATAGAAGTTAAAGCAGGTATGATACACATCAAAAGTGGGGCTTCTCAGTCCCTCACAGGGCACATCAGTGAAGCCCCATCATTTATGTTTGATGCACTGAAAACCAAGATCTTGAGCTGGAGAGAGCAAGTCACTTGCCCATAATCACACAGCCATGATCGCAAGCCAAACCTCTTGGCTACAATATGAGAACTCAGGAGTTCCTGCTGTGGCACAGCAGGTTAAGGATCGACATTGTCTCTGTGGTAGCGATGGTTCAATTCCTGGCCGGGCACAGTGGGTTCAAGATCCCATATTGCTGCAGCTGTGGCATGGCTTGTGTAAGAAATTTGTTTAGCACGGAAAGAGGGGAGAAAGAAAGGAGCTGGGGATACATGCAAAAGGCGGCGATCATGATTTATTGGAGAATTTGGCTCCCGGGCGAGGTTCCGTGACTCTCGGGCATGGAGTCAGGGAAGTCGCGCCCGGGTTGGGGAGCGCCGGGGTTTTTAAGCCTTGTTGGTTCCGGGTCTGGATCTGGGTAGTGCCTTTGCCAAATTAGGCAAGGTACCACCGTGTCCCTAGGTGATTGGTCGGGGATAGGCGTTTGGGGGCTTTCCGGGTAGGTGTGGCTTCGATCGTCTGTTGGCGAGGGTGGGGCTGGCGGCCTATCTTCCCGCGCAGGCGCTTCCGTTCTTCATTGGGTCTGTTTGATATGAGGGGTCTCTTTGCCATTTGGGGGGCCGCTACCCCTCCCCACCGGCCTAACAGCTTGCAGCTGAAGCTTGGATTCGATCCCAGGCTTGGGAAATTGCATGTGACATGGATGTGGCCAAAAAAAAAAAAAAAGAACTCAGGAGGGACAGAGAAAAGGCAATTATTGGGCCCCTCTAGACTCAGAACACAATTCCTTGGGCACACACAGCAGCAGGTGCTCACATAGGATCAGGCAGACTGAAGGAAGAACATGAAGAGAGGAAGACGGGGTGAGTAACAGACAGCAAGCCCAGTGCAAGGAAGGCAGCTTCCCAGCAGAGGGAGACAAAGTGTGCCCGGAACCCCTCCCCTGGGGAAAGGTGAAAGCCTGGCAGGCACCCAGGGCCAGGCAGGCTAAACAGCAGCCTAGGAAGCCAGGTGGACAGCCTTCTCCAGAGCACTGCCATGATGTCTCCTCCTTCCAGACCTGCTGACCGCTGTGTCCCCCTGCTCCCCCTCACCTGGACGGGGACCCAACAGATGCTGTGGCTTACTTCCGGACAGTGCCAGCTGAGTGATGAGTTTGCATTTGGAAAAATGGAATTTCGCTTCACTGGGAAAGAAAAGGAGGTGGTGACTGTAGGCTATGTCTTTAAGGTGCCATTTCAGAAGGCAGAGGTAAACGGTGTGGGGAAGCCCAAGTGTGTCAAAAAGGACCTCTGAAGAGTGAATTCTCAGCAGGGAAAAAGCAAATGCATTAGGAAAAAGAACCTCAGATCAGCAAGACAGCACATTATGTTTACTCCTTGCTGGATGGATAAAAATCTCCCCCGTTTGAAGCAAGAATATCTAGAGACAGAATCCTGGGGAAAGGACATGAATACACAGGTCACAGTTAGATACATACACACCGATTACCTATTCTTAACTGGACAAAGACTCCCAGTCTTGCCCTGGAAGGCTGCTGTCAGGTCCAGTCCCAAGGCAGAGGTCAGCTTTCCCTCCCTTGTGCTTTCCGCTTGAGGTGCTGAAGCTGCTCAGTAGGTCAGGTTTTAAGTTGAAGGAAAGCCATTATTTATTGCCCAGCGATGCTGTGGCTGGAGTTGTCCAGCACCACCTCTCTGTCTGGGTTCTTCTGAGCAGGACTCCACAGCCTCCATACCTCCTGGATGAAATCCACAGCCACATCCCAGACCACTACTGTTGGCTGGAAAAAATGCGCAACCTAAAAGCTGAAAATCATGTTTTATTCAGTGGCCATACTGAAGACTTAAGCGGAGACAGCCTCCTGGAAAGCTCTGAGGGACTGTCCCAAACAGGTAAGGGAAGAGCTAGGATATACAGCAGTTTTTGCAACAACAGCAACAACAAAAAAAAGGAAAAATCCAGGTAGTTGGAACATCAAAAAATTACTAAAGAAAAACTAGACAGCTCAAGTTAATCAATTTAGCACTTTTCTGTGTATGGGAAGATGCAAAAAAAAAAAAAAATCATTCTATTGATATTGAAATAGACAGATACTGAAATCATTCCTTTGATACGCACCTTAATTCTCTAGGGCCTGTATCTTTTTTCCTCCATTTCCTGAGCCCTTTCAGGGTGCACAGTTGGGGGTAGCTGCAGTGGCATCCATAGTCCACATCAGCTGCACGGATAAAGAAAGTTGCCTGCCATATCAGTAAACAAAGAATGTAGAGGCCATCAAGCTGTCAGCCACTGCAGCCACCCACTGCCGTGAAAGTCCAGCTAATAAAAGATAATTCTCAACTTTTTTTTTTTTTTTCTTTTTAGGGCCACACCCGCGGCATATAGAGGTTCCCAGGCTAGGGGTCTAATTAGAGCTACAGCTGCCGGCCTACGCTACAGCCACAGCAACGCCAGATCTGAGCCACGTCTGCGAGCTATACCACAGCTCACAGCAACACTGGATCCTTAACCCACTGAGCGAGGCCAGGGATGGAACCTGAACCCTCACGGTTCCTAATCAGATTCGTTTCTGCTGTGACACGACAGGAACTCCGGTTGTGCGTTTTGTTTGTTTGTTTTTTTCATTTGACATTAATCTCTTGGTGAATGACTGAGTCATGGGGTGGGGCAGAGAGGGATGGGGAGAGAGGACTCCAAGTCAGACAATACTTTCTCCAGGGCAAGGGCTGAACTGCATTCATTACAAACAAGGCAGCCTCCAAGCGAAAGAATAGAATGGATTCATCCTCCAAGAGCTAAAAAGAAATTTTAGGAAATTCTTGTCTCTCCCTGGCTTTCCTGGTCACATAAACATTTTTTTTTTCTTCCCTCTCTCCCTTCCTTCTTCTCCCCATCCCCCTCCTTTTTCTTTTTTGGCTGCACCTGCAACATACTGAAGTTCCTGGGTCAGGGACTGAATCTGAGCTGCAGCTGCAACCAAGGCCACAGCTGTAACCAAGGCCACAGCTGTGGCAATGTTGATCCTTAATGCAGTGCATCACAATGGGAACTCCCATGTGAACATTTTCTTGATCTTTCTAGAGAAGGATGACATTTCAGAAAGCACTTCTGAGGAAAGTTAAGAGAACTGAGAGGGTGCCCTGGTAGACAAGCCCCTCTACAGTGAAATGGGGTGTGCTAACTCCCCAGCTGGGGGTGTGTCAGATGACTCATGACACCTCATTCCCAACCAGGGCCCCAAACAAAGACCCAGAGAATTGTGAAGAAAAAAATGTTGCTGCCATCAAGCCCTGGACCGTGCACCCCAGGGGAATTCAGGAGAAAAACAGGATACTGGCCCAAGATAGTTAAGGTATGTATCAAATTCCAGACTCTTACATCTTCCCATATGTAGAAAGGCACAAAAATCATTACAGTTGAGTGATTTGCAGTAATCTGATGTTCTGCTTCCCCTCCCCCCCCCAGCAAAACCTCCTATATATCCTGGCTCCTCCCTTAACTCTTTGGAACAGTTCTTCTGAGCTGAGAGGCTGCCCCCCGCCCCAGGTTAAAGCTATCAAGTAAAACAATTCTCAACTTTTAGGTTGTGCTTTGTATTTTCTTTTACCAGTGGACAAAGCACAGACAAGGGACTCAGCCCAAGCTGTGGTCTAACAGTGAGGTCCCTGTCTCCCAAAAGATGGAAGAGAGGAGAGAGTACCCACAAACTTGTGGATTTCGAGAGAGGGAAAGAATCTGGTACATGCGGATGTTCGAGTTGAGGGCATGGGCTCCGAACTGGGTCTGCCTTCTCCCAGTTCTGAGACCACGGGAACACAGACTTGTCTCGCCCAGTCTCAGTCCCACATAGGTTTAAGTGAGCTAAATGATTACGCGAGCACGGAACCACAGCGGAGGCTTTCTGACCCGCACCTGGGATCGGAGACCACACTTCGCACCACCGCCCACCCAGGAAGCCGAACAGAGGCTCCCTGTCACGTAATTTCTGGTAGCCGAGGGGTGGGCCGGAACCGGATACAGGAGTCACAGCAAGGGTCACTGGGGAGTGTAGTCTTTAACGTGGAGTTGCTAGACACAGGTTCACGGCACAGCAAGACCCTACATGTTTTATCCACTGGTTTTAAGAAAAAAGAAGGGGAGTCACGTGCCACAGTGGCCATTCTCCGGTGGTTGCAGCATGTTACCCAGAAACAGCTCCTTCAGAGGCCAATGAGAGCCGCGGCCCGGCGGCTCGCTGGGGGAGCCGCGGAGCATCCTGGGAGGTGTGGTCCCGGCGTCGGGCGGAAGATTCTGGGTAGTGTAGTCCCGGCGTCCTGTTGGAGTAGCTCCTCAGCTGGTGTAGCTCCTCAGCTGGTGCCTGGAATGACCCCTTGTTCTTTGGTGACGCTGGTGAGTGGGGTTCCCACGAGACCCCCTTCGCAGCTGTACCCATCACCGCGCGGAAAGGTGAGGCTGGTCTGTGGGCTGGTGTTGGGACAGTGCGAGTGGCTGGGAGAGGAGGTGGTGGCGGGGACCCGCTGTCGTGGCTCAGGCCGAGCCCTCCCGGACATCACGTTTTAGGATGTGGGCTTGCATCTCCAAGGGACGTGGGTGAAGCTCAGCCGTAATGCCCAGGGCTGCTGGGTGCTGGGCTCCGGCTTCGTCCTAGGGTTCCTGCGTTTGCGGACATGTTCGGCCTTAGCCGAAAGAGCGATATTGGGAGAGGGGGTCGCTCAAGCCCCAAGACCCCAGGTTGGGTGGAGTTGAGTAAATAGCTTTTGGGGGTCCTGATATTTCCCAGGTGGTACGGTGAGGCCCGCCTCTGAGGCCAGGTGTCTGGAATTTTGGTGGGTGGAGGTTGGTAATCTTCTTTCGGCTTTGCTGAGGCATCCCGCTGAGGGCCGGCCGGGCTTGGCCAAACGTGCCCGAGTTGGGCTGAGTGTGGGGTGGCCATTTTGGCGCGATCGTCGGGTCTCAGTTTGGCTGGTCGCCCCTGGGTTGGAGCCTTGGAGGAAGAAGTCATCTGGGGCAGGTTTTCCAAAGGTCCTTGGGACCATCACTGATTACAGGAATTACGGATTAACACATCTCTGGTGTGGCCGGGCTTTGGGATTTTTGAGTTCCATTAAACGTTTTTATTATGGAGAAATTTCAAACAGAAATACACAGAACTCTATCGACCCATCACTCAGATTTAACTATCATCTGGTGCCCAATCTTGATTCATCACAAAACGATACAGTGAGAATCCTTACAACCCACAGAGGTTCGCTGTCACTGCCCTATTTGAGAGCCCGGTCTCCATAGTCAGATTTCATCCATACTCTGTTACTGTATAACTGGGTCACGTTGGGCAAGAGACTGACCTCACTGTGCCTCAATTCTGTCATCTGTTAAATGAAGATAATGAATCATACTTCGCTGCGTTGTAAGGCTAGAATGAGGTAAAACTCATACGGTGCCCAGAGTGGTCTCTTGTGTATACCAGGTGCCCAGTGAGTATGAACTGTCCTTATTAGGGTCAGAGGTGAGAGAGGATCAGCTCAGGCTGGGTATCAGCAGCGTGCTGGGCAGGCTGTGTTCACAGCCCACATCTGGGCTCTGTTCCCAGCAGGTCGCCTTCAGTCTTTTCTTCTGTGGCAGGTCCACTTCTGATGCCTTTCAGGAAGAGGAGACCCTACCCTGCTGGAGCTTGAGAGTTTCCAGCGACCCTCCTGAACCTTTGAGTCCTTATTCTTCCCCTTGGCTCCTGCCTGCGGAGAGGACTGCCTGGTGGGCAAAGGGAGGACTCCTGGGCTCCCGACAGCCAAGCCTTAGGTGGGGACCGCTTGCCTTTTGTGCACTGAAAGGGTGGGTTTCCTTCGCTCAACTTTGACGTCTTGTGCCTTATAAAAGCCCCATCTGGGGGTCCGAGCCCCAGCTGGTTCCCCAAGAAACAAGGCCTGTTGTCAGGGTGGCTGTTTTCAGAGGGACTGTTCTTGAGGCCCAGCGGCCTTCATGACCCTGCCGTTCGCGCACCAGCATCTCTTCTCAGTGTTTTTGTTCAGACCTCAACTCCCAGGTCTTGTCTGCTGTGAAGGCCTCAGCCTTCTGTTCTGTTCCATCCAGCGCCCTCACTTCCTCTTCGTCCTGGAGCATTTGGCAGCAAATCCTTCACCTGCAGTTCCCTCAAGGGTGTCTTAACACATGTGGACTTATTTAATTTTCTTTTCTTTTTTTTGGTCTTTTTTGTCATTTTAGGGCCACACCTGCGGCATATGGAGGTTCCCAGGCTAAGGGTCTAATTGGAGCTGTGGCCACCGGCCTACGCAACAGCCATAGCAACGAAGGATCTGAGCTGTCTCTGCCACCTCCACCACCATGGCAGCACCGGATCCTTAACCCCCTGAACGAGGCCAGGAATCGAACCCATGCCCTCATGGGTGCTAGGAGGGTTCGCTAACTGCTGAGCCACAACAGGAACTCCTGGACTTCTTATTTTAATATAACCATTTAACCACAATTTCATTGTTATACCCAACGAAAGGAGTAGTTCTTTTCTCCAGTTGTTTTCAATATTTTTTCAGCTGGAACAGCTCTGGACAGGCAGGAGAGGGAGCTGTATCTGGAATTCAGTGTGGTGGCTTTCCTTGTTTCTTCCCCTCTGGCCCCCAGTTTCTTCTGACCTTGCAGATCCAGGTCAACATCTGCAGTTTCTGCCCTTGGTACAGCTGGGCCTCTTCTGCTTTCCTTGGCTCTTTATTCTTGTCAGACTTAGCTCCGATTCACTTGGCTGCTGTATTCTCTCAGTGTCACCTGTGCTGTGCCCTGGATCCCTTCTTCTCTTGCCTCCACTCCTGCACACCCTTGCTTCCTCTCTCTTCTCTGCCTTCTTGTCCCTCTTTCCCCTCACCTCTTCTTCTTTAGGTTTTATTGAGGTATAGTTGATTTATAATGTTGTGATAAATTCCTTCTGTACACCAGAGTGTTTCAGTTATACATAGAAACACATCCATTCTCCCCTCACCTCTTGAGTTGGGCACCCGAGGTATAAATACTGATCTCGTGGAGTTCCTTTGTGGCGCAGTGGGTTGAGGATCTAGCATTGTCACTGCTGTGTCTTGGGCCACTGCTGTGGCATGGATTTAATCCCTAGCCTTGAAACTTCCACATGCTGTGGGCATGGACAAAAAGAAAAATAAATAAATAACCCATCCGCCATTCAGCCTGCTAGAAAGAGACTCTTCTAAGCATTTGCTTCTGTCTCAACTCCAAAGTCAGACTACTTGGGTTCAAATCTCAGTTTCACTGTATCTAGCTGAGTGGCCCTGAACATGTGACTTTGCCTCTCTGAGCCTTCTTTTCCTCATCTGCCAATGGGGATCAGAATGATGTCCACCTCACAGGGATGTTGGGTGTGATAACACTAGTAATGAGGTTAGAGCGCCGAGTACATAAATATTAAGTAACTGTTGGAATTATTAACAATGCGTCCACCTTCTCCAAGTCACCTTCTCAGTGTGCTCCCCTGCTCCTCACCCTTGTCGGATCCAGCTTTACGGCTGCGTGGACATATATTTCTCGGTCTGCTTTTCTTTCTCTGTGCCTCTCTGCCTCAGTATCAACTCCTGCTGAGAGCTCAGACGCACTCCCTCTACGGAGCACCCCTGCCTTTCCCCGGCAGGGTTCCCAGGCTCCCTGTCGGGGGCAGGACGCTTGATGGATCAAGACCCTAGGGCTCAGGCTGCATCATGACTGTCCCGCTGGACCGGGAGGTGGTTCTTTGAGCCTCTTGAAGTGGTTCTTTAAGGCCTTGTGCCTCTTGAGCCACTGCTAGAGTTCCTGGCACCTGTTTGGACTAAGTGTGGGACGTGCTGTGAAGACACTAGCATCATCCTTGCTGGCCAGAGCGGAAGTTCACGTGGGAAGTCTGATTGCTCTGGGCTTTAGTGGAGTGAGCCCTAAGTAACAAGTTAGATGAACTTGATCTGAGGGCAGGAGGGACCCAGTCAAGGGTTTCGAGCAGCGCAGAGACCATGATTTCCCTCTAGCTCTTGCCCTGCATCTGTCCTCCCCTTGACAGCTAAACTTCTTGAAAGAATTCTTTCTTGCTGTCTCTAGTATTATTCTCCCATTGCCTTTTAAATATTCCAATGAGGCCTTTTCAGCTCTACCCACTAAAAAATATTCTTTTTGGAGTTCCCTAGTGGCCTAGCGGGTTAAGGATCTGGTGTTATCGCTACTATGGCACGGGTCACTCCTGTAGTGCAGGTTCAAAGCCTGGCCCAGGAATTGCTGGATGCTGTGGTCGCAGCCAAAAATAATTTTCGTTGTTAAGTTAGCACTGAGCTTCCTGTGGCTATGGCCGGTCCGTGCCCAGCACCATCTTACATAGTTGCCTACATCCTTCTTACAGTCTCCTCTCACGTGCTCTTCCCTGGTTACCAGGTTTTCTTCCTGCCTCATCGGCTGCTCCTCTGTCTCCTTTGCTGGCGTCCTTATTCCCAAACCCCTGCTGTGGAAGGCCCCTCCCTGTTCAGCGCGTAGACCTCTGTGCCAGCTCCATCTCTCCTTGGTGGCCGCATCCACTCTCAAGGTCTGAAATGCCATCTCTGAGTTTCAGTCTAGACCCAGGCCCTCAACTCCCAATTCCAGTCTCCTCTCTACTTCACATTTCCACTTAGATATCTCATGGCCCCCAAAGCTGTTGTGTCCAACAGTTAACTCTGATCAGTGCCTCCCAGCATGCTCCAGGCCCGTGGAGTATAGACTGTTCTTTCAGGGAGTTAGGGAGCAGAGATGTGGTAACTCCTTCAGCTTGCTCAGGGTCAGAGCTTCAGAGTCATCCTCAGCTCCTTTCCCTTGCTCTTACACTCCCTCCCCAATAAGGAACCTCCCCGCTCCCACTACGGGCCAGGCCACCATCTCACCTGGCTGCTCAGAGCCCTTGATGAGCTCTTTGCTTCCTTCCTGTCCCCCTGTGGCGTATTAGTCAGCACAGCAGTCACGTCATGCATTTGCTCAGAGCCCTCCGGTGGCTTTTCATCTCATCCAAGGCAGAACCTGCAAGGCTGGGAACAGTCTCCCCAGCCCACCGTCGGCCACCACACATCAGCCACGTCGAGCTATCCCTGAACCTTGACCAGGGCCTTTGCACTGGCTGTTCTCGTGCCTGCGATGTTCTTTTCACCATTACTCACTTGGCCCTCTCCCTCACACTCTTGATTTTTACTCATCATCTCAGAAAGGACGGCTCTTTAAAATCTCAAAACCCCGCCTTTTTTGTGTTACTTTTCTCCTTTCCTGCTTTATTTTTCTTAATGTCACTCATTACCCTCTTGACGTAGTGTGTGCTTTATTAATTTAATATGTCTGTCTTCCTCCTCTAAACTTCCGTGTGAGCGAGTGCAGGTGTTTTTGACTTTCTTTATCCCCAGTGTCTAAAAGAGTGTCTGTCACACAGTCAGAGCTGAGTACATTTTTAATGAGCAAGCAGTCCAGCCATGTGTAGACAGAGCTAACCCTGGGAGCAGTGGTTGAGGCTGACGGGTGTGGGGAGGTGTCCTGCAGAGACTCTCTTAGGAGGGGCTACTGTATTGTCCCCAGTCCCTTGGTGGGCGTGGGGGTGGGGAGGAACTGAGAGTTCTCAGAGGAGAACTGTAACTGGTGTGACATGGCAGGTAGAGATGTCCTGGTGCCTGACTCGGCGCGATAGTTGCGAAGGTGCTCCTGGCATTGACAAAGCTGAGGCGTTCCCGTCGTGGCTCCCGTCGGGTATGGCCCTAAAAAGCAAACAAACGAAAAAACAAAGACCAAAAAAAATCACCTTTTACTAATGGATTTCCTAATATTGAACCAGTCTTTCATCTCTGTGTGAATCCTACTTTGTCATGGTGAAATATTTTCTTATTGCTTTTATTTTTTGGGGGCCATAAATTTTTTTAACATGGTAAAATACATATAAAATTTACCGTCCTGACCATTTTAATGTATAGTTCAATAGCATTAAGTACATTTATGTTGTTGTGCAACCATCTGCACTCCATCTCCCAGAGCGTTTTTTTTTTTTTAAGGGCCACATGGAAGTTCCCAGGCCTAGGGGTCCAATCAGAGCTATAGCCACTGGCCTACGCCACAGCCACAGCAATGCAGGATCTGAGCCGCATCTGTGACCTACACCACAGCCCATGGCAATGGTGGATCTTTAACCCACTGAGTGAGGCCAGGGATCAAACTCTCAACCTCATGGTTCCTAGTTGGATTCGTTTCTGCTACGCCATGGCGGGAACTCCCATATTGTAGTATTATTCACAGTAGCTAAAATGTGGATACAACTCAATATCCATTAATGGATGAATGTCATATACCTACAATAGAATATTTTTCAGGAGTCCTAGCTGATAAGGACTCAGTGTTGTCACTGCTGTGGTTTCGGTAGCTGCTATGGCTCTGGTTCAGTCCCTGACCCAGGAACTTCTGCATGCCGAAGGCATGGGCAAAGGGAGAAAAAAAAAAGTATTTTTTAGCTTTAGCCTTAAAAGAAAGGCAATTCTGAGGACACGCTTTTACATGGCTGAAACTTGAAGACATGATGCTAAATGAAATAAGGATACAAAAGGGCAAATAGTATATGATTCCACTTATCTGTGGTACATAGGATAGCCAAATACAAGGAGATAGAAAGTAAAATAATGGTTACCAGGGTTTGTAAGAAAGAGGGAGTTGTAGCTTGGGATAATGAACAAATTTTGGAGATGGACAGTGTGATGGTTAGACAACACTGTGAACATCCTTAATGCTACTGAAATGTGCACTTAAAATGGTAAAAACAGGAGTTCCCGTTGTGGCGCAGCAGAAACGAATCCAGCTAGGAACCATGAGGTTGTGGGTTCGATCCCTGGCCTTGCTCAGTGGGTTAACGATCCGGCATTGCCGTGAGCTGTGGTGTAGGTCGCAAACACAGCTCAGATCTGGCGTGGCTGTGGCTGTGGCATAGGCCGGCAGCAACAGCTCTGATTAGACCCCTAGCCTGGGAACCTCCTTATGCCACAGGTGCAGCCCTAAAAAAAAAAAGACAAAAAAAAGGTAAAAACAGTAAAATGTTTATGCATGTTTTACAATAAAAATTTAAAAGCTTGGCAGCTATTACAGTATTGTGTATTCTACCACCCAGTGCCTTATATTGCTGCTTTCCCTCTCAGGCATCCTCTCTTCTGTGGCCCCTGGTTTCCTCTTCTCTGCCTCATCGGGAGCACCTGGCACCTTCCTCTTCCCTCGATTCCTGCCCTTTGTTCAAGAGCAAGTTCCTGGGCCTCTCAGGAAACCTTTCCTGATGTCTGTATTCCAGTGTGCTTTCCATTTTGAAATAGTGTTGAGGTTAAACTAGTAAAATTGGGCAGGGGGGTAAGAATGGCATGTCGCGGCGAGGAATTTGTAGGCCGAGTGGTCAAGGACGTCCACCGAGCACCCCCAGTGTGGGCAGGAGGCGTAATGGACTGTTACCCCCATTTCACAGGTGAGAAAGTGGAGGCGCCAGTTGACAGCAGGGCCCCAGACCAAGGCAGTAGGGGTCAAGTTTGTGCTCTTCACCACACCCCGCTTGTGCCTCTCGGGCCAGCGAAGGCCCAAGGGGCCGTGGGATCAAGGGGAAGGACTGAGTTATAGTCTGGTCTTTGCTGTTGTTGAATTGCATAAACTTCAGTCCTCCAGATGCTTCAACACCCATACCGTTGTTCAGACTCTTCTTTCTAAATTCTTACAACTCAGAAGTTTGTTGCTTTCCTGGTTTTTAAATTTTATGTTGTTTGCTCTTCCCTCAGCCTGGATTTCAAGCTCCCCAAAGCTACTGCCTCCATTTTTTTTGCATGTCTTCTCCAAAACAGCCCAGCCAGGGAATTGAATGTGTAGACTGACAAGTGCCACTGCCTGGATGGTGATAGGGGTTTAAAGGTCTTGGAACACAGGGCACCAGGGTCAAAGACAGGGTCTAGAGATCTCACCTACCTTCCCCCCCCCCCGCCTCCCCCGGCTGCCTTCTCCCTGCCCCTCACCCCTCAGGCCTGGGCAAAGCTGGCTCCTGGGTGAGCAGGGCTGTGTTTGTGTTTCAGGTACACATGGCATTCAGAGATGTGGCTGTGGATTTCACCCAGGAGGAGTGGATGCTGCTGAGCCCTGCTCAGAGGTCCCTGTACAAGGAGGTGATGCTGGAGAACTACAGCAACCTGGTCTCGCTGGGTAAGCCGAGCATCTCTAAGCATCCGTACGTAGCCTTGCTCTGGGCATTGTAGCCTATGCTTGAAGCAGCCGTCTTGCTTTCTGACTTTGCCTTTGGATTGGACTCAAAAGCAGAGACACTCTGTTCCCTCTGCCTAGAGAAGGTCTGATTTTGTAGAGGTGAAATGGGTAGAGGTGTGCGTGATACTCTGCACTTGAGGGCTTTTCCCGCAGGCTCTTGGGTAAGCGTGACACCTCTTGCTAGTTATATTCTCTTAAATGAGGGAAGCGTTCTCTACCCCGGATGGAGTAGGATCAGCGTGCCTTCCTCCCCGTTTACCTGCCTCCTCATCCCTTCCACTGCAGAGAGCTCACTGAGGCCTTTCCTCCACCTTTTGCAGTTCCCCACCCACTTTGCCTGAGTTCAGGAACTGGCCCTTGAGCCTCTAACCTCCAGCCACCTTGTTTTCCTATGAGCAGGCATTTCATTTTCTAAACCGAAACTCATCACCCAGCTGGAGCAAGGGAAGGAGACCTGGAGAGAAGAGAGAAAATGCCCACCGGCCACCTGCCCCGGTAAGTGGGGAACCCTGGGCAGCCCAGGGGGCCCGGGAGAGGCGGCCTCGCTCAAGTGCTGGGGAGGGAAGCCGTTCTCCTGGCTCCCGGGCTGCATGGCCTTCCTTCCAGGCCTCTATCCTCACTGGGCCTTTCCTGGTGTCTAGTCTCCTTCCTGCGCTGGGTTTGCCCTCTGCCTCACTTGGTTCCCTGTCACAGTCAAAGGATTCTTTCTCCTGTTAGTATATTTTGAAAAGATCAAGCTTAGAATGTGGAAGAAAACTGAGCTAAAGAAAAAAGGCAAGCCCAGTGGGAGGAAGGCAGGCTATAAAAAGCCAGCTGGGAAATTGAAATGGAATGCTAAGAAAAATTGTAAGAATGGATTTCACCCAGAAGGGTGAAATTTTAAACGGTTGTATAAGTACCTATATAAGCCTCAGTTTTGCCTCTTAGCCCTCAAAGCCTAAACTAGTTACTAGTTACTCTTTGGCCATTTAAGAAAACATTTGCAACCTTAACTTGTTCTTATTCCCCTTCATGCTTTATTCTGTAGTTTGTCTTAATTTCTAAACTCCCTAATACAGTTTTAAAATATGTGTTTTAAACATTCATTTTTTTTTTTTTTTTTTGTCTTTTTAGGGCCACGTCAGTGGCATATGGAGGTTCCCATGCTAGAGGTTGAATCAGAGCTGTAGCCACTGGCTTACACCACAGCCACAGCAACGCCAGATCCGAGCCCAGTCTGCAGCCTACACCACAGCTCATGGCTATGCTGGACCCTTAACCCACTGAACAAGGCCAAGGATCAAACCTGCATCCTCATGGATACTAATCAGATTTGTTTCCGCTGAGCCATGATGTGAACTCCACATTCATATCTATTTTTTTTTAAAGAAAAATAATTCCTTTATACTCATCCAGATAACTTACCATTTTCTGTGCTCTTCATTTTTTTTCTGAAGATTTGAGTTTCTGCCTGATAGAATTTTCATTATTTTGCATTTCTTATGGTGCAGGCAGCAGTGTTTTTACTTAAATTTTGTTTTTCTGAATGTGTCTTTATTTCACCTTTGTTCTCAAAGAATACTTTCACTGGATATAGAATTCCAGATTGGTTTATGTTTTAACCACTTTAAAGGTATTATTCCCCGGTTTTGGTATTAGGGTGATGGTGATGCCATAGAATGTCTTTGGGAGTGTTCCTTCTTTTTCAACCCTTTGTAAAAGTTTAAGGAAAATGGGTATAAATTCCTTTTTGCATGTTTGGTAGAATTCGCCTGTGAAGCCATCTGGTCCTGGACTTTTATTTCATATTCAATTTCATTTCTAGTGAACGGTCAGTTCAGTTCATCTCTTTCTTCTTGATTCAGTTTTGGCAGGCTGTAAGTCTCTAGAGAAAGTTGTCCGTTTCTTCTAGGTTGTCAAATTTGTTGTTACACAATTATTGATAGTATTCTCTTACAGTTTTTTGTATTTCTGCCGTATCCATTGTGATTTCTCCTCTTTCATTTCTTATTTTATTTGGGTTTTTTCTCTCCTCTTCTTGGTGAGTCTGGCTGGAGGTTTGTCAATTTTGTTTACCTTTTCAAAGAACCATCTCTTGGTTTTATTTTTTCTATTGTTTTTTGAATCTCTATTTTACTGATTTCCTCTCTGATCTTTATGATTTCCTTCCTTCTGATGACTTTAGGTTTAGTTTGTTCTTTTTCTAATTCATTTAGGTGGTGGGTTAAGTTGTTGATTTGAGGTTTTTCTTTTTTGAGGAAGGCCTGTATTGCTATGAATTTTCCTCTGAGCACTGCTTTTGCGGCATCCCATAGATTTTGGGTGGTTGTGTCTTCATTATTATTTATCCTGAGGTATTTTTTAATTTCCTTCTTGATTTCCTCCTGGATCCATTGGTTTTTCAGTAGTTATTCTCCTGTTTTGGCCTTATTACCCTGGTTTTTTGTTACTTTTGCTTCAAACCTTTGGCTACTTTCAGAGTTTTTGGTATTCAGCTACTTAACTATGATATAACTGCAGAGGCATGCTTTTCTTTGTATTTTCCCTGATCGGGGTTTGTTAAGATTTCAAATCTATAAATTTATGGCTAGAGCCAAATTTGGGGAATTTTTGGACATTATTCTTTCATATTTCTTTTCTGTCCCCATCTTTCTTGAGAAACTTTTTAGGACTACAATTACATGTGCATTAGTCCTTTTTATATTGTCCCACAGGTTACTGAGCCTTTTCATATTTTGCCCTCTCTCTGTTCTTCACATTGTATGCTTTCTGTTATCTGTCATCTCCAATATGCTGTTAAGTCCTGGCCAGTGAATTTTTCATTTTGATACTATATATTTTTTCAATTTTGTCATTTACTTTTATTGTAATTTTCCATTTTCGTGATGATTATTTCCTGTTTATTAATGAACAGCAAAATTACCTTCTTTAACAGAATAACTCAGATACTTAGTGGATGCATTTCTTAATGCAAAATAAGTTTAAAAAATAGTGTTCATTACACAGTTCATTATTAAATGGGAGAAGTATGTGAAAGACCCATCAATATGTTTAAGTGAACGTAGACGTCTGCATTATTTACAGTTATTAGTGGTTACCTCAGTAGGGATAGAATTAGAGTGGGGCATGGGGTTTCTGGGAATTTTTGCTTGGTATTTTTATTTTTATTTGTCTTTTGTCTTTGTAGGGCCACCTCCATGGCATATGGAGGTTCCCAGGCTAGGGAATGAATTGGAGCTGCAGCTGCCGGCCTACACCACAGCAATGTGGGATCCAAGCTGCGTCTGTGACCTACACCACAGCTCATGGCAGCACCGGATCCTTAACCCACTGAGCAGGGCCAGAGATTGAACTCATGTCCTCATGGATACTAGTTGGGTTCGTTAACCACTGAGCCACGATGGGAACTCCTGGTATTCTTTTTAAATGATAGAGATTTAAATAACTTCAAGGAATTATGTTTTTTAGTTTTTAAAAATACTTTTGGTAATTTTATAAATGTTTCCTTCACAGAGAGAAGTATATACTTTTTCTGTGTAAAAATTTATCTTTTTGGGAGGCTAGGGGTGGGGTATGCCTACAGCATGGGGCCAGGGCTTGAACCCATGCCATAACAGCAACTCAAGCCACTGCAGTGACAGTGCTAGATTCTTAACCCACTGCACCACAAGGGAACTCCTATTTCTCAACTTTACTAAAAGAAACCTTATAATCTTGACTTAGAATCGTATATAATAGGATATAGAATGAATAACAGAATGTAGCATATATAATAATATAGTAGATATAAATAACTTGAGAAATAAGAAAATTGTACTGTATCTTGTTTTTCATCTCCTATGAGTTATAAAGCTCCCCCATGTCATTGTAACTTACATCAGATCCTCCATTTATTTCTAAGTTTCTTATTTTCACTTCATTGTGCTGTTAGGCAAGTAAAAGGTTTGTGACAGTTTATCTCATTCATTAATGAAGTTTTTAATGTTAAAATTCTGTCCCGTGTGATATTCCTTTAACTTTCCCTTTATTTCTTATTAGTTTTAGCACCCACTTTGTTGTGGCTTGGGTTTTTTTTTTATTTTTGGTATTTTTATGTTCATCCTTTTTTAAAATAGTGTCATTTTGGTGTTGTATAGCTGGTATTGCATTTTTATGCTAGAAAACTGTTGTCTTAGACTAGGGATTTTGGCCCTTTCTCATTTACTGTAATAACCGACTGTCCCTGTTCCATGGGGGCCTTAGATCCCACTTGGAGCCTGCCTCTACCAAGGCTTGGATCCCACTTAGGGCCTGCCTGTGGGGCAGGTGCAGAGGTGCTTAGCAGGTGCTGTGACAGCAAAGAAGGTCAAGGCAAAGGAAGAAAGCATCCGTCTTAGCTCAGGCTACTAGAACAGAATGCTGCAAAGTGGGTGGCATAAACAATAGAAGTTAATTTTTCTCTGGTTCTAGAGGCTCATAGTTCTTGGCTGATCAATGTATTGGCAGGTTTGGTTATGCAGGAGGCCTCTCTCCTTGGTTTGCAAATGGCTGGCTCCCTGCTCTGTCCTCACATGGCCTTTCCTCCGTGTCTGCACGGCCTGCTCTCCCCCCTCTTACAAGGAGGACACCAGTCACGTTAGATTAGAGCCTAGTGACCTCTTTGAAGGCCCTGTCTCCCAGTACAGTAGCATTCTACAGAGGATGGAATAATTCTGGAATGTAGATGTCTACATAGTTTCAAAAGTTGAAGCTAAGTGCTGAGGTAGGTGCAGTAAAGTCTGTACCTGGTCTCCGACCGTGTGATGGTTTATTGCCTTCCGTTGAACCAGATGTGATGAAACAATACATTCAACGTTGACATCTCTTTACCAGAGGTACTGTAAGAAGAAAAAATTTTATATTGATTTCTAGGAAATTTTTTACTTAGATTAATTATGGAAATTAACAGGACTTGAATTGGTCAGGGGCACCAGTCCCTGAAGGGGGCATCCTAGACGGTATATGTGTGTCCATTACTGAAAGCCTACATCCTTGCACAAATTCTGAGTAGTTCTCTAGTAAATATTCGTTAGTGCCCAGGGAAACTCCAGTTCAGGTGTTTCACATGCAATAGCCTGACCCACTGTTATACTGCTTCCTACACACGGGGGCGGGGGGGGGACCTCCGGTCTGAATGACTGCTTTCTCTGCCCATCCCTGTTCTCTCAGGGGAACAGGGGAAGACAGTTTCCGTGTGGGTCCTCTGGTGAGATGTCAGTCGGGTAACCCTTTCCGCCACAGTTGACATCATTCTGGGTGGTGGTGGTGAGAAGGTCGTTGTAGTAGGTCCTATAAAGGACGTCTCAGTTGGGTCGCCCCGAAGCTCCAGGCTTTCTGAAGAACAGGGCCTCGGGTGTTACCAGCAGGCTAGGCAGAACTGCTTCAGCTGCGCCAAGTCTCGGTTCTGACTCACACTTTGCTCCCTGCAGCCAAACCACAGCCGGAACTCCACCTCTGTCCTTTCTGCCCTCCGGATTTCTCCGGCCAGAAATTCCACGTGCAGCACGTGCTGTGTAGTCACCCGCCCTGGCTCTTCACCTGCTTGTGTGCAGACGATGCTGTCCAGCCCGGAGATCCGTGCCCGGGGGACCAGAAGCAGCAGCAGCAGCAGCAGCAGCGAGCCTCTGATGGAAGTTCCTGGAACGACAGAGGAGGAGGTCAGGAGGGAGACGGTGCCCTGCCTTTGTTTGGAAAGACAAAGGAAAGGACTCTAGGGGCGCTCTCCAGGGCCCCCCCGAGGCGGCCCGGCGGCAGCCCCAGGAACGGCATCCGAGGCGCGGAGGTGGAGGCCAGCCCGGCCCAGGCGGGCGACCCCGAGGAAACAGCCAAGCTGCTGACGAGGATAGACGTCTTGGGGTTCGGAACAGTCAATTGTGGGGAGTGTGGACTCGGCTTCAGCAAGATGACCAACCTGCTTAGCCATCAGAGGATACACTCCGGGGAGAAGCCTTACGTGTGCGGGGTGTGCGCCAAGGGCTTCAGTCTGAAGAAAAGCCTCACCAGGCACCAGAAGGCACACTCCGGGGAGAAGCCCGTCGTGTGCGGGGAGTGCGGGCGGGGCTTTAACCGGAAGTCGACGCTCATCATACACGAGAGGACACACTCGGGCGAGAAGCCTTATATGTGCAGCGAGTGTGGGCGAGGCTTTAGTCAGAAGTCGAACCTCATCATACACCAGAGGACACACTCAGGGGAGAAGCCCTACGTGTGCCAGGAGTGTGGCAAAGGCTTCAGCCAGAAGTCAGCGGTCGTCAGACACCAGCGGACACACCTGGAGGAGAAGACCATCGTGTGCGGCGACTGTGGGCTGGGCTTCAGCGACAGGTCGAACCTCATCTCACACCAGAGGACACATTCAGGGGAGAAGCCCTACGCCTGCAAGGAGTGTGGGCGCTGCTTCAGGCAGAGAACCACCCTCGTCAACCACCAGAGGACACACTCCAAGGAGAAGCCGTACGTGTGCGGCGTGTGCGGGCACAGCTTCAGCCAGAACTCCACTCTCATCTCGCACCGGCGGACGCACACGGGGGAGAAGCCTTACGGGTGCGGGCTGTGCGGGCGCCGCTTCAGTCTGAAGTCGCACCTCAACAGGCACCAGAACATACACTCCGGGGAGAAGCCCATTGTGTGTAAGGACTGCGGGCGAGGCTTCAGCCAGCAGTCAAACCTCATCAGACACCAGAGGACACACTCCGGGGAGAAGCCCGCGGTGTGTGAGGACTGCGGGCGAGGCTTCAGCCAGAAGTCAAACCTCATTGCACACCAGAGGACACACTCAGGGGAGAAGCCGTATGTGTGCAGGGAGTGTGGGCGAGGCTTCAGCCACCAGGCGGGCCTCATCAGGCACAGGCGGAAACACGCGAGGGAAAAGCCGTACACGTGCAGGCAGTGTGGACTCGGCTTTAGCAGTAAGTCGGCGTTAATTACGCACAAATGGGTCCACTCGGAAGCGAAGCCTTGTTTGTGCAGAGAGTGCGGCCAAGGCTTTACCCAAAAGTCACACCTCGTCTTACATCGGAGGACACACCAGGGGAAGAAGCCTTATGTGTGCAAGGCGTGCGGACAAGGCTTTAGCCAGAAGTCTCACCTCAGCCGACACAGGAGGACCAGATCTGTCCACCACAAACCACCACTTCAGTCCGACTCTGAGGCCTGTTCAGGGCAATCTTCTGACCCCTTACACTCTCTTTGAGAGAGAAGATGGGGACAAGGGTTCAGTAATCAACATTTTTACACTTTACACGTGAAATGGAGGAGAAACATGCATTCCACATTTGACTTAGTTTACTTCCTCCACACTAAGTCTTCATGTTGGTGGCCTTTTGTTCTAATAAACTTTGCTTCTTTACAAATCTGCAGCCTCGACTGTGTCCTTTTGGTCACTCACCTATGAGGACAGGGGGTAAGGAGTGGTACTGAAGCCTTGAAGTCCTCAGTCCACTATTCCACGAAAACTCAGTTCCTGGGAAGATGTAAGAACTGACCACTCCATATGGACTGGAAAGTCCATTCCTTTGTATCGAGAGAGAATCTGGGAACCGTGTTCAGGGATTTCAGTTGAGGGGAGGGAACCTTCCAGAAAATACGGCTTGTTAGTAGCTCAGTTTTATCTGCAACTGTCCCTTTCCTTGGCTTCTGCAGCAGCCCCCTTTTTTGCTTCTCTCCTCCTAGGTCTCAGACATCTAGATTGTTGCCTCCGCCGAATTATCCCCTGACTACCTTCACTGCTCTTTGTCAGGCTTTAGTCCCTAATCTCGCCATCTTGGGGCCCCTCTTAGCAACATATTGTCCCCAGCACTCCAGTCTCAGGGCCTGGTCTTCCAGCTATGACCAAGCAGTGGTTTAGTTTCAGAACTGTGGGTCTCTAGTCACACCCATGTCAGACCACCAAGAACACGATGCTGTGGTAATACAACAGGCTGAAAGTAGGTGCTCTCCTTAGCCCTTCAGAACAGGGGTAAGACTCATTCCCAAATCAGCCCAGTAGCACTGGGGATCGGAACTCTGAGTTCTGTTCCTTAGCACTCCATCCCAGGCCTGGTCCTCATGCCAGCCATCCAGTAACTGGTCTAAGATCCCATAGCCACACAACCTCGGTAGTTGAAGTTCCCAGGCTAGGGGTCATATCAGACCTGTAGCTGTCTGCCTACACCATAGCCACAGCAACACAGGATCTGAACCACATATGTGACCTGTGCCAGAACTTGTGCCAACACCAGATCTTTAACCCACTGAGTGAAGCCAGGGATCAAACCCACATCCTCATGGATACTAGTCAGGTTCTTAATCTACTGAGCCATAATAGGAGCTCCACACTTAAAAGATTCTAAACATACCTCCTCCACTGTGTTCCCATCCAAAGTGGTTTTGCTTAAAACAAGTAGCTTTTAAGGATCATTTCAAGGTTACCACTATGAAACCCTTTAAGACTTCAGAAGATTTAAGTGTGCAGCTTCTAGGCACTATCAATTACATCAAACGGTTTCCATGCATTTTAAGGGTATCTTCCCACAGCACCTTGACATTCAACCTAAACCAGAGAGGGGCTTGACTTGAAAAAGTGTCGCAGGTTTGGTTTCATCTAATGGAGTGAAATTCAGTAAGAGGCATAGGAAACCCTTGACATTTGTAACAGAAACACCAACTTAGTCTGAAAAGGACAGAGAAAAATCCTTACTTTTCTGTGGGCAGCACGGCAGGCTGAGAAGTCCACAAATCTGCAAACAGTCCACTTATAGACCAAGAACAACAGTGCAGACACAGAAGCCATGGAGAGTCACTTATAACTTCTTTTTGTCCCCTATGTGATTTAGAAGACAAATGAGCAGGTAGTTTCCATCGTGGATTAGTGGTAATGAACCCAAATAGTATCCATGAGGACATGGGTTCAATCCCTGGCCTTGCTCAGTGGGTTAAGGATCCGATGTTGCCACGAGCTGTGGTTTAGGTCCAAGACACAGCGTTGCTGTGGCTGTAGCATAGGCTGGCAGCTGAAGCTCCGATTTGGCCCCAAGCCTGGGAACTTACATATGCTGTGGGTGTGGCCCTAAAAAAAATGATAAATGATCAAACAATAATTATAAACCTATGTTCTTTTGCCTTTTTTAGTGCCGCAGCCACAGCAACCCCAGATCTGAGCTGTGTCTGCAGCCTACACCACAGCTTACGGCAGTGCCAGATCCTTAACCCACTCAGCAAGGCCAAGGATTGAACCCACAACCTCACGGTTCCTAGTCGGATTTGTTTCCACTGCACCATGACGGGAATGCCTATAAACCTATGTTAATGAGCACACAGTATAGATACAAATTGTGACAAAACAACGCAAGATGGGATGGAATTGTATAGGTTAATTTTTATATACTATCAAGCTGGTAGTATCAATTCAAACTAGACTGTTAGAAAATTAAGATCATAATTGTAATCCCCAGGGTGATTATGAAGAAAATAACTAGAAAAAGTATATAGAAATATGCTCTGTATAAATATGTATATACAGAAATATACAGAATTTAGATTTGGAGAAAAAAGTCAAAATTACACACAAAAAACACAAAAGGCGGCTATATTGGAGAAACTGGGGAACAAAAGTTACAGAAGGTATACAGAAACCAAAATTGTACAACTATGTCCTTTCTTATCAGTAATTACTTTGACTATAAATGGATTAAACGCTCCAATTAAAAGGGAACAGTAGAATGGACTTAAAAAACATGATCCAGGAGTTCTCTTTGTGGCTCAGTGGTTAACGAATCCGACTAAGAACCATGCGGTTGCGGGTTCGATCCCTAGCCTTGCTCAGTGGGTTAAAGATCCGGTGTTGCCATGAGCTGTGGTGTAGGTTGCAGATGCGGCCCGGATCCCGCGTTGCTGTGGCTGTGGCAAAGGCCAGCGGCTACAGCTCCTGTTAGACCCCTAGCCTGGGAACCTCCATATGCCGCGGGTGCAGCCCTACATAAAGGCAAAAAGAAAAAAAAACAAACATGATCGAAGTACAAGCTATCACAGAGATACTCACTTTAGACAGAAAGGCACAAATAGGTTGAAAGTGAATTAATGGAAGAAAGATACTCCATGCAGATAACCAAAACAGAGCCAAGGCAGCTATATTAATATCGGACAAAATAGACTTTAAGTAAAAAATTGTTGAGAGATGATGACATTTTATGTTGATAAAAGGTTAATCAAGAAAACATAACTATTAGGAGTTCCCATCGTGGCTCATTGGTAGTGAACCTGACTAGTATCCATGAGGACGTGGTTTCGATCCCTGGTCTTGATCAGTGGGTTAAGGATTCGGCGTTGCCATGAGCTGTGATGTAAGTTGCAGACTCGGCATGGATGTGGCATTGCTGTGGCTGTGGCCAGCAGCTGCAGCTCCAATTCAACCCCTTGCCTGGGAACTTCCATATGCTGTGGGTGTGGCCCTAAGAAAGACAAAAAAAAAAAAAGAATGTAATAATTATAAACATACACACCTATTAATAGCGCCCCACTATATATGAAGCAGAAAACAGAACTGAAGACATAGTTCTACTATAATAGTTGAAGGTTTCAATGCCCCACCTTTAATGGTGGTTGGAGAAACTAAACAGCAACACCAGAGTACACATGCTTTTCCAAGTGCCCATGGAACTTTCTCTAAAATATGCAGGTCCATAGGGAAGTTCTCAGTTGAGTTATACTGAGAGCAGAATTTCAGCTCAGGAGCAGGAAAAACTACAGCAGGAGACACCATGAAGACAGCAGAATAGAAGGACTGGAGCTCACCTTCTCATAAAAGCAACAAAATTACAACCAACTGCGGAACAACCCTCAACTAAATAAACTGCCAATTATCAAAAAAGATATCCTACTCCAGAAGACAAAGAAGAGGCCACATGGAGACAGCAGGAGGGAAAATTATGCCATATAAGCAACCCCATACCCGCTGGATAGGTGGCCCACAGACTGGAAAGGAACTATATTGCCGAGGTTTACCCACAGGAGTGAGAGTTCTGAGCCCATGTCAGGTTCCCTCTCTGGGGATCTGGCATTGGGAGGACGAGCCCCCAGAGCATTTGGCATTGAGGGCCAGTGGGGTTTGGGCACAGGAGCTCCAGGGGACTGGGGGGGAAACAGACTCCATTATTGAAAGGCACACAGAGGCTTTCATGTGCACTGGGTCCCAGGGCAAAGCAGAGACTACATGGGAATCTGGGTCAGACCTGCCTGTGGCTCTTGGAAGATCTCCTGGAAAAATGGGGTCACTGTGGCTCCTTGTGGGGGAAGGACATTGGAGGCAAAGGTCTCAGGAATAATCATCAGCGTGAACTCCTCTAGAGATGGCCATTTTGGAAAACTCTGGCCCCACCTATCAGTGCTGAGAAGCTCCAGGCCAGACAGAAAACCAGGTGGGAACACAGCCCCACCCATCAGCAAACAGGCTGCTTAGATCCCCCCCCCCCCAGGCACACAGCCACCTCTAATCCCACTCAGAGACAAAGCCCACCCACCAGAGGGATGAGAATCAGCTCCACCTACCAGTGGGCAGGCACCAGTCCCTCCCATCAGGAAGCCTGCAACAAGCCTACATACCAACTTCAGCCACAAGGGAGATAGACATCAGAAGCAAGAGAGGCTACAACCCTATTGCCTGCAAAAAGAAGACAACACCAAAAATCTATACAAAATGAAAAGGCAGAGAATTATGACTCAGATAAGGGAAAAAGAGGAAACCCCAGGAAAACAGGTAAGTGATTTGGAGATTACAAACCTCCATGAAAAAGACTTTAGACTAATGATAGTAAAGATGATTCTAGATCTTGGAAATAAAGTGGAGGCAAAGATTGATAAATTACAAGAAACAGCAAAGAAATAGAAGATATAAGCATTAAGCAAACAGATATGCAAAATGCTATAACTGAAATTAGACTGAAATGAAATCAAATCAAAATCAAGTTATCTTCTCTGACCAAAATGAAACTAGAAATCAGCAACGAGGAAAAATGGAAATTCCAGATATGTGGAAATTAACACACTAATTAAACAACCACAGGTAAAAGAAATCACAGGGGAAACTACAAAATGCTTTGAGTGTAGCAGTTAATGTGTGCCGCTAAGATTTCCACCATAGGTGCAAGGGAAAAGCTTTCTTATGCTTTCTGATTATGACAGCTAAGATCAAATGGGGAAATATAGGAATTATAAAACATGGAGGGGGCAGATAATTTTTCAACTCAATCTTGCAAATGGCAGAGACTGTTAGAAAACATTTAAAAAGTAAAAAAAGAAAATCCGAGTTTACATTAGAAATTTTGGAAAATTAGGAGTTCCCTTCGTGCCTCAGTGGTTAACGAATCCGACTAAGAACCGTGAGGTTGCGGGTTCAATCCCTGGCCTTGCTCAGTGGGTTAAGGATCCGGCGTTGCCGTGAGCTGTGGTGTAGGTCACAGATGTGGCTCAGATCCTGCGTGGCTGTGGCTGTGGCGAAGGCCGGCAGCTACAGCTCCTGTTAGACCCCTAGCCTGGGAACCTCCATATGCCGCGGGTGCGGCTCTAGATAAAGGCAAAAAAGACAAAAAAAAAAGAAATTCTGGAAAATTATTTCCCTTGCCTTCTGGTTGATTCCATTTTAAAAACTGAAAGATCTAAATTAATTTAGATTAAAAGCAAACCAAAGATTATTCAATAAAAATTGCTTCGAGGAGTTCCCTTGTGGCTCAGCAGGTTAATGATTAGGTTAAAGATCCAGTGTTGTCACTGGTATAGTGTGGATTCAACCCCTGGCCCAGGAATTTTTGCATGCTATGGGTATGGCCAAAAAGAAAAAAATTAAAATTGCTTTGAGATGAATGAAATGAAAACAACACACCCAAACTTACAGAATGTAGCAAAAGTAGTGCTTAAAAGGAAATGGATAGCTATAAAGCCCTACTTTTTTGTTTGTTTGCTTTTTAGGGCTGCACCTGTGGCATATGTAAGTTATATATGCGGACAGGGCACGAACCCGAGCTGCAGCTGCCGGCCTACACCACAGCCACAGCAACACAGGATCCAAGCCCTGTCTACGACCTGCACCACAGATCTTGGCAACACCGGATCTTAACACAGCACAGGCCAGGGATCAAACCCTCATGGATGCTAGTCTGATTCGTTTCTGCTGCACCACAACAGGCACTCCAAGCCCTACATTTTAAAAAGGAGGAAGATCTCAAACCTATAACCTAAGTATTGATCTTAGGAAATTAGAAAAAGAGCCAACTCAACCTTGAAGCAAAGACTAAAAAAAGATAAAGACTAGACCCATCATGGTTCAGTAGAAATGAATCTGACTAGCATCCTTGAGGACCCAGATTTGATCCCCGGCCTCGCTTAGTAGGTTAAGGGTCTGCTGTGGCTGTGGCATAGGCTGGCAACTACAGCTCGGATTCAGTGCCTAGCCTGATAATATATGCCGTGGGTACAGCCCTAAAAAGACAAAAAAAAAAAAGACTAGTGTGAAAATTGAAGATGTAGACAAGAGAAATAGAGAAATCAATGAAACCAGAAGTTTATTTGAAACAATCCACAAAACTGACAGGTTTTAGCTAGAGTAACCAAGACGAAAAGAGAAGAGGTGAAAATGGCTAAAATTAAAAAATAAAGTGTCTCTTAGATCAATCTCCCATGGCAATAGAAATAAAAACAAAAATAAACAAATGGAACCTAATCAAACTGACACGCTTTGGCACAGCAAAGGAAACCATAAAAAAAAAAAGGACAAGCTATGGAATGGGATAAAATAGTTGCAACTGATGCAACGAGCAAGGGCTTAATCTCAAAAATATACAAACAACACATACAACTCAACAATTACAAAAACAACCCAATTGAAATCCACAAACAACAATTGCTGGAGGGGGTGTGGAGAAAAGGGAACCCTCCTGCACTGCTGGTGGGAATGTAAGCTGGTACAACCACTATGGAAAACTGTATGGAGGTACCTTAGAAAACTATGCATAGAACAACCATATGACCCAGCAATCCCACTCTTGGGCATATATCCGGACAAAACTTTCCTTGAAAAAGACACTTGCACACACATGTTCATTGCAGCACTATTCATAATAGCCAAGAAGTGGTAACAACCCGAATGTCCATCTACAGATGATTGGATTAGGAAGATGTGGTATATATACATAATGGAATACCACTCAGCCATAAAAAAGAACAAAACAATGCTATTTGCAACAACATGGATGGAATTAGAGACCCTCATACTGAGTGAAGTAAGTCAGAAGGAGAAAAACAAATACCATATGATATCACATATCTGCAATCTAATATACTGCACAAATGAACCTTTCTACAGAAAAGAAAATCACGGACTTGGAGAACAGACTTGTGGTTGCCAAGAGGGTGGGGGAGGGAGTGGGGTGGTCTGGGAGTCTGGGGTTAGCAGCTGTAGACTACTGCCTTTGGGATGGAAAAGCAAGGAGATCCTGCTGTATAGCACCGGGAACTATGTCTAATCACTTGTGATGACTCTATATATGTATGCATAACTGGGTCACCGCGCTGTACAGTTGAAAAATTGACGGAAAACTGTAAACCAGCTATAATGGAAAAGAAAGATGGGCAAAAGACCTAAATAGGTATTTCTCCAAAGAAGACATTCAGATGACCAGTAGCCACATGAAAAAACAGAAAACATCATTAATTATTAGAGAAATGCAGATCAGAACTACAATGAGGTATCACCTCACACTGATCAGAATAGCCAGTGGAAACAACCTAAATGTCCATCCACAGATGAATGGATCAAGAAGATGTGGTACTGGAGTTCCTGCTGTGGCTCTGTGGCTTAAGATCCTAACTAGAATACACGAGGATGTGGTTTCCATCCATGGCCTAGCTAGTGGGTTAAGGATCCAGCACTGCTGCAAGCTACGGCACAGGTTGCAGATGTGGCTCAGATCCCGAGTATCTGTGACTGTGGCGCAGGCCAGCACCTGCAGCTCTAATTCCATCCCTAGTCTGGGAACTTCTATATGCCACAGGTGTGGCCCTAAAACGAAATTTGAGGCAGTACATATACACAATGGAATACTGCTCAAGCATAAAAAGAATGAAATAATGCCATTTGTAGCAACATGGATGCAACTAGAGATTCTCATACCAAGTGAAGTTAAGTATTAACACCTTAAGATACCTAAAATGTGGCACAAATGAACCTATCTACAGAAGAAAAACAGACTGACAGTCATAGAGAACAGACTTGTGGTTGCCGGGGTGGGGGGTGGGGTAGTGGGATGGACTGGGAATTTGGGGTTAGCAGATGCAAACTATTATATTTCGAATGGATAAGCAGGGGTTCCTACTGTGGCTCAGTGGGTTAAGAATCCCACTGTAGCAACTCAAGTCCCTATGGAAACACGGGTTCAATCCTTGGCCTGGTGCAATGGGTTGAAGGATCTGGTGTTGCCACAGCGGAGGCTCTGATTTGACCCCTGGCCCAGAAACTTCCATATGCCTCAGGTGCAGCCGTAAAAGAAAAGAAAAAAAAAAAGAATGGAGCCCTAGTCTATAGCACAAGGAACTGTATACAGTCTCCTGGGATAGAAAATGACAGAAGACAATATTAGAAAAAAAAATTCATATATATGTATAACTGGGTCACTTTATGCAGAAACTAGCAAGACACTGTAAATCAACTAGCTTAAAAACAGTTACAGGCAAAAATAAGTAGGCCATTACTAATGACTTTCCAGAAACGACAAAGATTTTAAGAGCGTGCCATGAATAATTGTGCCAACAAATTAGTTAACCCAGATGAAATGAATAGCTAGAAACATGCATACTATAAAAATTTAATTACATATATGTAGGAAATCTGAAGAGATCAATGTGAATAAGAAAATTGAAAGAGTAATGAAAAAAGTCTTTTAACAAAGTAAAGCCCAGGATCAGATGGCCTCACTGGTAAATACCCTCTGAAGAATTAACAGCAATTCTTCTCAAACCCCCCCCTTTTTTTTTCCCTTCTGTGGCAGGAGGAAGTTCCAGAGTCAGGGATTGAACCCAGACCACAGCTGCAACCTGAGCCACAAGAGTGACAATGCCAGATCCTTAGTCCACTGTGCCACCAAGGGAACTCCTCAAACTCTTTTAAAAAAAACTCTTCCCTTTTTTGTCTTTTTAGGGCCACACACACGGCATATTGAGGGTCCCAGGCTAGGGGTTGAATTGGAGCTGCAGCTGCCAGCCTACGCCACAGCAATGCCATACCTGAGTGGCATCTGCGACCTACACCACAGCTCACTGCAACACCGGATCCTTAACCCACTGAGTGAGGCCAGGGATAGCACCTGCATCCTCATGGATACTAGTCAGATTGGTTTCGGCTGAGCCGCAATAGGTACCCCCTAAAAACTCTTCCTAATTCACTCTATGAAGCTAGTGTTACCTGATAGCCTGACAAACCCTCAACAAAATGCTAGCAACCAAATCCAGCAACATAATGAAAGGATTTTACACTATGAGTGGTTTCCTGGTTCAACACAGTAAAAAAAAAAAAAAAATCAATACAATATACCACATTAATAGAATGAAAGGGAAAATACTCCATTTATATGAAATATCAAGAATAAGCCAATCCATAGAGACAGAAAGCAAATTAGTGGTTACCAGGGGCTAAGAGAAGGGGAAAGAGGGAGTTCCCGTCATGGCTCAGTGGTTAACGAATCCGACTAAGAACCATGAGGTTGCGGGTTTGATCCCTGGCCTTGCTCAGTGGGTTAAGGATCCGGCGTTGCCGTGGGCTCTGGTGTAGGTTGCAGATGCGGCTCGGATCCCGCGTTGCTGTGGCTATGGCGAAGGCCGGCAGCTACAGCTCCTGTTAGACCCCTAGCCTGGAAACCTCTGTATGCCGTGGGTGCGGCCCTAGATAAAGCAAAAAGACAAAAAAAAAAAAAAAAAAGAAGGGGAAAGAGGAGTGACTGTTCCCCATTAAGATATAGGGCTGCCTTGTGGGGTAATAATTCCCTGGAACTTTATAGTGATGACAGTTCTACAACATTGTGGATGTGTTAAAAGCCCTTGAATTGCACCTTCTAAAAATGGTTAAAATGGTAGGTTTTATATTATTTGAATCTTATCTCAAAAATTAAAAAAACTTACCCACTTAAATCCTGTAATTGTTGGAAGAATAAAAATCTTGGGCCAAATGCGGTGCCACAATAATTTCTGAAGCCTCAGATTACTATAAAATAAAGCTCATACAGGTGGTAAAGTCTTCAACTGGCAGTTTCTTTTTTTTCACTTTTTTTCTGTATTTCTTTTTAGGGCCATACCTACAGCATATGAAGTTCCGGGGCTAAGGATCGAATTAGAGCTGCAGCTACCAGCTATGCCACAACCACAGCCATGCAAGATCCAAGCGGTGTCTGGGACCTACACCACAGCCCAAGGCAACACCAGATCCTTAACCCACTGAAACCCATTGAGTGAAGCCAAGGATCGAACCCACATCCTCATGGATACTCATCCTCATGATCCACAACAGGAATTCCTTTCATCATTTTTAAAAGTTTTACTGACGTGTAATTGATTTATAAAGCTGTGATAATTTTTTTTGCCATTTTTTTTTTTAGGACCATGCCCGTGGCATATGGAGGTTCCCAGGTCGAATCGGAGCTGTAGCTGCTGGTCTACACCACAGCCACAGCAATGCCAGATCCAAGCAGTGTCTGCGACCTACACCACAGCTCACGGGAACCCCAGATCCTTAACCCACTGAACGAGGCCAGGGATTGAACCTGCATTCACATGGATCCTAGTCAGATTAGTTTCTGCTGAGCCATGACAGGAATTCCCACAATGTTGTGATAATTTCTGCTGTGCAACAAAGTGATTCACTTATACCTGCACATACATCCAAGCAACAGTATCGCAATTGTTTTCCTAACATTTTCCAAAACAAATTCTCTGTCATACTTGGAAACAACCCAAATGAGAGAGACAAATGGTTCTGAAAAACAGGAGCCTTTGCTCTATTTACAGTTCACAGCTGACTGTTTGGGGTTGTTAAATCCTCCAAGAATCTATTTATTAATCTATAAAATGTGGCAGCAAACATCTCAGAAGCGGGTGTACCATCCTGCTGGCCAGCCAGCCAGAACGAGGGCCTGGTTGTATACTGTAAACCTGGGGGGAACAGGGAGAAGCAAAATTTTGTCTTTTAATCCCTGTCCTCAAGCTGCGTACAGTATTACAGAGAGGAACAACACAATCCTTATGAATATTGCGACAGTCCACAGCAAAAGGCTCATTCCTTTCTTTTTTGGTCTTTTTAGGGCTGCATCTGAAGCATATGAAGGTTCCCAGGCCAGCCACAGCAACAAGGGATCCGAGCTACGTCTGCGACCTACACCACAGCTCATGGTTAAGCCGGATCCTTAACCCACAGAAAGCAGCCAGGGATCGAACCCACGTCCTCATGGATACTAGTCAGGTTCGTTAACCACTGAGCCACATGGTTATTAACCACGACGGGAACTCCCAAAAGGCTCATTCCTATAACCTATCTCTCAGTGCTACTGGAAAAGCCAAAGAGAATGCCTTCACCGAGAAGGGGTGTAGCCAAGAAGGTTGTCATTAAAGCTGTGGAACTTTAGGCAGGAATCAAGGAAAGATGACAAGAGCTTGGAAAGTCAGAGGAGAGAAAAGAACAGCCCGGGAAAAACTGGAAGTGAAATTTTCAAGTATGGAAATACCAGCTAGAGATTCCACGAAGAGACTGATTTGCTTGAATTTTAGGGAATGTATAGGGAAATAAATTGTCAATAACAGCCAGGTCAAATCATAGAGGACTTCGGAAGCCCTCAATTTGAGGAGTCTAGAATTAGAATTAGAAAGGAAGAGGACACAATAAAACAAAATGAATGAAATGCGCAGGCATTTAAGCCAGGGGAGGAACTTGGTGAAAAGGGCAAAGGAAAATCATCGTGACAATCAATGGTACTCAAGTTTGAATACAGAGCTTAGAAGAGAAAAGATTCTTGGCCTTTTCCAAGTCACAGTCATTAAATGTCTTTTAGTAGTAGTATATTTTTCTACTTTTGCTATTTTATCTTAAACCCAAAGGTCACCCTGTGCTTCCAGCTGCATCTGTTTTTGTTTTTCTTTTTTTGGCAATGTTTACAGCATGCACAGGTTTCCAGCCCAGGGATCGAACCTGCACCCACGCCACAGCAGTGACCTGAGCCACTGCAGCGACAATGCCCGATCCATAACCCACTGCACCACAGCAGGAACTCCTGTTTTTTTTTGTTGTTGTTCGTTTGTTTTTGCATTTTAGGGCCGAACCTGAAAGTTCTCAGGCTAGGAGCAGAAACAGAGCTGCAGCTGCTGGCCTACACCACAGCCATGGCAACCCGGGATCCAAGCTGCGTCTTCAACCTACACCACAGCTCATGGCAACACCAGATCCCTGACCCACTGAGTGAGGCCAGGGATCAAACCAGCATCCTCGCGGATACTAGTCAGATTCGATTCTGCTGCACCACAACAGGAGCTCCTGCACTCCTGTTTGTTTTTTGAAGCCCATCTCCACTCTCCTTTCTGTGTCTAACTGCAGAGAGTCCCACCAGGGCTCAGATGGTCAATTAACAGTGGTGTTTTCCATCCTGAAAAAATGGGTTTCCATCCTGCCCCACTGCTCTGGGTTCAATAGGAAAATGTGGTGTGAAAAATCAAGCCACAAGTCCTAATTTGGAAAATTTTAGTGTTGTCTAATGGACTTGAAGGAGCCTTTTTAGATATTTCCTCCATATGAAATCAATATAATCCCAAACATATGTACTGTGTTCTTTACTTAAAGGGACAAACTTGTTGACTGGACTCAAAAGAGCCTGGGGTCCTGATGGACGGCATTCATTCTCCCCTCATGATGTGAGTCCAGATATTATAACAGTAAGTGGTGAAGCTCCCTGTGTTTGATTCAACGTAAACACCCAAGCTCTCCAGCCTTCTCCTCCCATAGCCAAGATGAAAATGTATCAGGTCTGCTTCAAATTCAAACAGAGCCTGTTTCAACCATATTCTCTGAGAAAACAACAAATTTGAAACCACCATCAGTTTAAAAAAAAATCTATTTAAAACACAAATTCAATGGCAATTTCTCACGACACACCAGTCTGTGCAACCCAAAGGCAACAAGAACCTTGCGCCACCTCCAGCCTGGGGGTCCCCACCCCATGCAAATTCCCATCCCCCACGCGCTGAGGGATGGGTCCGCGGGAGAAAGGAAGCAGTGAGAGGAAGCAGCCCACGGCTGCTCCCCATCCCGGTTCTGCTCTCCTAAGCGCCCTCCCTCCTTTCCTGGGACAAAATCACCAGTATCCGGTTGGTGGCATCCAGTTTTTGCCTGGAAAGGCAGAAGACTGTCCCGTGCTTTGTACAACTCAAGCCAGAAAATACCTGTGCCCTTGTGTTGATCATTTCAGGAATAAGTGGAGGAAGGATGTGTAGAGTCAGAAGCCTCCTTGCCCACATCTTTGATGTAACGGAGACCCTCGGAAGTTACTGTGACTGTAGCTGCGGGGCTGGGGTGTTGGGAGAAACTAAGAGCCTTTTCAGTTTTGTAGGTGGCCAGGGAAGAGCAGAAACCTGGGTCTGAGGCATTTGTAAATACATAAAGGGAGGAAAGCAACTAGGGTGAGTTCTTGGGATCCGCCTGTAGATATAAACTCAAGAAAAGGGAAAAATTGGTTTGGGACACATTCCAACGAGAGACTTACCTTCATGCCCAGAGCTGGCGTCCTGGCTTCAGGTAGGGATGTCACTGTCACTGGATCACACTGGCGGGCGTCCTACCATCCACAGGAGCTAGTGACTGGAGCGTCTACAACCCTGGTGTCCCAGCTGCATGGACTCAGGACGCAGGCCCCCACCCCGTGTATTGTTACATCAGACAGGAGGTTCTGGAACACCGGAACACAGTGGGCAGAGTCACCTGGAACCAACCACAGTGAACACCACTTTAAGTGAAAATATTCTAAGGTACAGATGGTTTAAGGAGTCTCAGTTTGTGAAGTCCTTAAACATGTTTTCTACCCAATATGCTTACGTCATTTGGGGCACCTCAGTTTTCAGAAAAAAAACTTATCAGAATGATGATCTAGGGAGTTCCCATTGTGTCTCAGCAGTTAGCAAATGCCATTAGCATCTATGAGGACGCAGGTTCGATCCCTGGCCTCACTCAGTGGGTTAAGGATCTGGCGTTGCCATGAGCTGTGTCGCAGATGCAGCTCAGATCCCAAGTTGCTATGGTGCTGGCGCAGGCCAGTAACTACAGTTCCGATTGGACCCCTAGTCCGGGAACCTCCATATGCTGTTGGTGTGGCCCTAAAAGACAGAAAAAGATGAAAAAAAATGATGATCTAACCCAGGCAGTTTTTCCTGTCACTGTGGCATAATGTCAAGAATCTGTTCTCCATCCTTTATTTCAGAACAGCCACAAATCCTCAAGAAAACTATTTGGTTCAATGGGTTAAGGATCTGGTGTTGTCACTGCTGTGGCTTGGGTTACATCTGTGGCTTGGGTTTGATCCCTGGACCAGGAACTTCCACATGCTGAGGGAAAAAAAAGAAAGACAAGAAAACTATCTGCAAAAACTCAATATGGCACATTGCATTTGATATGTATACTACAAAAATTTGTTCTGAAAAGTTAATGAATGTGTTTGTTAAATCAAAAAGAGAAGAACAGAAATGCAGGACAGGTTAGCATCTACTCTACCATAATTAAAATTGTGCCAACCACTCAGAAAAGCTGGAATTCCAATAGTCATTTTACAAGCAAGCAAACAAACAAAAACCCTGCGCTAGTCACACCAATCAGACAAAAGAAATAAAAGGTATCCAAAGTGGAAGAGAAAAGGTAAGACTGTCATCCTATGCAGATGACACGATACTATATATAGAAAACCTAAGGACGCCACATAAAAACTACTTGAACTGATCAATGAATTCAGCTAGGTAGCAGGATACAAGATTAACACCCAGAAATCAGTTGCATTTCTGTACCCTAACAATGAAATATTAGAAAAGGAATATAAAAATATAATACCTTTTAAAATTACACCAAAAAATTGGAGTTCCCTTCGTGGCTCAGTGGTTAACGAATCCGACTAAGAACTATGAGGTTGCGGGTTCGATCCCTTGCCTTGCTCAGTGGGTTAAGGATCCGGCATTGTCGTGAGCTGTGGTGTAGGTTGCAGACGCGACTCGGATCCCGCGTTGCTGTGGCTGTGGCGAAGGCCGGCAGCTACAGCTCCTGTTAGACCCCTAGCCTGGGAACCTCCATATGCCGTGGGTGCGGCTCTACATAAAGGCAAAAAGACAAAAAAAAATAAAAATAAAATTACACCAAAAGATTAAATACCTGGGAATAAACCTGACCAAGGAGAGGAAAGATTTATATGCTGAGAAGTACAAAACATTAATCAAGGAAATTAAAGAGGATTCAAAAAAATGGAAAGGGAGTCTGTGCTCCTGGATTGGAGGAATTAATATCATTAAAATGGCCACACTACCCAAAGCAATCTACAGATTCAATGCAATCCCTGTCAAATTATCCATGACAGTTTTCACAGAACTAGAACAAACAAAAATTTATATGGAACCACAAAAGACCCAGAATTGCCAAAGCAATCCTGAGGAACAAAAACCAAGCAGGAGCCATAACTCTCCCAGACTTCAGACAATATCACAGGGCCACAATAATCAAGACAGTGCGGTACCGGTACCAAAACAGACATACAGACCAATGGAACAGAATAGAAAACCCAGAAATAAACCCAGACACCTATGGTCAATTGATCTTGACAAAGGAGGCAAGAATATAAAATGGGAAAAAGACAGTCTTTTCAGCAAGGGGTGCTGGGAAAACTGGACAGCTGCATGTAAATCAATGAAACCGGAACACGCCCTCACACCATGCACAAAAATAAACTCAAAATGGCCTAAGACTTAAACATAAGATAAGACACTATCAAACTCCTAGAAGAGAACATAGGCAAAACATTCTCTGACATCAACTGTACAGATGTTTTCTTAGGTCAGTCTCCCCAGGCAACAGAAAAACAAAAATAAACCAATGGGAACTAATCGAACGTATAAGCTTTTGCACAACAAAGGAAACCATAAAAAAAAAAAAAAAAACCAAAAAGACAGCCTATGGAATGGAAGAAAATAGTTTCAAATGATAGAACTGACAAGGGCTTAATCTTTAAAATATACAAACAAACAACTCAACAGAAAAAACCCAATAACATAATTGAAAAATTGGCAAAAGACCTGAATAGACATATCTCCAAAGAAGATATACAGATGACCAACAGGCACATGGAAAAATGAGCAGCATGACTGATTATTAGAGAAATGCAAATCAGAACTACAATGAGGTACCACTTCACACTTGTCAGAATGTCCATTATTAGTAAGTCTACTAATAACAAATGCTGGAGAGGGTGTGGAGAAAAGGGAACACTCCTACACTGTTGGTGGGAATGAAAATTGGTAAAACCACTATGCAAAACAGTACGGAGGTACTTCAGAAAACTAAATATAGAACTACCATATGATCCAGCAATCCTACTTCTGGGTAAATATCTGGACAAACTTTCACTGAAAAGCATACATGCACCTCTGTGCTCACTATAGCTATTCACAATAGCCAAGACATGGAAACAACCTAAATGTCCAACAATTGATGAATGGATTAAGATGTGGTACACACTGGAGTTCCCATCATGGCGCAATGGAAACAAATCTGACTAGGATCCTTGAAGACGCAGGTTTGATCCCTGGCCTTGCTCAGTGGGTTAAAGATCCAGCATTTCCATGAGCTGTGGTATAGGTTGCAGACACGGCTCGGATCTGGTATTGTTGTGGCGTAGACTGGCAGCTGTAGCTCCAATATGACCCCTAGCCTGGGAACCTCCATATGCTGCAGATGTGGCACTAAAAAGACAAAAAAAAAAAAAAAAAAGAAAGAAAAAGATGTGGTACACATACACAATGGAAAACTACTCAGCCATAAAAAAGAAAAAATAATGCCATTTGTAGCAACGTGGATGGAACTAGAGACTCTCATACTAAGTGAAGTCAGAAAGAGAAAGACAAATACCATATGATATCATTTATATGTGGAATCTAAAATGAACCTATCTACAAAAAAGAAACAAACTCATGGACATGGAGAACAGACTTGTGGTTGCCAAGGGGGAGAGGGAGGGAGTGGGATGGACTGGGAGTTTGGAGTTAGTACATGCAAACTATTGCATTTGGAGTGGATAAGCAATAAGATCCTGCTGTACAGCCGCTCTGTCTAATCACTTGTGATGGAACATGATAGAGGATGTGAAAAAAAAATGTATTTATATGTATGACGGGGTCATTTTGCTGTAGAGCAGAAATAGAACACTGTAAATCAACTATTATTAAAAAATTAAAAAAAAAACCCTGAGGCTTAGCACAAATATTTTGGGAACATCTAATAATTTAATGCTTTGTTAGGTATTTCCTATTTACATTTCTAGTAAATCTGGCACATAAAGGCTGCCTTCCTGCAGCCATACCTTCATTTAAATGGCACTTGGTGACTGGGCTGTTTTGCTCTAGCTGCAGTGCCCTGCAGGTGACCACCAGCCTCAGACTTCGCCTCCAGAGCTTGGGTAAGAAAGCAAATGGTCCCACTGACGACAACATGGTGACTCCGGTTTCTGGAAACCCGAGAACAGAGTGTTGGCTCTAAGAGAGTGAAGGCTTTAATTTCCCCCACGTCTGTTTTCTCCTCCTCTTCTCACTGGTTGTGACCATCTCCGTTTGATCAGAAGTGTGATCTGAGCTGAGTAAACCCAGCCCACATACCTCTGCTTGGTGTTTAAAGGGACCACAAGTTTATGAAGATTCGCTGGGGACAGATCCTGGAGCAGAAAGCGAACAAGGACAGAGAGCGATGCTGATGCAGGTCTTCTGAGGAGTTTGTCTTCCTGACAAGTGGAGGGGACCCACTGACTAAAGCTGTCATTTAGTCATGGTCATGTTTGCGCAGGCAGCTCCGAATGTATGGGGTTGAAGACTTGGAAGCCAGAGTGGGAGTTACCATTGTGGCTCAGTGGGTTAAGAACCTGACCTGACACAGTCTATGTAAGGATGTGGGTTCAAACCCTGGCCGTGCTTGGTGGGTTAAGGATCCAGCGTTGCCAAGAGTTGTGGTGTAGTTCACAGACGCTGCTCGGATCCCACGTTGCTGTGGCTGTGGTGTAGGCTAGCAGCTGCAGCTCTGATTCGACCCCTAGCCTGGGAACCTCCATATACTGCAGGAGCGGCTGTGAAAAAAAACGGGGGTGGGGAGAGAAGGAAAAAAAAAAGCCAGAGTGGGGAGATCTGGAGGGTGACAATTTTATCAAGCCTAAAGTAATGACCTTGGCTAAGCCCATGGTTGCAGGAAGAAAGAAGAGAAGGAGCCGGGAAGTTCAGGGGCAGCAGGGCTGGCTGACTGGATGTGAATGGGGGAGGGGTTCTGAGGTCTACATCTGGGAGGATCCAGGGGCACGTGGGCGCCACCAGCTGAGCTTAAGCAACATCCCTAGCACTCCCCCTGGGGACACAGCCCAGCCTCTTTGTAGGTGACTTCCTTCCCCAAGGTCTACTGGGCTCTGAATAGTTTGGCTTCACTTTAATGGAAAAAAACCGAAAATGTAGTTTGTGGTTTTCATCGTAATAAATGCATCCCACTGACTTTGACTCAGTCCTTGGACGTGGCCCAACCAGGCGAGATGGGGCAGCAGGCCAGGGATCCTGCCTACCCACAGCCTCCCAGCGCTCAGCCCCTGGCTGAGAAGTCACCTGCTTACTTGTTGGTACAAGGCTCAGGCTCCAGGGGTGAGGTGGGCGTGGAAATACAACAGACCCCCAAAGCCCAATAAAACAGGTTCCGTGGTGCTGGTGGATCTGTCCCCTGGAGGATGGTGAGCCATGGGAACGCGAGGCTGGATGTGCTGCCGTCCAGCCAGGTCATTAAATGGCATGAAGATGACCGACGAGCACTGAGCACTTCCCCACGTGTCGGGTCATCGTGGGCTATTTCAGAACCTTGAGACGTGACGTATATGAGACATGGGAAGTGGCTCCAGGGGGAAACGTCAGCCTCCGCTGGGCCTCAGAGAGAGGCTTTCCATTGAGCAAATAGTCCAGCAGTGGGGTGCAGCTTTGCCTAGGGCCCACTGGAGAGAAGACATTGCAGGGATTCAAATGCAGAGCTGGTCAAAGCCACGTGCAACATCAGAAGGCTGGACCCTTCATGGCTCAGCGGTTAACGAAACCAATTAGGATCCATGAGGATGTGGGTTCTACCCCTGGCCTCGCTTGGTGGGTTGGGGATCTGGCGTTGCCATGAGCTCTGGTGTAGGTCACAGACGTGGCTGGGATCTGGTGTTGCTGTGGCTGTGGTATAGACTGGCAGCTGTAGCTCTGATTCAACCTCTAGCCTGGGAACTTCCATATGCTGCGGGTGTGGCCCTAAAAGGCCAAACAGAACACACAAATAAAGAAGGCTGGACAAAGGTGACTGACCCTGGTGGCAGTCTTATTTTGTCCTTCTCCCCGGGGCACCTCCTGAACCATTGGGCAGAGGACGACCCCAGGCTGACCTGTGGGTGCCTTAAATTGTCACATACAGCATCCTCTCACCAAATGTCACCGCAAATTCTCATGCTCTAGGTCACCCTTTCTGCCCCCTCAAAGGGCAGATACACACCAACTGTTCTCTAAATTCCCCCCCTTTTGTCTTTTTTAGGGCTGCACCCACAGCATGTGGGAATTCTCAAGCTAGGGGTCAGATCAGAGCCGCAGCTGCCGCCTACAACCTACGCCACAGCAACACTGGATCTGAGCCGCGTCTGCAACCTACACCACAGCTCACGACCACGCCAGATCCTTAACCCACTGAGTGGGGCCAGGGATCGAACCCACATCCTCATGGATCCTAGTTAGATTCATTACCACTGAACCACCATGGGAACTCCTCCCTAAATGCCTCTTGATTGGATCATTTCATTTTCCTTTTTGGCAAAGTGAAACTAGTCAGACAATTAGACAGCAGCACCCAATGCTACCACTTACATGTGGAAGCTAAAAAGACACAATGAACTTCTTTGCAGAACAGACAATGACTCACAGACTTTGGAAAACCTTTGGTTTTTCAAACAAGACAATCTGGGGGGTGGGGGGATGCACAGAAGGTTTGGGAAGCAAATGCTATCAAACTGACTTGTGATGATTTTTGTACACCTATTATTGTAATAAAATTCATTTTCCTTTTTGTAAAAGTTGATCCTGATCTTGAGAGTAGGAAAAGCAAGTGTTCTTTCATAGCAGGTACCACGATATTTCTGGGTACATGGAGTAAAAAAAAAAAATCAAGATATTATCATATCTTTTTTGGCCTCACCCATAGCATATGGAAGATCCCCAGGCCAGGGATTGAATCCAAGCCACCACTATTGCAAAGCCAAATCCTTTAAACTACTCTGCTGGGCCAGGGGCTGCACCCACACAGCCACAGGACCCAAGCCACTGTAGCTGGATTCTTAACCCACTGCACCATGGCGGGAACATGAGGATATTTTTTAAACAAGGAAATAAATTTCAATATTAGTCAACAAAAATATTTATGTAAGATCGTTTTCTAAATAACTCTGTGCAAACACCCTCTGGAGGGTACCATTTTTCCTTCATTTGAATTTCCTGCATTGTTTTAATTTCTTACTGTAAGCATGTGATGATTTGCAAAAACAAACTTAGCTCAGTAAGAGTAAAAATTAGTACATCAAGAGTTCCCTAGTGGTCCAGCAGTTAAGGATACAGGGTTGTCACTGCTGTGGTTCAGGTTCAATCCCTGACCTGGAAATTTTTTTTCTTTCTTTTTTTTTTTAGGGCTGCACCCATGGCATATGGAGGGTCCCAGGCGAAGGGTCGAGTTGGAGCTGCAGCAGCTGACCTATGCCACAGTCACAGCCACACCAGATCTGAGCCGCATCTGTGACCTACATCAAAGCTCATTGCAACACAGGATCCTTAACCCACTGAGCAGGGCCAGGGATTGAACCTGCGTCCACGTGGATGCTAATCAGGTTTGTTTCCACTGAGCCACAATGGGAACTCCTGGGAATTTCTTAATCTGTATCTCCCCCTGAGGTATGAGGTAGATGGGCCTCTGGGCTGAGAACAGTTGGGGCTTGTTGGGCTGAATAAATTGGGCCTTGTTTCTCTTTGACATGTCAAAGGGAAGTTAATGGCAGGAGCTGAGCTCTACTGGAGTAAAAGATAAGTTGACTCCTTCAATCACTTCTGGGATCAAGGAGACCTCCCCAGTTACATACACGCAGAAAGACTCTTAGAGGTCAAAAAGGGAGGGGGCACCAGGCCATCATAAGTCTCGATACCATCCCAGAATCCTTTGCTCTGGAATCCATCTTTGCCAAACGTGGGCACACATATCGCACACATATCAGGGAGGGCCCTGGATCCGTTCAGATGTGAGAAATAAAACAAGATAATTGGCCAAAAGAAAAAGACCAGGAAGAACTGTTCCATTTAAGTGATTTAAATCACCTTGCTGGTAAGCTCCTCATTCAGGGGGACGCCCACACCTGCGGTCCCCCTTTGTGTGCGTTACTGCTTTGCTTTCACCTTAAATCGGTTGCTTTCCTATGCTCTCCCACGCTGTACTGTGCCCCTAACAATAAGCTTCTGTACCTGTTTTTTAGAGTCCTTGCCTCCTCGAAACATTCATGCTTTCAACGGGAGCAAGAATCAAGGTAATTCTGCTTCTAGCCTGTAGCTGCTCTAGTGGCTAGAATTCCTGGTTTTCACCCAGGCTGCCCAAGTTCATTTCCTGAGCAGAGAATCAAGAGCTCACTTTGAGCCATCACTCCCACCCACAAAAAGTTAGCAAATCATTTAGTCTGTCAAAATTTGGTGAAGCCTAAATGCCCGCTGTGACTATGAATGTGTCAAAGAGGCAAGACATACAGCGTCACCCACCTTGTAACAACACATAAACCCATGTAACCAGGATATTAGTTGAAATTTAAAACATTTTGAAAGTTTTTTATGGGCTAGAAGAGTTGATACCCAGATATTTCCCAGTCTACTGACTTAATGTATTTTTATTTTTATTTACAGCCCGTTATGAGAACTCTGATTAAAAAAACATGTGCTTTTCAAACTTTGCAGCCGGGACACCCCTGCTGCAAAGCCTGCAGTTTGGCTAGAAAACTCTTTTGTCCGAACCCAAAAGCCACAGTGAATTTTCTCAACAGCTATTTGCTGAAAAAGCACTATTACCGCACCAAGTTCGTCTGGCCCGACGCAGAAGAAGCCAAGATGGAGACGCTGACGTTTGCAGTAGAAGGACTGAGTTGCAAGGCAGCCAAACAGGGAGCCGGAAATAAACCAAAACCCCACCTCCGGAAGCCAAGGGGCTGGGGTCTTTATGGGAGACCTAATCAGGCTGCAGGGCGGTCTGAGGCGTGGGGAGAGGTGATTGGGAAAAGGCGCAGTGATGAAGATCTTCATTCTGTGCAGCTGTAATTAAATGACAGGCCTCGCATCTTCAAAGATCACCAGCTGATACTGGCCCATGTGCTGACCCTGGCGCATGCTCAGCTGGAGGGCGGTGGTCCCATCCAATCCAACTTGTCTCAGCTCAAACAGACACAGCTGCCTCCAAGTTTCTAGAAAACAACAGAACTTATTGTTTAGGCTTTGTGCCTCTTGGAGGACCTGCAAATCTTAAAACAACCTGGAGGAGTTCCCTGGTGGCTCAGCAGGTTAAGGATCTGGTGGTGTCACTGCTGGGCTCCAGCCGCTGCCATGGTGTGGGGTTTGGTCCCTGGCCCAGGAACATCCACATGTTATAGGTGTGGCCAAAAACAAACGACCCCCTGCCCCCCACCTTGATCAGTGATGACAGGTGAAATAGATTCGACTCATTACTTGTAGTTTCAGTTTCCAGAAACTGGAAAGAGGCACCAGAATACAGTGCCCACAGGCGTCTCATCTTTCAGGAGATGGGCATGTGGCCAGGAAGGTGCCATATGGACTGGTCATCTCTGCTGGGGGGACAGGAGGGCGCCTGCACCTGCCTGGACCCAGGACTCAGAGAGTAAATTTTAGGAACCCAGGTTGGATCTCAGGAGCAGAGGCAGAGAAGAAGCTGGTGTGGTGGCCGTGGTCTCTGCTCCAGGAGTCCCCAGGCAACTCAGGAAGGGTGTTTGGATTTCCCACGGGGACAGTGAAAGGCAGGACACCTGCAGGACAGGAGGGAGGAGGCTGAGGGCCGGGGGGTAGGGGAGGGGAGTCTAGGTCTGAGCAAGGACAGGGTTGGGAGGTGGGAAGATGCGATGGGGACCCAGTGGGCACTGTCACCATCCCAGTTGGGCGGGTGTGGCCATCCTAGGCACAGAGGCAGCGGGGGCGGGCATGGGGGAATGTGCTGGGATGGCCCCAGGTGGGTGGTGACAGAGAGCTAAGCAGTGTGATCTGAAAGCCCCATCAGTGTGGAAGTCAAAGGCCTTGGAAAAGGGAAAAGACGGAAGGAAAGAAAATAGCAAGCTCAGGAGGAGTTCCCGTCGTGGTGCAGCGGTTAACAGGAATCCGACTAGGAACCATAAGGTTGTGGGTTCGATCCCTGGTCTTGTTCAGTGGGTTAACGATCCGGCATTGCTGTGACTGTGGTGTAGGTCACAGACGCGGCTTGGATCTGGCTTTGCTGTGGCTATGGTGTAGGCCGGTGGCTACAGCTCCGATTCGACCCCCAGCCTGAGAACCTCCATATGCCGTGGGTGTGGCCCTAAAAAACAAAACAAAAAAAAAGAAAGAAAATAGCAAGTTCACAGATTTGTACATTATCTCACCCTCAGAGGACAGAAATGGCATGGCGCTGGTCCACATGCAGAAGAGTAACTCTCGAGTGCTGCCACCCCAGGTGACAGGACTTCAGGCTTGAGGAATGACCTGAGCAGAGGAAGGGCCTCCTGGGGTCGGGCTGCAGCCTGGGCGGGCGGGCGGGGGTCCTGCCGGGAGGAGACAGTGGCCTCACTCGGCGGCAGTGACCCCGGATGGACGGGATGTAGGTGTCTGCCAAGCCGGGAGGCAGGAAGGCTGAGGGAAGACAGGCGCCCTGCGGCCCCCGCCCCACCAGGCACGCAGCCTGGACCCTCTGCCCGCCACACCCGGAAGGTCCTGCTGCGAAGTCACCAGGCAGAAGCCTGTGCCGGGACTTCGGCTCCGGGCCCTGAGCCACGGTCCTCGCGTTTGGGCCTGGAAACAGAAAGCACCGCGCAGACCTCCTTCAGGAGAGCACCGTGCTGTGTAAAGTACTGTCACAAGTGTGTCACAAAAAACCCACGTTTCTTTCTTTCTTTTTTTTTTGTCTTTTTGCCTTTTTATCTAGAGCAGCACCCGCGGCATATGGAGGTTCCCAGGCTAGGAGTCCAATCAGAGCTGTAGCCACCAGCCTATGCCACAGCCACAGCAACTGTAATGCCCGCGGTCGCGAGACCCCCTCGCAACGAGCACACCAGAGTCAAAAGTCAAAGCCAAAATGGCAAGGGTCCTTTATTGCAGGTTCGAACCTGGACCCCTGCGCACTCGTTACCGGTGACGCAAAGAGGTCCCGACTGCAGCGAGTACAGGGTTTTTATGGGCACACACAAACAAGTCTGGGGCTTAGGGGAGGTTTTCAAAGGAGAGGGACGCCGATTGGCTGATATTTGAATTGGGACACCGTCTGCTATATGATTGGCCTGGGATCGCGCGATCCATATTCAGCAAGCAAGCAGGTTTACAGAAGCAGATGTGGCGGTTAGTGACTGGCTATAATTGGCACGCGCGGGACTTTTGAAAGTTGCAGACCTGGGGGGGATGGAAAATTTCCTAAATGGTAGCCTGTTATGTCTTGGCCGGTTTTATTGACCCTTTGTTGCGAAACACTGTCACAACTGATACTTAGCAAGCAAGCGATGTTACAGAAGCGAGAAGGGAGCGTTAAGTTTCAATTGCCTTAGGTTTCGTCTCTCACAACGCGGGATCCGAGCCGTGTCTGCAAACTAAACCACAGCTCACCGCAACGCTGGATCCTTAACCCACTGAGCAAGGCCAGGGATCGAACCCGAAACCTCATGGTTCCTAGTCGGATTCGTTAACCCCTGAGCCGTGAAGGGAACTCCAAAACCCATGCTTCTTACCTCGAGGTTTCCGTGGGTGAGGAGCCTGGGCACAGCCGGGCCGAGATGCCCTCATGCAACGTCGCCCAGGCCACAGTCACGGTGTCACTGGGCTTGACCTCATCTGAGACTCAGGATTCTTTTCCACGGCCATGGGTTGTTGGCAGAGTTCAGTCCTCAGCAGCAAGGCCTTCAGCTCCGGGAGGCTGCACATCAGTCCCCACAATGTGACAGTTTGCTTCTTAGAGACCAAAGGAAGTGACCCTGCTGTTTCGTGTCTCTGACCTTGAGATGTTCTTTTAAAGCTCGACTGATTAGGCCAGGTCCACCCAGCACAATTTCCCTCTCTGTTAATCTTCCATCAGTTGATGGTTTTTTCACCGCAACACAGAATCACCCCACCTTTGCCACATAACACAGTCCAGTCATGGGGGGGACATCTCACGGTACTCACAGGCCCCTCGGGGGGGGACAGTACAACAGCATGACTCACTGGGAGTCCCTGCAGCGTTCTGCCTATCAAACCTGGTCCACAGCACTCGGTATCCCCAGTTTGAGGGAAAATTAGAGAGAGAGTGAATGTGGGTTGAACATCAAAGAAAAAACTAACAGTAGGAGTTCCCACTGTGGCACAGTGCGCTAAGGCATTGCCACAGCTGTGGCTGGGATTTGATCCCTGGCCTGGGAACTTACAAATGCTGCAGGTGTGGCCATAAAAAGAAAGAAAAAAAAACTAATGAAAGAGCTGCTATTTAACTCTTAAATGCTTTATTGATGTACGATTTTTACATTTATTTACATAACAACTTGTTTACCAGTACCTCTGAAAAGGTTAAGGAAGGTGTTTTCTGAAATTTATTGACAAATGTAGAACCTTATTCTCTAGAAAATCTGCTAATTGACTCTTCCCTTGTTTTTTTTCTTTTTGTCCTTTTCTTAGGGCCGCACCTGAGGCATATGGAGGTTCCAGGGTAGGGGTCGAATCAGAGCTGTAGCTGCCGGCCTACGCCACAGCCACAACAATGCCAGATCCTTAACCCACTGAGCTAGGCCAGGGATCAAACCCTTGTCCTCACGGCTGCTACTCGGTTTGCTAACTGCTGAATCATGATAGGAACTCTGAATTTTTAACCCACAGAAACTGTAAAACAATACCGTTTTATTTTTTTTTTTTATTTCATTTTTTTCTTTTTTTGGCTGCCCCCATAACATATGGAAGTTCCCAGGCCAGGGATCAAATCCGGGCTGGAACTTCGACCGCAGCTGCAGTAATGCCGGATCCTTAACCCACTGCACCCTGCAAGGAATCAAACCAGTTCCTCTACAGAGACCAGCCAGATCATTAACCCACTGCGCCACAGCAGCAATTTCAATGTTTTATTATTTTAAGCAACTAAGTTTTAGAGTGATTTGAGTGATAAGGGGCTCGGCTCCCTTATCAAGCCTGGATACACTCTCATTAGGCAGAGAAGAGTAGAGCTGTATAAAGGACAAAAAAAAAAAAAAAAATCCATGATTTTTGAAAACAGAGAGGCCCTAACTTAAAACATATATATATATATATATTTTTTTTTTTTTTTTTGCTTTTTAGGGCCACAACTACGGCATGTGGAGGTTCCCAAGTTAGGGGTCCAATTGGAGCTACAGCTGGCAGCCTCTGCCACAGCCACGCAGGATCCAAGCCACGTCTGCGACCTACACCACAGCTCACAGCAACGCCAGATTGTTAACCCACTAAGCAAAGCCAGGGATTGAACCTGCAACCTCATTGTTCCTAGCTGGATGCGTTTCCATTGAGCCATGACGGGAACTCCTAAAACACGGATTTGACTCCAGTTTTCTTCCAGCCACGTAGTCAATGTTTCTGTTTTACGTAACCTTGCAGGAGTTCATCAAGAAAGTTTCTAATTTGAACCTGTGCTCTTGTGTCTTAAGTATTAACCTGCCTGTCTCCTTTTTAGATGAGGTTAGATCCTCAAAGAGCGAGATTCAAGGGTAATTTGTGCAGGCTGTGGACCTTAGTGACAGCAAAGGGAGGCCCCGGTGTGAGGGTTCAGATTCCTCGTCTGGCAGCCGCCACCAGGAGCCGCAGGTAAGGTGGGAGGACCCTTCCCAGGAAAGTGTGGAAAATGCAAGGAAGAGTGGTTCCGCACTCGGGGTATGAAAGCAATACCCAGGAACCCCAAGGGGGTGGTTTCCGGAACCCAAAGGTCTGTGGGGCCTCCCTGCTCCCTGGGGGCTGCGGAAATGGTTTTGGTCACCACACCCTCCTCCTGACCTGCTGATTCCAGAGCCCACAGGGTGCAGCCACAGGGCGGCTGGAGCCCTAACCCTCCTTCCTGGGAGGTGGCCGCTGCGTCACCGCCACCTCCTGAATCTCCAACCTCGCGCAGCTTCTCCTGCAGCCAACCCTGAATCCAGCCTTACACGAAGAGAATTCTCGGAGAGGTCATCCTGGCTAAGCCAAGGAGACAGTGCAAACCACCCAGACCCCAAACCGGACGGCCCCGCTCCACGGGGGCTCTCTGGACACAGTGACCCTCACGTCTGACCCAGGAAGCCAGCGTTGGCGCCGCCTGATCCCGTGTTGGGGTGGGGGTGGCGGGCTCCGCCGCCACACCTCGGCCCTGCAGAAAGTCACCCAAACCGGGGAAATAAAGTGCCGGGGGTGATGCCGGCAGCCACCTGGACAGAATCTGTTACTCACTGTCCTGAACTAAAAACTCTAACGAATATCCTATCTATGTGCGTTAACGGAAACCACCCAGGAACTCCGCAACCGCAACGTGACCTCCCAAAGAACCGACAATCTGAAAAAAGAAACGGATCCAAATCACACATTCCTGCCACTGGTTTATTTGAAGCTTACTTGGCAACCACGGAACAGGCCGGCACAATAGGCATATTGAGGAGTTCAGCTTAGGGGAGAAACTTTTCAATAAGCTCAATTTTTATCTACTAATTTGGGACCACTTACAAGACATGTTAGGTACAAAAACATGCAGGGCAGTGTGGGGTTTCCCACGATTTGTCTTACCAGACAGAGGGGAAAGAATACATGGGTGTCACCTCTATTGTTGACGTCTCACGTATACGCCACATGAACACGTACGCGCACTACAAACACATGCTTCTCTAATCCTGAACTACTCCTGGAAACACACACTTGACACTGACGTCACTGGCTGCGTCTGCAGAGGGGACATTACGGGCTGTGGGACAGGCACGAGGGGAGACTCTCACTACACAATATTTTAGACTTTTTAGCTCAGAACCATAGGTAACTAGGATCTACTGAAAAAATAAGTTAAAATTAAAAGTCAAGTTCTAAGACAAGCAGCAATACACCACTGAAAGCATACGTTAAGCTCATCACCATCCAGGGCGTGTCGGGGAATACTCGTGTGGTACTGGTGGCTTATACTGTCACATAATGGGTTTTTGTGGACATGTCTGTGGCATGCGGAAGTTCCCAGGCCAGGGATCGAACCAGCGCCACAGCAGTGACCCGAGCTGCTGCAGTGACGATACTAGCTCCTTAACCACTAGGCCACCAGGGAACTCCAATTTTTAAAAATCTGATGAGTGCCTCTCAACCTCGGTTTCCAAAGCTCAAATACACACTGCGGAAAGAAGCGGACAAAGAACAGCCAGAGCTGGGTGGTTTCTTTAACGGGGGCCTGCAGGGCCCTCAGGGCTCACGGTCATCCAGGCCGAGCTGAGCGGCAAAGAGCGAGGTGACAGGCTCGTCCGCAGCTTCCAGAGCCAGGTCATACGCTGTCTGGCCTCGCGCATTCTTCTTCTGCACACTCGCATTGCATCTGCAAAGGAAACGGGCGTGAACTGAAGCACTTGGATCCCTGAACCCAAGGGCCTAAGCCTTTCCTGCCACGGAGGCCAGCCTAGGGGCTCGTGGCCTCCCTTCCCAAACCTTCCCCAAGAGGCCACTGGGACCCAGCTCTCGAAGGTGACTCTACCCTGAGACCTTCTGAGGGGCTCTGTGATTTCAAACATCCAACACCAGTCCTGGCCATGGGTTCCCATTGTGTCAATGTCCCACAACCAAGTGGTTTAAGGGGGCAACATTTTCATTGTGTCTTTTCTTTTTTTTTTTTTAGTCTTTAACAGCCACATCAGTGGCATATGGAAGATCTCAGGCTAGGGGTTGAATGGGAGCTGGAGCCACTGGCCTACACCACAGCCACAGCCATGCCAAATCCAAGCACCATCTGCAACCTATGCCGCAGCCTGCAGCAACATCAGATCCTTAACCCAGTGAGTGAGGCCAGGGATCGAACCTGCATCCTCACGGATACTAGTTGGGTTCTTAACCTGCTTAACCACAATGGGAACTCCGCGTCGCACCTTTAAAAGCCCTTAGTGCCCTAGGAGCCAAGGTCGGATGATGACCCCTATTCACTGGGTCAGCTGTTCAGGAGCCAGGACTGGCTGACGTCCTTATGGGACAACACAGGGAATCGCTATGGCATCAGAAGTGTCCCTCGGAGGCCAAGGAACGTACCGCAGTAAGGCAGCGATGCACTCCATTCCTGCCCGGCCAAGCAGGGTTGCTTCATGAAGAGCTGTATTTTGGAGCCTGTTTGGAGGGGAGAAAATCCCTGGCTAAATCCTTGGTTAGTGTCCTCAAGGAGTTAGGGAGGGAGCAGGTGACCAAAGAGGCCTTGGTTTCACCCACTGACCTACTTTTTTTTCCTTGCTTTTTAGGGCTACACCTGCGGCATATACAAGTTCCCAGGCTAGGGGTCGAATCAGAGCTGTAGTTGCTGGCCTACGCCACAGCCACAGCGGTGCAGGATCTGAGCCATGTCTGAGACCTACATCACAGCTCATGGCAATGCTGGATCCTTAACCTACTGAGCAGGGCCAGGGATCAAACCCTCATCCTCATGGATACTAGTCGGGTTCATAACCACTGAGAAACCATGGGAACTCCTCCCTGATCTATTTAACTAAGCCAGGAAAAGCTCCTGACTCTCCCCTCTCTGCTTCTTTCCTTAGACGATTTGGAGGGTAGACTTTGATGATCAGACAGAAAATGAAAAGCTATCAACATATTCCTTGTTTCAAAGTGAGAAACACCACAAGGATCTGGTTAGTAGTCAATTTAATAAGTGCTAATAAAAACTCTGTTAGTATATTTCCTGCAAGAGTTTATGGAATGTGTTAGACACGGTCTCACCCTTGCCTTGAACCTCTTCGGCACTGTCTACCTGACAATAACCTTATAGTGCTGAGACTCCTATTCTGGAGTAGGGACAATGACCTTGGCTTCAGTGAGTTTGGCTTGTGTGATAAAATAAAGAGCAATCACCGAATCCAGAGGGCAGGCCTGAGAGGTCAGACAGCATATTTTGCTATGTGCCAGAATATCTTTCCACCTTACCTGGCCAGCTTTGACCCAGTGAGGGAGCAGTGGACGGCTGAAATGGAGGATGGGGTGGTACCTGCATTCTAGAACTCATGAGAGGCTTCTGATGGGAAATGGCAGGAGTAATGGCAGATGGGAGTCATGGCTGAAGACAGAAATGAGATGAGCAGCTGAAGGTCTGCATTCTCCTGTTTCCTGCTGCTTCTCTTAACACCATCACCCCTGTACCTGCAGAAGTACCTGCAGCCATAAATTTATCTCAATGGAAAAAAAGTATGGCGGCGTCTTTTCTGAAGAAGATAAATGGAACTTCTGGTGAGAACCAGGTCAGCACCTGCCACACTCCGAGGGAAGGCTCCCACTTGTTCCAGCCTCAGAGCAGCTTCATATACCCACACTGCCAGTCCCCTGCCAGTTGATAAGCTCCAGAGTTCCCACCCATCTACCATTCTCAAATACGGACAGGTGGCCAAGGATCACACACATCTGAGAAAAACTTGCAGGATACACAAATATAAGAAATTTAAAATGACTGAAGACAATATTAAACAAAAACAAAACTATATATGAAGAAGAAACAAACAGAACAAAAAGGAACTCTTAGAAAGTAAAAACATGACTGTTGAAGTAAAAAGTATTCAGCAGGAGGGTCAAGAAAATCTCTTGAGGAGTTCCCATTGTGGCTCGGCAGTAACTAACCCAACTAGTATCTATGAAGACATGGGTTCAATCCCTGGCCCTGCTGAGTGGGTTAAGGATCTGGCATTGCTGTTGAGCTGTGATGTAGGTCGCAGATGCAGCTTGGAGCCCACACTGCTGTGGCTGTGGTATAGGCCAGCAGCTACAGCTCTGATTCAACCCCTAGCCTGGGAACTTCCATAGGCCAAGGGTGTGGCCCTAAAAAGCAACAACAACAACAAAAAAAATCTTAAAACTGAGAGAAAAAGGGAGATGAAAAATATGGGGAAAAAAAAAGACAAAAACAGACAGAAGGGATCGATTCAAGTGGTTCACCATCCAACTAGTAAGAATTCCAGAAAGAAAGAACAGAAAAGATGGAGGGGGAAAAGAATACCAAAGCAGTAATAGAAGAAATTTTCCCAGGGCTGAAGAAACACATGACTTTTCAGACTAAAGAGGCCAAGGGGATGAATGAATGACAGCACATCCAAAAAAAAAAAAAAAAAAATACCCCTGTGAAATTTTAGCACATCAAGAATAAATGCTTCCGGGAGTTCCCTTCGTGGCTCAGTCGTTAACGAATCCGACTAAGAACCATGAGGTTGCGGGTACGATCCCTGGCCTTGCTCAGTGGGTTAAGGATCTGGCGTTGCCGTGAGCTGTGGTGTAGGTTGCAGACGTGGCTCGGATCCCGCATTGCTGTGGCTGTGGCGAAGGTCAGCGGCTACAGCTCCTGTTAGACCCCTAGCCTGGGAACTTCCATATGCCGCGGGTGTGGCTCTAGATAAAGGCAAAAAGACAAAAAAAAAAAAAGAATAAATGCTTTCATAAAGAACACATAGGTCATAAAATGAATAAGAATTTGCTACAGAATTTTCAAGGGTAGTGCTGGATGCTGGAAATCATGACAGCAAGGCTTACTAAGACTTGAGGAAAAACAAATTTTTTTTTGTCTTTTTGCCTTATCTAGGGCCACACCTGTGGCATATGGAGGTTCCCAGGCTAGGGGTTTAACAGGAGCTGTAGCCGCCGGCCTACGTCACAGCCACAGCAATGCGGGATCCGAGCCGCGTCTGCAACCTACACCACAGCTCACGGCAACGCCGGATCCTTAACCCACTGAGCAAGGCCAGGGATCGAACCCGCAACCTCATGGTTCCTAGTTGGATTCGTTAACCACTGAGCCATGACAGGAACTCTGAGGAAAAATTATTTTAAACACAGAAATCAATATCAAGGTATTAGTCAAGAGTGAAGACATAAGAGTCACTTTTGACATTCAAGGACTCAAAAGTTTTTTTCTACATATGCTCTCTGAAGAAGTTCCTAAGGCCACACTTTAGCCCGACAAGGGTCAAAACCAAGAAAGAAGAAAATGTGAACAAAAACTACAAGTGGATTCCAGTGGGGGAAAAAATCCCATGATGACTGCTGTTTAGCAGGGCCAGAGAGCTGTCAGGCAAAATCCGAGTCAGAAGTATACTCCAAGAAGAACGTCTCTAAGAAGAACAGCCTTGAAAAAGTGAGACATCGTTGGAAACGCCTCACAGAACAACCACGTGGTTTCCTTTACTCACAGAACTACATGTTAGATCTGTGGGGAAGAACTACAAGACGGCTTCTAAATAAACTGAAAAACCTAACAGGGAAACCTTTTTAATCTTAGCTATTGGCATATCCCAAGGACCTGTACTGTTGTAAGGTGCAATACTTTAGGAGAGAATACGGTTTGAACTTCATGCATATTTACAAGGTGCCTGAAATTCAGAACCAGGCAGATACAGCTCTTCTGACCCTAGACATGACCCTACCTAAAGTGAACTGGTTGAGTAAACTGGATCCTAAAGATGATAGGTGGGGAATTTTGAAGTGTGTCCATATTTCATTGGCACTAAAGACGCCCAACTAAAACAACTGTGGCAAGACTTACATGACATATGGTTCATGTATGCACCTAGCAAAAAAAAACCCTCTTTTTAAAGGGGCTACCTTGAAGATAATGACTGAAACACTGAAAGGACTAAAACATTGGAGAAAGCAGTGGAAAGAGAATTCTTAAAAGTTTATTGACTTAAATAATTCTATGTTACACATAATAATAATAATAATAATAATAATAATAAAAAACCTTTACACTTTAAAAAAGAAAGAAAGAAAGAAAGAAAGGGAAAGAAAGAGTGAGAAACCAGACAGGATTATGGATGGGGTGAAGGCATGTTCTTTTTCCAGACAGAAAAAAACAAAGTCAATCAGCAATTCCAGGAAAATCAAAGACACAATAAAATGCAAAAGTTATTCATGGTTTATGAAAGAAAATGAAATATGACCTGATTCTGAATCATTTACGGTGTGTAAGAAGAATCCATTAGACATTTCTGGTAAGAAAGTTGTACTTTGAGTGGCCTAAGTGCTGTTACCTTGAACCCACAAACAAAAAAATGTAATCAGAGTATACCAATGAGTGACATTTATGTAGCCATTATAATGCAATTGCTCTTTGTGCCTTTCAACTTTTGGAATCAACCTATGGATGAAGAATGGATGTCTCCATTATGTTAACACAGGTAAAGATAACTGTGATTAGCACTGTAAAAATAATCATACGCTACTAGAAGTTGTGAGGTGGAAGGGAAAGGAAAGATAGGAGTTAAGGCAGAGAGCACTAGCATACATTCACGTGCACTTACATACATATGTCAGGTCCGTCAAGAGAAACCATCGAAAGATGATGATCAAAATCTAGGAGTTCAGGCATATCGTTTATATTTGAACTGTAATTAATGAACCAAAAACAGTAACAGAATGATCAAATCATGAAGGTGGGGTCAGCAAGCAAAATCACCATCTATCATAGCAAGAATCAATAGATAGTAGGCATGCTGCCTTAGGAATGATCATTGTTTAAGTGCATTGTTTAGTGACAGAGATGGAGTTGATTGCCAGAGAGCTTTAAAACAGTTTGATGTAGTTGTCCTTGGAGACAGCGACTGGGGATGAAGAAGTAAGGGCAGAGGAAGAATTCTAAGCTCTTCCACAGGGCTTCACTTTTTAAATCATGTCTTTGTCTTACTTTGAAAAAATTGTTATTTGGTGTGTACATATCGCTTTCTTTTTTCTTTTTTTTCCCTGCTTTTTAGGGCTGCACCCACAGCATACGGAGGTTCCCAGGCTAGGGGTAAAATCGGATCTGTAGCTGCTGACCTACACCATAGACACAACAATGCAGGATCTGAGCCATGTCTGCGACCTACAACACAGCTCCTTAACCCAGCGAGCAAGGCCAGGGATTGAACCCCCAACCTCTTGGTCACCAGTCAGATTCATTTCTGCTGTGCCACATTGGGAACTCCTGAATTGCTTTCAATAAACATACACAATTAAGAAATTTTTCTGCCAGACTAGTCATAAATAAGGCCACGTGACACTGATGAGACCAGAAATGAATGAGGAGATTGGTGAGGAAACCCCCCATTACTTCTCTGTACCTAAAGCAGGTCTGTCCCAGACTAATTCCAGGGGGTCTCTGGTCCTGGGGGTGGAGGTGGGGCCTTTCCTGAATGCACCTCCCTCTCTTCTCTTACCTGGCTTTCTTTTCTTTGTAGCACTTATCATTCTCTGGAGTTACATATTCATTTGCTTACTTGTGTATTGTCTCTCTTCATCACAGCTGTATCTCCGTCGCCTAGAGGGCTGACCAGCACCCAGCAGGTGCTCGGTAACCATGAATGAAATGAATGCATCAATGACAAGAATGAATACTGACAAACAAATTAAGGGAAGGGGGATTGCTTCCAAGACTGAAACCCACATGAACTGCGAGAGCTTCAGGTAGACATGACTATGAACCTCTCCATCCATCTGCGAAAGGGTCATCCACTGCCTGATTCGGGCTCCGGAACTGGAACTTTCCAGTTAATGAGAAGGCCTTCCATTTTCCAAAGTAAACGAGAAACTTGGCAATTTCACTGGTTTTTGCTGCAAAAGAACTGGTTTTTGCTGCAAAAGTCCAATTACCCTAATTTTTTTGTTTTTCTCTTTTTTGGCCATTTAGTGGCACATGGAGTTCCTAGGCTAGGAATCAGGTCTGAGCTGCAGTTGTGACCTACACCGCAGCTGCAGCAACACTGAATCCTTAATCTACTATGCCAACCTAGGGATTGAACTTGCGTCCCAGTGCTCCAGAAATACCACTGATCCCACTGCACCACTGTGGAAACTCCCACCCCAATGGTTTTAAGTCTTATCTAATTTTAGATCTTATCATTCACGTAATCCTACCTAACTTATTGGCCAAGGCTCCTGATGTCAAGTAAATTTCAGTGGTGTGACTGGCTAGTTTTTCCTCATAATTCTCCAGAAGCAGTGGGTGAACATGGCAAAGCCATGTGCCTTAGGACAGAATTTCCATTACTTTCCAAAGATCTACATTTTGGTTCTAAACAAACAGTTCCTTCAAGCAATTAAGACTTGGGGATCAGCCTTCATATGGTTGTTGCTGGTGGTGATATTATTGTTATTAGTTTGATCAGATCAACATAACTAACCTGTTAGGCACAGGTGCCAGGGGTCAGAGGCAGGTGAGTCCCAGGTCCAACAGCATTGGGAGGCCACCTCCTTACAAGGGCCATGCCTGGCTGCCTGTTCACATCTCTGGACTCGTAAGAACAGCCTCTAGATCCTTGCTACACAAGCTGTGGCACCTGGACCACTGGCATCTCCTGGGAGCTTGTTAGAGATGCAGAATCTCAGCCTCAGTCCCACCCAGATCTATGGAACGTGCATCTTGACAAGACCCTTGGGCAATTCCTCTACACAGTAAAGTCTGGGAACTTACCAAGTTCATCTTCCTAGAGTATGGTTCATTAAAAGAACACACCTGCCCTTTCTTTGATGTGAACACTGGGGCTTGGGAAGACTTGATAACATCTATTGACAGCAGCAGAACTTAAATCCAGTCCTGGAGTTCCCGTTGTGGCTCAGCGGTAACGAACTAGTATCCATGAGGACTGGGGTTTGATCCCTGGCCTTGCTCAGTGGGTTAATGATCTGGCGTTGCTGTGGCTGTGATGTAGGCCGGCAGCTGTAGCTACAATTTGACCTCTAGCCCGGGAACCTCCACACGCCGCATATGCAGCCATTAGAAAAAAAAAAAAAAAGGCAGCTACTGTTGGAAAACAAACAGATTTGGAGTTTTCTTGCGGTGCAGCAAGTTAAGGATCCAGTGTTGTCACTACGCCCCAGAGGCTTGTGTTGCTGCTGTGGCTCAGGTTTGACCCCTGGCCCAGAATGCTGCGGGCTCGGGCAAAAACAAAACAACTCAAAAACAAACAGCATTTGTTTCTGTGTCCCTCTCCTTGTGAGACCTTGAATCTGTGTTTCCGAAATCCGCTGGTAAGAGGTGTCCTCAGCCATTCTCTTTCTGCTAAATATGAGTTTATTCTGGTAAGAAAGATACAAACTCGGGAACCAGAAACCTAAGGCAGGGGCTTTCTGCTCTGGGCCCAGCTACTTGACAGAAGGTACCTGGAGTTGAGACCACCTACGCTGCTTCTCCCTATTAGTAAAACAGGCTGGGTGGTGGGGATGGGGGCAGCAATTTAATCCTTATTTAATCCAAAGGAACAAGTCACTGAGCCCCTTTTAGAGGCAAGTCAAATGATGGAGGGATGATGGAAGCTTGAGGTCACGTGCCTCGGTGTACGGCGTTTCAGCTGTGGGCAAAGGCCAGGTCGACCCAGGCCTAGAAGCTTCAAACTAATGAACATAAGCCAGACTTAACAGAACTGGCTCTCAGGGGAAAAATCTGCTTCCCTCTACTGGCATAAACTGAAATGGAGACGAGATCTCGGCATTTGGGGGGAGGGCCCCCAGTCTCGCTTTCCCTCCCCTCCCCGACCCCCGTGTGAGCTGAATTCTGTTAACTGTAACCACAATAATGCAGCAGGAGTGACAAAGGGCTGTTACACACCATTCAGATAAACCCCATAACCGTGGTGTCAGGAGCAATGCAATGAGATCACAGGTGAATAAATGTCAATTTATAGAATGATGACGAAGCAAAAATGGAGACTGAACACCAAAGGGAAATAGGTTGGGAGCTGCCGGCCCCAAAACAGTATAAATTCATGAACTAACAAAAGAGACCATCATTTATGAAAGCCACTAAATGTTAGACAATCCGAGAGAGTCCTTTGTTTTAAAAACTTTCTTTTACCCTGATTTGGAAAACAGAAACAGTTACGTCTATTATTAAAGCTAAAATGGGTTGAAATGTTCAGACTGAACAGGGCGTGCACTGATTCTGCTCAGCAGGGCCCCCGAGGCACCAACTGGCTGCGACCTGGCGCCAGAACCCTCCCTCCCTCGAGTTTTACTCACGGGCCCCACTGCTGGTCCACGTCGGCCCCTCTCTGTACGAGAACCGGAATCGCTTCGTGGTGCTTATTCATGACAGCCGTGCCAAGGACGGGCCGGTCCTCGTTGTCACTGCAGTTGGGATCCGCTCCCTGCAGGATGTGGAAGAGGACAAACTTGCCATAAAAGCCCACACTCGCAGCATCCACTCGCCATTCCAGGAAGGGCAACAAACATCCCCAATCAAACTAAACTGCTTCAACTCAAAAGGGAAGAGAAGCAGGAGCCCCAGGACCCAACCTGTAACAGACAGAGCTGCCAGGTCACGTGGGAGACAATAGCCGAGCTCCCCCAGCAGCAGGGCCAGGCACCCAGACAACCTTGCTTCTTTAGAACTCAGGAAGGTCACACAGGGTCACAGACCAGGGGTGCTGTCCACCTTCCTACATGTTATTTCGGCTCCTGTGCACTTTTCTGCCAGTTGTTTTTTTTGTTTTTTTTTTTCTATTAAAAATGAGAGGAGTTCCCATCGTAGCTCAGTGGTAAAGACCCTGACTAGTACCCATGAGGACATGGGTTCAATCCCTGGCCTTGCTCAGTGGGTTAAGGATCTGGCATTGCCATGAGCTGTGGTGACGGTCACAGATATGGCTAGGATTCTGTGCTGCTGTGGTGTAGACTGGCAGCTGCAGCTCTGACTCAACTCCTAGCCTGGGAACGTCCATATGCTGCAGGTGCAGGCATTAAAAAAAGCAAAAAAAAAAAAAAAAACCAGAAAACAAATATTAATAGAGTTCCCTTGTGGCACACTGGGCTAAGGATCCAGGTCTTTGCTGTGGCTTGGGTTTGTTTGATCCCTGGTCCAGGAACTTCCACATGCTGTGGGCATGGCCAAAAAATTTAGCAACAAGTAACAACTAATGTAAAGTTTCTGACTAGCCATTGAGCCCACTTCCAGACAGTTTTGAGTTAAACAAAACCTCCATCTGAAAGAGACGGAGGCGGAATGCCAGGCTGAGGTCCTGGGAGAGCCTTGCTGTGGTCGCACCGACCTCATCAAGCAGCTGTTCCATCACCGAGGCTCTTCCTTCCCCCGCTGGTCCAACTTCCTTCAGCAAGAGCATGTTTTCAGGCTGTAGGATTACAGAATACAGTCATTGCCATGGCCGTAAAATATGTTTACCATCAATTCCTACCTGCAAATGTTTCTTCTCCCAGTTAAGTCCTGAGCCCCTGGGACAGATGTGTGATGTGTGTGTGTGTGTGTGTGTGTGTGTGTGTGTGTGTGTGTGTGTGTGTGGTCTTTCACAGCCAGCAGTACAAATAAACACATCTAATGTAAATCTTGCCGGTCTTTTAAGACTTGCCTTGGGGAGAGACACCCCACTGACACTGTTTCCTGTTATTAAGGACACGATGCAACGAGAAACCTCACAAAAACCCAGAAACCCCACACTAGTATTATTGTGATTATTTCTAAGCAGAGCAACCAGCCGAATAATAACATTTTCTTTGCACACTTTACAAACTGTTTAGGAGTTCCCGCTGTGGCTCAGTGGTAATGAACCCGATTAGCATCCATGAGGATGAGGGTTCAATCCCTGGTCTCACTTGGTGGGTTAAAGGATCTGGCATTGCCATGAGCTGTAGTGTAGGTTGAAGATGTGGCTTGGATCTCATATTGCTGTGGCTGAGGAAAAGGCTGGCAGCTGCAGCTCCAATTTGACCCTTTGCCTGGAAACTTCCATATGCTGAAAAAAAAATTAAAAAAAAAAGTATTCGAATTAGCCTAACTATGACCACCTGCCTGTGGAGAACTCCTGCTGCAGGCTGGGTGCTGCTGTGAGCATCTGAGGGGTTACTGGGGCCTGGCTCAACTGAAAGTGGAGGGAAGCACTGACACTGAGTCCACACCTCCGTCTCCAGCTCGGGCAGAGATGACACTGTGTCCATCTCCATCTCCGACGGAGACTCCAGCCTTGGGCTCATCACTAAGCACTTCTGTTCCCCTACCGCAGCCAAAGAGGTCGACCAGGGCAGGGTGGTGGGTGAGCACAGGCACCCATGGTCCCTTTCTCCAAAGCGCCCATTAAAACTATTCATAGTCTATATTCTTGAAAAACAAAACAGCCGTGGGAAACTCTGAAAGGGTACCATCCGTGGATCAGAAACTGTGAGGAATCCCAAAGATTCCAAGTAGATGGAATGGGACCGACAGGGAAGTCAAAGCCAAGAAGAAAACTGGGTGCAGACCCAGAGGCGTGTGTTCTCTCCCAGGAGTCCTGCAGATGCTCAGGCTGCATCAGCAGGAGGGCAGATGCCGGGTGCAGCTGAATTCACCGCATATCAGTAAAGGGTTAGTGAAAAGCTAGGATGGCTGGCGTTCCCCCTTCTCCCCCTGAAGAAGGGTGGGAGGCTTTGCTCTCTCCTTAAAGCCTGATACTATTTTCCAGACAGCCCAACAAAGGCTTCTACTGGGAGCACTGGGTCCCAAGAAGGACAGAGCCCAGGCCTCCATGACAGACATGGGAAGGATCTGGAGAGCCGGGAAGGAATGGAAAAAACTAGAATATTCACACCACCTCACTCAGCACCAGAGGGAAGACCTCCCTACAAGGTCAGGGTCTCCCAGCCGCACCCCCCCCCACCCAAACGGACCTCAAGCCCACAGTCTCATGCTGGGCCCCCAGGCTGGGCTCCTGTGCCAATCCAACCAGACCTTCAGTTGTCAATATGACCTGACCACCAAGGGTCATCACTTATTTGAAACAAACCAAAGGCAAGAAAGAGAAAGAGGAGCAGATAGAATTGACCCCAGAGGAAACAGAGGTGACTTGGGAAACTGAGGAGAACTATACAATAATTTCAATGAATCATCTTGAGAGAGTTTAAAAGACTCTGCTTCCATAAAATAAAAATTTAGAAAAACAGGAACAGAAAATGAGAAAGTGGGAGTTCCCGTCGTGGCGCAGTGGTTAACGAATCTGACTAGGAACCATGAGGTTGCGGGTTCGATCCCTGCCCTTGCTCAGTGGGTTAACGATCCGGCGTTGCCGTGAGCTGTGGTGTAGGTTGCAGACGCGGCTCGGATCCTGCGTTGCTGTGGCTGTGGCGCAGGCCAGTGGCCACAGCTCCGATTAGACCCCTAGCCTGGGAACCTCCACATGCCGCGGGTGACCCGCGGCCATAAAATGACAAAAGGCAAAAAAAAAAAAAAAAAAAAAAAAAAAAAAAAAAAAAAAAAAAGAAAATGAGAAAGTATTCGACCATCTTTTTCCTTTTTTTTCAACTCAGTGAATTTAGTTGTACAACCGTCATCACAACCCAAGTATTCTTCCATTTAAAAACAATCTCAGAGTTCCCGTCAGTGGAAATGAATCTGACTGGTATCCATGAGGACACTGGTTTGATCCCTGGCCTTGCTCAGTGTGTTATGGATCCGGTGTTGCCGTGAGCTGTGGTGCAGGTCACAGATGCAGCCCAGATACTGCATTGCTGTGGCTGTGGTGTAGGCCAGCAGCTACAGTTCCAATTTGACTCCTAGCCTGGGAACCTCCATATGCTGTGGTGTGGCCCTAAAAAGATAAAAAAAAAAGTCTCAAAAATAAAACATTAAATACACAGGCTGACGAAGACAGTGATAAAGATCAAGGTGTAAACATACCGTAAGCTGCTGCTTTTCTTGAAACGCTTTGGTCTTGAAATTCTTGGTCCTTGCGACTTTCTCAGCAGCATCCGAGGGGCTCTGGCTGTAGTCACTCACTGCAACAACAGAGCCAAGGACCAAAATGATGCCCCGTCCCTGCCACTCCCCTCCTATAAAGATCCGCTCTGTCGCCATGCCCCTCTCAAGAGGTCAGAGGGAGAAAAAGGCTTTTATAGAAATTTCTATTTGATGAAACCTGGGAGGACCTGGAGCTGTTCCTCTTGGTCCAAAACCAGATGATGGGTGCTGAGGAGGGAATAAAAGAGGCTACAGTTTTCAGGCCCCAAAGAGCACCCCTTCCCCAATTTATCTCCCCAATTCCTGTGAAAGACTTCAAAGGTCTCACCCCTGACTTCGGGGAGGCCAGAAGAATAAGACAGCTGGAACGTGAGAGTGAGATGTGTGGCTGGGCTGGAAATTTTTAAGGCATTCTCTACCATTCTTGCCAAGTCAGTGTGTTGTTTTTGGCCAACTATTTTGTCTGTTTTGCTTTTTTTTTTTTTAATTTTTATTTTTGTCTTTTTAGGGCCATACTTGCGGCATATGGAGGCTCCCAGGCTAGGGGTCTAATCGGAGCTGTTGGTGCCGGCCTACATCACAGCCACAGCAATGCGGGATCTGAGCCGCGTCTGCAGCCTACACCACAGTTCACGGCAACGCCGGATCCCTAACCCACTGAGCGAGGCCAGGGATCAAACCCGCAACCTCATGGTTCCTAGTCGGATTCATTTCCGCTGTGCACGACGGGAACTCCTGCTTTGTTTTTCTAATTATTACTTTTCCTTCCAGTTTTACTGAGATATAACTGACATATAGCACCATATGAGTTTCAGGTGTAAGCATCATGATTTGACTGACATACACCATGAAATGATTATTGCTGTAAGTTTAGCGAACATCATCTCATATAGAAACAAAATGAAAGAAAGAGAAAAAAATTTTTTTTCCTCATGATAAGAACTCTTAGGATTTACCCTCTTAACCACGTCCATTTGTAACTGGTCAACTGTTCTGAAGTCGCTGGAAGAAGGCAACTCACCCAAGCTGGACCTGCTGCCATACAGCCCGTTTGCACCCTCGGTGACACTGCTCAGAAAGTGGTCGCTGAAGTTCACCGCCTTGTTTAGGTAAAGGTTCTGGCCAGTGAAAAAATTCAAGCACCATGAATGATGGGGCTCCTGGGTCCCAGCAGAAAGAATCGCTCTGCCACCCTGCCCCTCCTTTTGTTACTGCCATCTCTGTCTACCCCTGACGCCTGGCCGTTCTTCCGGACACCTCCCTCAACACACGTGATGCCTGGTCCATTTTGCCTCTTAAATGACCCCTCAGTCTGGCCCCTTGTCTCACACTGACATCACGGCAACAGCCTCCAAGCAGCTTCCTGCCAGCCCACCTCCCCTGCGGTTGCCCCGGCACCTTTAGACAATTAATAAATAGCTGTGTCCTTTCCTGCTTAAAACCCTCGGAATTGGGGGGGTGGTGATGGAGGCTCAGACTGCTGAGTCTGAATCCTGGTTCTGCCACTTACTGGCTTAGGGACCTTGGAAGGGGCAAGTTGCTTAACTTCTCTGAGACCCAATTTTCCTCATCTGTAAAGTGGAAATATTACGTTCTGCCTCAAAGAGGTTATACGGATGTCTATAAAATGGGGTTAAATGGATGTCTATAAAATGAGGAAAGATGACGCACAGGCCAGACCCGGAGTCTGTATTCACCTGGATGGATTCCACAGCATGGCATCCGCGCCCCCAGCCCACCTCACCCCCACAACCATGAGGCTGCCTGTCCTACCGGCTGCTTCCTGAGCACAGAACATACAGGCTAAGAAAAAACACATACTGTGAGTTCCCGGGTGGCTTAGCAGGTTAAGGCTCTGGTGTTGTCACTGCAGCGGCTCTGGTTGGTTGGTTTGTTTCTTTTTTGGCCGCCCCCCGGCATGTGGAGTTTCCAAGCCTGGGATCAGATCTAAGCTGCTGTTACGACCTATACCACAGCTGTAGCAATGCTGGATCCGTAACCACTGAGCCAGGCCGGGGATTGAACCTGCATCTCAGTGCTCCAGAGATGCTGCCATTCCTGCTGCACCACAGCGGAACTCTGTGGCTCTGGTTATTGCTGTGGCACAGGTTTGATCCCTGGCCCAGGAACTTCTGCATATCGCATGCACATGGCCAAAAAACAATAAGAACACACACACATATCCTGGGACACCTCCCCCACTTCCACTTGAGAGCATATTGTGGCTACTCATGGTGCCCACCTAGTTCCCCTTAACTGGTCAGTGTAACCCTCCCAGCTGCTGCGCTGGCTGCTATCAGCTCTCAGGTACCCCCCTTCTTCCCTAGAAGTGATGCCCTCCCCCCGCCCCCGCCTCAACTGGGGACAACTGTGTCAAGTGACTCACACTCCAGAGCTCCTCATGGATCCAGCTACAGCAGAGTTTCCTGTCACTCCGCCCCGCCTTGCCATGTCCTGCATCCCTCAGTCCCATTCTCCTGAAGCACCCGCCTGGCCCAAGTTCTGTTGCCGCCACGCAACCAAAAACACGGCATTCAGTGCTTTGCTTGGTTTCAAAGCCTGTTCACATGCTTTTCATGCTGGATACCCCCAGCCTCCCTGTGTGTCAGGCAGGGCGCCTATGTAAGCCCAGTTCTGGAGGCACCATGAGCACCTGCCGGGTCACGGCCCCACCAGTTCCTCTTCTTCCCCTTGCCTTCTTCACTCATTTTCTCAGCCCACTAATTATACTTCTGCATTGTTGTGACTTCCTGTCCAATGGAACTAAAGCTGCCAACATCAATCAATTAACATCTGTCACACACTTACGGGCTCTGCGGCAGTGCTCCCATCACCAAACAAGAGGGCAGATCAAAGGAGACATGCTCACAGGGTCTGGCTTATATTTATAGGCAAACAGGTCAAAGTACATATCAGCAGACATTTTTGTCAGTCTTTTGTCTATATTTAGACCTCAGTGAGTATAAATAAGCCTGAGGACGAATACAATGGGTGATAATTCCTGTTTTTTTTCTTTTTTTTTGGCTTTTGCTTTTTTCTTTTTTTACGCCCACACCCATGGCATGTGGAAGTCTGACCCCAGGTTAAGAGTCGAATAGGAGTTCCAGCTGCTGGCCTCACAGCAACGCTAGATCCGAGTCACGTCTATGACCTACACCACAGTTCGTGGCAATGTCAGATCCTTAACCCACTGAGCAAGGCCAGGAATCGAAACCGCATCCACATGGATACTAGTCAGATTAGTTTCCGCTACACCACAATGGGAATTCCCAATAATTCCTATTCTTACTACACCTCTATGTGCCTGAAAGCTGGCTTCCCTGAGGTTTAGGTCAGCTGTTTATCTAATGCTATGAAATTGCATGAAACTCTCCCTTTCTATGGATTATGCAGAAGCATTTCAATAAACTACAAGCTACAATTTACTGGGTCAATTCTCAAATGAATAACCTCTGACGGTTTTACTCACCTTGTTTGACACTTGAATGTAATTCAGCCTGATGCTAACTTCATAGCCATCCTCATGGACAGTAGCAGAGATAAGCTTGTAAAGAAGTTTAGAGAGAATTTACAAATGTGGGGTGGGATTCAATGCCCTGAGCCACAGCCAAGAATTTCTGAGATGATAAACCGTAAATGTAATCAAATCGTAAATGTAACACAAAAGAAGGTGGGAAAACAGAAAGAAAAATGAGATGAACATGAATAGGAAAATGGCAGACACCAATCCAGCCTTATCTACAATTCCATTAATTACAAGTGAAAGAAATTAATACCCCTATAATGGAAAAAAAAATCATTATAAAATAAAATTTAAAAAAAATTACGACTCCAAAGAGCAGAAACCGCCAGATTGATTAAGAAAGCAAGATGCACATTTATACTTTCTATAAGAGACACTTTAATCAAGCCACAGGCCGGCATGTCATCACAGGAAAAAGGTGTCTGGGAGCCGACAGGGGGCAGGGGCGGGGGGCAGGCCTGGGAGTCAAGTGCCAAGTATTCCATGGAGCCCCTGTCTCTGTAAGTAGTCGGAGAATTTAGATCATAAGGCTCAGAAAATGCTTTAAGGAGCAGCTCGTGAATACGCTGGGTCTCGTGGGCCATCTGGTCCTTGCCATCGTAACACAAAAGCAGCTACGGACAATAAGTGAATGAATGAGCACAGTTGTGATCCAGTAAAACCTGATTTACAAAAATGGGTCGCAGGCTAGATTCGCTTCACAGGCCGTAGGTTGCAGACCCCCAGATTAGGCCAAAGAAGCATTTAACCACCGAAATCATTTATCAGAGGAACTTGAGCAATACCTGACGGTGACAGTTTCCATGCTGGCCTACTTGGTGGCTGGGGGGAGCAGGGGCTGAATTTTAAAAAGTTCTTTCTAGTCTCACGACAAACAGAGGAAAAGGGCTTCTCACAGATGTTTTTCTAGAACAGCAATGTCCTCCGGACCTGCTCTAAATCCTGAATCCCCTGAGACCCGGGGCAGTCCTGGGCAGGTCACCCACTCTCTCTGAGCCAGTTTCCCTGGGTGTCAAATAAGGCTTGTTCTGCTTATCTACTGCAGGGGAAAGCCGCCCAAACTTAGCGACATTGAACAACCCCCATTTTATTACGGTTCCCGGATTCTGAAGGCACAGCAGGGACAGCCTATCTACTCCATGTCTGAGGCCTCCACTAGAAGGACTCAAATGGCTAGAGGTGGCTCCACTTGGGTGGCTGGAGTGACCTAGAGTCTCATCATTCATCTGTCTGGCTCCTGAGCCCATGCGATGCTAGGACTGGGTTCGGCTGCGTCTGCAGACGGTGTCCCTGCATGTGGCCACTCCGAGTGCCATGGGCCTCTCAAGCAGGGTGGCCAGGCTCCACGATGGAGTGTGGGAGGTGAGCACGCCTCGCAAAGGAAGGCACGTGGCCTGTGTGACCAGCCTCAGGGGGGCCACAGCACCACGTCCGCCATGGTCTGTTAGCTTGGCAGTCACAAGGCCACCCAGGTTCAAGGTGAGGGGACAGATTCCACCCTTCGGAAGGCTCTCGAAGAATTTCTGGGCATGTTTTAAAAACTGCCAGAGTGGTACTACTCCCACCCACAGGCCTGCTACGAGGACCAGAGATGATGGGCACGTGCAGTTAAGGAGTAGCTGGTGACTCCGATGACCACTAGTGCTGTTGCAGGGCAGGATTTAGTGCACAGTGTGGCTGGACTAAATTATTCTTTAAGCCCTGACATTCAGAATTCCCACTGCATGCGGCATCTAAAAGCATGAGATGTTCACACGTTATGTTCCTAGGTCAGATGCCCAGATGCAGTCCCTGCGACAAGACTCATGTACAAGTGGCTGACAGCGCTTGCAGGGAGGACAGTGAGGGGGCGTGCAAAGCAGGGCAGGAAAGGGAAAGGAGGCAAGCAAAGTGCAATTTTGGGAAAGCCCGTGGGGGTGACCTCGGCCAGATCCCACGGGACACTCTGGAGCGGAAGTTCCGCTCAGAGGCTACCTACCTTTCCCATCCTGGGCTCTGCAATCAAGGCCCGGAATTCAGGGTTGTTCTGAGCATAAGACCGGAGGTGAGCGGCGATGTGGTCCACCTGTTTTCTCCAGTATCCTAAGGAAAGAGAGAAAGCCGACACTCAGATGACTCCTCTGAGGTGCAGGAAGGAAAGTACTACATGTAACACATGCAATCTCAGAAATCCAGCTTCTCTTTGCCAGACTCGGATGGCTGTTACTTACTGAACCCTGGCAATGTAATAGAATAAGCTCCATTTTTGCTCCCAGATATTTTTAAACATATGATTAATCATAGAATAATACAGAATTCAAAAAAATATATTTTGATTGCCACATATGTAATCTTTTATTTTCTTTTTCTTTTATTTCTTATTTTTGTTTTGCTGCTCCTGTGGCACACAGAAGTTCCTGAGCCAAGGATCAAACCCAGGCCACAACAGTGAACTGAGACACAGCAGTGACAACAGGGACAAAACCAGAATTCCCTTGTGGCACAGAGAGTTAAGGACCAGCACTGTCACTGCAGTGGCTCAGGTCATTGTTGTGGTATGGGTTCAGGCCTTGTTTGGGAACTTCCACGTCAAAGCTGTGGCCAAAAAAAAAAAAAAAAAAAGGGAAAAAGAAAAAAAGAGAGAGATGAAAATAAAAATCTTTCTTTTTTTTGGCCTTTTTTTTTTCCTTTTTAGGGGCGTACCCGGGACATATGGAGGTTCCCAGGCTAGGGGTAGAATTGGAGCTGCAGCTGCCAGCCACAGCCACAGCCACAGCCACAGCAACACGGGATCCAGGATGCGTCTGCAACCTACACCACAGCTCATGGCAACGCTGGATCCTTAACCTACTGAGCAAGGCCAGGGATCGAACCCACATCCTCACAGTTGCTAGTAGGGTTCATTACCACTGAGCCACAATGGCAACTCCAAAGATAGAATCTTGAGAGAAGAGACTCATCACACACACGGGATCCACAATAGACTAACAGCAGATTTCTAACCAGAAATCACAGAAGCCAGAAGACAGAGGGATATCATATTCAAAGAGCTTAAAAAAAGAAAAAACCCAAACCATGTCATTCTATTCCCAGGAAAGCTTTCCTAGGAAAGCTATCTTTCAAAAATGAAGGTGAGATGAAGATAATACCAGGTGTTTTGTTTTGTTTTGTTTTGCCTTTTGTCATTTTTTAGGGCCGCACCTAGCATGTGGAGGTTCTCAGGCTAGGGGTCTAATTGGAGCTATAGCCGCCGGCCTATACCACAGCCACAGCCACAGCCACCGCCACAGCAATGCAGGATCCAAGCCACGTCTGCGACCTGCACCACAGCTCATGGCAATGCCGGATCGTTAACCCACCAAGGATCGAACCCACAACCTCATGGTTCCTAGTCGTATTTGTGAACCACTGCGCCATGACAGGAACTCTCAATACCAGGTTTTAAAAAAAGGAGTAAAGTCATTTTTACGACTAGCAGATCCAACCTTATAAGAAACACTAAAGAAAGTTCTTCAGGCTCAAAGCAAATGACCTTAGCTAGTAATGTGAATCTATACACACAAAGAAACAAAGAGCACTGATAAAGAAACTACATAATCATAAAAGACATTATAAATGCATATTTATTTTCTTAACAAATAGAAAAAGAAATTTCATAAAATGATATATACTCAAATATAAAATTTGGTCTATACCATACAGAAATATATTAGCCAATAACAGCACAGAGGAGGTAGATGGAAAGAAAGTATTGTTAGGCTACTCCAGTATTAATAACTCCAATGGTAGCTCAAATCCACAGGAGTAAATGAAGGACAAAACTTGAAAACATTATACTAAGTGAAAGAAGCCAGTCACAAAAGACCATGTATTGTATACCTCCACTTCCAAGTTCAGAAAAGACGGAAAGCAGATGAGTGGTGACTAAACACTTGGCGGGTGTGTGTGTGCGCACGCGTGCGCTTACAGAGAATGGGATTTACTTTCAGGGTGATGAGAATGTTCTGGAAATAGAGTGGTGATGGCTGTATAATACTGTTCACATCCTAAATGCCACTGAACTGTATACTTTAAAATGGTTAAGATGGTGAATTTTACATTGTGTTACTTTTACTGCAGTGAAAAAGAGATAATGGCAGACAGCAGTAAGACAGAGACTAAAAACATTTCTACTTGAGGGGTAGAAATCTTTATATGCTGATTCACAAATTGAAAAAAGAAAAATGAAGGCCCTTACTTCTTATATATAAAAATGAATCGAGAGAAAGAGAATGTATATATATGTATGACTGGATCACTTTGCTGTACAGTAGAAATTGACAGAAAATTGTAAATCAACTGTAATTTAAAAAATAAATAAATATTTTAAAAATGAATCAAAAGGAAGGGAAAAAAATGAAATTTTCTCTCAGAGAAAGAGTGAGCTTCCTCTTGAGCAGAGGGTGTCTTACCTCTTCCTGGGCTGACGGCTGTGAGGAGAGGCTTATGGTCACTCATTTTCTCCTGCCTCTGCTTTTGAGAGGCCATTTCCAGTTCCTTTTTTGCCAGCAGCGTCCCAGATGGGTAGAACAGGCCAGTGGTCTGTGTGCCAGCGTCCTTCTTGGTCCCAGCGTCAGGTTTGGGCAAAGTAACACTGAGGGACTGCCAGGCAGATCGGGGCTACACAAGCAAGGCAGAAAAAAAATTAAAAAATAATCATATTAATTTAATCAATTCACTTTACTCAAGGAAAACAATTCTAATCAGAAGCAGCTCGCCAAAGCTACTCTGAACTAAAAAAGGGGTTTTCAGCCCTTTCCTCATCTTCCTTGCTTGTTTTTCCCAGCAATCCCAGGCTGATCTATGAAGCTAGTCCATTCCCTTGTCCATGGACTATCTCAAATTCAGCAAATCAACCAATATCCCCTGTCCTGCCACCTGAGGCCTGGAGGAAATCTATCCTCTCAACTCTGCAGTCCAGTGGAGCATACACTTTACTACCCATTCACATTCAGCTACTGGGCATCAACATTTTCTCTGAGACACTCTCCTGAATCTGGGCCTAGGGACTGTAAAGGACCACTGTGTAAGGTCGTGTGCGTTGCGCACTGCACAACAGCATTGCATCTAAAGGGGTAACATTCACATGGTGGACATCATATATTTGCATATTGATTAGGACAATTTTTTTGATATATAAAAGAAAATATCTAATAAAATTAGTAAATTACAATCAGTTTCTAACAGACAGCAGTCGAGTGTCTTGAGGTAAAAACACCCTGTCTCATTTGCACAAAGGTTGCCACCTGGGCTATTGGTAGTCCCAGAATCTATAAGTTGTTCATTATGGGTTACGAAGGCATGAACTCCCTAAGGATGAATGCAAAGCTGCTGAAAGCACATTCATTCTGACAATTATCAACATTTAAGTTCTTGAAGCTCCTGTTGTGGTTCAGCAGGTTAAGAACCCAACATGGTGTCCATGAGAATGAGGGTTTGATCCCTGGCTTCCCTCAGTGGGTTAAGGATCCGGTGTTATTGCAAGCTGTGGCACAGGTCACAGATGTGGCTCAGATCTAATGTTGCATATCCGTGGTGTAGGCCTGCAGCTGCAGCTCCAATTCGACTCCTAGCCTGGGAACTTGCATATGTTGCACGTGTGGCCATAAAAAGAAAATAACATTTTTTAAAAATATCTTCTAATGAAAAGATAAGAAGAAACCCGAAAAGTCTTTCCGTAGTTTAGAAATTCATAAAAGGCTAACATGAAGCTGGTTAGAGATTAAGTCCTGAGAATAATCTTGTGAGATTTTTCTCAACTGTCCCCAGTTGTTATAAAGGGCAAAAACAATTTTATGTACCCAATATAAGTTTTCTCAAACACGAAAGAGCAGGGGCAAGTTCTTAGCATGCTACCTAAGAACTTCAAGAGACAATTCAAGGAGTTCCTGTTGGGGCTCAGCTGGTTATGAACCCAACTAATATCCATGAGGATATAGGTTCAATCCCTGGCCTCGTTCAGTGGGTTAAGGATCCAGGGTTGCTGTGAGCTGAGGTGAAGGTCGCAGATGCGGCTCGGAGAAAGTCCATTCTATCCCATATATTTTAAAACTCCATAATGACATTATGTCTATTGCTTTGTGAATGCAATTAGACCTCGATTTACTATAGACAGATGCATGTTTACATCTCTGAATTCTGAAGAAGTCACTGAGGAGTGTTTAAAACATAAATTGGTTGCGGTTTTTTACACGCTTTGCTGAAAGTCCAGGAAAAAGGTCTCAACGTTTTGGCTCTCCTCCCCTGGGCTGGTTCACAGGGAAGAGAACACAAACTCAGAGCCAGAACCTCTTCCCAGCCACCAGCTCCTCCTTCGGGGGAGGTCTCACCTCAGCAAAAAGGCCAGGTTCTCCAGCAGCGGGAGCCAGGCTGTTCTCCACGCTTGGTCTTGCCAAGGACTTCCCATAAACACCACAGGAGCCACAGAATCGGGCAGAGGGGTGATTGCTGGCCCCACATTTAGAGCAAACAGAGTAGCAGGTAGGAGTGCCTGGCTAGAGGACAGAAAATACTTTTTCCATTTTCATGAATATTAGAGACATAATCTTCCCACGTGAATTACGCCCATCCCAGACAATCTGCAGCCATCAAAAGAACATATGCCTATACCCTCTGACCCTGCAATTCTACCTTCTAGAATTTACAGATGGACCAGCGCACAGTATTCAAGCTCATTTGCTGCAGGACTGTGGTTCTAGAGGAAATAACTGGAAAGAGCCTAAATGTCCAGCACTAGAGGATGGCCTTCACACTTCAGGGTACATCCAGAAGGCAGAATGTCATGAAGCTACTGGGAAAAAACCAGGTTACTGACAAGACACATTGCAGGGTAAAACGAATTGGGACAGTGTCCATATTCAACCACCAGTTTACTCCTGAATGCGGTGAATGGCTGAAAGATGACCTCAGAAACTGGCTAACAGGGGTTACGTCTGGGGACAGGAGCCTGGGTCTAGGACGGAAAGGGAAACTATCTCTTCACATGAAAGCTTTTGCATTATTTACTACACTGACTCAATAATTTTGGATTTTGGGGTTGGTTGTTGTTTTGTTTTGTTTTGTATTTCTTTGCTTTTTAGGGCCACAGGTGTGGCATATGGGAGTTCCCAGGCTAAGGATTGAATCGGAGCTGCATCTGCCAACCTACACCACAGCCACAGCAACGCCGGATCCTTAACCCACTGAGCGAGGCCAGGGATCAAACCATACCCTCATGGATACCAGTGGGGTTGGTAACCCAATGAGCCACAAGGGGAGCTCCAGATGTTTTATTAAAAAGGTAAGCAGGAGCTCCTGCTGTGGTGCAATGGGATTGGCAGTGTCTTGGTAGCGCTGGGATGCAGGTTTGATCCCCAGTCCGGCACAGTGGATAAGGATCTGGCATTGCTGCAGCTGAGGCTTAGGATGAGGCTGTGGCTTGGATCTGATCCTTGGCCAGGGAACTCCATATGCTGCTTGGTGGCCAAAACAATTGTAAGCAGAAAATTCATAAAAGAGGAAATACCAATAGTCAATAAATGAATGAAAAGGCTTAACCTCAAAGAAATGCAAAGTAAAACAGCAATGAGACACCTTCTCAGTTTGAGAGAACTAAATATCTCTATCTCCAGATTCTTATGTAAACAGGTGCTAGTACCCAAGGCCCAAGAAGAGATTTCTGCAAGATTGCGGGAGGAGCTGGCTCTGGGGTGGCCACGAGGCAGGAAGAAGCTGTCTGAAAACACCCACCGGGGCTCCACACCAATCACAGAAGCAAGCTTCCCAGCCGATTCCACCCTGCCTCTCAATCCAGGAGAGAAGAAAGCCCCAGACCAGTGCACGGAAATACAGTATTTTTGCCCCAAAAAGTAAAACTATGATGAGCTTCACCAATTAATAAATTAGAACAAAAAGCACACATTCCTTCACCGAGAGTGGAACTGGTGGGACTCACACAACCTGATGTCCCTCAGAACCCTGAATACCAAAGGCAGGGAGCGCACTGCCCGTCACCGCCAGGACAGTAACAGAGAACGGGGTAAGGAGAGCTGGGCCACCTCAGGGGTCACGATGGAGCTTATCCTCTACCCTCTGGAGTCTGGTTTCCATCTGGAAAAGTGACTTTACTTCCCACTCCTGACACATGAAAGAATTATTTATTTGGGGGAGGGAGATGGGATTGTTTCATGAGAATTGCTGGGCCTTTGCTAGGCAGACCTGGATTTGAGTCTTTGTTCCTGCTACTCACTCGCTACTAAAGCTGAGTAAGACACCTTCTCATCACACAAATGGGGGTGACAGTTTGGGCCACTGCCAGGTAATGACCTACTATGCGCAGGCATTGTTCTGAGCACCGCCCCACCCCCTCGCAGCAAACCACACAAGAGATCTGTGAGGTGGGTGCCGTCATTCTCTTTGTTTTACAGAGGAAGAAAACTGAGGTCCAGAGAGGGTAAGACCCAAGATTTGAACCCAGGCCACCCGACTCTAAAGTCTGGTTTTTATCCACAGCTCCATCAGCCTCTTCACTACAACAACTTCCTCCCCGGGCGCTTCAGATGGTCAACTGGAATTAAGTGTGTGGGAACACTTAGCACGGCTCAGGGTCTGTGTGTCAGCTTCCTTCCCTTCCCATCCTGCTTTCCACCAGATCCTGAGGTCTTTATGGGAAAGGACTAGCATTTCATGTTTTTCTCCCACTGGCACAGTACCCAGGGCCCTGGCAAATGGCACGCATTTAAGTAGTTACTGAATGAATGAATCAGTCAGTAAATAATTGATAACTGAATACTACATGGTCACATACTCTACGAATGCACACACTATGGAAAATGTTTACAAAGGGTAATTTCTCCTCAAAGAAACCTTTTTTTTTTTGTCTTTTTAGGGCCTCACCCAAAGTATATGGAAGTTCCCAGGCTAGGGGTCCAGTTGAAGCTGTAGCCGCCAGTCTATGCCACAGTCACAGCAATGCAGGATCTGAGCCGCATCTGCTACCTACATCACAGCTCATGGCCATGCCGGATCCTTAACCCACTGAGCGAGGCCTGGGATTAAACCTGCGTCCTCATGGATGCTAGTTGGGTTTGTTAACCACTGAGCCACGACAGGAACTCTCCTCAAAGAAAACTTTATGTGCCCAGCTGTATTCTGTTTTACTTTAGGGACTGCTCTCTTGTCCTAAAACAGACATCTATCCAGAAAGAGGCCACACCAGACCCCAACATCAGCAGATTCTGATAAAGAAGGCTCTTTTTGTATAAAACTCACCCTCACCCCATTAATGTACAATTAGAGGAGGTCCCTTGGGATAAAATAGAGAAACCCTTTGAAAGCTTTTGCTTAAGACTTATATTTCAATTTGGCTTGCTAAAAAAACCCAAAGTTTTGATACAAAATTTGAACTAGAACAAACAATCCAAACATTTATATGGAACCACAAAAGACCAAGAATTGCCAAAGCAGTCCTGAGGAACAAAAACCAAGCTAGGAGGCATAACTCTCCCAGACTTCAGGCAACATTACAGAGCCACAGTAATCAAGACAGTGTGGTACTGGTACCAAAATAGATACACAGACCAATGGAACAGAATAGAGAACCCAGAAATAAGCCCAGACACCTATGGTCAATTAATCTTTGACAAAGGAGGCAAGAATGTAAAATGGGATAAAGAGTCTTTTCAGTAAGGGGTGCTGGGAAAACTGGACAGCCACATGTAAATCAGTGAAACTGGAACACACCCTCACACCATGCACAAAAATAAACTCAAAATGGCTTAAGATTTAAACATAAGACGAGACACCATCAAACTCCTAGAAGAGAACATAGGCAAAACATTCTTTGATGTCAGTCTTACAAACGTTTTCTCAGGTCAGTCTCCCAAAGCAGAGATAAAAGCAAAAATAAACCAATGGGACCTAATCAAACTGACAAGCTTTTGCACAACAAAGGAAGCCATAAAAAAAAAAAAGACAGCTTACAGAATGGGAGAAAATAATTTCAAACGATGCAACTGACAAGGGCTTAACCTCTAAAATATACAAACAACTTATACAACTCAACAGCAAAAAAGCCAACAACCCAATTGAAAAATGGGCGAAAGACCTGAATAGACATTTCTCCAAAGAAGATATACAGATGACCAACAAGCACATGAAAAAATGCATCACTGATTATTAGAGAAATGCATATCAAAACTACCATCAGATACCACCTTACATTGGTCAGAAAGGCCATCATTAATAAGTCCACAAATAACAAATGCTGGAGAGGGTGTGGAGAAAAGAGTACCCTCCTGTATGTTGGTGGGAATGTAAATTGGTACAACCACTATGGAAAACAGTATGGAGGTACCTTAGAAAACTATACATAGAACTACCATATGACCCAGCAATCCCACTCTTGGGCATATATCTGGACAAAACTTTCCTTGAAAAAGACACATGCACCTGTATGTTCATTGCAGCACTATTCACAATAGCCAAGACATGGAAACAATCTAAATGTCCATTGACAGATGATTGGATTACAAAGATGTGGTATATATATATATACACAATGGAATGCTACTCAGCCATAAAAAGGAACAAAATAATGCCATTTGTAGCAACATGGATGGAACTAGAGACTTTCATACTAAGTGAAGTAAGTCAGAAAGAGAAAGACAAACACCATATGATTTCACTTATATCTGGAATCTAATATACGGCACAAATGGACCTATCCACAGAAAAGAAATTCATGGACATGGAGAACAGACTTGTGGTTGCCAAGGTGGAGTGGGAGGGACTGGGTATTTGGGGTTAATAGATGCAAACTATTGCCTTTGGAATGGATAAGCAATGGGATCCTGCTGAATAGTACTGGGAACTATGTCTGGTCACTTGTGATGGAGCATGATAATGTGAGAAAAAATAATGCATACATGTATGTGTGACTGGGTCACCTTGCTGTGCAGTAGAAAATTGACAGAACACTGTAAATCAGCTATGATGGAAAAAATAAAAATCATTATTAAAAAAAAGATATAAAATTTGCCAATCTGGATTTCTAAATACAAAGCCTTCAGACTTTTCATTTAAACGTACCTACTGTTCAAGTGGATTTTTATATACCATTGCTTTAAAGAAAGAAAAGTTATCTTACCCCATTCATACTAACGTAGCTAAACCAAGGAAAAGTATCAGATTGTTCTCTTTATGCATTGTTACTTAGATGGCACTGTGTCAATGATAAATACGCTCACTCTGATTTACCACTCAGCTGGAAATACAACTTCAAAAACAATTCAATTTTGTCCTTGTTCCCGTTTTGTTGATAGATGTGACACAGAAACAATCTCATCACTGACAGTTAATAAGCGGAATTTAAACTATTGTACTATTTACCTAAAAAGTCCAGAATGTCTGAGAAAATAAATCTTTTGCTTGGCAATTTACTTAAATCTACCAACGAGAACACACCAAGAATACCAAAGTACCACTATTACCCTTTTTTTTTTTTTTTTACGGCTGTACCTGTGGCACATGGAGGTTCCCAGACTAGAAATTCAATTGGAGCTGCAGCTGAGGCCTACGCCACAGCTCACAGTAACGCTAGATCCTTCTCCCACTGAGTGAGGCCAGGGATTGAACCCACATCCTCATGGATGCTAGTTGGGTTCTTAACCCACTGAGACACAACAGGAACTCCCATTTTTTTAATGCCAACTTCTTTTTGGTGTTGTTAGGCCAGGACAAGAGTCACCTGGAAGAAACCTTAAACTTCATCAGAAAACACTTTATAAACATAAAACAGCTCATCTACCCTGAACCTATTCACAGTATTTAAATTGCATGTGCTCCTATTCCTTCATTTTAAATGCTCAAGACAGGCTGGCAGGAAATCCAAGTACTGGGTGCCCACCATGCCCTCAGTTTCAAAACACGGTGGGCACAGCCCACACAGACCTGCCTGCCTGTGGATGAAACGTAACCAGGCCCCTCCCCCTAACTGCTGCCAGCCTCCCATGAAATATTACTAAACGAAACTTCAAGAAACTGCTGATTTTACTGAATCACCTTGAAGACTCTCAAAACAGCCTTGTATTGGTGAGCACATAATGACCTCGCCACACACAGAAATGCTGCTTCCACGAGAAGCTTCTTTTGGTCTCTCTCCCAGTCCCAAACCTCCTCCCCACTCGGCAAATTATAGTTCTTATCATTAACACTGAACGTTTATCAGCCACTAAAACGCAGGACTGGCACAGGCCGTCGCCCTACCTCTTGTGACGAAGGCAGGGGCCCGTCACAGGTGACGCAGTATCTCAGGTGAGCGGGATTCCCGGTGCCGCAGGTGCGGCAGATCACTTTCTCCTTGAAAACAGAGAATAAGAAATATATGTTTCCATGGTGGTTCTCTGAGTTCCTCATAGATAAATGTATTCATTTTCTCTGCCAATTCATCTGAATAGTTCAGCATCTCTAGGACAAAGGGGTGTTATTAAGGTGGATCATATGAGCTACATTATCCACCACCATGATGATGTTAAAAAATACTGAGACTGGAGTTCCCGTCGTGGCTCAGTGGTTAACGAATCCGACTAGGAACCATGAGGTTGTAGGTTCGATCCCTGACCTCGCTCAGTGGGTTAAGAATCCGGCATTGCCATGAGCTATGGTGTAGGCTGCAGATCCTGCCTTGCTGTGGCTGTGGTGTAGGCCAGCGGCTGTGGCTCTGATTGGACCCCTGGCCTGGCAACCTCCATATGCTGCTGGTGTGGCCCTAAAAGGACAAAAAAAAAAAAAAAGGTACTGAGATCAAACAAACATAGTCTAGCTGTTTGCTGCAGGAAATACTTACCCTAGAAAAAGAGAAGTGTAAAACAAGTCGAATTGCTTATGTTAAGTCCAATGGCTTACCTCAAGACCCTCAACTTGCTGGACTCCAAATCCAAAACGAGCATGTCCTCACATAATTGCCGTGTGTGTGTGTGTGTGTGTGTGTGCGCATGCGCGCGCACACACAGTGACAGCACCTGAAATCTATTCTGAGCAAACTTCCAGTATATACATTTACATGTTAATTAGCTTGACTGTAGTAATCATTTTGCTATGTGTATATATATCAAAACATCACCACCTTAAAGATATAAAATTTTTATTAAAGGAAATAAACACTTTAAACTAGCGTGTCATACCTTGGCCAAATCCAAACTAACTCGGCTCAATCTCAATCCTGCTTTGCAAAACTCTCTTTAAATTTTTTTTTAATTAGGAGTTTCTGTAGTGGCACAGAGGAAACGAATCTGCCTAGGAACCATGAGGTAGTGGGTTTGATCCCTGGCCTCGCTCAGTGGGTTAATGATCTAGTGTTGCCATGAGCTATGGTGTAGGTCGCAGACGCAGCCCGGATCTGGCCTTGCTGTGGCTGCGACATAGGCTGGTAGCTATAGCTCCAACTAGACACCTAGCCTGGAAACCTCCATATGCCATGAGTTTGGCCTGAAAAAGCAAAAAAAAAAAAAAAAAAATTTTTTTTTTTAATTAATAAACTTTATTTTAGGAGTTCCTGTCATGACTCAATGGAAAAGAATCTGACTAGTACCCATGAGGATGCAGGTTCGGTCCCTGGCCTTGCTCATTGGGTTAAGGGTCCAGCATTGCCATGAGCTGTGGTGTAGGTCACAGATAAGGCTTGGATCTGGCGTTGCTGCTGCTATGGTCTAGGGCGGCAGCTACAGCTCTGATTCGACCCCTAGCCTGGGAACTTCCATATGCCACACCAGGAGCCCTAAAAAGCAAAAACAAAAAAACAAAAAACAAATCCAAAAACTTTATTTTAAAGAGCAATGTTAAAATTTTTAATAAAAATAAAAAATGAATAAAAACAAAACTAAATTTAAATGTGTGAATATGTAAGAATATGTTTCTGTGCATCTAGAAAAACACATAGAAAGACATTGACTAGGGAGTTGCCATCATGGTGCAGCAGTTAGCGAATCTGACTAGGAACCTTGAGGTTGCGGGTTCGATCCCTGGCCTTGCTCAGTGGGTTAACAATCTGGCATTGCCATGAGCTGTGGTGTAGGCCGCAGATGCGACTCGGATCTGGCATTACTGTGGCTGTGGCATAGGCCTGCGGCTACAGCTCCGATTTGACCCCTAGCCTGGGAACTTTCATATGCCGCAGGTGCTGCCCTAAAAAAGCAAGGAAAAAAAAAAAGGAAGAAAGACATTCACTAAACTGCTACCATCGGTTATTCCAGGAAATAGAAGTGGGGATGGGGTGGAGAAATTATGCACTTTGTATGTCTTTGGTCCATTTCACTTGCTCCCAAACATTAGAAAAATTTATAAGGCATAAAATCCTCTCTTATTCTGAAATACAGGCCAGAGGTTAAAAGAAGAAACTCCTGGTGCTATGGCTTCTAATCCTGGCAGTAAATAAACCAACAAAAAAAGCATCAGATCAAGCAAAATTCCTCAGCATTGACAAGGGCATTGCATCAACACCAGAGAAGCCTGCCAAGCAGCTGGATGTGTTTTCATTAAGCACGAGGAGGACGGATGATGCCCTCTGCACATGAAGTGAGGTGGAGACCAACATGGAAATGCGAGGGGAGTCGCCAACTGGCCCCGCTGGTGCCCTGGGTAGGGGAAGGCTTGTTGGTGTCCATGAGCAGTTTACACAGGTGCTCCCACTGACCCTGTCACCTGGAGTTCCTGCTGTGGCTCAGCAGCTTAAGAACCTGACTAGTATCCATGAGGATGCGGGTTCGATCCCTGGCCTCCTTCAGTTGGTTAAAGCATCTGGTGTTGCGGTGGCTGTGGCTTAGGCTGGCAGCTGCAGCTCCGATTTGATCCCAAACCTGGGAACCTCCATATGCCACAGGTATGGCCCCCAAAAGAATAAATAAATAAAAACCTTGTACCATCTGGGAAAGCCACTGGGATGATTTCCAACTGGGGTCCTTCTGTGAGGAGAAGCAGCAATCCTGATTGTCCCACCATAAAACTTGATCATTGCCCACCAGATCAGATGTGATAAAGTCTCCCTAAAAATCAAATTGATTAAAAGCTGTTCTTGCTTTCAACCCTCCAGGGTCCACTGGAAAAATCGGTAGAGAAGGTGCAGTCTTGCACAGCCCACAGCCCACAGCCCCCTGTCAGCATTTCTGCAGCTCACAAAACCAAATTGCTTGGGAACTTTTGAAGCATATCCTGCAACCTCGAGTCTCCATGCATCTTCCTGGCACACCCCCCTCGCGCCCTCCCCCCTAAACACATACCCATGAGTCACTTCTCTTTGCCCCGCCCATTCTCATCTGGCAAATGCTTGTGCCTCCCACTGTATCTGTTCAGATGACACCCCTTCTTCAAAGCTATCCCTGGGCCCAGACCCTGATAAGAACCCCTCCTCTGTGCCCACACACACACACCACGAATGCCATTCCACCATTGTAAGTAGGGGCCCGGGTCACAGGCACCATGGGTGTAAGGGTCACAGTCCAGGAAATGCAGAATGCAGAGCCCTAGGGAGCAGTCCAGGGAGCAGTATGGTGGGCCTACACCACAGCCACAGCAACGCCAGATCTGAGCTGCGTCTGCAACCTATGCCACAGTTCATGGCAATGCCAGATTCTTAACCCACTGAGTGGGGCCAGTGATCAAACCCCGAATCATCATGGATACTAGTCGAATTCGTTACCACTGATCCACAACGGGAACTCCCAAAGGGTGTCTTTGACCTAGGGACACAGAGAACAGACTTGTGGCTGTCAAGGGGAGAGGGAGAGGGATGGACTAGGAGTTTGGTTAGTAGATGCAAACTATTACATTTAGAATGGATAAGTAGGAGTTCCGGTCGTGGCTCAGCGGTAAACAAACCCAACTAGCATCCATGAGGATGTGGATTTGATCCCTGGACTCGCTCAGTGGGTTAAGGATCCGGCGTTGCTGTGAGCTGTGGTGTAGGTTGCAGACGCGACTCAGATCCTGTGTTGCTGTGGCTGCGGTGTAGGTTGGTGGCTACAGTTCTGACTGGACCCCTAGCCTGGGAACCTCCATATGCCGCAGGTGTATCCCTAAAAAGACAAAAAAAAAAAAACCTTTGCAGTTTAAGGGGTCACTCCTGGATTTAATGTTCCTAATCACAGAAGAAGTCCTATGTTTATCCTCAATACAGGATCCACAAATTGAAAGAAAAAATTACTTACACCTTTGGACACCACGCCTCCCCCCTAACCTTTTCACAAAACAGGAAGAACTCTGGGTTTCTAATACGGAAGGTGGTATGATGTTGATTGAACTTGGTTCACAGCAACATCCCTATTCATCCTGTTGCAAACAGTTCAAGTTTTAAATGATATTATACTCAAATATCCTGGATAATGTATTAGTGAGAATAGGTGCTGGAGTTTCCGCTGTGGTGCAACAGGATCAGTGGCGTCTCTGCAGCACCAGGATGAAGGTTCAATCCCTGCCCCTACGCAGTGGGTTAAAGGATCCAGGCCACAACTGCAGATCAGATTGGATCCCTGGCCTGGGAACTCCATATGCCTCAGGGCAGCCAAAAAAAAAAAAAAAAAAAAAACAACTAGATGCTGCTGTGATTAACAGAACAGCCAAAATAACAGTGGCTTAAACAAGAGAGAATATATAAGTTTGGAGACAGGCCTCCAGGGCTATACGCTGACTTGCTGAAGTAACTTTTACAATTTCTTAAGATTGGAGTTTCCATTGTGGCCCAGCTAGTAACCACGAGGACGCAGGTTCGATCCCTGGTCTTGCTCAGTGGGTTAAGGATCTGGTGTTGCCGTGATCTGGGGTGTAAGTCGCAGACATGCCTCAGATCTGGTGTTGCTGCGGCTGTGGTGTAGGCCAGCAGCTGTAGCTCTGATTGGACCCCTAGTCTGGGAACCTCCATATGCTGTGTATGTGGCCCTAAAAAGACAAAAAAAAAATTCTTAAGATTGAAAATAGTCATCTCTAAAAATAAATTACAAATGAAAAAAAAATCGTCACCTAACAAAAGATTAATAAATGTTCATCTACATGACTTTGGCCCAGCCAGTTCTTTAATCCCACTTCTCAAGGTTTATATGGCCTGGGACACTTATGAATCTTTTACAGTGAAAGGGAACAAAGACAGGTTAAAAAGTAGAAGTTTTCTCTTGTAAACGTCAGTAAATTTTGCCTACATAGAATCTGTAAGGTCACTTTAGACCTTTAGACCTTTACAGTTCTAATTGCACATTAAGTCCACACACTTCTCTTGTTGCTAAAAATTCCTGCTTTTTATATCCCCAAAGTTATATATCTACCTTTCTTTCTTTTCTTTTTTTCTTTTTTGTCTTTTTGCCTTACCTAGGGCCGCACCTGCAGCATATGGAGGTTCCCAGGCTAGGGGTCTAACAGGAGCTGTAGCTGCCGCTCTTTGCCACAGCCACAGCAATGCGGGATCGGAGCCACGTCTGCAACCTATACCACAGCTCACGGCGACGCCAGATCCTTAACCCACTGAGCAAGGCCAGGGATCGAACCTGCAACGTCATGGTTCCTAATCGGATTCATTAACCACTGAGCCACGACGGGAACTCCAATCCACCTTTCTTTTTACAACCACATCTATGGCATATGAAAGTTCCCAGGCTAAGGGCTGGATTGGAACCACAGCCATAGCAATGCAGGATCAGAGCCACATCTGTGACCTGAGCCGCAGCTTGCAGCAATGCTGGATTCTTAACCCACTAATAAAGGCCAGGGATTGAACCCCCATCCTCACAGAGACTAAGTCGGGTCCTTAACTGAGCCACAACGGAAACTTCTTTATTTGTATTTCTTTCTTTATTTTTTTGGCCATACCCACAGCATACAGAAGTTCCTGGACCAGGATCAAACCTGAGCCAAAGCATCGACCCAAGCCATAGCAGTGACAACTCAGGATCCTTAACCCGCTGTGCAACAGGAGAACTCCCAACATTATTACATCTAGTTCATCCTCTTTTTACTTGAGATAGAGTAAAAAGGAGGTGAATGGGACTGCAAATTGAAAAGCAGAGAAAAGATACAATGATTCTTTAAATTTTTCACTGCATGATGTCATTTGTCAAATAAGGATTTTTTTTTTTTTTGCCTCTTGTCATTTTAGGGCCGCACCCGTGGCATGTGGAGGTCCCCAGGCTAGGGGTCTAATCAGAGTTACAGCTGCCAGCCTATGCCAGAGCCATAGCAACGCGGGATCCGAGCTGCGTCTGCAACCTACACCACAGCTCATGGCAATGCCGGATCCTTAACCCACTGAGCGAGGCCAGGGATCGAACCCGCAACCTCATGTTTCCTAGTCGTATTCATTAACCACTGAGCCAAGATGGGAACTCCCAAATAAGCATTTTTGAAAGTTAGTGATGACACAACTTTTTCACCCATGTGACTGTTGTAATCCTTCTTTTCTACATAACAGGGACGCATAACCAAACAAAACAAAGAAAAGCATGAATCGACTTTAAGGACATGATTTAAAATCAACACGATTACAACGTTTAAGTTTAAATATATGAAGTAAAAAATTGTTTACATTAGCTGTAGTGCAATCTGCCCTCCGAAACCATGTTCAGGGAACACATTTCTATGGGTCTCTCTCTCTTTTTTTTCAGTCTTTTTTCTTTTCTTTTTTTTTTTTTTTGGGCTGCACCTGCGGCATATGAAGGTTCCCAGGCTAGGGGTTGAATTGGAGCTGTCGTCACTGGCCTATACCACAGCCATAGCAATGCCAGATCCAAGCCGAATCTGCGACCTATACCAAAGCTCATGGCAACGCCGGATACTTAATCCACTGCGTGAGGCTGGGGATTGAATCTGTGTCCTCATGGATACTAGTCAGATTTGTTTCCACTGAGCCATGACAAGAACTCCTGGTTTTTTTTTTTTTTTTTTTGGCCTCACTGGCAGCATGTGGAAGTTCCCAGGCCAGGGGTCAAATCTGTGCCACAGCAGCGATGCGAGCCACTGCAGTGACAATGCTTGAGCCTCAACTTGCCACGCCACCAGGGAACTCCTATGAATCTCTGTTAGCATTTAGATCCAATCGGCAAGTTAAACTCTTAGGCAACATGCCTTCCCAAAAATGAGAATGGCTTTTGTGCAGAGGTATTAGCTATCGATTGTTAGCCAACTCCCTCAGCTGAAGAAAGATGTTTAACTGTTCAAACATTAATTTCTGTCTATTTTACTCATAGTTTTACAGATTTCACGCTTCATTACCTTCAGGCGGAGGCTGGCCTGTGGCTGCAGTTGTGGAGCTAGAGGGGCCTCGCACACCACACAGATGGGGGCATTCATGGGCACCAGGTTTTCACACTCCACACACAGGCCCATCTGCATGAAGAGAGATGTCAGGTTTGTCTTGGGATGCAGAAACTAAAGGTATAAGTCCATCTTAAATGTCATATTTACTTTGCTTTTGTAAACATTTTTATTTTTATTTTTACTTCTGGCTGCACTGGCAGAATGTGGAAGTTCCCAGGCCAGGGATTGAACCTGCACCGTAGCAGTGACATAAGCCGCTCCAGTAACTACACTGTATCCTTAACCCACTGAGCTACAAGAGAACCCCTGTAAACATCACTTTTATTATTTATTTATTTATTTGTTTGTTTGTTTATTTATTTATTTATTTTTAGGGCCACACCCATGGCATATGGAGGTTCCCAGGCTAGGCATTGAATTGGAGCTACAGCCGCTGGCCTATAACACAGCCACAGCAATTCCAGATCCAAGCTGTGTCTGTGACCTACACCGCAGCTCATAGCAACACTGGATCCTTAACTCATTGAGCGAGGCCAGGGATAGAACCTGATTCCTCATGGATACTAGTCGGGTTCATTAACCACTGAGCCATGACAGGAACTCCCTAAACATTACTTTTAAATTATTACCACTTTTATTCTTATTCCTTTCCTATTAAGGTCAAAACATGCTTACTGTAGAAATGAGTGGTGAAAAGAAAGAACAAAGGAAAAAATAGCTTACAACATGAAGGAGAAAGGAAATCTACAAGTCTTTGCTCCAAAAAGCAAATATAAAGTTGGAAAAACTTAAAAAAACAGGAGTTCTCGACATGGCTCAGTAGAAATGAATCTGACTAGCATCCATGAGGACAAAGGTTCAATCCCTGGCCTCGCTCAGCAGGTTAAGGATCCGGTGTTGCCGTGAGTTGTGGTGTAGGTCGCAGATGTGGCTTGGATCCTGCGTTGCTGTGGCAGTGGCATAGAATGGCGGCTACAGTTTCGATTCGACCCCTACCTTGGGAAGCTCCACGTGCAATGGGTGTGGCCAAAAAAAAAAGGAAACTTAAAAAAACAACCATTTTAGACTCTGAAAGTCAATCAAAGAGAGACAACAAGCTGAAAAGTAATGAACTCCAGGTAAGGCCACCACAGGTCTGCTGGGCCTTGCTAGGGCTGTCCCCATCTTTCTCCAGCTCCCCCAGGGCAGAGCAGGCTGTGAGAACCAGCAGCCCTGTAGCTGTGATGGTCAGGGCTCACTGGATATGGAGCACGGTTAAGGTAATGATCTCAGGAGTTCCCGTTGTGGCTCAATGGAAACAAATCTAAGAGCCATGAGGTTGCGGGTTCGATCCCCGGACTTGCTCAGTGGGTTAAAGATCTGGCATTGCTGTGAGCTGCGGTGCAGGTTGCAGATGCGGTTCAGATCTGATGTTGCTGTGGCTGTGGTACAGGCACATGTGGCAGCATATGGAGGTTCCCAGGCCAGGGGTTGAATTGAAGCTACAGCTGCTGGCCTACACCCATAGCCACAGCAACACCAAATCCTTATCCCACTGAGGGAGGCCAGGGATTGAACGTGAGTCCTAATAGATAATAGTTGGGTTATTACTGCTGAACCACAATGTGAACTCCCAAAAGAAATTTCTTTTTTTTTCTTTTTTCTTTTTTTTGTCTTTCTGCCTTTTCTGGGGCCGCACCCTGGCATATGGAAGTTCCCAGCTCCCAATTGGAGCTGTAGCTGCCAGCCTATGCCACAGCCACAGGAACGCGGGATCCGAGCTGCGTCTGGAACCTATACCACAGCTCACGGCAATGCCGGATCCTTAACCCACTGAGCAAGGCCAGGGATCGAACCCACAACCTCATGGTTCCTAGTCGGATTCGTTTCTGCTGCGCCACGACGGGAACGCCCTCGTCAGGTTCTTAACCTGCTGAGCCACAACGGAAACGCCTCCAACTGCAAACTTATTTACAGGATAAGTTATCTACATTTAGCCAAAATGTTTTAACATAGATATAGTGATCAATCCATAGCCTATATAAACAGCTTCTTTGGAGAGAATGATGTATCTTATGTATATACAAACTTGTAAGTAGTACTTCTTATCATGAATTTCTAGAATATATTCCTTATTTGTCTCCAGATTATAAACAGAAATGTCATATGAGTAGGAAACGTGTTTGTCCATGCATGAATCATTGAAACGAAATGATTTCTGTCTTTTTCTGAGCCTATGCTTTTTCCAGGCCACACAAAAGAAAGGGCATTGCAAACAAGTTAGTTCATTCTTTTTTTTTTTGTCTTTTTGCCTTTTCTAGGGCCATACTCGCAGCATATGAAGGTTCCCAGGCTAGGGGTCTAATTGGAGCTGTAGCCGCCAGCCTATGCCACAGCCATAGCAACGCAGGATCTGAGCCGCTCTGCAACCTGCACCACAGCTCACGGCAACGCCGGATCCTTAACCCACTGAGCAAGGCTAGGGATCGAACCTGCAACCTCATGGTTCCTAGTCGGATTTGTTAACTGCTGAGCCACCACGGTAACTCCACAAGTTATTTCATTCTAAAGTAGAATTCTGGACAGTTAGAGATTCATTTGCTGGTACTGCGCTCCTGCTGCAAAGAAAGATCAGATAAACCAATGCAAGAAGGTTTTAAGGAGTCTGTTGCTCACCTGAGCTCCTTCTGGGGGTGGCAGACGACAGCCAAATATGGGCGGGACAGAAGACCCACATTCAAGACAGTAGCGAGCAAAGGGATCCGACGGGCGGCGCACGAGGCAGTGGGCACACCTGCAACCAAAGGGGGTCCTGATGAGAGCACATTAAAAAGTCAAAAGAAAATTAAAAGCACTCAGATATTTTTTACTTTTTGCATATGGAAGTTTCCGGGGCCAGGAATCAAACCTGTGCCGCAGCTGCAACCTGTGCCACAGCTGCAGCAATGGCAGATCCTTAACCTGCTGTGCCACATGGAAACTTCCTCAAACATTTTTTTTTTTTTTTTTGTCATTTTAGGGCCGCACCCGCGGCATGTGGAGGTTCCCAGGCTAGGGGTCCAATCGGAGCTGTAGCCACTGGCCTTCGCCATAGCCACAGCAACGCAGGATCCGAGCCGCGTCTGCGACCTACACCGCAGCTCACGGCAACGCCGAATCCTTAACCCACTGAGCAAGGCCAGGGATCGAACCGGCAACCTCATGGTTCCCAGTCGGATTCGTTAACCACTGCGCCACGACGGGAACTCCTCAAACATTTTTTAAAATAAAATAAGAAGCAGGACCCTCTCAAAGGCTATGGAACAAGGTCAAGGCAGGAGATGCTTCTCTAGTCATTTTATTACGAGGGGGCCTCATGGCTGGAACCGCTTGTGGTGCCCTCAACCCGGAGGCCAGGCCCATCTCAGTTCTTGGCCGAAGCAGCCTTGACCCCATTCCCGAATGGGGCCTTGACTTGTCATATGACCTTGGATTTGGGTGAGCTCTGGCCATGTCTACATTGCGTTTTTCTGACTTCCTACCTCGGCACAGAGCCCAGTCTGAACGACAGGTCCTGAGGTCTGAGTGACAGGTCCTCTTACCTCACACTTTAGAGAGTCACCATTGGTCCAGCTCCGCCTTCATCTTCAGTCACCTGGGCAGAGTTTGAGGCCCTGCCCCAGCAACGTCTGGCCCTAATTCCTGGGCCACAGGATCCCAGCCTTTAGTTCTCGTCCACTCACCGCGTTCAGGATATCAGCCAAAGTGAAAGGATTCCTGAACTGGGCTTTCCTGTGACTGACAGTGCCACTGCCATGCTTTCCAGGCAGCCTGGAGGCCTGATCCTGTGACCTATCTGAACTGTTCTCCAGCATCTGATGGTTTTGTTGCCTGTACCACAGCCTCTCAATAGTCACTAGCCTCTCAATAATCACCAGCCTCTCAATAATCACCAGCCTCTACCACAGCCTCTCAATAATCACCAGCCTCCGTAGTCGAGTCCACTTGGGGAAGGACAGACTTTTCAACAGTGCTGCTGGGCAAACTGGACATCGACATGCAAAAGAATGAGGCTGGGTCCATACCTTACGCCATATACAAAATCTAACTCCAAATAGACCAAAGGCCTAAATGTATAAGGTTCATTTATAAATCTCCCAGAAGGGCGCATATGACACTGGATTTGGCAATGATTTCATGGATGTCATCCCAAAATCATGGGCAGCAAAAGAAATGGATAAACCAAATTACATAAAAATTTGTATATCAAAAATACTATCAAGAAAGTGAAAAGGCAACCTACAGATGGAAGGAAATATGTGCAAATCATGTATCTGATAAAGGATTCATATCTGGGATATGTAAAAAACTCTTGCAACTAACAACAAAAAGCAAACAACCCAATTCAAAAATGGACAAAGGACTTGTATAGACATTACCCCAAAGAAGATGCTCAACATCTCTTGCCATTAGAGAAACGCAAATCAAAACCACAATGAGGCAGTTCCCTCGTGGCACAGCAGAAATGAAACTGACCAGTACCATGAGGATGTGAGTTTGATCCCTGGCCTCACTCAGTGGGTCAGGGATCCAGTGTTACTGTGAGCTGTGGTATAGGTCACAGACAAGTTTGGATCCCGGCCCCTGTGGCGCACGCCGGCAGCTATAGCTCCGTTTCGACCTCCAGCCTGGGAACTTCCATAAGCTGTGCGTTTGGTCCTAAAAAAAAAACAAAAACCCACAATGAAATATCACTTTCCACCCATTGGGATGACTCAGAAAAAGAGAAAATAAGTGTTGACGAGGAGAAACTGAAACTCTTGTGCATTTCTGGTAGGAAAGTAAAGTGATGCGGCTGCTATGAGAAACAGTTTAGTTGCTCCTCAAAAAGTTGGATGTCAAATTACTATATGATTCACAAATTCCAGTCCTTTAAATACTCCAAAAAATTGAAAGCAGGGACTCAAAGAGATACTCGTACACCAATGTTCATAGAAGCATTATTCATTGTAGTCAAAAGGTGGAAAAAAATTCAAATGTCCATTAACAGATGAATAAATAAATGAAATGTAATATATTACAGAGGAATTTTTTCTGTCTTCAATAAGCAAGGAAATTCTGGTTTGTGCTACAACATTGAGAAGTTTATGCTGGTGAAATAAATCATACACAAAAGAACGAATGTTGTCTGATTCCACTTACACGAGTTAACTAGAACAAGCAAATTCACAGAAGCTGAAAACATAACAGAGATCACCAGGGGCTGGAGGGACTGGGTATTGGGGAGTTATGGTTCAGTGGGAACTGGATTCAGTTTAGAATAATGAAAAAGATGTGGAAATGAAAAGTGGTGATGACTGCCCCAAACTGTGAATGTACTTAATGCCACTGAATTGTACACTTAAAAACTGTTAAAATGGTAGATTTTATTTTTTATTTTACCACAATAAAAGTACAAAGGACTGCAAAAACATTTTCAGTATATCAAATAAAAGGAATACTGGGAGTTCCTGTCGTGGCTCCGTGATAACAAACCTGACAAGTATCCATGAGGATGTGGGTTTGATCCCTAGCCTCACTCAGTGGGTTAAGGAGCCAGCGTTGCCATGAGCTATGGTGTGGGTTGCAGACATGGCTTGGGTCCTGCATTGCTGTGGCTGTGGTGAATGCTGGCAGCTGCAACTCTGATTAGACCCTTAGCCTGTGAACTTCCATATGCTGTGGGTGCAGCCCTAAAAAGAAAAAAAAGGAAAAAAAATGGTAATAATACATTGTGTGTTGGGGGTCATAATATTTGCAGAAGTAAAATAAAGACCACAATAGCACAAAGGCTGTGGTTATTCAGCTACTGGAAGTAAACTGTCACAGGGTTCTTAGGCTATATATGAAGTGGCATAATACTACCTGAAGACAGAATAGCTAAGTTAAAAGTATGTACTATAACCCTACTACTACAAGAAAACTTACACTAATAAGCCAACAAAAGATACAAAATAAAATGGAATCATAAAACATACCCAATTAATCCAAAAGAAAGCAGAAAACAAAATAAGGGCAATGAAAAATACATAAGACAAACAGAAAACAACATGATGGTTGACTTAAATTCAAACATATCAATAATCAGAATAAATACAAATACTCTTAACAGCCCAATTAAGATGCAGAGATTGTTAGCTTTTTTTAAATAAAAAAGCAAGACCTAATTACAAAAGAAACCAACTTTATAATAGAGAAACATAAATAAAAGGATGAAAAAAGATACATCATGCAAATTCTAATCAAAAGAAAGCATGATATGAATATCATTTATAAAGCTGATACTAATATTGGGCATATTTGATTCTGGGCAGAGAATATTATCAGGGTTTAAAAAAGTTATTTTCTAATGATAAAGGGGTCAATTCAGCAACAGGACAGAAGTATCCAAAAGGTTTTATACATTTAATAATACAGCTTCAAAGTACATGAAGCAAGAACTGGTAGAAATACAAGTAGTCAAATGCATAATTATAGCCATAGATTTCAGCACAATTTCCTCAATGATTGAGAAAACAATAGACAAAACTGGTAAAGACAGGACTTAATACAACATTATACTTGTTTCAGGTATACAACATAAAAATTCAATAATTGTATATACTGCAAAATGATCACGTCACCATGATAAGTCTAGTTAACATCTGTTACCACATACAGATACAGAATTTTTTTTCTTGGGATCATGAGAACTTCTTAGATTTACTCTTAGCAAGCTTCAAATACGCAAAACATTAGTGTTATATAGTACTAGTGCAGTATTAGGAACCATAGTCACCATACTGTATGTTGCATCCCCAGGATTTATTTATTTTATAACTGAACATTTGTACCTTCTGACCACCTTCTCCATTTCAGCCACCCTCCCAAACCATAGGGAAACACAAATTAAAACCACAACTACCACCTCACCAGAATGGCTGAAAATAAAATAAAAGTGTGGGTGAAGATATAAAGAAACCGCAACTCTCATAAATCATACACTGCTGGTGGGAATGTAAAATGGTACAACCTCTTAGGAAAACAATTGGACCGTTTTCTTAAAAAGTTAAATATACGCCTGTTATATGACCTGGCTACTCTACTCTGAGCTATTTACTGAGAAATGAAAGCAGATGTGCACAGGACGACTTGTATACAAACATTCACAGCAGCTTCAGCTGTTAACTGCCAAAAACTGGATACAACCTAAACGTCCATCGACAGGAGACTGGATTAAACAAACTGTGATGGGATGCATATGATGGAACAGTACTCGCAATAAAAAAGAAATAAACGTCTGATGCAGGCAACCATGCAACCACATGGGTGAGTCTCAAAATAATTAGGTGAGTGAAAGAAGCCTAGCAAAGGAGTACTATTGTCCCATTTATACATGAAATCAAATACAAACTAAGCTACAGTCATAAGAAGCAGACCTACAGGTGTCTGGGGATAGGAGAGACAGATGGGAAAAAGGGTGCAATGTAGGAAATTTTGAAGGTGATGGATTTGTTAATTTTTTCTTTTTTTTTTTTTTTTGTATTTTTAGGGCCACACCTGTGGCATATGGAAATTCCCAGGCTAGGGGTCGAATCGGAGTTGCAGCTGCCGGGCTACACCATAGCCACAGCAACACCGGATCTGAGCCGCGTCTGTGACCTACACCACAGCTCATGGCCACACCGGATCCTTAACCCACTGAGCGAGGCCAGGGATCGAACCTGCGTCCTCATGGAAACTAGTCAGATTCCTTTCTGCTGAGCCATGACGGAAACTCTGATTTATTCACTTTCTTGATTGTTATGAGAGTTTCAAGATTATATGTATACATCAATTGCACTCTTTAAGTGCAATTTATTATATGTCATTTGTACCTTTTAAATCTGGAAAAATTTAATAAAAAACAGCTAGGGATGGGCAAACACCATTACTACATCCCAACCTCAAATTTTTTTTTTTTAATTATTTTTTTATTTTTGCATTATAGCTGGTTTACAGTCAAATTCTTTTTGACCACAATGTGTCTTAGGCAGGACCTAGGAAATTGTAAAGAGAATATAATACTTACTTGAGAAAGTCTGTCTCCCTTTGAATTCTCATGATCTCTGTGCTTGTCAAACTCTTCTGGCCAGTTATGTGCGCAAAACCAGGGAACTAAAATTAAGAATATATATACAATCATGGCGAAAGCTATGGTATAGAAAATTACATTAAAATTCATTGTAATCATTTTAACATTTTGTCTCGCCATATCTGGCATCCGTTTTTTTAAAAAAAAAACCATGACGGGGAAAGTCTTAAGCAATGTACACAACATTAAAAAAATTAAAACGCTGCTCATAATCAGATATGTATGTTTCATTACCTGTAAGAGTTTACAAGAAAAGAGACTTGAATTACCATCAGAGAGACCAGGTTTTAGAATTTAGACACCTAGATGAACATCCATTTTTCTTGAAGATTAAACCTCTAGGAAAAGAACTCACCTAAAAGGATAATCATCTGTTGTTATCTAGAAACATTTAACTCACTCTGATTTTTTTTTTTTTGCCTTTTGTCATTTTAGGGCTACACCCATGGCACGTGGAGGTTCCCAGGCTAGAGGTCTAATCGGAGCTGCAGCTGCCGGCCTACACCCAGCCACAGCAATGCAGGATCTGAGCTGCATCTGCGACCTACACCACAGCTCACAGCAACACCGGATCCTTAACCCATTGAACAAGGCCAGGGATTGAACCCACAACCTCATGGTTCCTAGTCAAATTTGTTAACCACTGTGCCACAACAGGAACTGCTGATTTTTTTTTACTTAATTAATTTATTTTTCCTTTTTATGGCTGCACCTGTGGCATATGAAAGCTCCCAGGCTAGGGGTAGAATCAGAGACACAACTGCCAGCCTGCACCACAGCCACGGCAGCACCAGATCCCAGTTGCATCTGTGACCTATGAGGCAGCTTGCAGTAACGCCAGATTTTTAACCTACTGAGTGAGGCAGGGATTGAACTCGCATCCTCATGGATACTAGGCAGGTTCTTAACCTGCTAAACCACAATAGGAACACCCTGATTTTTTTTTTTTTTTTTGGTCACACCTAAAGCATGCAAAAGTTCCAGGGCAGGGGTCAAATCTGCACCACAGCAGTGAGCTGAGCCACAGAAGTGACCGTGCTGGACACTTAACCCGCTAGGCCGCCAGGGACTCCTGATTTTTTTTTTGTTTTTTTTGGTCTTTTTGCCTTATCTAGGGCCGTACCCACGGCATATGGAGGTTTACAGGCTAGAGGTCTAACAGGAGCTGTAGCCACTGGCTTACGCCACAGCCACAGCAATGCTGGATCCGAGCCATGTCTGCAACCTACACCACAGCTCATGGCAATGCCAGATCCTTAAGCCACTGAGCAAGGCCAGGGATCAAACCCGCAACCTCATGGTTCCCAGTTGGATTCATTAACCAATGAGCCATTCTGGGAACTCCCTTGATATATTTTATTTGAGCATCTTCCTTGCACCAGGCAATGTGTCTGATGCAGGGAGGGGGACAAAGACAAATATTACATGGTCCCTGACCTCAAGGAGCTGAACTGGTGTACCTGCACAGTACTGAACAAGTGGGCTCAGTGTGGAAATACATCCCCTGGAGCCCAGTTCAGGTTATAATCCCATGCACTTGCTCTGGGGGGAAAAGGGCTTCTCAGGGCAGTAACATCTGAGCTGGGCTGAATAAAGAAAAGCCTGTCAGGTGGACAGAAAGACAAAGAAATCCTTTGGCAAAGACACAGTACTGGCCCATTCTGGGACTCTGGTGCTTGGATATGGCCCAGAGGGCAGAGTGGCAGGGGGAGGGGACAGAAAGGAAGGTTGGAGAAGGAATATGGAGGAGAGAGGCTCAGGCTGATAGCAGGAAATGCACCTGACATGTCGTAGCTGTCGCCTCCTAGACACTTCATAGCGACCTTATGATGTGGGATATCATCCCCATCTCATCCGAGTTTTGTAAACATTTTCTTTTGATGTAATTTCAAGCTTAGAGGACTACCTAGGAGGGTGCCAAATGCAGATAGCTGGTGATTGATATATATGTCTAAAGTTCCCCCCACGTGACCGTGATGTGTGCAACCAGGATTAGGAGCCACGCCTCTGACCTCCTTTATAGTTGATGATAAGTGTAAGCAGCCCTGGACTCATGGGACTCCAGAAGCACTTGTGGTTGGACAGAAATGTGACTCCAGGTACACTTTCCTGGAGGCTCAGAGTTGGAGGAAGAGA